>OY728128.1:180689103-181889103 GCA_963277665.1 Viscum album | reverse complement strand
AATAATATCCCCTAGGAGTTTCAAAATTGGTGCACATTATGATCCCATTCACTATGTACTAGAATGTTGGTCATGATATTCCATACCAACTCTTTTCATGTTTCATACCCCATGATGCATCTTGGTAAAAACAACATCCACTTGTAGTGTCTTAATATTGATTTATTTCTAGGAAAGCCACATAATATATAAATTACCAAAACATCAATATGTTATCTTATACATATAATTAGAAATTAAACATTCCAATAGGTTTTTTTAGTAGTGTTCTCTAAACTAATTTCAAAAAATAACTAAACCCTCATCTAAAAAACTATAGTTACCCCTAATAAACATAATATAAATCTTATAATAATCTCGTACTCTAAATAATAAATCTCAAAAACAATCACATAACAAAAAAATTGAATTTGTTTTCTTGAAGACAAGTTATTTAAATATATTATTTTATAAAACTGGTGACCATTTATCCATAATAGGGATCCTCTAGAACCTTTTCTAGATACTTCATATGGTATAATATTCTTCATAACAAAGGAAATAAAAACATAAGAAAGGGTTGTGTCTAAATTCAATGTATAGTAAAAGACATATAATAAGGTATTAGATTGAAAAAATGATGGAGAATAAGAGGAAGACAAATATATCTTAAAAAAGGATTATAATACCAATTAATGATAATAAAAAATCATGATAGAGAAACATAAGACCAATAAAAGATCCTTAAGGATGCATAAAACATATGAAACGGCTCAAAACACATACCAATAATTAAAAAATATGTGATCATGATATAAAAGTGTGGAATACTATAAAAATAAATATTGAACATAAAAAGGTGTCATTTCCTGGAAATGAAATGCATCATGTAAAATTGACATAACATGATTAAAAACATTGGAATGTCACATAAATTTTTGAAATACATTAAAAATTTGTAGCAACTATAATCATATGAAAACATGTTTCATCCGCCCCATTATTTTTATTCCTATGTTAACAAACTCATTATGTTCTTTATAGAAATGTTAGACAAGCCACCATGTCTATACTTGTATAAAACAACTCGTCATGTCCCATGTCTGACTATATCATGAGATATAATTTTAAACCAATGCATTTTATGGTGATATAATACATTAATAATGATCATCCATACATATTTTTCCACATAAAAACAATAATATTCATAAAATAAATACCCTATTGGAAAAGTATGGGGTTCTAAAAATTTCCAAAAAAAATCATAACATAAACTACAAAGGTAATGGGATATCAAAAATACTATTTTATAAATGTAATAACATCACAACATCATATGGAGGTCGATAAAAACCAAACATCATGAATGAAAAATCATAAAGGGTAAATAGAATTTAAAATTAAAAAATTTCCCAAAAAAATTTACAACACAAATGTTTAATATAAATTCAAAAACATTTTTAAGCGGAAGTGAATACTTTTGAAAGCCACAATATTAATTTTACAAAATAAATAAAATCATTAAAAATAAATAAAATTTATCAAATAGTATGAGTGAATATAATTTAAATTTTTTTCTTTTAAAAAATAACCATTAATAATAGAACCTTAGAAAAAATTTATCAACATAAAATTGGTATTAGATGACAAAACATTTTATTTCAAATGTATGGAAAACCAATTTGAACATTTTTAAACCCCACATAATTAAAAATGATAAATAAAACTTTGATTTAAAAATAAATATAGATAATAATAGGAGAATTGGAGGTAAAAACATTCATTTTCCACTAGGGAAAGGAAACATGGGTGGGATCTAAAAATATGGACATGGATGAAAATTTTATTACAAGTAATGGATGGTATTCCTAAAAAATGAATTTAAATGAAACAATAGAAGGAATGAGGAAAAATACTTTGTTATGAAGCATTATTTCTATAAAAAAATAAGATAGAAATAAATTCATAAATCATTATAGGTTATAATATTTCAATCATGAAATATAATTGAAAAAGATGATTAACTATAACCCAAGGAAGAGAATTGAGCCATAAAAACCCCTTACAAAATTATTATTATTTGAATAAGAAGTCATTATAATCATGAAAATAAAATGGATATATAAATAACATGGACTAAATATTTATGTATGTGAAAATATATCCTTGTAAATTATATACACCATAGAAATAAGAAATTAATGCAAAACATTATAACATGCCTTTATGAAGAGCAGTTGAGACAAAAAAACCCTTACAACATTTGAATCTTTTGAATCAAATCCCAAAGTGAGAATGAAAATTGAATAAAACATTAGATAACATGAAATGTAATTAAATAATGTCTCGAAATGAAAATTGGTTAGTATTTAAACCATTTAATTACTTATGATGGAACATTTTTTCAATCACAAAAAGTCATCATTTGCGATGGAAAAAATCTTATGTCACAAATACTATTGGCAGTAATACCCACTTCTAAATGTGAAAAACTATTATCATGGATAATAGTGACGAATTTATAATTTTATCACTAAAATTAATCATGTAGGTGGAATTTTTAACTTATTATAATGTCTGTAAAAAATACTTTTCCCAAAGATCTTTTTTATGAATGGGTTAATTTCATCAGACTTAACTCGTCGTAATTAATATTAAGTTAAAACCTATGGCCCCATTATTCCTCTCCTTTTAGGTTTTATCTTATCATGAAATGGTGATGGTACACAATGTATACAATCTCCCACAATAAAACCCGATTACTCTTTTTTTTTTAAGATCAATGTTCAAATTGTCTTGGTATAGATTCCCCTTGTCTCCTATTTTGTTGTTTATGAAATTTTTCATTTTATTATACATGATTTTTTATGGGAATATCCTAGTTTAATAAATTTCCCCAGTTTTATTTGTTTATTTGGTATTTAGGGTTGCTTCAAATTTGTTATTCCCAATTTACATGTTTATCATATCCACACGAGTTATTTCAATTTATTTTTAGGTATTTTTCTATTTTTTTAGCTTTTAAATTTAATTGAATTTTCTATTTGATATTTTAGATTATTTCATGTATATATTATTATTTTTTGATTCCAAAAATTATTTTCTTTTTTTTTTAATAAAAAATCAAAAATTTATGAATTTTACTTTTAGATTAAGTCATATAATATATTGAAAAACTATTTTAATTAAATAAAATTAGGTTTTTAAGATTATTTTTTCTTAATATTTTTTATATCAATTAATAATTACGTGGCTGTTATTTTTCAATTATGTTCTAAGGAAATTATATTTATAGTAATACTTTAATATTTTTCTATTTAATTTAATGAGATAAAAAATTATAATATATAAAAAAGACAATTCTTTTGAAGATGGACCTTTTCAAAAGAATATGATTTTAATCACATCTATCTATTAAATTTGATAAATTAATTTGTTTTATAAAACAAAAAAATATTAATTATAGAATGTTAGAAATTAGAATAATTCATTTTAACAATAATTTTATTCATTGGTGGTTTCACTCTTTTAAGTTTCTTATTCATATTTCATATATAATTATCGTGATGTAATAATGTTTTTCTTGCACAATAAATTTTATTTTAGGTGAATGAATTTATATTATTTTATGTATTTATGTTAATTAATTAATATTGAGATATTTATATATTACATTTTGAATATATATATATACTGTTTAAAAAAATGTGTAAGGTTTTAAATATATATATATATTTATATTTATATATATTTATGTAAAAAATGTATATGGTTTTTAATAAATATTATTATATAAATGTATGTATATGAACATGTGGATATATATAATAGTTTTAATAACATGTAAATTTTCTAATATATATATATATATATTAACCTATATATATATATGTGTGTGTGTTTTAAAAAACATGTAAGGTTTATATTATATATATATATATATATATATATATATATATATATATATATATATATCTGTGCGTGTGTGTGTCTGTGTATTTAAATTATTTTGATATGCATATTTTTTTAAAGAAGAAGGTAAATTTATTTTATGTATTCATATTAATTATGAAATATATATATATATATATATTAATTATTAAAAATTTAATAATAATTTTAATAATTTTGAGAATTAGTAATAATTGTTACGGAATTTATAATAATTAACAATAAATTATTGATTATTAAATATTATAAACAAATATAAAATATTACTTCTAATTACAAAATATTATTAATAATTTCAATATTTGAGGAAATTATGATAAAATGTAATAAGTTGTAAAAAATTATTAAAAGCTAGTAATTGAAAAAAAATCATAATATTTATTAAGAATTCTGTTATAAATAATAAATATCTAGTATTGCATAATAAGTAATTTAATTACCTAGTAAAACATACAAATAATTTTTTGTAAATAATAATTTTTTTTCATACCGAGTAATGAAATATAAAAAATAATAACACCTATTCGAAATTCACAATAATCCATATAAATGTTTTATTAATTAAATTAATTTTCATTAATAATTCATATAAATATTGATATATATATATATATATAATTTTAATAAAATATTAAAAAATTTACCCTCGTCTGCGATGTTACCAAACACACGATGCATATAAATGTTATATCACACTTAGGGGAAACTCAGTATCTCTAATCTAACAGCGATATCAGTGTTCTGATATGATACATCATTATGAAGATACTTCATATTTTGTATAAAAATTATAATATAAATTTTAAATAAATTATTATCATATGTGATGCTACCAAACTCTAGAAATGAATTTTTTTGTTGCATCTAGGATAAAAAATGAATTCTACACCTAATAGTGGTCTCTAATTTTCAATACAATAAAACTTCTAGGAGATAATTAAATAATTTATTAAAAATTATAATAAAAATATGAAATGAATTACCATCACATGTAATGTAACCAAACACCAGACAAACACAACTATTATGTCATGCCTCGGGTAAAACTCATATCATGGACCTAAAAGTGATATCATATTTCCCATACAATACACCATTTTGGAGATACTCTTTTATTTTTGGGAAAAATATCATGTGATATAATATATTTTATATTTTTAATCTATTTGTGTCATGCTTCTACAGACCATAGAATCATGTGCTAACATAGTGCCTCACCATGATTATATTCCACAGAATATTCCAGGAAATTAAAATATAATAATAACCTTCCATTAGTTACAATGATTATTAATTATTCTTATTTCTATTGTTTTTAGATAACTATGGATTCCTGATGTAGACACTAATTTCTTTTATGTGATAATTATTGGTTAAATAATTGAAAAACTGCAATTGATCTTGTATAAATCCTATCTACATTAGGGATGTTAAATCATTTATATTGTTTGCATCATCGAATAAAAAATTTGTTTTCGAAGAAAAAATTAAGTGTATGTGTAAGAAATTTGATCTTAAATGATTCAAAATGATTAAAAATTATTCAATTCATCTATTAAATTTTTTTATTCAAAAAGATTATATTTTGTTGATAAAAAACATAGTTAATCGAATTAAGTATAGAAAATAAATTTTTTAGGTTTGTATGCATCATTTTAGAATTTATTATATGTAGTAATAGTATTATCTATTTAGGAAACAACAACTCATAATGATATTGAAAATCCTGGATCAGAATCTTCTTAGTTTTATAATTTAATGAAATCTGATATAAAGGCCTTATATTTGGGACACATGATGTGAAAACATGAAACTATTACAAAATGTATTTCTATTAAATCAAGGATTGGAATTTGAAATAGTTTTTACGATCAGATTTTATCTTTGGTTAAATAATTTTTTCTTTACAGTAACACCTTACCTGAATGTTTCAATGAAAGTAAGAGTTTAATCCATAATTTGGTTTTTAGTTATCAGAAGATTCATGTGTGTTCAAATGACTACATCTTATATTATAGTGATTATGAATCACTAGATAATTTTCAAACATGTGGAGAATAAAGGTGTAAAGTGTACCAATAGGAAACTATATATTTCATATGAAAACAATAGGTATTTCCAAATTACACCCAGTTTACAAAATTTTTTCCTCTTAATATAACTTCATTGATTCCATTATACAAATTCAATTTTTTTATCAATAAAATCTTAAGTCACCAATTGGGATGGTGATTAATGGAATCTCTTTGATCAGATTCACCCTAAGAAACTCATAACATACAGTTAGGTCTTTCTATTGATGATTTTTCCAATTGGTTCAAACTGTAGACAATATTCATATTGGCCTATTTTCATTACATTCTATAACTTTATTCCCTGGATGTGGTTGAAAAAATCCTATATATATTTAGTGAAAATAATTCCAATAAATATGAATAAGAATATCAATGTTTACATGAACCAAATAATTGATGAGTTATTTTCAATGTGGAACAATGGTATAGCTACATTTGATATAGTTACATATCATTATTTTACATTAAATGATACATTAATGTGCACAACCAGTGAATTTTCAAAATATGGTTTGTTATTGGGATATATTACACTAGATCTAAAATCACATATTTACTATTTTGCTAAGAAAAAATATTTTATGAATGATAATGGGAGAAAGACTAGTTATTTTGATATATATCATATATATTTTAATGTGGATCACCCATTTTGATGGAAAAGAAATGATTTTACAAAAGGTAGAATTGAAATATGTGAAACTCTATAATTTATCTTAGGCATTTAGATAAATTCTACTAACTCTTCATTACCTCTTATTACATTTTGAAAACCCATAAATAGTAAAAATAAATGGTTTCGGGTCAGATCATAATTTGATAAAGCAGATTATTTTTTATGATCATCCATATTTTTCTGATTGGTTGTTTCATCACATGTTTGATATAATGCATATTGAGAATAATTTTTTATGACATATTTTATATCATGTTGTACACACATGGTAATACAAAAGAAAAAATGTAAAGGAATAGTTAGATATTTCCCAAATTTTTTGAGTCAATAAGGTTTTCCTTATGACTTTTCCATTCATTCTTGTTTTGAAAATCACAAACACCTAATACTAAAACAAATCTCTATTTTACTTGTATAAGGAAAATTTCCTTCCATAAAAAAATTTACCTTAACCTAGATTTAATTATACATATCAATAATTTTCTTAAGTATAAAAATCGGATTCATTCCCAAAACCTCGGAATCATATAATACTTAGATATGAAGCATTCTGTTATAGGATCTGAATTCTGGATATAAACTATAATTAAGTTCCACTCTAAATTCTGGATATGAACTGTAATGAAGTTTTGCTTTGAATTCTGGATAAGAACTGTAATGAAGATCCACTCTGAATTCTAGATATGAACTATAATGAAGTTCCATTCCGAATTCTGGATACGAACTCTAACAAAGTTCAACTCCGAATTCTGGACTCCGAACTTTTATGAGTTTGACTCCGAACTTTTACTAGTTCGACTCTGAACTTTTATGAGATCTACTCTGAAATTTTACTAGTTTGACTCCAAACTTTTATGAGTTCGACTCCGAAATTTTATGAGTTCCACTCCGAACTTTTACTAGTTCGAATCAGAACTTCTACAAGTTCGACTCCGAACTCTGTAGGTTCAGATTCTGAACTCTGGTGAAACCAAACTCTGAATTTCCGTAGAAATTCAGACTCCGGATTTCTACAGAATTCAAGTTCCAAATTCCTATAAAACAGAATTCGAATATCCTTTTATTATAGACTCTGAATTTAATTTTGGTTAGACTCCAAACTTTTATTTTCTTACATTCCAAACATTAGTTTTTCTTATGCTTACACTCGTTTCATTATAAAATGATGTCGTGCTTTCAGTTACACATGTTTTTTTATAAAATTATGTCGTCCATTCTGTTTCAAACTAACCATTGTTTAAGTAACACGTGTACAGGTACCTCCGAATTTGAAGGAAAATATGACCGTTGGAGGAGGGAGCCGACCATTGGATCTTCACCTATAAATAGGAGCTCATTTGAAAATAAGCAACAACTTTGACAACTGATCTTTGACAAATTTTGATTACATGTTGTTGAAGTGATTTCTAGAGAGATAGGCTCTTATCAACTCTCAAGATTCGTGTAGAAAGTTTGAATGACTTCTTTAAACTTTTCCTTGTGCAGATTACTTCGTGTGACTCCGAATGTTGGTGAATACATTCGAGGGCTTTCGTGGATAGGAAGACAGAGGTTCCAACACCTTGAAGTTGAGGACTTCCTTGTGGAGGAAGACATAGGTTCCAACTACCTGAAGTTGAGGGCTTGTGGGGATAGCAAGACAGAGACTCCGATCTTCGTATCGAGGGCTTACCCTGGTGTGGATAAGACAGACCTTCTTGAAAGTATAAATCAAGGGACCTTTATCCAAGGTTGTTGGATACCCTTATCTTTGGTTTAAAAGACTTATATCTTGTTACTTTTAGTTTTACTACTTGTTTTTCCGCTGCAATTCGTATTGTAAGGAATGTATAACCTTCTTATATTTTCTTACACTTGTACTCTGATTAATTTAGATTCTATATGCTTTAATGTAGAATCTCATATTGTAAACTTTGGTTAAGTTTCAATTTCTGGATCCATATTTCCGGAACCTGTTTTTCGGAATCACTTTCCAGATTTGAGCAAGTGCATAGAACTAGAAGTTTTTAACTTCATACTTTGTTCCAATATTTCATTGGTGTTAGAGGTGTTGTGAATTTTCTTAGTTTAACTTTTTTAAAGTTAGATCTTTCCTCGTTTATGTAAATTTTTAAAGTGTACAATTCACCCCCCCCCCCTCTTATATATTGAGCATCTACATCATTATTTAGATCCTACAATTGGTATTAGAGAGGGTCTCCGAAATACTTATACTCACATATAAGTTTTTCCTTGCTCAAGTTTTTCATTGTTCTATATTTTCCTTGCTTATGAATATTCTCCTTGAATCTGAACTTTTGTTATTAACAAGTTTTTGTGTAGAAAGTTTTTTTCTTAAAGATGGAAGGTTTAAATGTTGGCTCCATCGACAACCTAAGTCCCACAAGACCACCAATTTTTGATGGAAATGACTATGAATACAGGAGAGATCGAATGAAGACTTCTGTTATCAATACTGGGGTAGATAATTTTTTTATGCTTACTGGAGGTTATAAAATTCCTGATAAGAAAGTAAGTACTTTCACAAATCAAGAGAAGTATGATTATCAATTAAACTATAAGGTACGCAATACTATACTATGTTCAATGACTAGGAACATATATAGCCAAATTTCTTCATGTGAAACAGCTAATTGTATATGGAAGAAACTTGAAGTTAAACATTTTAGTACATCTAAAGTCATAGAGACTAGAAGAGCTATGTTGAGAGCTGAGTATCATGGTTTTAACTTTCCTTATGGAGAACCTATAAGAAAAGTACAGCAAAGATTTATGACTATTGTGAATAGCTTACAATCTATGGGAGAGAAAGGTCTGGATGATGAAGCTCTAGTTGAAAAGATTATGGATATTATAACCAATGAGTGGGAATCAAAGAGAATAGTAATTGATGAGAACAGGAAGGTCACTCAAATTTCCTTAGATGAGCAGTTTGGAACTCTTCTCCAACATGAAACAAGGATGAAGAGAGATGCTGACAACATCAAAAAGAAGAATGGGAATGGTACTGTTTCTTTTACTACTTCTTAAATTCACATGAAATCAAAGACTCCTGAGAGAGTAACCAGATCCAAGTCTAATAAGATTACTATCCAATCTGAATCTAGTGAGAGTTAAGTCTCAGAGAATGAGTTAGCAAATCTTGCTCGAAGAATTAACAAGATAGCTGGTCAATGAAATTTTCAATCCAGGTATAAGAAGAAGGAAATGAAAGATAAGAAAGATTCAGAGGTCACATGCTATGAATTCAAGATAAGTGGACACATACGACCTGATTTCCCAATGCTTAAAAAGAAAGAATGAAAAGAGAGGCATTCTGAAAGGAAAAGGAAGATGTTTTATAAAGCTAAATCTAAGAAAAGTCTGAAATCTAATACTACTTGGAGTGCTAGTTATGGAGACTCTTAAAAAGTGAATCTTCAGAATATGATTCATCAGCTCAGAAGAATATGGGATTCATTTCTAATACTTCTTTTCCAGATACATGTCTTATGGCCAAGGTACGCTCTACCGAGGCTTTAACAAATTTATCTATTGATAAGAATTACTATTCCTAAAATAGTAATTCTAATGAAGATACTTCATCCTCGGAAAATGAAGAACCTTCATATGAAGAAGTATCTATATTTTCCAAGTTACTTGAAGAAAAAAATTGTAAATTTTTTAAGAAGTTAGACAAAGCAAATACTAGGGAAGAAGTTCTTACAAAAGAGATTTCAGATATTTCTTCAGATCTTAAAGATAAAGAAGAGATTTTAGAAAAACTTTTTAAAGACCTTGAGAAAGAAAATTATGATAAGTAAGAAATTTCTAAAGATCTTAAGAATGCTATTTAAAAAATGAAAACTCTCGAGGAAAAATCTAACTCTAACGAAATGATTCCTGAGGATAGGAATTTAGTCATTAGAATAAAATCCAAAAAAAAATCTCTTAAGAAGCTTCTTGCAAAATTTACTGCTGGGAAGGAAAATTTTGACAAGATGTATTCTCAAATTAAAACAAAAGGAAACACTAATGGAGTAGGTTATACTCACCAAAAACCAATTTTCAAAAACAACTATTTTGTTCTTTCTAGAGCCCCTTTTTGCACCAAGTGTCATAGTGGTGGGCATTGGAAGAAAAACTGTTCTTTGAATAATGTTCAATCTCTTGGGTTTCATAAAGAATATTTTTCTAAACAAATGTGGATACCCAAAATTTTTCTATCTGAAAATCTTGGATCCAAACAAGTTTGGATTCTGAAAGTCTAATTATTTTATTATTTTCAGAAAGTGAAAGGAAGTACCAACAACAATACTTGGTACATGGATAGTGGATGTTTCCGGAACATGACTGGTAAAAAAATTATTTTGAAAAGATTATCAATATGAAAGGAGGAAAAGTAACTTTTGGAGAAAATGCTCAGGGAGAAATTATTGGTATAGGTAATATTGTTCTTCTTGGTAAAACCTTGATTTCAAATGTTTTTTTTTGTTAAGGGTCTTAAGCACAACCTCATTAGCATAATTCAATTATGTGATGAAGGATACCTTGTGAATTTTAGGAATGATAAGTGCTTAGTACACAATTCCACAGAAGAGTTCATTGTTTCTTCCCATAGGAAAGAGAACGTTTACACATTGAACTTAGAAGACCTTAGAAGCCAAGAATTATCTTGTCTAAGTGCAATGGAAGATCATTCTTGGTTATGGAATAGAAGGTTAGGTCACTGTAACCTTAGGAACTTATGAAAACTTTCTCAGAAAGGATTAGTTAAGGATCTACAAGAGCATAGATTTGATTCTTCTAAAGTTTGTGATTCTTGTCAATATGGAAAGAAAAATAAATCTAGTTTTAAATCAATTGGTGAAGTCTCAATAACTGATGCATTTCAGTTGATGCACATGGATTTTTTTGGTCCAACACAAACTGGAAGCATTGGTGGAAAATACTATGTGTTTGTTCTAGTTGATGATTACACTAGATTTACATGGGTATATTTTCTAGAAAAGAAGTCTGAAGATTTTACTTATTTCAGAAATTTTAGAGCCCAAGTTAAAAATGAGAAAAACCTTCCACTAAAAACTATTCATAGTGATCATGGAGGAGAATTTCAAAATTCCAATTTTGAAACTTTTTGTGGTAGAAAAGGCATTACTCACAACTTCTCAGCACCTAGAACTCCTCAAAAAAATGGGGTAGTTGAAAGAAGAAATATAATTATTCAAGAGATAACTAGAACCATGTTGAGTGAATATTCTATAGCTAGATATTTCTGGGCTGAAGCTGTAAGTACTTCTTGTAATACTATAAATCGAGTTTTGATTAGGCATTTTCTTAATAAAATTCATTATGAGTTATGGAATGGAAGAAAACTTAGTCTTTCCTACTTCAAAGTTTTTGGTTTCAAGGTATTTATTCTGAATACTAAAGACAATCCACACAAATTTTCACCAAAATATGATGAAGGAATTTTCTTAGGTTACTCCACAACTTCTAAGGCTTATAGTGTTTTTAATAAAAACACTTGTACTGTTGAGGAAACAGTACATGTAAAATTTGATGAAACTGATCCTTTTGTTTTTTAACCATCCCAACCTATATCCTCAAATGTGTTTTAAAAAACTGATTATCAACCTTTGATAGAAGATCCTTCTGATAATGAAAATGTTCGATAAGATGCTTCAGAAACATTTACCCCAGATGACTTTCTACCCTATGTTGATGAATAGGTTTTAAAAAACCAAAATCAGTTGTTTCTTAAGAATCATCCCAGTGATAGTATTATTGGTGATGTCAATCAACCAGTAAGGAATAGAAGTTCCTTAGGAAATGAAGTATAGCATCTAGAATTCCATTCCCAATTGGAACCAAAAATCACTGATGAAGCTTTAGGTGATGATGATTGGATAAAAGCCATGCAAGATGAACTAAATGAATTCAAAAGGAATAAAGTCTGGACCTTGGTTGAAAGACCTAAGTAAACTTCTGTAATTGGAGTAAAATGGGTCTTTAGAAATAAGTGTGATGAAAATAGGGTCATCATTAGAAATAAATCTAGACTAGTTGCTAAAGGCTATAATCAACAAGAAGGAATAGACTATGAAGAAACCTATACTCTAGTAGCTAAAATTGAATCTATTCATATCTTACTTTCCTTTGCAGCATTATTCAATTTTGAACTTTTCCAAATGGATGTGAAATGTGCTTTTCTTAACAGTTATGTTCAAGATGAAGTCTTTATTGAACAACCTCCTGGTTTTGAAGACACAAAATATCCGGATCATGTTTTTAGACTTATAAAAGATTTGTATGGACTTAAACAAGCCCCACGAGCTTGGTTTGATAGACTTATAGGATTTTTTCTTCAAAATAACTATTTTAATGGAAATGCAGATCCAACCCTTTTTATAAAGAAAGATAAGAAAAATGTTTCAAGAAAAGTTGAAAAAGCAAGATGAGTTAGTGAAGATGCAGGAAGAGGCCATGAAGGCTCAAGTAGAGGTGTTGAAAGCTCAATAAGAAAGGATCAAAAATTTGGAGAAGCAAGCTGAGGAAGATCAAAAAGACTTGAAGAAGCTGAAAATCTTGTTGAAGAAGCTTATTCCGAAGGAAAAGGAGGACAAATAGACAAATCTGATCTTTTGTTGCATTTAGTTTTCCTTGTAAATTTTCTTTATCTCTAATGAAAATTTGGTTGGTTGTATCTTGTTATATACTAATGTTTCAGGTACCATATTTTCTTTTCCATTTCCTTAAATTCTTTTTGAAAATCACAATGGGAGAGAAGGAAAAATAACTAATCAAAAGTGGAGAAGGAAAATTTTTAAATGGAGAAGGAAAAATTTCTATGTGAAGATATCCTAAGTAAAGGGGACCTTATTTAAGGGGGAGTTCCTCATTACGAAGTTTTTCATTTCCAATGATAATGAAAACTCTACTCCAGAAATTCAGAATACAATCCTTAGAGTTCCTACGCCTACGGGGAAGTTAGTTGTATTCACTATCATCTATGAACAAAGGGAGATAAGATTTAATTTCAAAGTCTAATGAAATTTTTCAAAGTCCTTATATTATTTTTCGTAAGGATGTTTGTGCTCTCCAAAAAGGGGGAGATTGTTGAGTCAATAAGGTTTTCCTTATGACTTTTCCATTATTTCTTGTTTTGAAAATCACAAACACCTTATACTTAAACAGATCTATATTTTACTTCTATAAGGAAAATTTCCTTCCTTAAAAGAAATTTACCCTAACCTAGATTTCCTTATAAATATAAATAATTTTCTTAAGTTTAAAAATCGGATTCATACCCAAAACCTCAAAATCATATAATACATAGATATGAAGCATTCTATTATTGGATCTGAATTCTGGATATAAACTGTAATGAAGTTCCACTCCGAATTCTAGATATGAACTATAATGAAGTTCCACTCCGAATTCTGGATAAGAACTGTAATGAAGATCCACTACGAATTCTGGATATGAACTGTAATGAAGTTCCATTCCGAATTATGGATACGAACTCTAACAATGTTTAACTTTGAATTCTAAACTCCGAACTTTTATGAGTTCGACTCCGAACTTTTAGTAGTTCGATTCCAAACTTTTATGAGTTAGACTCCAAACTTTTATGAGTTCGACTCTGAACTTTTACTATTTCTACTCCAAACTTTTATGAGTTGGACTCCGAACTTTTATGAGTTCGACTCCGAACTTTTACTAGTTCGACTCCGAAATTCTACGAGTTCGACTCTGAACTCTATAGGTTCATATTCTGAACTCTGGTGAAACCAGACTCCGAATTTCCTTAGAAATTTGGACTCCACATTTCTATAGAATTCAGGTTTCGAATTCCTATAAAACAAAATTCTAATATCCTTTTATTATAGACTTTGAATTTAATTTTGTTTAGACTTTGAACTTTTATTTGCTTACATTCTGAATGTTAGTTTTGCTTATGCTCACACTCGTTTCATTATACAACTATTTCGTGCTTTTAGTTACATATGTTTTGTTATAAAATCATGTCGTCCATTCTGTTTCAAACTAACCATCGTTTAAGTGACACGTGTACAGGTCCCTCCGAATTTTAAGGAAAATATGACCGTTGGAGAAGGGATCCGACCGTTGGAGCTTCGCCTATAAATAGGAGCTCATTTGAAAAGAAGCAACAACTTTGAAAACTAATCTTTGACAACTTGTGCTTACATGCAGTTGAAGTGATTTCTAGAGAGAGAGGCTCTTATCAACTCTCAAGCTTCGTGCAAAAAGTTTGAATGACTTGTTCAAACTTTTCCCTGTGCAGATTGCTTCGTGCGACTCCGAATGTTGGTGATTACATTCAAGGGATTCCGGGGATAGAAATACAGAGGTTCCCACACCTTAAAGTTGAGGACTTACTTGCTGAGGAAGACAGAGGTTCCAACTACCTTGAAGTTGAGGGCTTGCGGGGATAGTAAGACAGAGATTCTGATCTTCATATCGAGGGTTTACTATGGTGTGGGTAATACAGACTTGCTTGAAAGTATAAATCAAGAGACCTTTATCCAAGTTTGTTGGATACCCTTCTCTTTCAGGTTAAAAGACTTATATCTTGTTACTTGTAGTTTTACTACTTGTTTTTCTGCTGCAATTTGTATTATAAGGAAAGTATAACCTTCTTATATTTCCTTACACTTGTACTCTGATTAATTTAGATTCTATACGCTTTATGGTAGAATCTCATATTGTAAACTTTGGTTAAGTTTCAATTTTCGGATCAATATTTCTAGAACCTGTTTTTCGGAATCAATTTCCAGATTTAAGAAAGTGCATAGAACTAGAAGTTTGTAACTTCATAATTTGTTCCCATCTTTCATTAGTGTTAGAGGTGTTGTGAATTTTCTTAGTTTAACTTTGTTAAACTTATATCTTCCCTTGTTTAAGGAAATTTGTAAAGTGTTCCATTCACCCCCCCCCCCCTATTGTATATTGAGCATCTACATCATTATTTCAATCCTTCAAAATGTTCATATATCCTGAACATGAATTAATTGAAGATGAAGATCACACAATTTAATGAATAAAAAATATGCTTATGCACTTCATAAAATATTTCATTTATTATTCTATCAATGGAATTAAAATTTGAGGATACCATATGGTCATGCTTCTATTTTTTATCAATAAATCATAAATTTTCATATTATCAGTTTAAAAATTCCACATATCAATGTCAAAATGGATATATTGTGGTTACTTGGTCCTTAAAGGATATTGAATTATTCAATATGGGATGTTTTGACCAAAATATCATATTTATTGAGAGATATTTGTATATAAACATCTAATTAGGATGCATTGAGTGTGCTAGAAATGGATTTTATTTTAATTTTAGGTAAATTGGATAAAATATTCCCTCCAGAATTCTTTTCCTTAATGAAACATTTAATAAAGCATTTTCAATATGAAGTTAATTTTGGTGGGAGGGTACAATTCTGATGGATGTACCTATTTTAGATATATATGAAAAAATTAAAGAACAAAGTATGTAACAAAGAATCATTTAATATTTCAATTGCAGAAGTGTACTTGTATGATGAAATTTCAAATTTCCATTCTAATTATTTATAATCAGAATATCATTAAAAATAATACCATATGTTTCACAATAAGAATGTTTTTTATGATTTAATAGACTATCATTAGTGAGTTTTTAATCATTATGGGCATGGTTTGGGTGGTTATTTTGAATGATGGTTTTCAAATGATGAACTGGACAGAGCTCATACATATGTTCTGCTAAATTGAGAATAAATGTTATGATTTGTGCAGTAAGTACAAATTTTTATTTTTTTATTAAATTTTTATAATAGACACATTTATTTAAATTAATTTTTTATATACTATAAAATGACTATAACAAAACAAAATCATATACATTACTTCTATTTCTATTAAATAATTATGTCAATAAAATTTCTCATATTTGTTTCAAAGACTAGTAAGTTATGTTGCTTTTGATTCAATAGTAAATCAATTTTTTAATGATATGTATTATTAAAAATTTAACTATTTATATTTAAAAAACATGAAAATAAAATCGATAGTCTGATATGTGTGATCAATAAACCTCCCTTAAAATTTTTAAAATATTATAATAGTTATGTGGTTAATGAATTTTTGATTCAATACACACATATATGGTGAATCAAAGAAGTCAATGAATATTGGTGTTTTTTAAAGGATATCGTTAGAAATAAAGTGAATTTTACATTTTATGGTATGCTTGATGAAATAATTTATTTATGATATCTTAGAAAAAATTATGTAACAAGGTTTAAATATAATTGTTTTGATACTGATCCTGGGTTTTGAGTTCATCTAAGACATTTAGTCACTGACATTATATATATATGCCTTTTTGAATAAAATGAACCATTTATTTTTTCACATCAAGAAAATCATGTTTATTATGACAAATTCTGTGATGTTTCAAGATATTTGAATGACTAGTGGAGTGTAAAAAAATTAAATCACATGAAAATTAGTTAATTGAAAATGAAAATGGTTCTATGGAAGTGAAACATATAGAAATTTTTTAAGAAAAAATCAAAAATATATTTCTTACCTGATGATATATACATATTGATGATGAAACACCCTAGTTAAGGGTTGATACGGATAATGTTGACGAAATAATAAGGGGTGAAGAAACTGAAATTCGTGTAGAATTTTATGATTCTAAAGATGAGTATGAACAAATTTTCCATGATTAAAAAGATTAATAAGATAATTATTGATGTATTATATTAAGGTATTTAGTATTTTTTATATTTTATATTATTATTAACAATTATTTATAGGCAATATTGTCTGTTTTAGATGGATGGACTTGATGATCTATTCTATTCCTTCGCTGATTCCAGTAATTTTATTTTATTAAATTTTATATTCATATTAACATTTATTAATAGGGAGGAACAATATATTCTTATTGATATTTACTAGTTTTTTATATTTAATATATATATTAAAAAATATTTATAGGTTAAATTATAATGTTCTTGTATTTATTTACAGTTATTTATTATATTATGGTATTTATTTTATTTTCATTTGGTATCTGTATTAAAAATTTATTACAGGTAGAATGATTATATTATACTTTATGTTAGTGTTTTATATTTGATATTTGTATTAACAATTCCTTATAAGTAAGATTATTATATTCTGTTATTTATTTGTTTTTTATATTTTATTTTAGTATAAAAATATTCTTATAGGAATGATTATTTATTTTAGATGGTCAGAGATTCTATTAAATATCTATTTTTTTCCCTCGCTAAATATGAACACCCTACTAATGTGCCTTATTCATCTGATCAATTGGATGTTTCACCTATAAGGAGGGGGTGTGGTCTTTCTCAACTGATGATTTTAGAACCTGTTGTAGAGAGACACCCATCACATGATTTTGATCCTCCTTTATGGTGGTATCTTTAATTATTTAAGATAGTTATTTTATATTATGTTTTTTAATAAAAATTTTAATTATATCTTGTTTTTTTATTTTTTTAGTTTGTCACATTTAGCTATTAGGTTGGCTGGGGAGATTCTAAGAAATAATTGTTTTGATCCATGGGTGGCATGGGATCAGGTTCCCATCATTGTGAATCAATAGATGATTAACCACAAGATTGTACATTATTATGTAATATTTAATTTTTTAAATTTATTTAATTAATGGTCAGGTATTGCATATGGGAAAGACCAGAGAGAGCCTTGGATTGGGAAACACTTGGGAATTGGAAACGCAACCCACCCCACTCTCACACCATTAGCTCTATACTATTGAAAACCCTCGATCCATGGATTATATCCTCATGGTCACATATTCACCAATCCCCTAATCCCGGAATCTTATGGCCTCGCATCAGCTCACTTTCATCTCCCCCTCGATGCTGCTATGCCTCCATATCTGTATACACATGGACGCCAAGGTCGACACTAAAACATCTATCCCATAACTCTTCACAAGTCGACGTGTTGTTATCTAACCTAACACCTCACCTATTTTACGCTTCCTTCCCTCCCCTCACCGCACCCATACTGGTTGTTTCCCTCACCAATCCGTTTCATGCCCTACTCTCCTTGAAATTTCAGATGACAATGACTAGAGTGCCCCCTCCTGCCACCCAATTTGAGTGAAACATGAGTGAATGGATTAATTTGATATTGATTTTTTTATTTAATAATATTATTTTTTAATAATTATATAACTATAATCAGTTATTTTAACAGATATAACTCTTTGTGGATGGAGTTATTGTACACGAAGTTATATTATGAAAATGTTTGATTTTTTGAAAATCTATATACACATTAAAGTAATTATAAATAATTCATCCAATCACTTCCATTTTATTTCATATTTATTGGATTTTTGAATTATTTGTTGGAATTATTGATGAATTATTTATTTCACTTTACTTTTTATTCACACAAAATTAGATCTCTCAGGATTTTCAGTTTTTTTTTGTTTTTTTACTTTTCATGTTAATTTTTTATAAATCAATGATGTTATTTTTGGGTTTCCTGATAATATAAAAACATGTTCTTAAAATTTTATTTTTTTCATCTTAGTATGCATGTTGTTTTGTGAAAGGGAAACATTTTAGTTTATAATCATGGGTAATGATAATGTATAATCCAACCTTATTAATGACATATTATTTTTAATCGTGGTACATAACTTATGTTCTCTGATTGATGATAGCCTGAGAGATCATTTTTAGGAGGCATGTGAGATTTTTGTACTTGATATTTATCATCCTTTTTTACCCAACCTCAGAAAGAAACCAATGGATGTTGAATTTACTAATATCTTCGACCAGTCATGCATCACCAATCGACCTGACTATATCTTATCTCATGTATGAATGGATTGTGCTCATACTGGCTTGGATAATTTTTTTGTAGGACATCATCATCTGGACATCATATTCAGGGGAGGAAGTAGGTTTCACATAGGGAAAAAATTCATACATTTTACATACCTCAACCAAAAATGATAAATGATATTATTTATAAATTTATATATACTTTAAATGTAAATTTTTGGTATATTATATAGGCCACTAATGACCTCTCTATTATGGAGTTTTATGTTTATAAGAATATGTATATCGATCCCCATATAGGAGAACTTGTTGGAAACCACCAATGACATATTATTGTTATTAAATTTTTAAACAAATTCACTAATATTAATTTTATTGATATTATAATTTCTAATTATATTTGAAGGAATCTTATGAGGTTGTGACTTCTCATTTATGAGATATTCAAACTGAGAGATAAGTAGAGGTCCCTAGTGATTAATGTTTTTACTAGGGGGCCTAGATGTTGGAGACTTTTCAAGACGTCAATAAAGGTCGGGTGATTGGTATTAGTACCTCACTAACACTGATGAGTTTTTATGCTCTTTTTGATGTCATTAGTGGGATCAAAGAGTGTTTGTGGTGAGTCATCGTCAACAATGTCATATGTTGCATAGTTTGAGGAGAGGTTGAGAGATTAGGATGAGATGATATGGTGAATACAAAGGGAGGTTGAGAGGAGGACTATGATAAATAGTGTTAGAAAGATAAACATTTGTTGGAATATTTGTGATTGCTTGCGTGTGGCATTGGTATAGAGTTTCCTCCCCCTGATCCGTTAATAAGTCCTCCTCCACCGAACACCAGTTAATGATTTTGAAATTTTAATGATTTTTTTGTAATTTTGGGTGAAAAAATAATATGTTTGAAAGAATGTATTATATTAAGTTTGTTTTTATTTTTTATTTTATTTTTTTAATTATTTGTAATTTTAATATGTATTTTTATTTTCATTTTAATTAATTTTAATTAATTTTATTTTTTAATTATTTTTAATTATTTTATTTATTTTTAATTATCTATTTATTTTTTAAAAAAAATATCTTTTTTAATTTGTTATTTTTAATTATATGTAATTGTTTTTAATTATTTTTAATTATTTTCTTTATTTTATTTTCTTTTCTTTTTTTGAAAATATATGTATTTACAACTAACTAATATTCCATTGTAAATAATATCAATTTTGATGGATGGTCACAATTCATCATTTAAGAAAATGTTGTATTATTTGTGATGGTCAATTCATCTATCACAATTCATTGTTATTTATGACAAACCGCTACAAATAACCACAATTATGATGACATTTTTTGAGAAAATGAATTAGCGATGGACTCCCATCGTAAAAGAATATATTCTGATGGTAGTATTTCATTAATTCACCATAGAAAAAAAATTCTAGTAGTGATGGTGTATACCATAAACATGTCCAAATGTATTAAAATTGGATATAAAAACCCTTCCTTATTTCTCTTCATGGTCAAAATCACTCTAACCTCCTATGTAACAAAAATAACTACCTCCATCTAATATTTCAAAACAATATACATAGCTAAAAAAATTTATAATTATAATTTATAATAATTATCTTTATGTATATTAGTTACTTTGTTCCAATCTTCCCATATATTATTTTTTTCAGTTTTGACCATTTGTATTAATTTGGTTGGAGCGGTGTTGGTGTTATTTCTTATTACTAATTTAATCATTAAAAATTCATTAAGAATACTATGATGTATGAAATATAATTATTTATGAAGTTTACATTTCCTTTCTGAGTACATTATTCATTATCCCATAACATCAAATCAGCAATGAACATTCATCTTATGATTGTCAACCATTGAATAGTTTTTTAATAATTATTTAATTAAATATTGATATAACCTTTGTATGAACACAAATAATAGTTATTTAAATAATTATTTCATAAATTATTTTTTCATAATCATCCATGTTATAATTTTATATAATTATTCATGTCGGTGGTCAAATCGACCCAAACATGAATATGCTTTAACTCGATTGGTCTATATTGTCAAGGAGGAGTTTATTTTGTTCTAAAATATTTATAATAGAAGAAAAATTATTTCTTTTATTTTTATATGATGTTGAATAATATTTTATTCTTTTTTAATAATGAAAAACTAGAAGAAAAGCTAAAAAATGATTCTTCATAGAGGCAGCAGTACCCACAATGCACTATTAGTGTTTTTTCACTCAATGAATGATAGGGGTGGTGGTGGATAGTAATTGATCATTTCAGAATAATATAAAAATTATATAAATTGTATTTATTTACCAATAAAATCATTAAACCTTCCAAGAGAGGTTCTAATGAAAAGCTCAAAGCATCACTTCGTGGAGGTGATAATCCATGCACTCACACCAAATACAATACTTGGTTTTCCATAGAATATGGAAGAGAATAAATTATCAATGTTTCATTATTATAATAACACCCCAGCACAATAATTATAATGATTTTATTATTATACTATTTTTATGGATACTTTATAAAGGATATAATAATAAATAAATTTTAAGAAAGATGTGATACCTAGGTCGATACCATGAACTTCCTCTTGATGAAGGAATTATTTTAAAAGGAATTGGGATAATTTGTGGTGTAAATTGGAATTAGGGAATGTATATAAATTAAATGAGAGAAAATTTTGTAATTGGTTTAATGAAATTTATAAATATGAATGGAATATTGAATGGGAGGAATTGATCCCAATTTTAGAAGTGATGAAAAGGGACTTCTCCACATAAAGGAATGGTAAGTAACATGTAAGAAATTAAAAGGAATTAATGTTAAATGATTTTGGTGAGTGAATTTTGGTGATATATGTATGTAATCCTTTACATTAAAAAAATTATATAATTTATAAATTTCATTTTAATTTATAAAACATGAAGCCTCCTTAGATTAGTAATTTATACACTTATTACCCTTAGTTAAATATTGATCATGTCAATTATTTTCTTACAAAATAGATAATTAGAACCATACTTCCAAATTTATACCTTATAAATTATAATTACCATTCCATTTATCCAATTAAATTTCTAAATAGGATCAAATTTTCTTAAAAATTATAATGTATAATGTGTTAAAAAATTGATTATCTAAAAAAATGTCATTTTAAAAATTAAGTGTTCTTAGCCTTATTTTATATTGATTATCCATTAAATTATTGTCAATAACTCTTTATATATTTTTAAAATCATATACTGAATTTTAATTTTAAATTTTTTTATAATTTTTTTTTTAAATATAAAAAACATTAAAAAGTATTATTCTTAGAAAATTATGATTTTACCGGATAACTAGTATTTACCAAAGACAACTTAATATTTATACCTAAAAATAAAGTCATACTTACTAGATAATTTAGAATCTCTGATTTAAAATTTAATATCCATTTAATTTTATTTAATTGATAAAAATTGATTTTAAATTAATAATTAATTAAAATATTTTGTCAAAAAAAATATTATGTGTGTTCTAAAATATAAAATATATATTTTTAATTTGAAAAATAATATTTTAACCCATGTAGGAATACTTAAAATAAATATATATGTGGTTAATAATAAGATTCTCAATGTATTAGGTTATTATTATATTTTAAAATCCATGGTATCTTAAACAGTGGTATTTTTCACTATTCACATAAAGATAAAATATTTTTGAAAAATCCCAAAAATCCAAATCATGCTAATACAACCCTGAAAATCAAAAAGTTAATTTTTTTTCCAAATTAGACTTCTAAAAGAAATAATCTTAATTTTAATAAATTATACAAAAAAATATTTTTAAGAAAAAAAGATTTCTATGTATAAAATGAACTTTGGTTAAATAAACACATTTACATAGTTTTAATAAAGTGGTTACAATTAGTAATAGTAACAAATTTAATTATTATAATGGTAATATAGTTATTATTATTTTTCTCTAGTGTTGGGTTCCAGACAAGATACTCATGTGGTACTTAATTATGTATAATTAATTACAAAAATCATGGGTCGTTGCAACTTCTTCAATAATACTTGTTAACATTTCTCCAGAATATGACTCTTCTAGACCCCATTCTAGATGTATCATATGTTATACATATTTTTATAACATGGGAAACAAAAATAGAATAAAGCGGTGTTCTCAAACACTAACTAAAGTTTTGTATAAGTGATAACAATAAAATATCAAAAATGATTCTAATATATGAATATATGTGTTTGAAATTAAGTAAGGAAAATGAACAATAAATATAGAATTCATACCTAATAAAAAGTATAATGATCATAGTCCTAGAAATGTGATGAAAGGAAATTAAATATTAAGATGATGGAATCATAGAATATTTGGTAACATCATAATAAATTAAATCACTAACATAAGTCAATGGTCACCCCCAAAACCATCATCATAATGTTGAAAAGCCCCATGGTGGATTGGGTTCACTCCCAATTCCCATAAATATAGTCAAAAAGTCCCCTGGTGGAGTGGGTTCACTCCCTAATCCCATAGATATAGTCTCATGAGATCTAAATATTTACCTAATGCATTATATGGATATATAATTTTAGGCCCACCTGTCACATAACATAGTTTTCTTAGGTTCACCACGTGTCCCCCATACGTGGTGAAAAAAGTACTATAGTTTATTTGGTTCACTACCAAATCTCATTCCTAACATTTCATGAGATATAAATCTCTACCCAATGAATTTTAGGGATATATAATTTTTGGATCCACCTATCTCGTAATTAAAATCAAACACATGCATGCGACACAAGAAAAAAAAACCATACAAAAATCATAAGCATTATCAAACCCATGAGAAGTAAGTGGGTTTCATAATTCTAATTCAAAGCTTAATCATAGGATAAATCATAATTATTTCCTATAGAAGAGTATATTAAATCATTTTAACCATCCATAAATGAAAAAAATAGATATAGTTCTTGAACATGGAGTTCCACTTCCAAAAATTCATGAGAAATATATGGAGATGAAAGAATAAAAATTAACTCCATGGTTATGAGATTTTAAAAATTAAAAAAGTACTTTAAAAAATAAAGACCACAGTATTTTATATAAAAATATAATTTAACCAATATATTTCTCTATAAAATAATTAGGGGTTTTATAATCTTTCCATTTTTTAAAAAAAATTGTTGGGGTTGATGCCTGATATGAGTCAAGAAACACCACAGTTCCCTACAATATGGTTTACATTGATGTGGGAATTTAAATGGTAATAAAAAGCATTTATAAACCCAAAAATAAAAAATATATTTTACTAGGTATATATTTAAGGGGAGTATATGAAAAAAAATTAGATTTTAAAGGGAATAATATTTTATAAAAAGGGGTAAAGAGAAAGAGAGTGTGTAAATAAAAAATAAATAGGGTACTATAGAAGATCCCTTTTTATATTTTAAAAAACATTTTCAAAATACTTCCTCATAAAATGAAAAAATATATTATTATTTTAAAATATGATGAGTTAAATAAAATTTCACATAATATAACACTTATTTATTTTTATAATTAAAAAGGATAATATTGGAAGGGTAGATAATTATGGACTAGGAGGGGAAACTATTTTTTAAATGGATTGGAATTACTCTTAATACAAGTGCATTTTCAAACGTATTATAACACACCAGTATGGGATAATTGGAAGAAAATTTTTCTACCAATATTAAAATACGGTATACCATATAAAAAGGATTATGAAACCCAAGGATAAAAATTAAAACTCAAAAATTAATATTGAATTATGAAAAAACCCTTATATTTTAGGGAAGACATCAATCGTATCCCACAACAAGGAAGATATGGAATGAAAGATAAGTTTCTAATTTCAAAAAATATATTATTATATTATCGTTAATGGGGGAAGTAGTTATAAGATAAAAATGAATATTAGTTTATAATATCAAAGCATTCCTTAATGAAGGGTGGTTTCTATAGAACATGTACGACTGAAGTAACATTTTAATAAAAAACACTTGAATGAGAAAAATCGTGACAATTAAGATAATATATCCTGAATAAGGATATTTTATTCTACTATATATCCAACATGTTTGATGAAAAATATTTAATTGAAATTATGTGAATAAAATAACATATGACATAGAGAATAAAATTTTGAGACGAAACACTTATGGACTTAGAAATTTTTGTATCAAAAGTCATTGGAAGGTTGAAAATAATATGGTTATATGAAACCAAATAATTAAATCATGGATTTTGAAAATATAAATAATTGTATATTATATACACTATTTTTATAATAAATTGGGAAATAAAATTAAAATATGTCTCAATGAAGAAAAATTAGGATTAGAAAACCTTAACTCCTTAGAAACATTCTAATAAAAACCCATTGAAAGATGGAGATGTGGTAATTGAACAGAAACTATAATTAAAAAAAGATAATTAATGATATTACACCCGAAATATTCATTATATAGTCCATATAGATAAAATTTGGTTTCTATTACCAAAAATTTAAAAAAGAATGTAATTTGAGAAGAAAACCATTATCTTCATCCAGATTCATTCTCCATACACACCAAACATCCTAAATAATCAAATTAATTATATTATATACATTATTAAGAACCATATTATTATGTAATCAATTTAATATGAACAATTTATTATCATATTCTATTTAATTATTATATACTTATTTCTTATATTTTCAAAAAAATTGAATTGATGTCCAAAATTTATGTAGTTTTAATGATCAAAGATGACGTGTTAATAATAAGATGAATGTATAATACGACCCTTATAGAACCAAATAAAATCCTTCAATTTCTTATTTAATTATAATTATATTATTATTTCAGTACACATAGTCTTCCACTATAACGACCCATAATTTTTTCAATGGAATTTCTTATCTTATAATTATTTAATATAGTATAAATACCATACATCACATAGAGTACCCAATAAAAAATTTATTCTCATAAATAAATAATTAAATATGTTGTATTTATAGGAATAAAAGAACTTATTCCAATGGAATAGTAACATGATCTTTGGAATAGTAATTTGATCATTAGGAATAGTAATCCAGCCAATAGAATAGTATCCTCACCTATGAATTTATAAATAAAACTGAAGAATCTAATAAATTTAAAAATTATTTACTTATATAATGATATAATTAAAAAAATCTTTTAAAAATGATAACTTAATTTTTGGTATATTGTGAAATGTAAATGTTTTCTTAAAAAATTAAAATTAAAATAAGGATTTAAAAGAAATTTTATTTTATGAAATATATATATATATATATATATATATAAATTAATATTATTTTTTATTAGGATTATAATATAATTTTATGTGGCCTTAATTAAATTTACAATGTTTCATGAAATCAATTATAATATTAAAATCAATATTTTTTGAATAAATTATGATTTTAATTAAAAATTTAATTTATCATATTTTAAAAACTATTTTCATATAATAGAGTCCATTTTTAAAATATACACATTAAAAAATGGTTAGGTTGAATTTTTTGGATTTTTCTAAAATAGGTGATTTTTTGGTAAATAGTGAAAAACTGTAATTTAGAGTGTTTAATAAATACATGAATTATTGAGCCATGGATGATTTGTGTATGAGGTAACCACCCATTATATATAAATCAATTTCACTAGTTACTTTACTTAGTCATAATAATTCAATCTATTGATAGTCTTGAGCCAAAATTATAAACAAATGAATAAAATAATCAAGAACACCCCACTCCTCCCACTGTAAAAACCATCTGTCACCACCTATTCTCGTCACCCCTTCTAATATTTATATATTTCATATATTATGACCAATTTATCTTCCAAAATTCATCCTCATATCTTATTCTTACTGTTCTCATCAAAATACCAATCCCAAGTGCCTTAAGGAGGTTCTCAAGGTGACGACATATAAGAGGTAAATTCCTACCTTCCTCTTTAAAATTCTTTCTTTCTTATACCTCATCCTTTAAAACATAATCAAAAGTCACCTGATAACTCCAATTTAATATATATACTATAATTTTGTTATGTAAATTTCATAAAAATTATAAAATACCTTCTCTCCTCCTTTTATTCTAAAAATGAAAACATCGTGTGTGAGGTGTTGATTCACTGACTTTGTGGAAGACGAGTTTTCATTTTCTATTCGCACCAAAAATGATTGTCATAAAACCATTATTATGCTTAAACCATATTTTTAAAGTATATTTTACATTTTTTAATGTTCTGTAACTAATATATATACATAATATTAAATAATAAAACAAAACATGTGAATAATGATCGAAAAAACCCAATAATAAACTAATTAGTTATCATTAACGTTTCATCTAATGAATCATTCCCATATCTGAACACAAAACAATATATTAGTGGATTTAAAATTATGGTTGTATATTAATATCATATAATCAAACTTCTGGAGTATTTATTCTATATTATATGTTTTTCCCATAATTAAACTAAAGGGAACAGATTAGAAAATCATTAAACAAACACTCTTGGAACGAAGAAATTGAATCTTATAACTCATCAAAAAGGATATAAATGAACATAATAAAATAGAATAAATAAATCAAATACATTAATAATAGGTTGTGAATTAATTAATAAATGGACCTAATTTGATCATCTCGGACATTATGTGCAGGTGCAGAATGCTTCCGGTCATAAGTTAAGGGATTCTCTCTGAACATCCATTTGTTCCTTCAGGTTAATCCTTCTCTCTCTATACACCTATGAAATTATTAATTATTATAATTTTCTTTAGATAAATTAATCATGCATGTTCCAAACCAATGGACCAATATCAATTATTCATTCTTTTATAAGGAAAAACATGTTCTATAAGGCTACCTTTTCAATTACTCCATATATGTAAGCCCGATTAAAGGAAACTAGCCAATTTTTTTACCAATTTTCAAGTACACTACATAATCTATTTTAATGAAAAATATTTTTCTAAAATCACAATTTTTTTCATGAATAACTATCTTAGTTCATTTTTGGTATTATAAAAAATATTATGACTTTTTCATTTTTAAAGTCTATTTAATATATTCCCTTAAACAACACCAATATGGCTCATTTATAATGTTTATTAAATGCTATTTTTAACTGATTTATCTTCAATTGGAAGTAATTTATCATTATCTTTTCCTAATTTCTCTTATGAATGTCCATGTATTTTTTAAATCTGTTATTTCATGTACATCATTACAATATGACCATTTTTATGCCCAATGATTTGATTTTGATACCCATTTCATTCCATGGGTAACCCTTGTGATTATACCTTATGTTTGATTATTCTTGTGGAACACATATTCATGATAATTATATGATGGGTCTACCTAGATATCCCTCTGATGCATTGGGTAATGTTTTAGTCCCACGAGAAGCCATATTGGGACACAAAGTTAACCTAATTCTATTATGGAACTTTGGAAAACATGTGATATAGTCATGGTAGTTAACATTGACTCATGTTTATATCATGATATATATTTCATCCACATTCCTATGTTTCCATGATTACATTATACCAGGTTCTATATGTTATGATTTCATATGGTTATTTATTTTCCATGATTTTCCCGAAATATTTTATGCCATCTAACCCATGTTTTATGCTTTATTCCCATGTATATTACCTTACTGGAATTTTTAGTTCATTTATTTAATATTTTCCCCCTAGGTTATCCTATACAGATTTAAGTGATCAAATTAATTTAGAATATCATTTTGGATGAACTATATAACGATGTTTTATTTGTGTTCCATTTTTTAGTCTTGTGTACCTATTCATCCAAAGACACTAGTCCTTAGGATCCCACTATTGGAAATTTAAGGTATTCCAACGGTTGAAAATCATTTTTATAGGGTAGAGAACCATTGGTATAAATTATACCAATGGTTTTAGGAACCATAGCCCAGTAAGCTGTGACAATAGACATATACCAACGGTTTGATATAAACCGTTGGTATATGTGAAGAAATATACTCTATACCAACGGTTTTATAAAACCATTGGCATAGAGTTATTATACAACATATATGCCAATGGTTTCAAAACCATTGGCATATCTTTTTCAGTCTTCCATTCACCCCTATACCAATGGTTTAAACCGTTGGTAGTGTTTTTGTACCAACAGTTCAGAACCATTGGTAAAAAAATACATATAGAACCTATAACAACGGTTTAAAACTGTTGTTTTTGGTTTTTCAATACAATTCACACAGCAGCCTTCTCTATGTGCCATTCTGTGAATTGTATAGAATACATACAATGCAATACATAATAAGGATACATAATTAAAAACTGATAATTATAAGGATACATAATTTAATAATAAATTATGAATACAATACATTAAAAACTGAATATGAAATTATATGGGATATAGAATTAAGAATACATACAAAATTGCATTTTTTATAACACATACACGATTGAATTCAGAAATTAGATGATAGTAACTAAAAATAAGGAAATGAATAAATGAATTCAACCAAGCAAAAATATAATGTCATGGTTTGGGGCGGGTGTCTTTGAACTTAGTGATGATGGAAATGGGTGTGTATCAATGAGCTTGTCTGACTTAGGGAATATAGTTTTCCTTGGCGTATTAAATGTCATGTGTTTTAGAATAGGGGTAGGAGTTACTCACATGAGAAGTGGATTGTGTGAGGTTGGACCATGGATCGTTGTGCTAAAGTATCAATGCAATCCAAATATGTTTTGTCGGTTTTTCGTATGCCAGTTGTTTTTACTTAAAATGATGTTCATTTAAAACAATAGAGAGATAGTTAGAGTGATACCAGCCACACCGTGCAAAGTATTGAGGCGTGGTTGACTCATACACGTCACATATGACCCATGGATCGTTTTCCTAAAGTATCAATACAATCTGAATGTGTTTGGTTGGTTTTCATATGCTAGTTGTTGTTTTCACTTAAAATGTTGTCCATTTAAAATAAAAATGAGACACTTTTAGTGGTATCACCCACACGGGGCCTTGGATTGAGGCTCGGTTGATTCTTACACTTCATAAATGACCCATGGATTTTTGTGCTAAAGTATCAACACAATCCGAATACGTTTTCTCAATTTTCTGTATGTAAGCTATTTTTACATTAAATAATGTCCATTTTAAACAAAAAGAGACACTTAGAGTGCTACTGGCCACACCGTGTCTCAGATTGAGGCGGGGTTGACTCGTACACATTAAAAATGACCAATGGATCATTGTACTAATGTATCAACACAATCTGTAGTACCCCCGGTTTCAGGTAAGTAACCCTTGTTTTATGCTTTTTTTAGTGGATGAAGCATATGGGAGATGATTGGGGAAATTTTGGGAGACTTTTAAAGCATAAAAGGGCAAAATTTGGGGACACACGGGCTGCGCATGGTTTTCCAAACCGTGCCAAAGCCATGCAGGTGGTGGTCTGTTGGACAGAGGAGACCACACGGTGTGCGCACGGTTTGGGAAAACTATACGAGGAGGCCGTGCGGAGAGCCCATCTCTAGCAGTGACTATTGCACGGTTAGCACATGGTTTAACTAACCTGCGGACTAACCATGCGCGAAGTCAACTTAGATCCTATTTATTATGATCTAATCCATTTTATCATTTAACCCACTCGTTTTTGTTCCCAGACGACCCTAACTCGGTATTTCTCTCTGGGGAAGGTGGGAGAACGCTTACCAGGTGTTTTGGAAGCTATATGGAGGGTTTCCTTGGCGTTTAGAGGTCGGTTGATTGCGGTAAGTCTCGTTCTTGTCTTTTTTTCATAGATCTTCTTCTTCCATCTTGTTGGATCCTTAGATCTACGCCTGAGGTGGGTATCTCTAAGGTAGTGGATGACTTTTAAGTCGGGTTTTGGTCTTGTTGGTGATAGGGGAAGAAATCTAAGGAGGTTTCGTGGTGTTTTGACCCGGTGTTCTTGAGCGTTCTTCGTTCGTGGCTCGGTTCCACCCAATTTGTTGAGGTAGGTGGCTTCACTCTCGACTTATCTTGTTCGAATTGGTTGGATTATTTTAAAATTGGTTATTTTAATGGAATTGATTGTGAAAATCATGGACTAAATCTTCTTTAGTGATGATTTATGGTTTTGATGAAATTGAGAAATATTGGTGAACTGTGTGCAAAGTGACTTGGCTAGTTGAATTAAAAATGTTGATTTAAAATTATGAAATTGATTAAATTGGAAATGGTTTGATGAGAAAGGGGGTTTTAATAAAAAGGGTATTTTATTGAAATGGTTTTGATGGATTTGTTTTTCAATAAAAAGGCAGCTTTATTGAAATGGTTGGAATTGTTTGAACACACTTGGTTGGGATGGAAAATGGTTTTCAATAAAATGTGTTTTATTGAAAGTATGGTTTGGAAAGATTGTGGGAAATGTGAAGTGTGTGTTCATATTTCATTGTACGACGCTTGGTTGAAATAAGACCTTGTGCTCGGTGCCAAAGGTGTAATGGCACATGGTAACTATATGTATGGGGCATGGTTGAAATAGGACCTTGTGCTCAGTGCCAAAGGTGTAATGGCACATGGGAATAATTACCTTGTGATGACATGGTAGATCGGTGAGAGACATATCATGAGTATGGAACTTTCATAATGATGCATGCATGGTTGATTTCACGGGCTTTTGAAATGGTTGTGAATACCAAAAAGAGATGTTTGTGAAATTTTTTAGATAATTTTTTGGTTATTTTTCTGGAAAAATAACATGTTGGAAAAGACAGTCTAAATTTCACTTTGATACTTTTGAGCATGGTTAGTTTTGGAAAACTAGTTTATATTTAGTTATAAACTACTTTGGTGAAAATGTTTTTATATAAAATGTTTTATATAAATGTGGCTAACTCTTCTATCCTAGTACCACGAGTAGGGAAGTCATTGGGGAAAACCTATTGAGTTTTATACTCACCCCTGATTTGGAACTTTGGTGATTTTGCAGATGTTGTATTCTGAGACACAGGTAATAGTGAAGCATCTCATTACTAGTGGCTTGTGGTGATGTTTGGGAGATGCTGTGGAGCTGGAGCTTGTGGAACACTGAGTTGTGGTGTCTTTTGTGAGTCTTGGGTTGTTCTCTTTCTGCTATGTACTTTGATGTTTGGTTTATTCTTCCACAGTTGTGTACTCTGATGAGGTTCAATATAAATGAATATTTTGTTTGGTCTTTCATTATTCATGCATCATATAGTGAATGGTTAAATGTATGGGTTGATTTATTAAATGTTAAATCGTCCCCCACTTGTATTTGAAACCCTTTTGCATTTATTGCCAGCCTTTGGTGTCTTGGGGATGTCGCTTAAGGCCAAGTAATGAATTGTTGTATTCTCAAGACAATGAGGATAAGCGGGTCATTACAAATGGTATTAGCTTGTTCGGTCCTTTCCTAACAAGTGGTCATCGATGTTCTTGGTCTTGGAGTTGAAATTCCTTCTTGTCTATTTCTTGGGTGGTCATCTTAGACAGGAGTAAGATTGTCGAAACTTGAAATGTATAGCATAAAAGGACGTAGCTAACCTGTTTATGCTGAACTTCAAGTTACCAGGGTGTTGGGTACATAAGTGTTTTGGATACACTTCTAGAATGTTGGAAATCTCATTATCGTGGGTTTATTCAATGAGAGGAGCATGACATGCATTGTAGAGGAATTACTTCCCACTAGGATTTCATATCTCATGGTGAGGAATGAGTTATTATTTTGTACAAAGATATAAATTTTTGAAAAATTCAGAATTGATTTTCAAATGAAAGACTTTGAAAACAGGGTATTTGGTGTATTTTGAAACTAGATTGATTTTCAAAAATTATGTTGAATGTTTTCAAAAATGGTTGAACATGGAAAAAGGTTGTTTGAGAACAATGTTGTGAGAGTTGATGTGATAGAATTTGAAATGCTAATCGAACAGTTGCTAGAGAGTGAGATTGACTGAGTTTGTTGTTGGTTTAGAAAATGGCACCCCGTAGGCATTGTCAAAACCAACATGAAGAAGCTGATGAGAATGTGATTGCACCTGAACCACGTGTGAACCAAGATCTAGTTCAGAGTATTGTCCAATATTTTTAAGATGTGGATATGGGGAACTGGAGGAATGAGCCATGACATGTGGATCATACCATCCGGTTCATGAAGTAGAATCCACCGAACTTTAGGGGTGATGTTGAACCCGAGAAGGTGGAGGTGTGGCTAATCTAGATGAATCATATATTCTATTTCATCAACACACCAGTGGAGCTGAAAGTAAAGCAGGCGATATATAGGCTCGAGGATCTTGCACGTCATTGGTGGGATTTAGTTGTGCATGCTAAATTGGATGAAGACCTTACATGGGAGTATTTTGAAGAATTGTTTAACAAACAATTCTATCCTCACACGTTCAAGATCCATAAAACGATAGACTTCTTCTGCTTGAAATAGTAGAGTCGCTCTATCACAGAGTATGCGGCTAAGTTCATGAATTTAGTCCATTTCGCAACAGAGATTACGTCAAGTGCTTCTTTGAAGGCATGCATCTTCGAATTGGGGCTAAGTCAGGAGATTCGATCGAAGATTGTGATGCTCTATATTATGGATTACACAGAGATGGTGAACAGAGAAACGGTTACTGAATGTGATATCTCGGGATTGATAAGAGGAGGCATGATGAAACCCACAGGAATGGGTGGGAACTCTAATGCTGGGAACTAGCGGAAGAGGGACGCCTACTTCCAAGGTGGGAGTGCGAATCATAACCCAATGGTGGGGTCAATCAACCTTCCTCCACAACCCCAGAGCAAAGCAGGTTTCTTTCAATGTGGTTCGACTGATCACATGAAACGAGAATGTACAACACCACCGAGAGCATGCCATAATTTCAACAAGATGGGGATTCTTTAGCGATATTGTCGCAGTGCTCCACGATCAGGTGTTTGGGACACTTCTCAGGCATGGCAAGCATCGTATGCTTCGACAGGGTGAGGACAGCAAAATCAGTCTCACCAGCAGAACAGAGCTAGTTATGGTGATTCAAGGAATACCATGAATCCCCAACCAGGGAAATCTTAGCAAGGCAACAGGGAGAATAGTGTAGCGATGAAGCAATTGTATGGAGCTGAGTAGATGATTATTGACGATCAGGTTGGACCATCAATAGTAAGAGGTATGATTTTTTTGAATTCTACCTTTGTGGAAGTGTTGTTTAATACTGGTGCATCACATTCCTTCATTTCTTCTCGTGTTGTTGACTTGCAATGTTTAAAAATGGAAATGATTCCTTCTATCTTGAAATTGAAAACTCCTCTTGGTGAAATAGAATGTCAATCCTTCGTGTGTATAGAATGTGCTATAACTGTTGATGGAGTTGAGCTGAAATAGGATTTCTCTGTGCTAGAGAAGGATGTCTATGATATAATCCTGGGTATGGATTGGTTGACGAAGTTTAAGGCTCACATCGACTGTTATAGGAGAATGGTGAGTTTCACAACTGAGGACGACATAGAGAATCTCTTCATAGGACAGCGGATAATAAGGAAAGGTGAAAAGAGTTTGTTGGAACCAATGGTGGGACTGATCTCTTACCAATTGGCAGCGTTGACATTGGAATCATTACAATAAATTGCAGAAAATAGTTTTCCAGCTGTGGTGGATCAATTTCTGGATGTTTTTCTTGAAAACTTCTCGGGTTTACCACCTATAAAAGAAGTGGATTTTACAATTGATCTCCTTCTAAGGACCAGTTCTATCTCACTTCCATCTTATAGGATGGCACAAATAGAGTTAAAGGAATTGAAAGTGCAGTTAGAGGAGCTAGAAAGCAAGGGTTTCATTCGGCCAAGCGTGTCTCTGTGGGCAGCACCAGTTTTGTTTGTAAAGAAAGTAGATGGAACATTTAGGCGATGTGTGGATTATCATAAACTTAAACAAGTTACGATAATGAATAGATATCCACTTCCATGCATTGATGACATGTTTGATCAATTAATGGGAGCTCAGTGGTTCTCCAAGATTGACTTTCGGTCAGGATATCACCAGTTGTGAGTTTGGAAGGATGATATTCTGAAGACAACCTTCAGAAGAAGATATGGACACTACGAATATGTAGTCATGCCTTTTGGTCTAACGAATGCACCATCGGTCTTCATGGCTTAGATGAATCAGATATTTCAACAATATCTGGATTCTTTTGTTGTAGTGTTTGTGGATGACATATTGGTGTATTCAAGAACAAGGTATGAGCCTGAGAAACACTTGGTGATAGTGTTGGAAATCTTGTGAGACCATCAGTTGTATGCCAAATTATCAAAGTGTGATTTTTGGCTATAAGAGGTATGCTTTCTGGGCCATGTTGTTTTTGAAAAAGGTGTTTTAGTGGATCCAGAAAAGATAGAAGCAGTTTGTTCTTGGAAAAATCCGAAGAATGTCTTTGAAATATGAAGTTTTCTTGGTCTATATGGTTATTACCGATGCTTTGTTCATGACTTCTCACGACTAGATTTTCCTATGACAGCATTGAAAAGGAATAAGGCTCCATTTCAATGGAATGAAGAATGTCATAGATCTTTTCAAGAGTTGAAACTTCTCCTTACATCAGCACCCATCTTGATCTTTCCTGAATCAGGACAAGGGTATGTGGTGTATTGTGATGCTTCGGGAATAGGGTTGGAATGTGTTCTCATGCAAGGAGACCATTTTGTTGCTTATGGTTCAAGGAAGTTGAGGTTGCATGAGAAGAATTACCCAACAAATGATTTGGAGTTATCTTTAGTCGTCCATGCTTTGAAAACATGGAGACATTATCTCTTCGGTGATAAATTTACTATGTTTACGGATCACAAAATCCTGAAACACATTTTTTCACAATGAGACTTGAATCTGAGGCAAAGAAGATGGATGGAGTATCTCCAGATGTTTTACTTTGACTTTATGTACACACCAAGAAAAGGGAATTCGGTGGCGGATGCATTGCGTAGAAAGTCATATGCTCAGTTGGTGAAAGAAGCTTCAGACGAATGGCAGTTGATGTCGGTCTTAGCCGACATGCATGTGGAATGTGAAGACCGAGGTGATGTTGCAGTTTTATTTCCAATTGTGCTTGTTCCTGATTTGGTGGAGATATTAAAGGAGGCACAGACATATGATGTGGACCGTGTTGCAATGAGTTCAAAAATCAATGGTGGGGAGACCATTGAGGGATGGAAGCTGGATGAGAGTTCAGTTTTTTGTTTCAGAGATCGGATGGTTGTACCTATGGTTTTTCATGAACAAATTCTTCATTATTACCACCATTCGAGATGGGTTGTACATCCGGGTACACAGAATATGTATAAGGTGCTAAAGGAGCAATTTTTGTGGAGCGGCATGAAAAGGAAGGTGGCTGAATTTGTCTCGCGATGCTTAACGTTTCAGCAGGTTAAAGTAGAGCATCAGAGACCAGCTGGTATGTTATAGTCTTTAACTATCCCAGTGTGGAAATGGGAGAAGATAGCAATGGATATTGTTACAGGTCTTCCTAGAATGGTCCGGAAACACGATGCCATTTGGGTGATAGTGGATTGCCTAAATAAGTTGGCCCATTTCATCCCAATTCATGAAACCCGTACAGTGGAAGATCTTTCAAAAATATATATCCAAGAAGTGGTAAAGAGGCATGGGTTAATAGCGTCTATCGTCTCAGATAGAGATATGAGGTTCTCATCTCATTTTTGGAAATCATTACAGCAATCCATGGGGACTCAGTTGACGATGAGTACGACGTATCATCCTCAGACAGATGGGAAATCTGAGCGGATGGTAAAAACGTTGGAAGACATGTTTTGGGCTTGTGTAATGGATTTTGGTGGCTCATGGGAGGAGTATATACCCTTAGTGGAGTTCTCATACAATAATAGTTATCAAGCCTTGATACGCATGGCTTCGTTTGCAGCATTGTATGGGCATCCTTGTCGTTCTCCACTTTGTTGGGTGGAAATAGGTGAGACTTCAGTAGTTGGGCCGAGCCTTGTCCAAGAAACAATAGAGAAGATTCAGTTGAGTAAAAACAAGATGGATATGGCTTAGAGTCGTCAGAAATCTTATGTGGATCATCACCGAAGACCATTGTCATTTGCAGTGAGGGATCATGTCTTCTTAAGGATCTCTCCAAGACTTGGACAACGTCATTTTGGGAAGCAAGGAAAGTTATCTACTCAATATATAGGCCGTTTGGAGATACAGGAATGGGTTGGTGAGGTGGAATATCGGTTGGCATTGCCACCACAGTTCAGAGAAGTGCATAATGTGTTCTATTTATCTCAGTTATAGAAGTATCAACCCGATCATGACCATGTGATCAAATAGGATCATGTTGATCTGGAGTCGGATGCTTCGTTGGTACATATCCCAGTGCGGATTGTGGATAGGCAGGATAATGTCTTGCATGGAAAAATCATCGGTCTAGTGCGGGTTTTGTGGCAACATGGTCAAATTCAGGAAGAGACTTGGGAATGAGAGAATGATATGAAGGAGCAGTGGCCAGAACTCTTTCAGTCAAGCGATGGTTTTCAACATTCCGAGGACGGAAAGGCCAATGGTGGGGAGAATGTAGTACCCCCGGTTTTTGTTAAGTAACCCTTTTTTATGCTTTTTAAGTATATGAAGCATATGGGAGATGATTGGGAAAAGTTTGGGAGACTTTTAAAGTGTAAATGGGAAAAATGTGGGGATGCACGGGCTGCGCACGATTTGCCAAACTGTGCGGAAACCATGCAGGTGGTGGTCCATTGGACTGTGGAGACTGCACATTGTGCACACAGTTTGGGAAAACCGTGCGAGGAGGCTGTGCGGAGAGACCCTCTCTAGTAGTGACTACCGCATAGTTAGCGCATGGTTTAACTAACCATGTGGACTAACCATGTGCGAAGTCAACTTAGATCCTATTTATTAGGATCTAATCATTTTTATCATTTAACCCACTTGTTTTTGCTCCCAAACAGCCCTAACTTGGGATTTCTCTCTGGGGAAGGTGGGAGAACACGTACTAGGCATTTTGGAAGCGATCCGAAGGGTTTCCTGGGCGTTTAGAGGCTGGTTGATCGCATTAAGTCTCATTCTGGTCTTGTTTTCTTAGATCTCCTTCTTCTCTCTTGTTGGATCCTTAGATCTATGCCTGAGGTGGGTTGATCTAAGGTAGTGGATGACTTTTAAGTCAGGTTTTGGTCTAATTGGTGATAGGGGAAGGAATCTAAGGAGGTTTTGTGGTGTTTTGACCCGATGTTCTTGAGCGTTCTTCGTCCGTGGCTCAGTTTCTCCCAATTTGTTGAGGTAGGTGGATTCACTCTCGACTCCTCTTGTTAGAATTGGTTGGCTTAGTTTTAAATTGTTTATTTTAATGGAATTGATTGTGAAAATCATGGAGTAAATCATCTTTAGTGATGATTTATGGTTTTGATGATAGTGTGAAATATTAGTGAATTTTGTGCAAAGTGACTTGGCTATTTGAATTTAAAATGTTGATTTTAAATTATGAAATTGCTGAAATTTGAAATGGTTTGATGAAAAAGGGGTTTTCAATTAAAAGGGTGTTTTATTGAAATGGTTTTGATGGATTTGTTTTTCAATAAAAAGGTAGCTTTATTGAAATGGTTTGAATAGTTTGAACACACTTGGTTGGGATGGAAAATGGTTTTCAATAAAAGGTGTTTTATTGAAAGGATGGTTTGGAATGATTATGGGAAATGTGAAGTGTGTGTTCATATTTCATTGTATGAGGCTTGGTTGAAATAGGACCTTGTGCTCAGTGCCGAAGGTGTAATGGCACATGGTAACTATATGTACGGGGCTTGGTTGAAATAGGAACTCGTGCTCGGTGCCAACGGTGTAATGGAACATGGGAATAATTACCTTGTGACGACTTGGTAGATCAGTGAGAGACCACTCATGAGTATGGATCTGTCATAATGATGCATGCATGGTTGATTTCACGGGCTTGTGAAATGGTTGGGAATGCCAAAACGGGATGTTTGTGAAACAGTTTGGAAACTTGTTTGGTTATTTTTGTGGAAAAATAACGTGTTGGAAAAGCTAGTCTAAATTGCAATTTGATACTTTTGAGCATGGATGGTTTTGGAAAACTAGTTTATATTTAGTTATAAACAGTTTTTGTGAAAATGTTTTTATATAAACTATTTTATATAAATGTGGATAACTCTTCTATCATAGTGGCGTGAGTAAGGAATTCATTGGGGAAAACCTACTGAGTTTTATACTCACCCCTGCTTTGGAACTTTGGTGATTTTGCAGATTCTGTATTCTGAGACACAGGTAAAGGTAAAGCATCTCATTACTAGTGGATTGTGGTGATGTTTGGGAGATGCTGTGTAGCTGGATCTTGTGGACCACTAAGTTGTGGTGTCTTTTGGGAGTCTTGGTTTGTTCTCTTTCTTCTGTGTACTTTAATGTTTGGTTTAGTCTTCCATTTTTGTGTACTATGATGTGGTTTAATATAAATGAAGTTGTTGTTTGGTCTTTCATTGTTCTTGCATCATATAGTGAATGGTTAACATATGGGTTGATTTATTAAAGGGTAAATCGTCCCCCACTTGTATTTGAAACCCTTCAGCATTTATTTCCAGCCTTTGGAATCTTGGGGATGTCGCTTAAGGCCAAGTAATGACTTGTTGTATTCTTAAGCCAATGTGGATAAGCGGGTCATTACACAATCCAAATAAGTTTGGTCGGTTTTCTGTATGCTAGTTGTTGTTTTCATTTAAAATGTTGATCATTTCAAATAAATTTGAGACACCTTGAGTGGTACCAGCCACACCGCGCCTCGGATTGAGGCGAGGTTGACTCATACACATCAAAAATGACTCATGGATCATTTTCCTAAAGTATCAATAGAATCCAAATACATTTTTTTCATTTTCCGTATGTCAGTTGTTGTTTTCACTTAAAATGATGTCCATTTTAAACAAAAGAGAGATATTTAGAGTGGTACCAACCACACCATGCCTCAGATTGATTCAGGTTTGACTCTTACACATCACAAATGTCCCCTATATTGTTTTCCTAAAGTATCAACACAATCCGAATGCATTTGGTTGGTTTTACATATGCCATTTGTTGTTTTCACTTAAAATGATATCCATTTTAAACAAAAGAGAGACATTTAGAGTGGTAATGGTCACACCACACCTCATATTAATGCGGGGTTGAGTCTTACATGTCATAAATGTCCCATAGATCATTTTCCTAAAGTATCAACCCAATCCAAAAACTTTTGGTCGGTTTTCCATATGCCAGTTTTTTTTACTTAAAACATTGTCCATTTTAAACAAAAGAGAGACACCTAGAGTGGTACTGGCCACACCGTGCCTCATATTGATGCGAGGATAACTCATACACATCACAAATTTCCCATGTATCATTGTCCTAATGGATCAACACAATCCGAATGCATTTGGTTGGTTTTCTGTATTCCAGTTGTTGTTTTCACTTAAAATGTTGATCATTTCAAATAAAGGTGAGACACTTTGAGTGGTACTAGCCACACCGTGCATCAGATTGATGCAAGGTTGAATCCTACACATCCAAAATTTCCCATGGATCATTGTTCTAGTGTATCAACAGAATCCGATATTGTTTTGTCTGTTTTATGTATGTCAATTGTTGTTTTCACTTAAAATGTTGCCCATTTAAAATAAAAGTGAGGCACTTTGAGTGGTACCGACCACACTATGCCTCGTATTGAGGCGGGGTTGAGTCGTACACGTAAAATATTACCCATGGATAATTTTCCAAAATTATCAACATAATATAAATACGTTTGTTCAGTTTTCCGTTTTCCAGTTGTTTTTACTTAAAAGGGTGTCCATTTTAAAAAAAAAAGAGAGACACTTTGAGTGATACCGGACACACCATGCCTTATATTGAGGCGGGTTTGACTCATAAACGTCACATATGACTCATGGATCATTTTCCTAAAGTATCAACACAATCCGAATGCATTTGGTCGGTTTTCCGTTTGCTAGTTAAGCAAATCCTGCAACAACAGTGATAATATCTTATACTAAAACTATAGACATTGTGCATGATGTGCATCCCCTGGTGCATGGTTAAGGAAAATCATGCACATTGCTTCTAATATATATCCTTATATGGTTGGTTATACCTTGTGGGACGGACTTAAATTTTTTATTAACCGTGAGGCATAGTGTTTTTCTACGCCGACTGGGGTTCCGAGCTCCGAACAAGACCCATAAGCCCCATAAACCATTATAACAACATTAGGCTCCCATATTTGGTCAAAAATAAAGATTTATACTGAATTAAAAAATATCCATACCAGAGTGAAAAACCAGGTTCAAAAATAAATAGTTATACTGAATTCCAAAATGTAATGGATCAATCTGCCCTGATCACCATCACCATCACCACTGTCATCATCAGCCTCATCCACACCGCCATCTCTATCCTCGTCGTTGTCTTCGTTATCATCCACATGCTCATCCTCGGTCCCATCCTCGCCCTCATCCCAATCCTCTCCCCCATCCTCATCCGCATCCTCGCCCTCATCCTCTTCAGCATCCTCATCATCTCTAGGAATTTCATCATCTCTAACTCCACTAGAACAGCCGCTTGGTGCATTGGATAATGCACCCATCGACGACATAAATGTCTGAAAAGCCTCACTAGCCTCTGGTGGATGTGATGAAGATAAATATTTGATCAGTTTCATAAATTATTTCTCCCTCGTTTGAACATGTTCTTCTAACTCTGTGTCCCTTTTATCAGACTGTCTTGCATGCTCCTTGACATGTTCCAACTCGGTGGTACTATAATGGATACCTGGAGAGGACCAATACCTCATCAGGACTATATTCTTACCAGGTCGGCAGCGTACTCGACCAGAGTGCTCATCTTTCAAAACCTGATATAAATGATCGTGTGGCCCTAAATTGCCTGGATCCTGGGCATCAAGGGCCTCTAAAGAAGCCTGTTAAAAATATTAATAGATTATTAAATTACAAGATATTAAACTTTTAAATAAAAAAATTAAAACATACAATCTTTTCTTGTGTCAGTTCATTGACCACAGTTCCATCTTTTTTCCTTCTACTCGAGAAAAAAAAATTTGCTCAAGAGAGACGTCCTTCAATATTCAATTTGTGCTTCTGTAATGACATTGAAACAATAAAAAGTGCAAGTATTATCATATATTAAATATTCAATAAATCACATAATTTAAGCAGGAAACAATAAAAAGGGAAAGTCCTCAAGAAAAATTATAAACTATATCGTACCAGTTACCTCTCATGATCTGACATAGTGGTGTGCCCCAATGTGTGGAGTTATTACACTGAATCTATGTTTTTCTTGTTTTTTTAGATGATTATTAAATAATTTTTAATAATAAATAAGATAATATTAATGAAAAATATGAAAAATGTCATTTAAATACCTCAAATGAGATTAATAACTTAAATTTTGCAGTCACCCAATGGGTAATCATTTGTCGATATTGCTCTATTGGGAAGTCATCCATGATAGCTACTGTCTCCAACACAGTGCCCACTCTATCACACCATCCAACATAGAAATCATGCTTATAATCTCTCCAAAGCTCTCCTAGCTCCTTTAAACATGCCGGTTTTTCACCTTCGCCATCAGGGAAGTTAAACTGAAGCTGACACCCAATAGATTAATTCATATAAATTCAAAAAAATAATACATTAAATCCAATAGATTTTTTACCCATATTTGTGCCCACACATTATCCTTGACTTCATGTGTAAGATGTCTCTAAGATAGGGTCTGACAGGAATGATGTCATAGTATTTGGCCAGCATTGCCAAAAAACCCCGATATTCCTACCCAGGTTTATCAATCATCTATCCATCATTGTTCTATTCAACCATCAACTATGTCTGGTAGTTCCATACCACACGCAAGTGAGTACGCCCCCTCCCCCGCCTCCTATGAGTAGATGAATCTATTTTTAAAGAAAAAAATATCAGTACAAGTTATAATAAAAATAAATTTTGGTATAAAAATTTGTTAGAGTTATATAAATATAAATGTGGTTGTTGGATCAATGGGAATCATTAGATGTGAAGTAGCTGAAGGAATATCCTGTACAGGTGGAGTGCCCTCAATGTACGCTCCTCAGCCACATACGGTGTCGGAGTAGGAGTCGAAGAAGGTGGAATATAATAGCTTAGAGATAATGAACCGGAAAAAAAAAGATGAAGAAAGAGATGTATGGCCAAATGGTAGTGTAAAAATCGGAGGCTTAAATATCTCGTGTGTCTCCAAAGACACACCAAGATCAAAATGTGGCATAGAATATACGTATGTGGTAGGGGCATAATCCAATTGGGTACGACTAGTGTATCGTCTAACTCTCGCACTACGAGACCTCGTACCATCGGCCTTCGTACCGGGACCACCATATGTTCGTCTAACTTTGACACCACCCCCTCCTACCACCAGCCTCTGTATTGGGAGAAATATCAGGCACCTCATCGGATATCTCTCTTCTAGAGGCTGGATCCTAAAAAAAGTTTAACACAAAATTAAACACATGATATTATAAGTTATTGAAATATATATATTTGAAATAAAATACTCACAACAGGGATGAGTGGAGAAACTCCCATCTGTGTCATGAAACGATTATTTTCTATCATCTTTTTTCGTTACATCTCTTAAATGAGTGTCATTTCCTGCAATAAAAACAAATATAGAAGTAATTAGAAACATATAACTACTGTGTAACCATAAAATATATATAGAAAAATCATTCTGATAAAAAAAATGAAATAGAATATTTATGGTGGTTGTAAGGTAAGTACTAGGATACACACTCTGAATGATATAGTTGAAACATGTAGGTGAGAACACTACTGAATGATTCTATATATTTCCCACCACAACATTGGGTTCACAATCAACTCTGACAATTGAGCTATTGGATTCATCATTAGTAATAAACGGATTGCTTCCAATTGCAATAGGGATAATGTCAACTTCATCATCACCATCATCAAAAACATGTTTGGGATTTACTTCAATAATTACACCGAATTTAGGATGAGGATGATATTTGACATAAAAAACTTGTTTCACCATTGATGCCAATACATATGGTTCATCGGTGGAAAGAGTGCGAGTCAGGTCAATAACTCGAAATCCACAATCATCAATAAAGGATCCTTGCCTCGTCATTGAATCAAAACATTGACATTTCATCATCGTGACTTGACCATGCGAGTAACAACCCAAAATTATTATTTTCTACATGACTCCATAATAAGTTACATTTTCAGAACAACGTCTATTATCCGATGAACTGGTATAACAGTATGTTGTGGCAGTTAGCATAACACCATCATGTTGTGTTCTCATGTTTCTTGCTCATTCAGTGATAATAAATTTGTATCCATTGATCACAAATGATTTACAAGCACGAACCATGGTATTAGGACCAAAATCCAAAGCTCTTATTTCCTCAGAAACAGAGTCTACAGTCAAACTCGATACTTGAAATATTAACAAACAGTAAAATTAATTAAATATTATTTTTACATAGTTATTATAGAAATATTTTTACCTTTAATTTTAACCAACCAGAAAACCCTTTTCTATGAAAAGTCTCTTTCCATCTCAAAGATAAAGAACGATAATTTATATATATCAATTATTTATGTTCCCCATAGATAAAAATAATAATGTTTAACAAATATTTAAAATTACAAGAGATAAGATAAGAGATACATGTACAATTTACTTACTTGATATACTCATCGAACAAATCACAATTGAACAACATTGTGCGATGTTCCATCTCTCACCCCTCTAGGATTAATGTTGTCAATGTATATGATCCTGGAATTCCTCATGTTTGAGGACGTGATGGAAAACTGGGATCAATTTTCTCATACTTTTATTCTTCATTTCTCATTGGTCTGTTTATTCTTATAGTACGATCAGACAAATACATTGAGCAGAAATCCATACATTCTTGAGCCAAGTAACAGTTCACAATAGAACCTTTATGATAATTCCTCTTCCAAACAAATTATTTCAATGTTTACATGTTTATTTCAGTTGGATACATCCAATGAAAAGCAATGGGTCCTCCAAGAAGTATTTCGTTTGGAAGATGGACAGTCAGATGCAACATGCATGTAAAAAATGATGGAGGGAATATTTTCTCTAACTCACACAAAATTAATGGTGTCTCTGCCAATAGTTTTTTCAAGAATCATTTAGACAACTTCTTAGCACAAATATCTCTAAACAAATATCACAACCGAATAAATGAGACTCTTACATTATTGGACAAGAGATGACAGATTTCTATTGGAATCAACTCATGCAAAAGGACATGATATCCATGAGTCTTCAAATATTTCAGCTTCAAATCTTTTCTATTGACCCATTTTGAGATATTTCATGAATACCCATCAGGAACATTAATAATCTCTAGAACTTCCAGAATTTGATTTTTTTCAGCAGGTGTCATCACATAAGAAACACATGAAACATGCCATTTATTTTCACTAATACAAACTGGATGCAATTATGGTATGATCCCACAATCTACCAAGTCATGCCGAGATCGTAAATAATCTTTTGTCTTCCCCTTGAAATTTAGAGGAATTGAAAGAAACATTTCACATATATTCTTTTCAATGTGCATTACGTTTAATAAATGACGTAACAAGTTGGTTGACTAATATGAAAACTCACAGAATATACTCTTCTCCTTCGAATTGTAATAGGTATCACTGGAAACATTTTTCTTCTTTCTTGATTTCATTACACCTTCCCAAATGAATAAATGAAATATTTCAATTCATTAAGCACATAAGTTCTAGACATAAGCTGAGGTGGATCATCAGTGTCCATGGTATTGTAAAATCTTTGAGGATTGTTTCTATATGGATGGTTCATTGGCATGAATCATCGATGTCCTATAAAACTAAAACTATGACAATATTTCAGTCTTCTTCATCGACTATTATTCATACAAATAGGACATGAAAATTTTCCTTTTGTACTCCATATAGACATCATTTCCTAAGCATTAAAATCATATATCATCCACATAAGCGCATCACACATCTAAAATATGTCTTTCGAACATGCATCGTTTGTGGGAACACCCACATCCCAAATAATTTTCAACTCTTTTATTAGAGGTTGCATATATACATTTATATCATTGTTGGGATTAGAAGGGCCATATATCAGTATACTCAATAAAGTGTAAGGCTTTTTCATACACAACCATGGGGGAATGTTATAAATGTGTATGAAAATCGGCCATGTGCTATGCAAAGTAAGAATATACCCAAATGGATTAAAACTGTCACATGAAAGACCCAATCTCACATTATGCACTTTAGCTACAAATTCAGGATATCAAGAATCAAATATCTGCCATGAAAATCCATCTGTAGGGTGAACCAACTCTTTATTATTCTTTTTTCTCTTGGTGTCATGCCATCACATTTTTATTGATATTTCATCAGACATAAAAAGTTTCTGTAATATGGGGTTAATGAAAAGTTCCACATTACTTTTTGTGGAACACGAGATGGTGTTCCATCATCTTTTGGCTTCCATTGGGAGGTTCCACATTTGATACAATCATTTCTTTCAGTAGTTTCCTCCCAAAATAAGCTACAATCATTTGGGAATGCATGATTTTTTTTGAGAACCCAAGTTCATCAACTAACTTCCATGACATATAGTGTTTTGAGGGAATATCTACATCACCTGGAAGTAAGTCCTTAAAGAAGGTAAGAATGTAATCAATTTTAGTATTTGAAATCCTATACATAGTTTTCCCATGAAACAATCAGATAAAAAATTCCAACTTTTTCATTTTACCACATTGCCGATATACTAGAGTCATCACAGCACCATTCAATTTTTTCACCCTATCAACATAATCATTTTCATTGGACTCATCATGTGTGCTTGTATCGAAATCTTGTTGGATGGACATCCTTTCCTTATCATGATGCCGAATAAATGGAAACCGGTCATATATCAAACTCTCTAATTCAGTCCTATCATTTGGATCATCAACATTTTGAGATTCCATTTTCTCTCCATTGTGATACCACACATAATAGTTTTTTTTGGAAACCATATTTGCTTATATGATAGCTAACTACTACACGACTCAACCAAGGTCTTCCAACAATATTATATCATGGGCAGTGTATGCGACCACTATCTGAAGCCTTGTCAAATTAAAAATCTAAAAATCTGTTCAAATTATTTTGAAAATCGGTTGAAATCCGATCAATTTCGTACATTTAACATCTATCCATTCTGTAAAAATATTGCAATAAGTCATTTCAAAGTAACTCAATAATATTTAAGTTCAATCAAAAAAATATTTAGGTAAATGACAGTTGTTTACATTATATAATATCATAACTGACACATTACTCTATATAAGAATCATATTAATAAACACAACAAAATATAGTGTATATAAGAAAATAAGATACAGAATTTCTAAAGCCTATATTCAAGGATTTCCTTGTAAGATAATGGAAGTGGATCAAGGAATACCTAATCCTTAAGGGTCTTGTTGGGAGTACATGAGTTTTATACTTTAACTTCTTCTGGGAGATCAGGATGAGGAGTAGGATGAGGATCACATCAAAAGTAGTTATGGGCTCATCAAGTTTCACCTTAACCATGGATTAAAGGATCCTAGGTTTGGGGCCATAAATCATAGATTGGTAGGGTGTATTCATTGAATCATGTCCCAATTGATTTTGGAGAGGGATCTTTAATAGTTATAGGTATGGATATGATCAGAAACACCTATAAAAAAGATATCTAAGAATTGTGATGTCCCAAACTAGGATGCCACTCATTAGTGACCTGAACCCAGATGGCCACTCATTAGAGAGGGACCTTCAAGTTCTACTGTGTTTTATCTCACATACGAATAATTATTTTTGGGAGTGAAATAGAGTGGATCATGAGATTTGTGTTAAAAAAATGAAGAAATCAAAACAACTTCATTTGTGTGAAGAATAATAATCCCATGGTCCTCTTGATATTTGAACCATGCAGTCATGATTTTTGAGATGACCTTGTATCCATGAAACCATATGAGAAGAATAATTCTATACATGTGTTTTTATGATTTTACCCGGCATTTTGAGAAACCCCAAATCAATAAAAATGTCCATTGTGTTTTAAAAATGTGATTGAATAACTCATGTATGATGTTGAAGGTAGAATGATTAATGGTTATATTAGGAAAACTAATATTCATTAATATTATGAATTTGAAATTCTGTGAATTGGTTTCATGAAGAAGGAAGAAGTACTACATTGGAGAAGGAGAGGATCCACCGAGATTTCTCTTTGTAGATATTTTATTCATAAATAACATTGGATTGTACGGTTAAGTTTTTCTTATTTCTTCTGTGAAGAATAACTAGGGACCACATACTATTTTACAAAGTTGAAGAAGATACTCCATATGTTCTATTGTGCAAAGGATAAGTGAACTGTGTGTCATTTTATATATATAAATATTTTGATAGAAACATGATACAAACCTGTTATGTAACACACATAGTGTACAAAAATGAAGATGAATAAGATATTCATGTTTGACATGATATTAATGAAAGGAGTGATTTTCATGAAATAATATGAATAAATATTACAAAAAATTTATTATGAGTTTATATACATGAATCTGTAATATTTGGAGCATTGAGATTAAAAAAAGAACTGTGCATCTTTAAAATTAGAACAGAAGAAAGAGACTATGCCCTTATAAATGTATATGTGTAATGAAAAAATTAATCGTACAATGTGTACATTGATGTAGTGATTTGAGTACACAATTCATGAATGGAGTAGTGAATCATAAAATTTTCCAAAATCCCTAGAAATAGGGAAAATGACGTGATCTTTCTAAATAGTGAAATAAATGGAGAAATGCTGATAATATAAGGATATCCTTTGCTAATATGAGAAGAGGTTGAAGGAGTATAACCTAAATGGGGGAGTTGCAGCTGATCAGATGGAAGAGGTTCACCTGGGCAGGCGCTTCTGGTTGGGGGAATGTGCTTCTGGAAATTAAGCGTTGGAATTCGGGGGGAATGGTTCTGTTTAAGTGAATTGGGGGGGGGATTTCCCAAAGGTTATTAAAACCCATTGGGAAAAGCATGGATTTCCCAACGGTTATTAAAAACCATTGGGAAAAGTCTGTATTTTCCAATGGTTTCTTTAAACCATTGATAAATCCTTCCCTAAGAACAACTTTACTAACGGTTTATTAAAACCATTGGTAAAGGACACCTATACCAATGGTTATTTTGAACCGTTGGTATAAAAGCGTTGGGATATATAGACTTTATAGTTGTGTCATACGTATGTATTCAATTATTAATTATGCTTAGAATCATGTAATAATATATTTAAAAGTACATGGTCCATATAGTTAGTATCATAGGATGGACTATTTATTTTTGGATATTATGACTTGAAAACATTAGTAATAGCCCTTTGGGCAATTTTATCAACATGGATAAGCTAGATTAAAACATTGACAATCACATGTTAGGATATGATTTTCATTTATAATTCTATCCATCTATGTTTAATGTTTAATTTATATATTCTTATTATCTATGTATAAAATCACCCTAATTTATTTTTTTCTTTTTGTTAGTTAATTTTGGGAAATAAGATAATATGTTCCAATAATAAATGTGCTAGGAAATATGATGATTTATCTAATGAAATGAAAAATCTAATTAAAATCAAAGCTCAAAACTTATTGAATGTACTATAAAAAGTTTCTAACTTTATGAATAATAACACGAATCATATGGAATTCCATCCTTCTTTAAAGAAAGAGAAAGTTTTATTTGAATCATTTATATGAAAAAGGCCTCCAATCATTAGGGGATATTATGATCCCCTCATCATGGAAAAATGGATTGACACACTTGAGAATATATTCTCATTACTCTACTGATAAAAAGTAGATAATGTTGTGTTGGAATTATATCGTTTTTATGGGTGAATATGATCAGTTGTGGACACAGATGAAAAACAAAAAGTCTAAGTAGAAACATGATTCCATGGAATGAGAAGAATTCAATATAATATTTTTCAAAAAATATTTTCCCTAAACCCTCAATGTTAATATAAAATGGGTGTTCCTCATATTGATGAAAAATTAATATATGTCTATCATGGTGTATAAATAATACTTCAAAATACATGCATGTTACTCATATGGCTTAATCGATAACACTGAAGAAAAGTTTATTTCTTCTTTAACAGCCTAAAGTCGAGTCTATGAAAAGATTTAGAGATTCGATACATTGAAATCTATGAGAATATTGAATGTTTTTCCCTCAATGTTGAAATGTATATCAGAGACTCTCAGAGTTCTTATGAGACCTATCATAAAAATTTGAAAATGGAGTTAGTATGGGATGATCAAGATATAAATACAAAGATGGAAAAGAAAACTCAACATCCCTTATGTTAAAAATGTGGGAAAATTCATCCTAGAAACTACCTAAGGGAAACCATGAGATGTTCTAAATGTTTAAAAGATGGTTATCTAGCTAATAATTTCTAAAGGTATATGATGAATTCCACAAATTTGGTGGAATAAAGGAAGGCTATGATCAACACTCAGCATACTGTGTTGTGTTCCAACTAAAAGGAACATGAGAATTATGTGATCCATTTCTATAAGCTAATGGTTTTTGGATGTAGTCAAAAACAAAAACCTCCAAGGAAATAAGGAAGGGAATATGTTTTCACTGTTGTTGAGGAAGAACCTGAAAATGATGTTGTGATAGGTACATTGGTTATTCATTCAATAATAGAAAACATGATATTTTATTATGGTTATTTTCATTTTTTAATATCTTATATGTTTAGTAGAAATATTCAACCACCACTTAAAAATATAGATTTTGACTTTTCTTTGAAAACAAAAAATAGGGAAAATATTGTTTCTAATGTATATAACTCCTCCCATATTAAATTCTATGGAAAAAACCTCCAATTCAATATTTTAATACTTCATTTAATGGATTTTGATTCTATATTGGGCATGGATTGGCTATATTTACATAAATTAAACAACATTTGTCAATAATGGGAGATAACTCTTCACATCCCAAGGCATCCTCAAATATTTTATAGGTGTCAGGAGGAGGATGGATATCCATAAGAATTATCATCTCATTAGTGTAATAAATTGCCTTTTGAGAGATCATATCTTCCTTAAATGATTGAGATAATGGAGAGGATCATGCTCTAAGACATTCCCATTGTGAGGGACTACACTGATGTGTTCCCTGAAGATTTTTTAGTTCTTCCACCTAACTGAGAGGTTGAGTTCTCCATTGAACATATTCCTAGATCAATGTATATTTTAAAGAATCCTTATACAATGGCCACCATTAAGATAGAAGAACTAAATAATAATTTAAAAGATAATCTTGAAAAGGGTTTCGTTTTCCAAAGTGCTTCACCATAGGCTACACCAATAGAAGATCAATATAGTATATTCACTTTAAAAATATTTCTCAAAGTGTGATTAAGTATCAGTTAATTTTTTTTAAAATTATCATAACTTTTGAAATCAATTTACTAAGACAAAAACATATATAAACATGAGTTATGATTAATAATCAAAGTAATATTTTTGTTTATATATTAAAAAATGATGGTTTTTTTAATAAAAAAAGACCAAATAACACAACAGAATAAACAAGAGATTCAGTCTCAATATGAGACTTAATCCACTCCCATTGTAATTCACCTATTACTAAGAATATTATAATAATAATCAAAAAAATACACAACCTAGATTAGGTAAAAAAGAATAGAAACAACCTTTCTAGGATAAAAGGTCTCTTCCACGGTTATATGTGGGAAGTAAAATAGTATTGTCTACCTAAGGACCACTTCCAAAAAAACCATGGGAAAAAATTAGTAATGAGAATCTAATAATAACAAGTATTCTCCATATTAGATGTAGGAGACAATATGTATATTAAAAACAAAGTAACCACACACTGCTTGAAAAACTGAAAGAGAAGTTCAATGAATATGAAGAAAATAGTTATACATAGTTTGGTATGCTCATAATTTTCTAAGTCCTTATATCATATTTGGGGAGGAGTTATAGCTTCATTCATTAAAGTTGAAATAAAAAAAGGATAGTAGGAATTTCCATGTGTTCCTGTTGATATCTATCAGTATCTCAATCAGTATCTATAAAGGATATTGTGTTTTTGTGTCATTGATCTTCACAGAAGATGAATCAGGGATCTTATACAGATTCACATATTCAATTTCACAATTTTCTCATAGACCTGTTAGTCATCAATCATCATATAGATATAGATATATATATAAATATGGTCCTTCCCATGGACATAAGAACAATGATTGAAGGAGATCCAGAATCCTCAAATCATCTTTAAATGTTTCATTAAGACAAGGTCAATTAATCCTTGGATAGAAATGGGAATTTATCCTTTCATGTCAAATTCCTCCGAAGGAAATGATAGCAAGAAGATGGTGGTGACTTGGCATCTAGTTATATCAAATAGTAGTTGTACCTTAGGCTAATAGTGACTCAGAGTCTAGTGATGACTCAGAGCCTAATGGTGATAGGGCCTAACAATAGCCCTCTATAAGGGAATCCATTGATAGTAACAACCATAGTGGTAAAAATCTTGGTGGTAACTCCACCGGTAGTAGAAACTCTGGCGATAACAAGCTCGGAGGTAACTCCACTAGTGGTATCTCATCCTTAGTAGTGACTCCTCACTGGTGGTCACTCGCCTCAGTAGCAGTGTCACGACCCATCATCGGGGCATGTGCCGTGACTACCCTAAGCCCGCCTTCCATAGGCCAGGGGCTGGCGACTAGCACCAAAGGCGTAAATCCCAATCAAAATGGAAGGCATTGCCTTTACGAAACAAAAGCACACACAAACAGAGTACAAGTAGAAGCTACACTAATTAAAGTAGTATAACAAACATGCTGAAAGTACGAGGGGATGGAAATACAAGCCTAAAATAAAGATACAACTACAACTGAAAGTAAAGTACAACTCAAAGGACAACAGCTAAAAGGTGACAAGCAGCTCCTGGATCGTCCTCCGGGTTCCTACCTGAAGGGTAGGTACAAATGTCCTCCTCAACACTCCACGTCTGTCCATCTCCTCCGGGTACCGACTCATTGTGATATCCACCTCCGTGTACCGACTCGTCGTGAGATCCACCTCCGGGTACTGACTCGTCGTGAGATCCACCTCCGAGTACCGTCCATCTCTACAAGCCTCAACCACGATCAGTGATGTATGTCATCTGCAACCAACACAACGAGGTGCGGGAAAAGCCCATGCAGGTGTGAGTATACGATACTCAGTAGGGACACCGAGACCCCCAAGGTCTCACTAAATCCAACAAGGACAATCACAAATAAAGTTCTCAACAGATATCCCTTACTTAGGTATAAGCTCATACTTATACCTAAGTTACCATGTAACCCATCTCAGCCATGAGGTGTCACACAGATATGAAGTCGACGGATAACAACTACTTAGGTATATTCCCATACATATATGTAAGTTATCTAGTATCCCATCTCAATCATTAGGAAAACACAAAGGTCAATGACTCAGCTCAAACCAGGATTTTCATTATCGAAACTGTAATTGCTGAAGAGCTTCGTCTCTGACAAGTAAAATGATCCTGTCATGACTCCAAGGTACTTCTGAATAACCTAAGACTGCTGAGGTACTCCTCTTGTCATGTTTCGTGGGTCTGTCACCTCACAAAGTAGTTCTCCTCCACCATGGGTCTACCACCTCACACAGTAGTGATCCCCCTCAAAGCTTACAGAGGTACTCCTCCTGTCAAGTACTATGGGTCTGCCACCTCACAAAGTACTGCTCCTCCGCCATGGGTCTGCCACCTCACAAAGTAGTTCTCCCCACTGGGCTATGCATGTCACTCTGAATCGAATCGGACAAGCAGTCATCAGGTCTCATCCATCTACACGGTCTTCGTACTCTGTACGCTCATCTCTGAGAGGGTCCGCTCCACAAGCTACAGGTTGATACTCCAAGTATCACAAGGTCCCATGAAGAAGTATCTCAAAGGACCGCCTCGTCATAGGGGTCTCAACACAACATATGTCACATCAATCAGACGCCCGGTCTATGAGTTATTAGTCTTTTAGTCCCAGGCGTCCGGTTGGTTTCGTGTACGAACCAACCTGACTATATCTCAAATGTACCCCGAACTCACATAGGGTATACTCATAGGGACCGTTTCTCGACGTGATCACCAACGCCGCTGACGGTTCGTCAAATGGACGTCCGGTCTTAAAGTTATCGGCTTTTCTATTCTAGGGGCCCGGTTGGATTTTGGGTTCAATCCAACCCGTCCATACTCCAAATGCGTCCAAACCTCGAGCGGAGTAATCCCAAAGGTTCATCTCACTAATAGGAATCCAACAATGTCGATGGCACGTTAATCGGACGTCCGGAGCTCAAGTTATAGGTGTTTCTGCTCCGAGGACCCGGTTGGTTTCGTGTTCGAACCAACCCGGCCGTATGCAAAGTTCTCCAAAATCTTAAGTGAAATATACCAAAACTATCGTCTCAATCCAAGAATCGTGTCACAACTGACGGTGCGCCAATCGGAAGTCCATAGCCCAAGTTACGGGCGTTTGAACGAATCTACCCGCTTTTAGGGGGTTTGGGCCCAGACCGACCCGGACCAAGACCCCCTGGGTCGGCCCGAACCGGGTCGACCTGACCCGGGTCTGGGTCCGGCCCACCTGGGTGCGGCCCGGCCCATTGGGCGACCTGTCACAGCGGCTGGGCGCCCTGGCCCAGCGCGAGCAGCCCGGCTCGGCTGGGCGCTCGATTTGTGACCGAGCGGCGCGAAGGGGGGGCGCTGCCCCCTCGCCTTGTAACGGTGGCCCCACGTGGGGGGACCACCTGTCCACCACCGAAGGTTAAGACCCCCGGAATTCTGAACGGCCGGCCCGGTTGGCCAGCCAGTGTCGCCGCCACGAGACCCCGCGGTCCAGCCCTCCAAGCGCCGGCGGCCGGTTTTATCCGGCCGCCTCCAGGTCTTCTCCCACGGCCAAAGGGTTGTGGCTCTTGATGCTCCGGTGGCCAGGGAGTCCGGCCGCCCCCTGTCAGTGACCGTTGAGGCCTTAGGACGCGACCCTTCTTCAAACGGCGCAGCGCGTCGGAGCTGCGCCGCTCCGCCGCGGCCTGCCCTAGCTGCGGCCCGCCCCGGCCGTGGCCCTTCAAGATGCTTCGGCACGGCGCGATGGATCTGCGCCCCTCTGTCGCGGCCCCTGATCCGGTCGTGGCCTCTTTCGGCCTTAACGGCACGGCGCGACGGCGTCGTGCTCCTTCTCTGCGGTTCCCTCATTTCTGCACGGTGCGACGGCACCGCGCCGTCTCCGTTCCAATCCACAATGAAGGACAACAGTAAAAAGGGAGGAGGGTCGGCCTTGTTTGTGCGGTCCGGCCCCCTCCCGTTAATCTATAGAAAGTGGCTAAAAGATTAACGATGAACGCCCAAATATTCACGAACATAGAATCAAATCCATACCTCGAAAAAGGCGTTCGTCGGTGTCACGGTAGACAGCGTCGCAGTATACGGGCGTCATTCCGTCAACGTCGGGAAGGATGAAGCTGAGGGTGGCGTCGGCGTTCTTCGTGTTCTTCGTTGGAGAGGATATGATTTCCCCAAGTTTTGGGCTTCACAATACTATACCAGCCCTTCATCGCTTGATGAAGCCGTCCCAAAACCTTCTCCCAAGCTCCCTATATATAGAAGATGGGGAGAGGTATGTAACCATCATGAAATATATGACGGTTCATATATTTGGAACCTTCCTAAATTCCAAAGATGCGGTTACTTAATTTAAAAAGGGGGTCGGGCGAATTAAATTGTGTTGGAGCAATTTAAGGGGTGCGTTGACACTACTTAAGAGTGGTGTATGCCAGGAAGTTTCCTCCACATAGCCTGCGTCAAAACATATGACATGAATCAATTTTATATTGACACATAAAATTAATTGATAGCAATTAATTTCACGTCGACACATAAAATTAAATCACAACAATTAATTTTTACATCGACCCATAAAATTAATTGAAAAAAATTAATTTTACATCAACTAATAAAATTAATTGAGAGCAATTAATTTTACGTTGACACATAAAATTAACTGACAACAATTAGTTTTACGTCGACCAATAAAATTAATTGAGTGCAATTAATTTTATGTCGACATATAAAATTAATTGATGGGGGGTTTGAGATATTTCCACTCCCTCCCCATTAAATATGAGGTTAGGGTGTGGCGGTTCCACCACCAACTCCCAAGTGGAGCTTCTAACCACTTTATCCGCACTGCATGTGTTTAACAAAATAAAATAAATTATTCACTTATTTTATTTTATTAACCCACGTAAATCCCCAAAAACTAACCTTCATACCCAATCATCTGTCATTGAGGTGAAAGTTTTCTTAAGCGAATATCGGCACTGAGAGTTCAACGGTGCCCTCAGAATTCGATTTCGAGTACAGGTTCAAAAGTTATAAAACGCCGCTCGTACGTTTACTGAACGTACCCGAAAAAAAGTTCAGAAAATTATTATCAGTCACCCTCGACCCACTGCGGTCAAGGTTAGGCTCTTCCTAGGAGAAAAACACCCCAACGAACTCAACGGTACTCTCTGATTTTCAATTCGAGTTACCATTTAGAAGTTATGAATTTTACAATAAAATAATTTTCACTTAATTATTTTATTTACGGCCAAAAACTAACTTTCTCAGGTGGCTCGCGCCGGCCAAAGTTATTAACTTCTTAAAGGAAGAATACCCTCATGATTTCAGCGGTGGTCTCGGATTTCTAATCCGAGTTATCATTTGTGAGTTATAAGCATTTGAAAAAAAATAACTTTATTTAATTATTTTATTTACGGTTATGCCATTTTTGGGTTTTCTCATAGGAGGCATGCGCCGACTAAAATTAAGTCACACCTAGGGTAAAACCACCTACTTGAGCACAACGGTGTCCTCAAATTTCTGATCTGAGTAACCGTTTAATAGTTATTCCACTTTTTTAGGAAAACTGCTTACGCGCGTTAATTTAAGCTTAACAAAACTTCAGAAAATTATTTCGGGCACACCAGGCCTCAGAATCAGGTTCCGTCAGAAACTGTGTACTCATAAAATTCCAAATAATTTAGGAAAAAAAAATCCCTTGAAATTTATGGGTTTTTACATTACTCCCACCTCCGGGATTTACGTCCCCGTAAAGCTACATCAAAAACTAGGGAAACAAAAGGGGGTACTGTGCATGCATCTGAGCCTCCTGCTCCCATGTGCTCTCTTGGAGGTTCCCATGCTGTCATCTGATGTGCACTAGAGTAATCGACCGTCCATGTAGGACCCACTCCTGTCGATCCTCGATCTCCACCGGGACCTCCGCAAAAGTCTCCCCGTCATCGATGTTCAGCTCCCCATGGTCTATGATATGCGTCGGGTCATGCACGTATCTCCTTAGCTGAGATACGTGGAAAAAAACATCATGCACCTGGTGCAACTGAGGTGGATGGGTCAAGAGGTAAACCACCTTGCCTACCCTGTTGAGGGCCTAGATGGGTCCGATGAAGTGCGGAGATAACTTGTCGCCCCGGCCAAAACTCCGTAATCCACATCGAGGTGAGACCCGTAAGAAAACGTGGTTTCCATCCTCAAACTCTAGTGGTCTCCGCCTCCTGGATGTCCAAAACCTTCTCTGGTCCTACAAGAGCTACTAAGACTTCTTCTTTGCCGATAAGAGAAATCTGGTCTCATCCACTGGATGAACCACGTTCTTTGCCTAATACAGTAAATCCCAACATGGATGATACTAATCCATACCAAGGATGACATCGTAAGGCCTCAACGATACTACCAAGAGATCCAACCGTTACTCTCACCTCCAAGGGTTGAGTCACACTATCGGCATCAGTGTTTGGTCACTGGCTCTCCTCCAGTAGGTATCTCAAAAGTGAGGGTCAAGTAAATAGTTTTAACCAGGACCTCTCAGTATCAACCAAAAAAATGGACAGGAAAGCAAACATCACAAAGATAAGTGTATTTTATTACTGTATCTCGAAGAACAAGGACACAAATACAACAGCAACATGGAACTTGAATTACAAGGAACAAAAGGAATCCACTAGTTCTACTCCTGTCCACCTGCTTCCGGAGCTCTACTGCCTTGTCCACTGCTCGGATGTTGCTCAAGCACCCGCCGCTGCATCTGTCTTGGTGGATCCTCTAATGCCTACGGATCAACTGTGCGGGGAGTCGGACAATCACATGCCATGTGACCCTTCCTTCCGCATTCATAACACTTCCAGCTCCTCATATGGTTGGCTCTGTTTCGCGTGCCTCGCACAACCAAACATGTATCCCGAGGTCACCCACCTACTGGTCTGGTCCTCTTGGACCCCTTAATCATCTATCTACTGCCTACAGATGACTCAGCTACTAATGGAAAATCCTACGGAAAAGGAGGCAGGTCCTGAGCATGCTTGTAGTGTGGAGTCACTGGTATGAACTCCACCCTGAAGAACGTCCCAAAGTCTCCCCATGTGAAGGTCGTCTCATCAGAAAACTGGAGCATCTAGATCCACCATCTTCCTGCTGCTGCCTGAAGGAGGCTGGTAGTAAATATCACCATGAAGTCCACTAGTATACCCACTATCCTGAAAACTCTCACCACACCCTCCATCCAATCCTCAGCCGCCTGTGGTTCTGTCTCTCCCTGAAACCTGGGTGGCCTCTAGCACTGGAACTCATGCAGCACGCTCAAGCGGCGTACATCGCCTGCTTTTGGGGCTGGTGGCATCGGTGGCCAAACGTATGGTAGTATCATTGGTGCCTCCGCTGGTGCCTCAACTGTAAGAGGGCCATGTACCGAGGCCTCGTCACTCGGCAGGCTGTCAGTATGTACATCCCTCTGGGCTTTAGCTGGTCATCCATGGAAAGACATCCTGAAAGAAACATACATGACACAGTCAAACGATTTATACCTGGTGAGCTGACCTGGTTTGAGTTGACTTTAAAACTCTTGGAACATACACGCAATCAGTTTTTTCGTGTACAAAGTTGGAAATCAGTAGTCAGGGTCCTGTTGTATGGATACGTTGGCCGCCGCACCAACACTGGACTCCCTGAACTGAAGACCACACTTGGTACCCTTAACACTATTGCTTCACATAAAGGAAAGATCAGAGTCCTGAGTTCTATGGTAGAACCGACTCCTCTGATGCCAATTTGTCACGACCCGTCCTCAGGGCCCTTGCTGTGACTACCCCAAGCCCACCTTCCATATTCCAGGGGCTGGAGACTACCACCAAAGGCATAAATCCCAATCAAAAGGGAAGGCATTGCCTTTACGAAACGAAAGCACACACAAACAGAGTACAAGCAGAAGCTACACTAAGTAAAGCAGTATAACAAACGTGCAGAAAGTACGAGGGTCTGGAAATACAAGCCCAAAAGAAAGATACAGCTACAACTGAAAGTAAAGTACAAATCAAAGGACAGCAGCTGAAAGGTGACAAGAAGCTCATGGATCGTCCTCTGGGTTCCTATCTGAAGGGTAGGTACAGATGTCCTCCTCAGCACTCCACATTTTTCCGTCTCCTACGGGTACCGACTCGTCATGAGATCCACCTCCGGGTACCGACTCGTCATGAGATCCACCTCCGAGTACCGACTCGTCGTTAGATCCACCTTCAGGAACCGTCCAGCTCTACAAGGCTCAACCACGATCAGTGAAGTCCGTCATCTGTAACCAACACAATGAGGTGCGGGTAAATCTCATGCAGGGGTGAGTATACGATACTCAGTAGGGACCCCGAGACCCTCAAGGTCTCACTAAATCCAACAAGGATAATCACAAAGAAAGTTCTCAATAGATAACCCTTACATAGGTATAAGACCATACTTATACCTAAGTTACCAATTAACCCATCTCATCCATGAGGTGTCACACATATATGAAGTCGAAGGATAACCACTACTTAGGTATATGCCCATACATATACGTAAGTTATCTAGTATCCCTTCTCAATCATGAGGAAAACACAAAGGTCAATGACTCATCTCAAACCAGGATTTTCATTATCGAAACCGTAACTGCTAAAGAGCTCCGTCTCTGACAAGTACAGTGATCTTGTCACAACTTCAAGGTACTTCTCACTAACCTAAAACTGCTGAGGTACTCCTCCTGTCGAGTTCCACGGGTCTGTCATCTCACAAAGTAGTTCTCCTCTGCCATGGGTCTGCCACCTCACACAGTAGTGATCCACCTTATAGCCTACAGAGGTACTCCTCCTGTCGAGTACCACAGGTCTGCCACCCCACAAAGTAGTTCTCCTCCGCCATGGGTCTGCCACCTCACAAATTAGTGCTCCCCACTGGGCTATGCAAGTCACTCAGAATCGAATCGGACAAGCAGTCATCAGGTCTCAGCAAGCTACACAGTCTCTGTACTCCGTACGCTCGTCTCCGGGTGGGTCCGCTCCATGAGCTACAGGTCACTACTCCATGTATCATAAGGTCCCACGAAGAAGTATCTCAACGAACCGCCTCGTCATAGGGGTCTCAAAGCAACAGACAATGCGTCAATCGGACGCCCGGTCTGTGAGTTATTAGCCTTTTCGTCCCAGGGGCCCGGTTGGTTTCGTGTACGAACCAACCCGAACATATCTCAACTGTACCACGAAATCACATAGGGTATACTCATAGAGACTGTTTCTCGACGTGATCACCAACGTCACTGACGGTTCGTCAAACGGACGTTCGATCTGAAGGTTATCGGCTTTTCCGTTCCAGGGGCCCGGTTGGATTTCGGGTACAATCCAACCCGTACATACTCCAACTGCGTCCATACCTCGAGTGGAGTAAGCCCAAAGGTCCGTATCACTAATAGGAATCCAAAAAAGTCTACGGCACGTCAATCGGACGTCCGGAGCTCAAGTTATAGGCGTTTCCGCTCCGAGGACCCGGTTGGTTTCGTGTTCGAACCAACCCAGCCATACCCAAAGTTCTCTGAAACCTTGAGTGTAATATACCGAAATGGCCATCTCAATCCTAGGATCGTGTCGCAACTAACGGTGCACCAATCGGATTTCCATAGCCAAAGTTACGGGCGTTTGAACGAATCCGCCTGCTTTTAGGGGGGTTTGGGCCCGGACCGACCCGGACCAAGACCCCTTGGGTTGGCCCGAACTGGGTCGAACCGACCCGGGTCCAGGTCCGGACAACTTGGGCGCGGCCCGGCCCAGCGGGTGGCCCGGCCTAGCGCGAGCAGCCGGGCTCGGCGGGGCCCTCGGTCTGTGACCGAGCGGTGCGAAGGGGGGGGGGCGCTACCCCCTCGCCTTGTAATGGCGACCCCATGTGGGGAGACCGCCTGTCCACCACCGGGGGTTACGACCCTCGGAATTCTGAACGGCCAGCCCGGTTTGCCGGCCGGTGCCGCCGCTACGGGACCCCGCAGTCCAGCCCTCCAAGCGCCGGCGGTCGGTTTTATCCGGCCGCCTCCAGGTCTTCCGCCATGGCCAAAGGGTCATAGCTCTTGATGCTCAGGCGGCCGGGGAGTCCATCCGCCCCCTATCAATGATCGTCACGGCCCTTCTTCGACCGGCGCAGCGCATCGGAGCCACGCCCCTCCGCCGCGGCCCCTGCTCCGGTCGCGCCCTCTTTCAGCCTTAACGGTGCGGCGCGATAGCACCGCGCTCCTTCGCCGTGGTTCCCTCATTTCCGCGTGGGGCGACGGCACCGCGCCGTCTCCATTCCAATCCACAACGAAGGACAACAGTAAAAAGGGAGGAGGGTCTGTTGTGTTTGTGCGGTCCGGCCCCCTCCTGTTAATCGATAGAAATCGGCTAAAAGATTAACGATGAACGCCCAAATATTCAGGAACATAGAATCAAACCCCTACCTCGAAGAAGGCGTTCATCGGTGTTGCGGTAGATGGGCGTCACGGTAGATGGGCGTCGTTCCGTCAACGTCGGGAAGGATGAAGCCGAGGGTGGCGTCGGCGTTCTTCGTGTTCTTCATTGGAGAGGATACGATTTCCCCAAGTGTTGGTCGTCGCAATACTTTACCAGCGCTTCGTCACTTGAAGAAGCTGTCCCAAAGCCTTCTCCCAAGATCCCTATATATAGGAGAGGGGGAGAGGTATGTAACCATCGTGAAATTTATGACGGTTCATTTATTTGGAACCTTCCTAAATTCCAACGATGCGGTTACTTAATTTAAAAAGGGGTTCGGGAGAATTAAATTGCATTGGAGCAATTTAAGAGGTGCGTTGACACTACTTAAGAGTGGAGGATGCCAGGAAGTTTCCCCCACATAGCCTGCATCAAAAAATATGACACGAATCAATTTTATGTTGACTAATAAAATTAATTGACAGCAATTAATTTCATGTCGACACATAAAATTAAATCACAACAATTAATTTTTACGTCGACCCATAAAATTAACTGACAAAAATTAATTTTACGTCAACTCATATAATTAATTGAGAGCAATTAATTTTACGTCGACACATAAAATTAACTGACAACAATTAATTTTACATCGACCCATAATATTAATTGAGTGAAATTAATTTTACGTCGACATATAAAATTAATTGATGGGGGGTTTGAGAGGTTTACTCTCCCTCCCCATTAAATGGGTGGTTAGGGTGTGGCGGTTCCACTACCAACTCCCAAGTGGAGCTTCTCACCACTTTATCTGCACTGCATGTGTTTAACAAAATAAAATAAATTATTCACTTATTTTATTTTATTAACCCACGTAAATCCCAAAAACTAACTTTCATACCCAATCATCCTCCATTGAGGTGAAAGTCTTCTTAAGCGGATATCGGTACTGCGAGTTCAACGGTGCCCTCGGAATTTGATTCCGAGCACCGGTTTAAAAGTTATAAAACACTTCTCGTACCTTTACTGAACATACTCGAAAAAAAGTTTGGAAAATTATTATCAGTCACCCTCGACCCACTACGGTCAAGGATAGGCTCTACCTAGGAGAAACACACCCCAAAGAACTCAACGGTACTCTCTGATTTTCAATTTGAGTTACTGTTTAGAAGTTATGAATTTTACAATAAAATAATTGTCACTTAATTATTTTATTTACGGCCAAAAATTAACTTTCTCAGGTGGATCGCGCTGGCCAAAGTTAGTATCTGCTTAAAAGAAGCATACTCTCATGAGTTCAACGGTGGTCTTGGATTTCTAATCCGAGTTACCGTTTGTGAGTTATAAGCATTTGAAAAATAAAATAACTTTATTTAATTATTTTTTTGACGGTTATTCCATTTTCAGGTCTTCTCATAGGAGGCCTAGGCCGACTAAACTTAAGTAACGCCTAGGGTAAACCCGCCATCTTGAGAAGAACGGTGTCCTCAGATTTCTGATCCGAGTAACGGTTTAATAGTTATTCCACTTTTTTAGGAAAACTTCTTACTCCCGTTAATTTAAGCATAACAAAACTTCAGAAAATTATTCCAGGCACACCACGCCTCAGAATCAGGTGCCGTTAGAAACTACCTACTCATAAAATTACAAAGAATTTAACAAAAAGAATTCCTTGAAATTTACGGGTCTTCACAAGCAGTTCTTAACTAGTGGGGACTCACATTAATTCATAGACAAATTATCATAAAAACTATCTTACCATATAAAATTTTATCATACTGCATGTAAATAATTATTACTAAATTATTCATGGTTTTTGATCCTTAATATAAAGAAGTGCAAAACACTTTCCACATACGTAGGTTCCAACATTATCCCCCTTTCTAAGGATTAAAAAACATGCAATTTTATTGATCGTATTCTAAAAAAGTAAACATAAATAATCCTTAATGTATTTATGTTAAAACATTTAAACAATCTTATTTACATTACATAAGATATATGAGGGATATAAACATCTATAATATCAAATAAATGTAATATCTTAAAGAAGAAAAACATTAGTTGATAAATTAATAATAAGAGTTTAAAATAGACAAAATAAATAAATATCAGAAATATATAAATAATATTTCACTGAATATTTAGATTTTATATTTTCTCCCCTTGTAAAAAATAAATTCACATCTATCCCCCCCCCCATAGAGATTATCAAAAGGAGGTAAAAAATAGTAATGACTTATAACGGTTTAAAAAAATGTGAAAGTTCATTACAGTAAGTCCAAAAATAGATTTTGTACATTTTCAAGAGAGAAAATGTATAAAAACATCATCCGTATTAATGATATTATGTAATCATATCAACTATCTATGGTAAAAAGAGGTGAAACATTCACTTTCCCTTTTTTATTATCTTTTACTTGATGGATTAAAGTAGATGTAGTGACAGTAGGAGAAAAGGTTTTGATGAAAGTATTTTTAGTTAAAGGAGGAAGAGGCTCACAAATAATAATAGGACATAGGTGTATAATGGAATCAGCTGGTGATAAACTCATTGGTTGGAATGGTGGAGGTAAAAGAGTATCTGAGTGAGTAATCATTGTTGTTCTATATCGAACTGGATCTATGGATATTGTTGAAAGGACATTTGTCACTTGAATTTCCTCCCTTTCAATAACAGCAGTACTGTGAACATATAGAAAGGGTTTCCTAAAGTTGATAAATTTCTTTATAATATTAAAACCCCTCTCCAAAGAACTAATGAAAACCATTTTCTCCTCCAAAAATATTTTCAAAACATGAGTGAGAACCTTTAGTTCACTCACTTGTTTATTTAAATCCTTCATAAATACTGGCATTCACAGGTTATCTGCCAAAAATTTGAAGTTTTCTTTCAGATCATGATTTGTTTAGATTCCTGAAAATTAATAATTTATATCTTTAGTGATTATTTTCTTGTCATCCTTCAGTTCAATGGCATATTCCCTTATCATATTGTAACTATACTCTCCATGATTGTTTATCTACCTTAATTTCTCTTCATGTGTTGACACATAACCCAAAGAAGTACTAATTTCTTCTGTGATAATCTATATGGCATCTCTCTATCAATAGGTATTGAAGAGAGAGGTGGTTGATTGGATATAGAGGTAGAAGAATACATTATTTCTAATTTCATAAAGATAAAATTTAAACTATCTAAGAAAAAGGAGGTCATTCCCTCTATTAAGGCTTTCTTTATGTCCACTTCCATTGACAACGTTATATTCTCTACTTATAGTTATTAAATGTGAATACTATTTATTTTATGTAAATGAGATATTACAATCTCAACCAAATATCTAGTTTTTTTCATTGAGCCTTGAAAAAAGATATTGATGAGAGCACATGACATGTTTTAAATCTGTAATAAAATTTCTTCTCAAGGATTCCAAATCACAACTCACATTTCTTTGAAAAAAATTAAAATCATATTTTTTTCATAACATTAGGATGCATTAAAATTAGAGCTAGAGGATGATCACTATTTTCAGGTGCCACAATATCTTCATCCTGACTATCTATCTCCATTGGAGTAAAAGGTTTCAACTCACCAGCTTGATCAATCTGATCCACTAAAGATCCTTCTCCAATGATAGGAATTTCACTGGCTTCACCATATGAACCATTTTAGTGAAGTACAAGTCTAAAATAAACAACAAACGTTTCACATTCATCAAAAGAACGTAAATCATGTATTTTAAATGGAATAATAGGATATTATTTGGGAATTATAGAAGATTCACCAAGTTTAGGTACAGAGGTGTTAGATCTATATCAACTATCTATGTGAGATCTTCTAGTTCAGTGTGATTCAATGGCTTCAGTTGATCAGTATGTTTGAGATACTTTCCCCCCTCACTAGTACCTTTGTTATCCACTATGGAAATAGGTGATATAACATTAATATCATCATCCTTGGATTTATACATAGTTCTTATAGAACTTGATACAACTTGGGTTGAAGGACATGACTAAACCATTACATGATCCTGATCACAATGATGACCTCCATTCTTATCATCCCCACCAATATGACCATCTATATGATTATCACCATGATCATAATTATTTCCACCAACGTGATACTCATCATATGAACCATTATGAGAATATTTATCCTTACTTTCATTTCCATCTGATTTTATATGGCCATTATTATTATCTTCTTCCTTAGAAGAACTAACATCACTGCCATTCCCATTATAAGAATTGGAAATCTGGTCTCTTAATGATTTAGAGGATGATTCCTTGAATTTTCCCACTCCTGATACTTTGATTTCCTAATCATCATTTTCATCTAAAGGATAATCTGAGGTAGGTAAAGAACCAGGTAAACTGAAAAATCCAAAATAAGTAGTAGGAGGAGATTTAGGGATCTCAGGATCAATCCCCACTTCAAGTGAAAATTAGTCTTCTTCTTCCATATATTTCTCACCATTATCATTATCAACATCATAATATTAAACTAACTCAATGATCTCAAGACTAGGATCCACCATGTCTTTATGTCTTTTTGGATGATCAATTAGGTTGAATTCATCATATAGTTTCTCATTATATCATTCCCAACACATATTCCAGGTATTCCCAGTCACTTTAACTACTTTTCAAATTGTTTTTGACAAACTAAATACACCATATGTATCATCATCTTCTTCACCTTATTTGACTAATACCTTAGAATCCAATATTGAGGATATCATCTGATGATATATTAAAGAGTTTGATCATGCCCTTTTATATGACATCTTGTACATATTGATCATCATAAATCTACAAATATTGATCCTTTGACCTTGTTTTATCATAAACATGAAGTAAACATATTAATATCCATAGTATTGAAAAATACCATTATATGACACCATACACATTTTCAAATATGAATTACATTTTACACTCACTATCAAGTTCAACATCAATAGGTCTGCATAGTGTATGATAAAATGTTAACTGTAAGAAAGCTTCCTCATAATTAAAAATTACACTATCAATGGGAATGATTCCTTGAAAATCCCCATATACCCCTTTATAAGGTACACTTAGGCACTTCACCCATTCCCTTAAAGAGAAATAAATATCTTCTCTATCATTGTGACTTCTTATTTCAAACTCTTTTTCTCTGAAAACAAAATCATAATTATGATATAATTTATATACCAACCTCAGATAATACACACCGTTATTTTTTGTATACCATTTCATCCAATTCTAATATTATATAACATTCAATATGTGTGTATTTCTTGATGGAATCCATTACACATCTATCATCATTTCTTCTTCAAAAACTCATTTCTCCAAATGTGGGTTTCCTAAAACATCAAACAATCTATTTAAAGATCCTTTTCATTTCTTGGATTGTCTCTACTCTTCCGTATTCAGTTTTATGGATCACTTCACATGAGCTATTCTAGTCAGTTGATGGCTTATGTGGAATAAGAGGTGAAGGAAAGATGGTCAGTCCAAGAGAAAGAGAAGTTTTCAGGAGTTCAAAGGTTGTATGGTAAAGGGAATATATTATAATTTGTCATGAGTTTTATCATTTAGGGATTTGAAATAATAAATATCAATAAATATAAGACAATAAAAATTTAATCAGGTAATGAAAGTAACAGTAATGAAACAGAGGTGACAAAAGGAATAGTGATGCACTAAATGGTGACTCATGCATGGTGAATCGTCAATGGCGACTCATCATTGGTGACTCATCCAAGGTGGATCATCAATGGTAAAACATCAATGGTGACCAGTTGACAATGAATCATCAATGAAGACTTGTAAATAGTGACTCATCAATAGTGACTCATCAACAATGACTTATCATACAAATCTTATCATTACAAATTTAATTTTGGTGTAGTTTAATATTTCATAATTTAAAGTCATTGTAAATATATCATCAAGATGATATTCAGTTATAACAAATTCAAAAGTCATAGGACCTCTTTGATAATGGTCTCTCAAAAAGTGATGTCTTACATCAATTTTCTTTGTTCTATAGTGAGATACATGTCTAAATTGGTATCGAAGGACTATCAATGTTTGTTTCATCCTAAGAATTTGTGCATAGTAACTGCCTACATCAATTTATTCAGCTTAATCAGTAGAAAATTTAATAAAATTTTGATTCTTACTACACAATGATACTATAGATTTTTCTAAGAGATGACATTTTCCTGATTTGATTTTTCTATCTAACCCAACTCACCAAAATCAGCATCTGAATAACTTACTAAATAAAATTATTTCTCCCATTGATAGAACAATCTTAAATTATTTTTATATTTGAGGTTTTAGAAAATTATTTAAATAGAACATAAGTGTGTCTTTTTGGAATTTTCTTGAAAAAGAGAACACATACACACAGTAAACATAATATCAGTCCAACTTGCGGTCAAATTAAACATAATTCCATCCATACCTCTATAACTAGTTTGATCTAATAATTTCCCAACTTCATCAAGATCTAGTTTATAGATGGTACACATGGGAATATCACTACTTTTGGTGACTTCTAAGACAAAACGTTTTGAAATATGTTTTTTATATTTTATTTGATTCAAAATAATTCCATATTTATTTTTAGAGATATAAAGACCAGAAAATAATTTGAGTTCACCTATTAAACTCATTTTAAATTTATTTTGTATTTTTTTTGAAAAATATTTTCACAATGAATTATTAGTAGATCCAAAAATAATATCATCCGCATATATTTGTTTTATTAAAACATATTTTGAAATTATTTTTATAAATAGAGTTTGATAAGATATACCTTTTGAAAAATATTTTGAAATAACATTTGAGTGAAACCTATCATACCAAACTCTATGAGGTTTTTTTAAACCTTATAAAGATTTTATTAGTTTGAAAACATGATTTGAATAATGTGGATTTTAAAATCTAGTGGTTTTTTCAACAAAAACATCCACAATTATAAACCCATTCATGAATGTACTTTTAACAACCATTTGATATGGTTTGAAATTCAAATGTGTTTCATATGAAAGAATTATCATATTGAATTCATGTTTGGATACATGTGAAAATGTTTATTCATAATCAGCACCATCTTCTTGATTAAACCAATGTGAAACTAATCTAGCCTTATTTCTTACTATAGTACCTGACTCATCAACCATGTTTCTAAACACCCATACATAGCCAATAGTTAAGGTGTATTTAGGTATATCAATAAGTTTCAAAACATTGTTTCTTTGAAATTGATTAAGTTCATCTTTCATACATATTACCTAGAATTCATTATTGATATCATCATTGATGATCATTAGTTCAAGTTATCATAAAAAATATTGAGGTTCAATTGGATTCTTAAGGGATTCTCTAGATTGAGTACATCTATTTAGTTTTCCTATAACTGCATCTAAAGGGTAGTTTCTATGATTCCAAATAGCTCTTTGAAAAGAGAGGCATATTGTATCAAGATCTTCTTCAAGTGCGAGTTATGGTGATTCACTTCATGAAAATTATTCTTATTTAACATATCTTTTATAAGGGTTATAATTAATGTCCAAAGTTGAAAGATCATCCTCAAGATTCTCTAAGAAAGTCTTTTGCTCATTAGGATATGTTTCATTAAACTTAATGTGAACAGACTCTTCTATTGTTTTGGATTTTTTATTATACTCTATATAAGATTTTTTGGAAGTTGAATAATCAAGAAAAAATATTTCATCACTCTTGGAACAAAATTCTTCTAGAGAACCCTTTTTATTTTTAAAAAAGACTATTTAACCAAAAAATCTAAATTAAATACCCTTTGGTTTTTTTCATTCCATAACTCATAAGATGTCTTTATTAAGAGATATCTAATTAAAACTCTATTTATTGTATAATAGGTTGTTTTAACAGCCTCTAACCTTAATTATATAGGTATGTCACACTCATTTAGTATAGTTGTGGCTATCTCTTGAAGATTTATAATTATTATTTCTACCAAACCATTTTGTTGTGGTGCCCTTGGTGTAGAAAATTTGTGATTTTAACCATTTGGAGCACAAATTGACTTTAAGTTATGATTCTAAAATTGTTGTCAATGATCAGTTCTTAAGGTATTAATCTAAAATACACTTAGATTTTCTACAGAATTTGAATAATTTATAAAATAAGAACAAGAATCACTTATTTTGAACTAAGAAGAATACCCAAGTGTACCTATAGAATTCATCTACAAGAACATAGACATAATGTTTTCCATTTATAATAGAAACTATAGAATATCCAAAGGGATCCATACGAAAAATCTCTATAGGATAATAGGTTGAAACTTATTTCATTGTTTTAAAAGAAATCCAATGAATTTTCCCTTGTTGATTGGGATCATATACCTTATTATTTGAGAATTATAGTTTTGGTAAATAATTAAATAACCCGTTCATAGTTATATTTCTTTGTTAGTGAATATTAAAATATCCTAGTCTCACATGCCAAAGCCTAGTTTATTTTTTAAAGGCACTTAATCAATAAATAATTTTTAGAAGGTAAGAAATTTAAATAACTAGAATAAATGATATCATATCTCAAATATGTAAAAAGTAAAACATTTTTATCCAAAAAAACATAAAAAGAGTTATATTAAAATTTTAAATAAAAACCATCATCGCATAATTGATAAATTCTAAGAAAATCATATTTTAAACCATCTTCATATAATAATTTTGAAATTAATACTAATTTAGAATTACTAATTTGGACAAGGTCGATGATTTTCCAATTTTCATTTTCAACAAAAGTGACATGACCACCATAAAAATTGATCAAATTTTTTAAATTTGAATACTCCCCAGACATATTTCTTGAACACCCACTATTTGGATACCATTGGCATTCTCTAGAGAATTTCAAACAGGTTTCGTACAAAATAATGTTTCAAAAAATTGTTTTTGGTACCCAAATATTTTTTTGTCAAGTTATGTTAGTAATAAGATATTTTGGGACCCATAATATGACAATGGGTTTCATATAATAAGATTGTGAGTTTGTATAAATAAATAATTTTTTAGGATTATTTTAGTATGTATCGAATTATATGAATTTTTATAAATTAACTTTACATAAATATAGTTTTTATAATTTTTATCTTTCCATGTTTGCAACTTATACAAGTGCTATACTTGGGAATAATTTCCTTTTTATGTATTTGAGTTAATTTTTTCTTACCATTGGTAAAACATTCTATTTCTTTAATTAACTTTTCATTTTCCAATATTAATTCATTATTCTCTTGTAATAATTCATCATTTTTCTATTTTTCAATAATAAGTTTAGTTTATATATTTACCATCAAAGCATGTTATTTTCTAAGTGATTTATATTTATCTTTAATTTTATGAAAGGTATATTCCATCATGTTACAATATTAATAAAAATCATAACTTGAAATATTTTCCTCAATGTCATTATTTTATTGACTTTCATAATGACTTGAAATATTATTAGGGGAAGTAGGAAAAGTAATTTGTACCTCGGATATACTTGCAAAAAATCACATATTTTCAATGTTAGACATATCTTCCTAATTATTGTCTGATTCACTAGATCTATCTTTAGAGGCACTCTGGGTTTCTTTTGTAGCATTCATGAATTGTTTATCCTTATCCTCATATTTATTTTTATATTTCATTTTTGGACAATAACCTTTAATGTGTCCTTTCCTCTTACATTCATAGCAGGTGATTTTATTTTGAGTATCATCCTTTTACCAATCATTTTTCTAGTTTCCCTTTGTATCCTATTTTCTTTGGAAATTTTATTTTTGGATGAACTTATTTTTCTAATAGAATTTCTTAAATATTTTGGACATGTAGGCCATCTCTTCATCACTTTCATCAAGAGATTATTCATCATTATAATTTTCAGTTTGTACCTTTTATCTTTATTTGGATGTATTAGTCTTGAAGGACACTATTTTTTTGGTCCATCTTCATCTATCTCTTTGTTGAATTTAAGATCTTATTCATACATCATCATATTTCCTCTCAATTCCTTGAAATGAATTTTTACTACATCATAAGATTCGCTAATCGACATAGAGGTTCTTCTCTATATTTTTGGTAAGCATCTAAGAAATATCATCCCTTGATCTTTGCTCATAACTTGTTTCCCAAGTGAATGAATATTATTCACTATTTCATTGAACCTAAGATACATATCTGAAATAATTTCATAATATTTCCTTTTAAATGTATCATACTTGATTGTATATATATTTAGCCTCATAGAATGAACATTTCATGTCCCATAATGAGATTAATATAAGGTATCCCATATTTCCAAATCATATTTTCAAGTAGATGTCCTATTAAATTCATCATCACCCAATGAAAAAAACAAGGCATTCAAAGCATTATAATTATTATTGTTTGTATTTTTTATAGCATCACTCTAAGTAACTCTAGTATTTTGTGCTATTTGATAATGATCTTCTTATACCATCAAAATGTCAAAACCCATTCTTTAAAAATGATTTTCCATTTTTATTTTACATTGAGCATAATTTTAACCTCTAAAATATGAAGGTATGTTAGAAGCATATCCTTTTTGTCTATTATCTATAAATAAATAAAATTTTGAATTTATAGAAATTTGAGATAATTAGAATACAACTATAATCAAATTAAAAGATATAATTCAAAAACATTGATACCATGTATTAGTCGGAGTGAGTGACCCAAGAGGGGGTGAATTTAGTTCCCAATAAAACTTTATGTTAAAAATAAAATCCCTTAATAAAATAAAAATGCTGGTTAATAAAAATAGAATATTGATATAAATCTGTCCTTTTAGAATAATTCTAAAAGAGTTAGTGATTCTTAGTTAAAATAATGTCAAAATTATCAGAGCTTTTTAAATCAATTTACCTAGACCAAAACTTATATAAATACTAGTTCTGATTAATTATCCACGTAATAGTTTTGTTTATAGATTAAAAAATATTGGTTTTAGTACTAAAACAAATCAAAATATCAGAGCTGAATAAAAAATATTTTTAGTCTCAAGATGATACTTAATCCCCTGCACTTGGAAATAACATTCTACCAATAATATTATACTAAAAATTAAACAAATCCACAACATAGATCAGGTATAGAAAAAACAGCAATAACTTTTTGAGGCTAAATGGCCTATTCAATAGTTATAAGTGGGAAGTAAAACAATATTGGCCATAGAAGGACCTCATCCACAAAAACCATGTAAAATTATATGTAAATAAAAATATAGAATAAAAAGTATTAATAATATTAGGTTACAGAGATAGTAAGATTTTGAAAAAAAGATTAACAACATGCTGCTTGAAAATTAGAAAGATCAGTCAAAAGAATATGAAGATAATAGGGACGATCAGTATGGTATGGTGACAATGTTCAAAGTTGTCAATATTTGGTGAGGAGTTCGATATTCATTCATGAAAGTCATAGAAGAAAAATGATCATATGAATTTTCAACTTTTTCAATTGATCTCGGTCAGTATCTCAATCAATCTCTACAAAGGATAAAATCCTTCTGTGTCATTGATATTCATAGCAGAAGAATCATTGAGTTTGTCAGATTCACCAATTCAATCACACAATTTTTTCACAGACTTTTTAGAAAATAATCTACCAACTGAGAGAGATATGGGGAGATGGTTCTTAGCATATATATAGTCGAAATGGTTAAATGAGATCCACAGTCCATAGATAACCTTTTTCTATGTCATTGAGGCTTTGTAAATTTATACTTGAATAGAAATTATTGTTATTCCATTCAAGTCAAAGTCCTGAGAAACCAATGGTAGCATAGAGATGGTTTTGACTCATCATCTGGTGATATCTCATACTAGCGAAACCTCAAGCTAGAGGTAACTCAGAGTCCATGGGTGACTTAGAGTCTATCGAGGACAGGTCTAGAATGTAGGTCCCTAGTTGTGACTTTACTAGAGGTAACAAATCTAATGATAAAAATTGTGGAAGTTACTCCACTAGTATTAGAAACTCTATCAGTAACAATCATAGGGGTAACATCACTGGAATTAGCTTGTCCTTAGTGGTTACTCTTGGCTGGTAGTAACTCACCTCAAAAGCAGTTCTGGGAATTTTGGTGAATCATCTCAATACATATTTGAATTATTATAAAACTATATTACCATATAAAATGTTGTCATACCACAAGTAAATAATTTATAATAAAATAATCATGGTCTATGATCATTAATATAAGGATTTTATAAACACTCTCCTCAAAAAGGGGTGCCAAAAAAGAACAAGTATTCCCCTCTCTGGATATATGACTTGTTCAATCAACAACGTGGGGCCAACTATTTCTCTACAGAGGACCTTTGGTTGGGATTTAAATAGTCTAAAGAATAATGATATTCCCAAGACCACCTTTCAAACAAGGTATGGACACTATGAGTTCATAGTGATTCCCTTAGGACTAAATAATACTCTTTCAATTTTCATGGAGTTAATGAAAAGAGTCTTTAGAGATTACCAAGACAAATTCTTGGTAGTCTTTATCAATGATATTCTCATATACACCAAATAGAAGGAGGGTGAGGAGAATTTGAATATTGTTCTAAATACAACATGAAGGGAGATAGTATATGAAAATTATAGTAAATGTGAGTTCATGATAGACAAATTATCTTTCTTGAGGTATATAATCACCAAAAAAGTAATATCTATTGACCCTTCTAAAATAAAGGTAATTGAGGAGTGGACCATACTAGAATTTGTAAGATAGGTCTTTATTATTCATGGTCTTGCTAGGTATAACTAAAGATTTTTGAAGAAATTATCATGAATTTCAAACCCACTAACCAAGTTGACTCTTAAAGAGGTAAATTTTATATGAATTAGTAAGTTTGAAGACTATTTGAAAGAGTTGAAAATGTGGTTTATCACTACGCCATAACTCACACTACTGAAAAGTGGAGAACTATTTGTAGTATAAACTGATCTATCAAATAAGGGCCTAGGATATTTACAGATGAAAAATTATAAGGTTATATAATACAACTCAAGGTAGTTTAAATTTCATGCGAAAAAATATCCCAAGCATAATCTGGAGTTTGTAGTTGTGATATTTTCATTGAAAATCTAGTCAAATTTTCTCTATGGGGAGAAGTGTGAGATATATATGGATCGCAAGAGCCTAAAATAAATATTCACATAGAAGGAGATTAATATTCACCAGTAAATATGGTTATAGATCATCATGGATCATGACTATTCAATCCATTACCATCCAGGTAAAGCAATAAAAAGTGGAAGATGCTCTATGGAAAAAGGATCGTGTATCTTTATCAATGTTGTGAACTGATATGGATCCAATATTCTTTTAAATGAAAATTATGGACATGGGAATCATTACAGAAGTTAAATAATTATTCCTTTCACAAATTATTTCTCAATAATCCCTCATGGAGAAAATAATGTATGATCAAATAAATGATGTGGAAATTCAGAAAAAGTTGGAAGCTATAAGAATTGAGAAATCTCCAGAGTTAAAAGTTGATGAGGAGGGAGTTATAAGATTTGGGTCATGAATATTTGTACCTTCTTATCCAAATATAAGTAAATATATTAATAATGGAGCATATATATCTACATTCTCAATCCACTTAGGGAGTATAATGATTTTTGAGATGTCTGTAGAACTATTGTTGGGACAATATAAAGAAGGTCATCACTGAATATACTTCAAAGTGCCATGTATTTCAAAAAGTGAAGGATGAAATTAAAAAAGTATAAGGGGTTGATAAAACCATTACCCATACCGACATTAATGTGGGAAAACATCACCATGGACTTTCCCAATGGAAATACAATGATAGGTAGATGAAATAATTCTATATGGGTCATTTTGGATAATCTTGCAAATACAACTCACTTATCACAAATCAAGAGGACTTCTCACTTGATCAAGTTTCACAGATATACATCAAAGAAGTGGTGAGGATCCATGGAGTGCCATTATTTATTTTATCTGATTGAGATATGAGAAATAAAAGTTTTAGAAAGTCTCTAACATTCTATAAACACTACATTCAAATTCAGTGTCGCATATCATCCTCAAACTGATGGTTAATCTGAGTGGACAATTGAGGCGCCAGAATAAATGTTGAGATAATGTTCTATGGACTTTAAGAGAGGTTTTGACCAACATATAACTATGGTAGGGTTATCTTACAATAATAGTTCCAACTCAAGCACCTAAATGGCCCCATATGAATCCATTTATAGGGAGATATACATAACACTAATATGTTGAGATGAAGTTGGTGAACATAATATGCTAGGACTTAAAATGGTCAATGAAATGGTAGAAAAGGTGAAAACCATTAAATATAACATCAGTTCAGCTCCAATTCGATAAAATCACTATGTAGACAATCGTCTATAGGACCTAGAGATAAAGGTTGGAGACAAGGTATTCCTATATATATTTCCATGGAATAGGCTCATGACATTTAGGAGGAAACAAAAGATGAGTCAAAAGTACATCAACCACTTTGATATTATTGATTGTGTTAGAGATGTGGCTTATGAATTAGAACTTCCACCATCAATGTCTCAAGTACATGATTTGTTACTCATATCCCTCTTTAGGAATTACATACCATTTCCATCACATGTATTAACTTCAGAGGTGGTACATCAGGAAAACGATCTCTCTTATGAGGAGCGGCCGGTGAGGATCATGGACCACAAATATAAAGTTAGACACAACAAGACTAGTCACCTAGTCAATGTACTATGGTAAAACCATATGTACGAATAGGTGACAAAGGAACTAGAGGAATAAATTAAGTATAATTTCCTTTACCTGTTTTCAATATGGTAAGTAAAACGATATTTCTAGAGTGAAAATTCATATGGGGGAAGAATATAAGGACCTAAAATGGTATCAATGGAATTTTCCTTCTTATATTTATGTCATATTATATAAATCTCATTAATCACATAGAGAACCCAATAAAAACATTATTAATATAAATAAAAAATGAAATAAGTTGTATTTATTGAAATTAAGGAGCCTATTCCAATGGAATAGTAACTTGACCATTTGAATAGTAATATGAAACTTCAAAATAGTAATCCATCCAATAGAATATTAAACTAATGTATGAAAGTATAAATAATAATAAATCATATTATAAGTTATAAAATTATATAATTATATCATGATATAAGTAATTTAATGTTTCAAGAATGATAAATTAATTGTTAGTATTTTGGGAAACAATTTTATTTTACAATTTTATAATGAATATAACGATTTAAAATATATTTTTTCATAAATAGATTAAAATATTAACATTTTGTTCTCTTATTGTTATAAGATAAATTTTTTGGACCTTAATTAAATTTTCAAGATGTCATATAATCGGTAATAATGTTTTTTTTATTTTTCATGTAAACGATGAATTAAGTTAAAAATTAATATTTTCATATTTAGAAAATTATTTTCATAAAATAGATTTCATTTTTGAAATCTACACATTGTAAATTGGTTAGGGTGAATTTTTTGGATTCTTCTAAAATTGTTGAATTTTTGTGAATAGTGAAACACAAGAAATTTATGGTATTTAACAAATACATGAATTATTGAGTTACGATGATGTATGGATGATTTAATCACACAATAGACAAAAATTAAATGAAAAATTTTCTTAAATTAGTCACAATAATCAATACTATTGATATTCCTCAGGCAAAATGAAAAACAAATGAATAAAATAAAAAAAAAACACCCCTCTACTCCCACCATTAATATAACCCCTCTCCACCTTTTCTCCTCAGACCTTATATGATTTATATATTGATTATATTTTTCCCAATTCATATCCCAACCCTATTACCCAAATCCTTGTCTTTGTTATCTCACTAGAAGACCAAACCTGTGTTCCTTAAGGAGGTTCTCAAGGAGACGACACACAAGATGTAAAATCTTCCACCATCTGCTTTTAAATTCATTCATTATTATACTAGATTAATTCCTACAAAACCCAAAGTTACATAATAAATCCAGTATAATATATCTACAGAAATTTTATTTATTTAATGTCATATCAATCAACAAATCCATTCTCTTCTCATTATATACTAAAAATGAAAACATCGTTCCTGAGGTATCGTTTCACCACCTTCGTGGACGGTGAGTTTTCATTTTCCATTAAAACCTTCAAATAAGGTCTTAAAACCATTATTAAGATTAAAAAATATTTAAAAATAAATACTATTCCATTATTCTTGTTATGAAACCAATATATATATAATTAAATAATTAAACAAAACTATTTTGTGATGATCGAAAAACCACCAAAATAAACTAATTATTTTTCATTAATGTTTAGTAGAATTATTCATTCTCATATATGAAAACAAAATTATATATGGGAATTTTTAAAATTATTGATGTATATTAATATCATATAATCTCACTTCTTGCATTTGAAAAGATCTCCCAAAATTAAACTCAAGGGAATCAATCATAAAATATTTAAATGAATGCTTTTGGAAAGACAAAATTGAATCTAATAAATCATCAAAAATTCCCTAAATGAAATTAATAAAATTATAATGAATAAAATAAATTTATATTATGTTCTTAATTAATTAAATAATGGATATAATTTTATTTTCAGTAAATTTAGTGAATGTACATAACACTTTTTGACAGAAAAAAAGACATTCTCCTAGAAACTCCAGTTTTCCTTCAGGTTATGCTTTGTATCTCTTTACAATAATTTTTTCATAATTATTATTATTTAATAAAAATAAATTATATTATTATTTTCATAACATATGTACCTATAATATTATTCTTTCTTTTATTGGTAATTAACTTTTTATAAGGTTTAATTTTTTAATTCCTTCTAATAAGCAAGCCATGTTAAAGGGAACATCCTAATTTCTTACCCATTTTCAAGTAAACTTCATAATATTTTTTAATACCCAAATGTTTTTATAAAATAAAAATTTTTATATTGAAAAACTATCTTATTAATTTATGTTTTTATTGAAAAATGTATTCCTTTTTCCTTTTTGAAGTCTCTTTAGTATTTTCTATTAAAACCGCACTAAAGTGGATCATTTATAAAGTTACTTAAATACTCTTTTTACATATTTTCTCTAAAATTGGTCATAAGTAATCTTGATCCTTGACTAATTTTCCTTATTAATATCAATAAATTATTTAAATCCATTCATTCATGGACATAATTATGATACTCTGATTGTTTATTCCTTATGACATGATTATGATACTTGTTTGTTTCTATAGGTAACCCTTATATTTATAAATTATGATTAATTCTTCTTCTAGATCACATATGAATGAAAATTTTCTTAATTTTTTCCTAGATAGTTCTCAAATTCATTGGGTAATGTTTAAGCCTCTCGAGACGTCATGTTGTGATAGGGAGTAAACTTTATTACATTATGGGACATTGTCCAGCATGTGATATAATCTTGTAAGTTTTCTTTGACTCAATTTTATGTCATGTTATATGTTGTCACCACATTCCTATTTTTTCATTACTATATGATCCCATGTTCTGCATGTAATTCTTCAATATTATTATTCATGTTCTATTCTTTTTATGTCATAATGTTATGCCTTTAAACCCTTGTGATTTTATTTTTTCATTGGTTTATTCCATTACTGGGAATTTTGGCTAATAAAATTTGTCTATGTTTTCCCCAGGCTATCCTTTATATATTTAGGTACTCAAAAGATGTTATAAATTCATTATAGATGAATAATATGAAGTTATTTTATTATAGCTCCATGTTTTCAGTCTTATATAACTAGTCTTCCAAAGACACTAGACTTCATGATCCTTCGTTTTCTATTTGATGGTTAATTATGACTAATATCATGTGATAATAAGTGAAAAATTCTAGGTTTGATATATCCATGGTATATTTTTATTGAATTATTCAAGTTGGTGGTTAAAATATCTTAAACATGAACATGCTATATCCCAATGGGTGAGTACGGTTGAGGAATTATGTAATTTAATTATAGTATAAGGATAATTATATTATTTGTTTGTTTTTTATTTTTAGAATAAAATTTTTATTGGTTTGGATAATTATTGAAAATCGTGATGAGAAAATAAAAATGTTACTTCATGGAGGTGGTAGTCTGCACAATGTGTAATAAATGGTTTAATTCCTTGAATAAGAAGAGTAAATTTGGGTCTATGATAATATTATATATAAATCATATTTATTCAAAAAAACATCATTGAAATAAACTATGATAAGAGTTATAAAAGAGAAGACGTCACATTGTGGAGGCGGTAGTCCGTATAATGTACTAACAACGCTTTTGTTTTTCATATCTAAATGAGATGAATATATAAGGGATATTACGTTAATATAATATAATTTATTTATATTAATTAATATTATTTCATTATGTTGTTTTGGATATAATATATTCAAATTAAAAATATAAAGGAGAAAAAATTATGAAGAAGGTAATATTTTTTAAGGAGAATTGATCATCTGTTATATATTTTTTTGGAAAATAAGTAATTTATATAAATTATTAATAAAAATAGATTATGTATATTTTAATTTATTTTATCATATTTTTTTCATATTTTTTATGGGAATTATAATTTTAAGTGTTACCATGGAGAGGTGGAAGTAATCTCATTTAATATGCGATGAAAATGGAACTTTTTGGAATACCCAATACACTTATATGATATCATTATAGTATTCCTTTTTTAAATACTTAAAAATTTCATAATAACGGTGTTTGGGGGTGGTATTGGGATTCTAAAGACTGAAAAAATACATTCCCTATATGTATTAAACATTTTTCACGTCTTTTACCATTAGTTTTATATTTTAACATTTTTATTTTTTCCTTTCAAACAAGTTTTTAGTGAAGTAATTTATATATAATTTAAAAAATATATGTTAAAAAATATAATCCAAAATTTATGTTTTGAAGCTAAATTTATTTTATACATAGCCTAATTAAATATTTAAACATGAAACAATAAAAATTTGAATTATAATATATAATATATAAAATGTAGTTTTAGTAGAAAAATATTTTAGTCCATTATGGGTTATTAATATTATATAGTATTGATTAACAATTTAATGATGGTTATTATAATTATAAATAGGTTTAAAAATAATATTATATACATCATTTAAAATATAATGTTTTAATTTATTACATAAAGATTTCACAATATTAAAAAAGTGATTCCTTCAAAATAACAGTATTACCATTATCATGGTCGTTAACTTTAATCATAGTAATTAAAATGTTATGCCCAAAATTGAAATTTATCCAATTAAATAATATAATATTTTTTTCCTAATATTAGATTCAACTTCTTTTCATTACATTTATGCAATTGATGAAAACTAATTTTTTATGTTGGTGAATAATACAATTTTTATATTGAAATATTAATTTTGATTCCAAAATAATAAACATGGGTTTTATAAATACAAGATAATATTTATAAATGAGTTATTTATATTTATAATTATATATATTAAATTGAAATTTTAAAAAAAAATATTAAAGTCGTTATTATATTCAAGTAATGTAAAAAAAGATACAGTTCTAACAAAAGAATATTTTTTATTATTCACCTAAAAATTATCTTTTTTAAAACAAATACCAAAAAAATAATCTTAAGATAATATTGATATGATAAACCAAAAAATTCGTTTAATTTAAAAAAATTATAATGTGATAATTTCGGAATTTAACTTTAATTATAATTATAGAATATAATGAAAATTGTTTTTATTGGAAAAAAACTTTTAAAAGTATTAGTAATCATTATTCCTATTTACTATCAATTACTACAGAAATTATTGTTAATATAACTTTCCTATAAATATATATATGATTCATATCATCAATACACCTCTCCTTTAATATGTTTAGTTACTTAAAATAAACATCATATAAACATAATTATTAAATAAATACAATTTTAACCATGAGGTGATCATATTAATAATCTAATTACACTTTCAAATGGTCATTATTTATACATATAATTAATAAATTGTTTACAAATATATATACCAAAAAATAATAATGGATACGTTATAATGGTTATATAATGTTTTTTGGTTTGTTTTAGCTTGGTGTTTCATGTAAAATATACTATTAAAATAATATTTATTAAATGAAAATACATAGTGGAATTTCATGACTTTATATTATCACCACATAATTAAATTGCATCTTTGAAATATTAAAAATCATATTATGGGAGTAATTTCAATAGGTATCTCATAATTAACCATATATTGGTACTTCGTCATTGGTTAATTTAGGATATGAAATGATATTTCTCTATACAAAATTTCTTATAAGACCATGGTAAATAGAGATGATCCATTAATAATAGAATCATAGTAAGTGATGTAGATATAAATATATAAGTTGTTTCTATTCTCAAACCATGATGAATATTCATATAGAATTGATATAAAAATTATACCACCATACATTTTTTTTATTTGTAACTCAATAGCTAATAGGTGAAAACATAAATTATATAATAAATACCAATATATAGTGATGAATAAGTGTGCCTAGAACTACTTAATTATCACTATCCACATTAATTGTTGTTATTTAAAAGTATTTTCCATAATCTCATAGTTTATAAGGTGGTTAAATTACTTTTTAATATTTAACCCTTAGAAATGTGCACTGGGTTTTAGAGTTACAAAATTCCTCTTATATAAAACATTAAATTGTTAGTGGATCCATAGGATTAAAATTATCATCCATCGTTGTATCCTTCTAATCCCCTTCATATATTATTGAATGATTACATCATTTACCATAAGTAAATCAACATATATCCCCCTTGAGGAAATTGTCTTAGTTCTTATTCCCACATTTTTGAAATATAGGATGTTTAATATTATTTTCCATATCATATTCATCACTTGAGTTTCAATGAGAATCCATCATTATATTGTTTAAATGGTTCAGGATTTCAACTATTTTCATATGGTTAATCATATTCGTTGTATTTGTTTTGAAAAAACCCTAGATTTCTTTGTCATTTTCCCATTCTAATGGGTTTACTATAATGTTAATCATTATATTGACTCTCGCACCCAGGGTTATCTTGGTTACTTTTGGTTCCAAAAAAACACTAAATAAAAAATGGGGTAAATGGGAGTGATGAAATATTATTATCATAGGATGAGTATCCTAGAAAACTGCATGAGAAATTAGCCCAAATATTTCCCACTTCAAAATAAATTTTTTACCATATAATTATTTTATTTCATTTTATATAAATCTTTATTTGAGATACATTATTCAAATTTTAATATATATCACTCTTATATCAACTAATATCACCATTGGGTTTACATATATCATTCTCGATTCACCCTAGTTTACCTTATGTTTTGTATTATCATGCTTTATAAATTAATAACTGAAAATAAGATAGGAATCAATCCTTCATAATGGTTTTCAAAGCATATATCATCAACCAAATAATATCACATAAGAGTGTAAAAAAATATGTATAGTTAGTTATATTTTATATGAACTAGGTATGATTGTGTTAATACCTGAAACACCCATTTTAGGGATATTACCTCTAGACCCATTTGTTCCAGAGCCTACATCCACTTATAGTATCTTGAGAGAGATGTTGTTTCTAGGAAAATAAAATACTCAAAAAGTTACCAAAACATCAATATGTTATCCTATACTAAGTCATATCACTTATAATTTTCCATTTGGATTTCATTAATGTTCTCTTATATTGTTACATAATAATAATAAAAAATAAACCTAAAAAACAACTAAATCCATCTTTTATAGAAACTATAACAACTCAAGCTAACCATAACCTATGTTTTAAATCATATCCATAATTTATACACTTTATATCACTTAATAAATCATATAATTGAGGTTTTAGTGTCTTTGGGGTCATGATACATAAGAAACATATTTCATATTACATTTGAGCACTTATCTATAATAAAAATCCTCCATAATCCCATTTTAAACTTCAAAAATTTTATACTTATCTTCATAACCTATGGAAGGGAAAATAAGAAACGTGTGGGATAAAATTCACAATAAGAGTACACATAGTTGATATTAATCAAAGATCAAAATATATCATAATATAATTATTTGTCTATGAGAATGTAATAATGGAATACAGACATAAAATATATAATTCATACCCAATAAAATAGAGAGTAAGATCATAAGAATATAAAAATGACTTAAGGAAATGATATCAAATGACATGGAATCATAGAATATGTAGAAACAATATAATACATGACATCATAAAAATAAATCAAGTCTCACTCTTAGGATCATCATCAAAATTTTGACAAAGTCCCATGGTTGATTGGGTTCACTCCCCATTCTCATAAACATTGTGGACAACGTCCCATGGTGTATTAGGTTCACTCCCTCAAAACATACATAAAATCTCATGAGATATAAATATATACATAATAAATTCAAGAGATATAAAATCCAAGGCCCATCAATCACATAACACTTTGTTCATAGGAAAATTGTTCATGAACATTACATAGTAGACACAATCCCATAATTTATTAGGTTCACTCCCTAATACTATAAAAAACCACTCATTAGATATAATAATTTAACAAATGAATTAGTGGGATATATAATTCTAGAACCACCCATAACATAATGAATATCAAACATATGCTTTCCACATGATGAAATATAATTATACATAAATTATATGAATGATCAAACCCATGAGAATGAAGGGGGTTTCATAATTTCGATTAAAAACAATGCCAAAATATAAATAATAAGGATTACTAAGATAATAGGGAATTATAGAGATTTGTGATAAAGTTATATAGGGATTAAATATAGAGTTTTATTATATTACATTCATGAGAATAATAAGAAGATGAAAGAAAAAACAAACCACTTAGGTAGTGATTTTGTGAAACAACTAATCGTTATTTTCAAGAAGGAAAGAACAAATTATTTTCTATGTTACCATAATTAAAAAAAATGGTTATATATAAAATTATTAGGGTTTTTAGAATCAATTAATTATTTAAAAATATTTTATGGGGTGGCACTTGATATGAGACAAGAAACAAGAATGTTCTCTTAAATCATAGTTACATTAATGTGGAAATATAAATAGGAACTAAAAACATGTTTTACCCTAATATTGAAAATAATGATTTACTAGGTATATATTTTGGTGACATGGATAAAAAATAAAATAGGTTTATAAGAACAATATTACTTAAAAGTGAATAAAAAGAAAGAGAATGTGAAACCAAAAAGTAACAATGGTGGTATAGAAGATCCCTTTTATATATTTGACCATATTTTTTGAAATTTCATATCCTAAAATAATATCATAAGAATTTGTTTTAAAAACATAATAGGTAAATCTGATTTTCACATGAGATAAAACATAATTTTCATTCCAATTAAAAATATGAACATTAGCGGGAAAGGTAAATTATCAACAAGGATCAGAGATCATCAATTAAATGGATGTGAATTATTGTTAACATGGATGAATTTTTAAAAGCATTATAAATCATCAGTGATAAATATTTCAATCAAAATTTGTCTAAAAATTGATAAATATGTTATAAAATATAAATATAATTAAAAATCCCAAGGTGAAACATTAAAACTCAATAAGGAAGATTGAGTTATGAAAAACCCTTATATTTTAATGAAGAGATACATCATAGACCAAATAAAGGAAGTGCATAATGGAAGTGTTTTTTCAAATTTAAATAATAATTTAGGATATTATAATTTACTTGGGAAATAGTTACACCATAAAAATCAATATTGGTTTATAATATCCAATCATTCCTTAATAAAGGGTGATTGAGATAGAATTATCATAACTTAAGAAGCATTCTAATAAAACGCCCCTAAAAGTGAAGATTCTTTATTTTTATGTTTTAATAAAATGAATAAATATAATTTATGTTAATATATATCTATTTGGTAGTATACACACCATTTAAATAATATTAGTCATATAGAAGAAAATATTTCTCAATGAAATAAATTCTTAGATGAAACCCTTAATGATTTAGTAATTTTATAAATCAAACGTAATTGCAAGCTTGAAAATAAAATAGTTTAATAAATAAAATTAATTAATTAATTTATTATAGATAAATAAATTAATTTTAACTATATAAGACATAAAAGTATGAAATTAGTTCATAACATTACAACATGATGTAGTAAAGAGAAATTGAGATGAAAAACCATTACGACCTAGGATAGATTCTTTTAAAAACAAAATGAAAGAGATGGAGATTATAATTGACCTTAAAAATATATTTATTAGTATTTAATTCATGATATATACCTAAAATATGGAATATATACACAAAATAAATTAAATGATGTGTATATTACCAAAAGTGTCTCAAAGTGATGAATTTCAAACAAAACCCATTACCTTGTTCTAGATTCATTTTGAATGCACACCTAACCTCATGAATAATAAAAATAATTTTATTAAGAACCTTATTCTTATATATTTAATTTAATATTAACCATTTATTACCATATTTTATTAATTTATTATATACACTTTTATTATGATTGTATAAAAATTGAATTGTTGTCGACTTATTTCAGCAGTTCAAGCGAAAAAAGATGATATTTTAATAGCATGTTAAATATATAATATAAATATTCCAAAAAAAGTAATTCCTTATTAAAATATAATAATATTAGTATTTAAGTGGACATAGTAATCCATGATTGATTATATCATTATTCATGTAGTGGTTATTCAAACCAAAATATGATCACACTATATCTTGATGAGTAAGTATAGTTGAGGATTTTTATAATATAATTATGAAATAAGGGTAATGATATCATTTATATATTTAAATTTTTTTAATCATATTTCATGCTGTTTATATCATTAATTAAAATCAAGATGAAAAATGAAAAAATGTTACTTCATGGAGGTTGTCATTTCCACAAATCATGGTTAATGATTTCATTTATTGAAGAATGATAGGTAATTAGAGTATATTATAAATTGATATTTCATATTCATAGTTATATTTTAGATATAATATTTATCCACTGATGACATCAATAAAACTATTTATGAGAGGTGTAAAAAAAATGGAATATTTCTCTTTATGAAGGTGGCATTCTTCGTAACGCACTAATGACACTATTGTTTTTTTTATGGATGGAGAGGAATATATAATGGTTATTAAATTAATATAATAACCTATATGTGTATAAATTATATGGATATTACTATATTTTTATGTATATAAGATAATTTTAGGTAGATGATTAAGGATAAAACATTACGAAGAAGTTAATACTTACATTAGAGACATGACCACCCCTTAGAGATATTATTGGAAAATATGGAATTATTATTACTTATAGAGACTAGGAGATTATGTATGGATAATGTAATTATAGGATATTTATTTCTAGTAAATTTTGAATATAAATTTTAATGTTAATTGTAACCAATGGTGGTGTAATTGATCCCCTTCTATAAGTGTGGAAAATGGTACATTTGGGAATTCCTTCTACACTTTCATGATATAATTATACTATTACAAGCTCAATAAATCCAAATTTTCATAATAGTGGATATTGGTGTGGAATTGGGTTGGAAAATACCCAAAAAATGTTTTCTTTGCATGTAATTAACATGTGTCCTTTACCAATTCTTTTTATATTTTAACATTTTGATTTTTACCTTAGTAAGTAGTTTTTAACTAAGTAATTTATAATTTATTAAAAAAATATTAGGTAATAACTCATAATTTTTTTGATATTTAAAAGGTAAATATAATATTCATTTTGACTAATTAAATTTCTTAATATTATAATATCAACTTTTAAACTAAAATATATAACTTAAAATAGTTTTAACAGAAAAATAAATTTTAACCATTATGTGTTCTTAATATTATTTAGTATTTATTAACAATTTAATGTGTGTTAATATAATTATATATAGGTTTCAATTTTATATTAGATACAAAAAATAAAATATAATAATTTTATTTATCATATAAAAGTTTTTACAATATTAAAAAAATCTTTTTAAATAACAGTTTTACCATTATCATGGTCATTTATTCCAATCATAGTAATAATATTTTAATTCCCAAAATTGAAATTTAAATTATTATATAATATTATATTTTCATCTATATTATGAATTATAATTTTTTATATTTAATTTATAAAGGTGATAAAAACTAATTTTGAACATAGGTGAATAAAATATTTTATGGAGTGAAATATTACTTACAGTTCCAAAACGGTAAACATGGATTTATAAATAAAAAAATAGTATTTTTTAATTAATTTATTTTAATTTATAAATATATATAGTTTCTATAAAAAACATTTCAAAAAAATTTATCTCATTCTTGTATTATACAAATTCTATAAAAGTTACGGTTTTAACAAAGTTGGTATTTTTTACTATTTACATAAAAATAAATGATTACAAAAAATTACCAAAAGTAAATCATCATAAGATAATATTGATATGCTAAAAATAATAATTAATACTTTTTTATAAATCAAATAATAAAATTTAGGAAATTTTTATTTATATACAATTTTAAAATATAATGAAAAGTGTTTTTACAGAAAAATAAAATTTACAATTATTAAAAATTAGTAATCTTATTTTCTATGAATTAATAACAAAATTAATGTTAATATATTATTCACATAAAAATATATCTTTGAAATATCAAAAATTTAAATTTTATTTAATATATGTAGTATCATAAAATTAAATTCATAAAAAATAATTTTGAAAAGGATATATTCTTAACCATAACGTGATCCTATTAGTTATTCAACCACACCCAAAATAATGTATTTATTTCTATATTTATTTATGAATATAGTTACCTCTATTTATACCTATCAGCATAACATCTATATTATAACTTTAATATAATGTTATTTGGTTTTTTTTGGCTCAGTGTGTGGTGTAGAATAAGTTTTTTAGAGAATTTATATCTAATGAAAACATATAGTGGAATTTCTATTTGTTACTAAAAAACCTAAACCCGAACCACTAGGTCCAAACGATAGTACAACATGACCCCATGTGTCCCTTCCCATACATAAGAGTCCTTATACTAGTAGTGAGGGTCTAAGTTCATCAATGTAAAGACTATACCCTCTGTATCATTCCATCAGACAAATAATAATATAACACAATATAAATAATCAAATAACGGGATTAAACATATAGAAAAATAAATAAAAAATTGTCATATGAAATACATATCATAAAATAATAATAAATAGGATCCCAAGTTTAAATACAAACCATAGAATATCAAGTGTATAAAATTAAATGAAATAGAAATTGTTGGAGTATGTCCCAACATCGCCTCTATATCCAAGCATTCTTACACTCCTCCAAATAATTGGGCCATTTCCCTTTATTGAATCCCTATTCATGAATTTGGTATGTGCATCTAGACTCTGATGAAAGGTATGTGTAATTAACACAATAGGACATCATAAATTCATCTTTAACAAAAGTTTAAATAATTTATATAATAGTGTACAACATGACATAAGAAAATTCACAAATAAACATATTTTCAAACATCTTTCAAGCCACTGTGTGTTAATCAGTATGCCACAATCCCCGACCCCACCTGATTTAGACCATTGCAGGTCAGGATGTCAAGGTTAGTCAAAGCAATTACTGGATTTATGAAAACACCACAAAACCCATCCTGATGGTGTTCATTATAAGAAACATTTGACACCCCACTTTAAATGTGGTTATTATCCGTAACACTATATTCCCTAACCAGATGGTGGTCATTATTTAAGACTTTGATCACCCCATCTTGTTAATGATCATTATCCTTAAATGATTTTATGTCCCACATGATATGTATGGCATAATTGGATAACTTGGAAACCCCATGCATGTATTTCTCCCACTTCATCAAAATATGAAAAATTCTTGTCCAATGCATGGTCTACTCTATAATTAATAATGTTCCTGACCCATACTCTATATCCCTCAACTTTTTGTAATGCTTCCCCTCTATGGGGTCATCTAACCGGGTCTGAAGATTTTATTCATCCTGATACTTGAATCACAATTCTATGGGATAGGAAAAAAAATAAATACATATCATAACAAGGAACAATAAGGCATGTTATGAAAAAAACACAAGAGGATAGATACAACCATATGATCATAATCCAACAAGGTCTCAAGGGAATTCATACACTCACATGAAAACATATAAAACACATAGGTTATGAAGAATGAAATAATTCATGGAAATTCTGTATATAAGGAAAAAAATTATAAGGTACATATTACCCTAAGGTTGTTGAAATTGAAGTTAAGGATTGACATGGAATTTTCACATGAATCATATACACATACTCATTGGATAAAATCTCACTCAATGTATTCATAGAACTGATTCTATCTATTTTTTATCCAAAATAAATAAAACACCACCAGTGATAATCATTCCTCTCTATTATAAAATTTCAAATTTATTGACTTAAGTGATATAGAGTGTAAACATATTATTTACTAAGGAATAATTAAAATTCCATATGTGATGATAAAACCTCTCACTTGAATAAACTGAGATAAAAAACAAAAAATCATATCATTTTTTACCATAAATTTTGGTCATTAGGATTTCAAGTGTTCATTATCAACTTTAGGGACATGTTTGGATGGTTAATTTGATAGAATAACTTTGAAATGAATTTATGGAATTCATACCTAGGTTTTAACCATTGAAAAATGTTGTACCCATGAATAGAAGAGAGAGAGTGAGGGTTCTACCATTCATAGAGTCTACATAATGAACCCATCTTGTTTATAGAAGGTTTCACCAAATTTGAACAAGGTAATCGTTGGTCTACTCATACTCAAGATAATAACGAAAACCAAAAGAAGAAAGGTTTATATATTTTTAAGAAGGAAAACCTTGTATAGCTCGGTATAGTTAGGAAACAAAAATTTGATACACTATTAAAATTTTCATTTAAATAGATCTTGAATATGAAGTGATAAAAATATTACATATTGAGATTATAACTATTAAACTATTCAAAATAATCAATTCCTACAATTTAGTGAATTTAAATGCGTTTATCACATTTTCAGTTTTTTATGGGAATGGAAAATCAAAAAAACATGTTTAAATATACATTTACTACAAAAGGGCTTCGTGTAAGGGACATAAAATTTTACTCTTATGTATATCTACTGTGTGACGTAAGGTTACTAGATTACACTTATATAACCTTTAGAAAAAAGAAGTTACCCTTATGGAACATTTGCCTACCCATATGCACACTTTATAAACTAAGAGATACCCTTACACATCCTTTTAGAAAAATAATTTACCCTTAAATAGTGAGGGAACTACCCTTATATAGATTTTAGACACCAAAATATACCCTTATTCAACTCCAATGTTACATTTATGCAGAATATAGAAAATTCATCTTACCCTTATGTGGTATTTGGTTATCCTTATACAACCATTAGAAACTTCGGCTCACCCTCACATAGTTTATAGGTTACCCTTATGAAAAATAATTAAACAATATATTAACCTTAAGTGAATCCCTTTCCACCATTACATAAATCTAGGAATATCCTAACACAGTACATGGAATTCACCTTATTCTTATGAAAATATTGGTTTAACCTAATGCAACTCATATAATTATGGATTTACACTTACAAAAATCCCAAAAACTTGGATGAGTAAGGGTAAAATATTTTATATGATTATGTAGGCTCTATGAAACACATAAGGGTAAAAATAAAATTAAAAATTACTAAATTTTCAAAAAAAAAGAACATATAAATTATATCCAAAAGGGAGTTTTATAACATAAACAACTGAGAATTTTATAATTATCCCCCTCTAATGAGTCCTCTCCTCTATGAATTATCTATATCTCTCTTGCACGAATAAGTCAGGCAATTGACCTCAAACATCAAAATCCCACTCTCATATCTCCTCTATCATCCCTTTATACTACAAATGGACATGAAAATATGTCACCATCATTCCTTTAAGGACTCTATTTCTTTGGTCAATGACCCCCATCAAGAACTTCTCATAAAATGAATCTAGGTCCAACTAAACATCCTTTCATTCTATAACATGTATACGAGTATAAATGTACCTTTAAGGCCAAGAAATGAGGAACACATCCTATATGCCTTGATTATGTGAAGGAAGGTCAAGATGGTACACTGCTATCTCAACCCATTTGGTGATCTTGGAGGGTCAAAAAAACCATGGTTTCATTTTCAATTTCTTTCACAAATGATGATTCCCCAATCAGGGAGACACTCAAAAGAAAACATTGTTACCAATAGTGAACTCTAAATGTAATATCTTGTGATCTACATATGATCGTTACTATCAAAGTGTGGTAACCTACTAATACCCAATCAATTACACCATTCTTAAGGTATCCTATATAATACTAGTCCAAACCACTGCTACCACACCCACCTCATTCCACCACTGTGGTGGCTAACACAGTTGCCCAAAAAGAGCCTAAAATGGTTCCATATATACAGATTCCTAGAAATATTTGTTCTTATATAACTCTACCAATGATAGTTTCTCATCATATTCTTCACTGAATTCTAACACTTATCTCAAATCATATCCCCTATTATGTGAAGTTTCTACTCAAACTATAAAATCTTTAGAGGATGATACACCATTTTCAACATTAACTAAGTCCATACGGAATTATACATGTCTTTACATAAGCATGAATTTAAACGCTTTTACCTTTTGGAATAATTATAAAGGGAACTCCATCTAAGTTTACAATCTCACAAATGTATTTCTTCCACATCTCATCCACTGGGTGATTCTATAGGATCAATAAGAAGTGAGAAACAATCGTCAGCTGATTGAAAATCACCCAGATAGCTTCATGAATCCAAAGGGACCTAGTTATCCCAATCATAATTTTAATTATGATGTCTTAAAACTTCCCCAAGTTTACTAGAAGTGTTTTAAAACCCCACTAGGATGTTTGTTCCAACCCCTTAACCTTTGGGAAGTAAGGAATTGAGAAACAAAACTAGTGATGAAACACTTAATCCTAGTCCACCATAACTACCATCTGAAGTTATAAAATAAGTTTTCCATACCTAGATATACCACCCATCTCTAGATATAAAAATACCTCATCATCTCCTCTTTAATGGAACTAGGGTCAAATTCTCTCCCATTCATAAGTATCACAATGTAATCTCCAAATGACCACCCACATAACAAGTCAACTCAAGATAACTCTTCCCACAACATAAATAAACTCTATGAAAGTTTCCAATACAGTCGTTACTTGGTCTACTATAGAAGATATGGCCCCCAAAGGATCTCATGGAAATAATCCATTTTCCACATAAGCATACATCCTCCAATCGGCCTAGAAGTTCTTATAGAAACACTACTCCTTAGAAGGATTCTCACCAAACTCATTCTCAACCTAGTTTTATGGATAACAACATATATAATGGAATTACCTTTACTGAGTGAATAATCCATCAAAAAGTAAATTTTAATAAGATACTCTATCTGGAACTTCAGCCTAAGGTTCAGGTCTCATTATGTGAATATATAAAAGAGGATCTTATGGTCACTATAGACTACAAATCTCAATAAAAATAGATAGTGTTTCAATAAAATCTGAAAATTGGATATTTATTCAATATCCAAGTCATGATAAGGGATGTTCCACTCATGGGGTTGTAACTGACATGACCCATTAGCCACTACCATATCCATCTATATGAGCTTCACTCCCATAAAAATCTTGATAAATAATATTATATAGCATAGATGACCTATATTTAGAGACATATCAACATTGGAACTATAGTTAACTTCTTATTAATATTAAGAAATGCCGCTTCAAAAATATCCAACCATAGGGACATCTCTCCCTTATTCTCTAGTATAGTCATGGGTGTTGATTATCCGAGGACATCCTAGATAAAATTTTAGTAATATCGTACCAAACCTAAAATATCTTGATCTAAAACATATTATAAGGTCTTGACCAGGACATCAATACCTCTGATTTTTCTTAATTCAGAAATATACATGCCTCATACACTACAATCACATGAACATAACATTGTGAATATAAAAGATACACTTCTATAGCTTGGTATAATTCCAATGTTCTCAATGTTCACTCAGTACTATCTCAAGATTTATGTCACGTTACTCCAGTGTTGGTGAGTAGATGATAATTTCATCAACAAACACCATGAATAATGATTTGATATATGGGCGGAAGATCTAATTCATGTGATCCATAAACACTACCATCACATTTTTTTTCTAAAAAACATAACTGAGTATTCATATAGACCATTCCCACTCGGAAATGTCTTCATGGGGATTTCCACCTCTCTAACCCCTAGTTGGTAATAACCCAATATAATATCAATCAATGAGAACCATAAGGATCCCCAAAACTGAGAAAAAATGTATTAAATACGTGTAAAAACGATTTTTTCTTAATGATCAGTTGGTTTGGATTTTAATAATCATAGAGGAGATTTTGACTACCATCTTTATTATTTTCAAACGACATGTGTGTAACCCATTATAAAGTAATCATCCTCATAAATACCTTCTTATCTAATTCATCAAGAATAACATTGAGATCCTTCAACTCATTGTATTCCATATGATAAGGGGTATAGAAATGGGTTGTGAATTTTAAAAAATATCTAAATCAAAATATGCTCCTCTATCAGGAGGAAGTCCAGTAAATTATTCTAGAAATATTTCCTAGTAAGGATCCAATAATGGATGAAATGTTTAGGAGTATGAAATTGATCTTATTGAATGAGACAAGAATTTCATCTATTCTATTATTTTCCCAAGATAACATTAGTTTGGATTAACTTTACCTGCTCCCAATTCCCATTAACTTGTAATTCAGTACCTCTCTCCCTTTGGTAAAGTAAATGATACCTATATCTGTTAACAATCATTGTGTGTCTGAAATATGGTCATAAAGTCCATATGTAGAACCACATCGAAGATCATCATCTCTGGTATCATGAAATCCAATAAATTTCTATATCTGATGTTAATTATTGGACACTCTGGGCATTATTGAAGGAGTTACACTTCTATGGCCAATTGTTCATGAAGGTAAAGTAACTCAAATGGTAACTTGACTGGTAAATAAAGTCCAAAAATGACTTGTGTAGATATTATGGAATGAGAAGCACTTGTATCAAAAAGGTAGTAGAGATTGGACACATGTTCAAAATCATACCTTGAATAGTATATGGTCCCTTACAAATATCTCTTGGAGTACAGTCCACTTTGTAAACTCATAAGATCTCAATTTAATGTCCCTATACTTATGTATCTATTGAAAAGGAATTATTCACCCTTTTTTGATTTCTTCCACACCTATATTGTCCTGACCTTCTAGTAAAAATCCAAGTAACCATTGAAAGAAAATGTCAAATATGATCATCTTTTCCACCATGGTGGAACCCCATAGATGGATTCCTTTATGTTGTGCTATAATTAAAAATCTCTTACCATTAAAGAAACTATTTGAATAATCTCCATTAGAGGACACCCAAGAAGTCAATCTATGACCCAACAATCTATTACCTAAATACACCAATAAATCAATACTATTCCTACTAATATAAGAAATTGTTGAAATAGTGAGAGAAATATCAGTCACTACCCCACTATGGGTGGAAAGTAATCTTGTTTCCCTATCCACCTATTTCCCCTTCTCAAAGTTAAAATCCTTTAAAAGAACCTATGTGTACATTGTCAGACCAAAATCACTAACCTAACATCTGAGCTCCCATCGAAGGTCTATCATTAAATTCAAACAAAATTTCCCCTCATTAATATTCAATAAATTAGAAAATGAAAGTAACACTATAAACCAAGTGTAATATGCATATATGATCATATAACCCTATAACAACTCTATGAACATCTGGGCATAGTCCATATTCATCATGTATAGAATGTATTTATTAATAAATAGCTCGTTAAATGTTATCCTAGTAAGTCCCTCTAATCTCCCAACTTAACCCATGGTATTCCACCATCATCTGGAAGGTTCTTATTACATGAAGGTCACAATGATCACTCACCCATCCTAAAGAGTCTAGACCAGATTGAGAATTATCTAAATAATGTCTAGTTATACCTCTATATCCTATAGTCCACATGTAATCTAGAATATTTGAAGATGTTATGTATATAAATCTCAAGAATGATCATCCATGGTCTTCAGAATGACTCCTCCTTGAATAGGAACAATCCGAAATAGTACCATCTAAATGATCCCTACATCATGAAAGACATGTTCTAGTATAGGAGTGTGATGGGTACATCATCATGCACAAATTTTGGTGGCACAAAAACATCATGGGATTCCATATCTAGTTGTTCCTTCAAACATATATGGGGAGTTAAATTTGAAGAAAATAAAACACTTATAATGTTTATGAGTGTTTCTAACTAGTCTATGGGGTCACATAAAGGTTCTTCGACAAGTCAAACCTAAACCCATGGTATATCCATCCTAGTACTAACCAATATCTTTATCCCTTCATGTTAGTCACATTCATATATATATATACACACAAATACAACAAAATGAATATATTACAATTATTAATTCCAATATAGATATATCATAACAGGATAGAAAATAGAAATGTCTCACAATATAGAGTAGAAGTATCTTGAAAAAATTGAATAACTAGAAGAGATAAATTAATGAACTAATATACCTAACCAAAATGGGTATATATATGGATTATGAACCTACATTCCTAATCATGATTCCGTACTGGACCAAAAATCATGTAAAACTGTAACATGAATTTTTTCTGTAGTAACTCTGAGGTCCGTTACACATATGTTGGTCGGGCACATGGAAACTCCATTGCTAGAGTCTCAGAGGGATATCTCCTTTCTATGTCCCATGTTATTCCAAAAAGGAATGTATAAATTTTTTCACTGAAAAAATGTAACAACTAGGCTCTACTAGTACCCTGGTTGTCCCATCGAAATGTCTAGTCTTCTCCTTAGGCCCCACCCACATTCCCAAACGAATTATCAGATTAATGGTTTTAACCACAATCCAACACATAATCTTTTACTTTTCATTATCCTTACTTGCACATGCCCTGGGAAACTTCTTATGATATCACAAATCCTGATCACCACTCCTGATCAAACTTATGTAGTTGTGGAGTTATAATCAGTTAGAATCTCAAAAAGAAAGGTTCACTTTGTTGATAGGGTGAGTAACATTTATACTTTTAATATGTTAACATTATAGGGTGTAACCTTACCCCCCCCCCAATGAAATATTTCCTCACTGTGGACCCTACATACCAGCCTAGTAAGTTCCACCTCACTTCAGGCTGGGATCCTCATTTGATATAAATTTATAGAGCACCAATCTGAACCACCAATTATATACCATAGTGACACATGACTTTATCCACTTCTCCCTGTATAAAAGAAGCTAAAAAATTGCAGTGAGGATTTATGTCCATCATCTAGAATAATATACCCTATATATCATGACATAAGAAAAAAAAATAATAGAAAATAGAAAAACAAATAATCATATTAAACATGTGTAAAACTAGATAACCATAATGTTAGATGGAATACTTATCATAGAATAATAAATAATTGGGCCTCAAATATAACACTGTGAGATTTTAAAAGAGGAACATCATATTTGATAGTGTATATGAAACAAAAAACCAAGATAAGAATAGAATGTAACACCCTGATACTTTATGATATATTTATTTTTAAATATATTCAATCTCTTTGATAGCTTCCAATTCATGAAACACTGATTTTGAATGAAACGTGATGCTCTATTAAAATATTATTAATTAGACATGACCCTTATAACCTAGCTATTAATTTAGTGAGTATAAATAATAATAAATATATTTTGAAAAATATATATATTTTATAAATTTATAAAATAAATTCAATTGTTATCTATTGATTAAAAATAAAATATAAACCATTTGAATTAAAAGGAAATGGTTTCTCAAAAACTATATTTTTCTAAAAAATAGGTTTAGTTATTATTTTCATATATAATTAAAAATTAATTTCTAACACAGTTATATTTTTTTTGATAGAATAAAATTAATTTTTCAGAAATATATGTCAAAATTATCTTTAGGTTTTTTTTGAATTTTTTGAAAAGAATAATTCTTTGATGAATTGAGAAAAATATTATTTTATATTGAAAACTGCATTTTGGATTAAATTATTTTCTAAGAAAAATTATATTTAAAATTTGTTTAAAAGTAAAATTAGTACAATAATGTTAAAATTTAACAAATTTAGGTCATATTAAACCATTTCATATTTTTTTATGTTAAATTATTTTGTACTTACGATAAGATTCACTTTGGAAAACAGTTATTTCTTCAAAAATGTGGGTTTTTTAAAAATTTAATCATTAAAATTCTATGAATTAATTTTATAAAAATATATTTCATATTTGGGATAATAATAATTTATATTACCTAATAAGTTAAACATAATTTTTTACAAAAAATGAATATTGAAAATAGTAAAAATTAATTACCATGGTAAAGGGGGAAAATGGGTTTATCGAAGGTGAACCCATTTTAATGATTTTTTTCCGGATGAAAATGTGGGTATGGCTTTATCTTTTAAAAAATTATATTTGTGTCCTCTCCCCACCTATAAATGGCCATCCACTCTCCTCCCCTCTTCGCACGTCCAAACCCCATTGGATCAAGAAATAACAACACAAATACCTTCCATAATTCCCTCTCACATACTAGAGTCTATATTTGTATTAGTAATCTCTATTAATAATTCTTTTTTTATAAACCAAAAGAGGCTCTCTGAATAATAGTTAAAATTATTAAATGTGAATATTTGTTTTATTTATTATTTTGACTCCTTAAAACCATCTAAAAAATCCTAATATAAAAAAATATCATCTATATAATTATATTTTACTGTTAATGAAATAACTCATATCCACCTTCACTTTGAACAAATGGTAAAGGAAACTATCGATCGTGTCTACAATGGAATACCACCTTACGAACCGATGTGATTTGGTTTCCATCACCACATTTAAATGATTTATATAATAATTGATTAAAAATTGAATATTATATTTAATAAATTATTATATCTTTAAAATTATTGTGTCACATATACATTCTTATAGTCCATTCCATAGGGGAAATGATAATGTCTCTCTTGTTTATGGCTAACTACCACCTTGTGAAGCGCTAGGATTCATTTTTTACATAAATCTTTAATAAAAGGTATAAAAGATAAAGTTAATAAATATATTTTATATTTAAGATATAAAAATTCTTATTTATATATTAAATAACATCTATCTTCTTATATTTTAATCTGTTTGAAAACAATTACGTCACTCATTCTTACGTGTGGGCTACGACCTCCACTTAGTGTTGTGAAATGTTTTTCATTTTATTTTAATAGGAATGGAAAGAATGATGAGTGTGATTAATATAAAATCTATATATGAAATAATCATTATTCTTTAATATTAAATTCATATTTATTTTCTTTACATTCCATCCATTGAGGAAAATGAAAACAAAATTCATCCGTACGTATGACTTACCATCTCCATAAATGATATAATCCAATTTCTATTTATGACTTTAATATATTTCTTTAAATACATATATTATTAATATATATATATATTATATTTGTATAATTTTTAAAATTTATGATATTTTGTAACCATGATTAAATTACAAGTACCAAAATTACCGAAAAAACATACCAGAAAAATAAAGTAATTATCACCTAAAATAGTTATATTAGTGAAGAATCATTAATAAATTGATGATAAATTACTATAAATAAATATTATATGGTTTAATATAAATGATTATAGTGATATAATAGAAATTTAATACATATTTATTTATTATTAATGAGGTTCATGCACATAAAAAGGACATTGAACCTGAGGTAAAGGTTTTTCAACTCACTTTATCTTCTATGAGGCATACACCATATTTTTCACATATTCCATTGTGTGGTTTATATATATCCCCTTTTATATGTTATATCATGAATATATTTAAATCCATGATATTTAATTATTTATTTGATAAATATTTCTTTTATGAGGCTAATGATTCATAAGTTACCAAAGTGGTTAGGGTTTATTTTACAATCTCATTGTTATTCCGGATTATTTTTCTTTAAGTCTCCCTATAGGGTAATATTTGATATTTCTATCTTAAAAAAACTTTATGTTATTATAATATGCATATTAATGAATTTTTTCAATTAATAGTACCAGTTCTCAAGTCTTCAATACTTAAAAGGATTGATAAAATGTCTTTAATAAAATTCTAATTTATTTCTCTCTTCGTTGAAAATCATTTTCCTTAAAAATACATGTTTTCTAAAAACATTTGAAAATTTTTATTTATCAATTTACAAATGATTTATTAAATGAGTTTTTAGAAATCTTTACTTTTAACAAAAAAAAATTGAATGGAATTTTTATGTCCTAAAAACAAGTTATGTCTTTCTTTTACCAAAAATGTTAAAGGAATGTTTATTTTTATGTGTATGACATGAATGAAATGTTCTTCCATCATTACCACTAAATGTTTTATTTATTTTTTTAGAATTTTTAAAAGGATATCCTTAAATAAAATTATATTATTAATATTTTTGGGACATTTTTTTAAAAATCTAATGGAAATGTTTACTTTCCTCAAAAAATGCTTGTAATAGAATTTTTATGGAATTTTTATTCATAAATGACGAAAAAATTATTTTACCTATGAACCATTAGGGATATGTTGTATTCATATCAACCTTATTATTTATTCAAATTGTTTATAATCAGATTTACTGAGGATTTACAATTCTATTACCATTTACCACATTAATTTAGATGGTTTATAATTATGTTTATTCGATTGGGGTAAATATTTACATTTCATATGAATTTTTTTATACACACTTATTTATATTAATTATGTTTCAACCATTTAATATAAGGATATAATTTTACTTAATAAGTGATGGGTGGGTCCTGTTTATAGATATATCATGGATTCAACCTCATGTATCATGAGATAAATTAGTTGGCTAAATTAAACAGGTTTTTACCCACATATTTAAACTATATTCTAAAAGGCTTTTATAGTATTTTTTAGATGTCTAACATTATTCATTCCATTATTATGAGATAATTTATTGTTTTACAATTGATTCATATATTAATTATAATATACAATGATATGTTTCATTATTATTTGATTATTTTTATGTCTTCTTTGAGAATAATTTATTTATCCCATATTATGTTCAATTTATTTAATAAATGGCATGTGTTTTAGTTATTTACCTTTCCATAGTGATTATGTTTATTAGTTCTTGATAAGTTTTATTGTATGTTTACCCTTAATAAGCATCTGATCTCACCCCTTTATTATGTTTTATTTTCCCTAGGATACAAATAAGTATTTTATGAAAAATATGTAGTGATTCCCTTTGAGGAATAATGGAATTATCATATAAAAAACATTTTGTATTTTATGTTTTCAATTAAATTTTTAATTTAGAGTATGTATCCAATTTACCAAGTATAATAAACTATTATGTCCTTTAGGATGTGATTACTTGTGTCTAATGCTAATTTAGTAGAGTAACTACTAACTCTAGGCTACTAGGGTCAAGGTCTTTATAGTTGGTATCAAAGTAAGTACAATAGAAACCTTGGGGGTTATATTTTAAAAATATATTAGGAAATATAAATCAATGAAATACTTTAAGGATAATTATAAGTATAGGATAACATCCTCATATTTTAGAATGGTATATATTATGTTTTTTTCCTTATAATATATCCATATTTGGAAACTATAAGTGGATGTGGTTTTGGAATAAATTTAATTAGGGATAATAACTATGAAAAAGGTGCATCAAGCTTGACTCTAGCATTTCTTGATAAATTACAAGGATTTTTACTACACACCTTGTTTGAAACTCCTAAGGGATATTATTTAGTTAATTTAAATTTTCTTTATAAACCATTATGAAGTATTTGAACATATTTTTATGATTTTAAAACCATACAATGAAACCATGATTATGATTATGAGATTATCGATGAATTTTTTTTTCGGTTTTTGTTAAATATATCAATAATATTTGGAATATACATTACCTTTCATAATTTTATGGTCAAATATAGTGTATGAAATCATTTAGAAATGGAACCTAGAGGAAGGAGTGAGGATTTTATAAATTAATGTACCCCATGTGGGGATTTCCATCCAAGAAAATATAATGGATATGGAGATGGAGTAATAGCTATAATTAATGAAATTATAACAATATTGGGGAAGCTAACTCAAGTAATGAGGAATAAATTTTTCTATATAGATTATCCTGTGGATCCACTATGATGTGTAAAAAACATTTCTTTATATATCAATGACCTCCATCATTAATTAGGACTAAAAGTCCCTTTATTTTTGATCTATAAATAAGTTCTTTTGAGAGTATATATTATTACTTGGGATGTAAAAAAAATGATAAAGTTTTCATAAAATATTATCATCTCTCAAGATATGTGGATAAATGGTGTTAATTAATTAAAAAAAATTAGGTTGAAAAATAAATATTAAAAATGTAATTTAAGGATTTTATGAAACTTTTCTTGGAAATGTATTTTCCTCATGATAAAGGAGTATGTATGGTTACACAATTCCTGAGTCAAAGATAAAAGGAAGTGGAAAATTTTTCTAAGTATAAATCTAACATTAAAAGTTTATCAAGGCTTTTTATGGAATATATATGTAATACAAAGAGAATGATTAAACTTTTATTTGATGTAATAACCCAATTATTCAAATGGAATTAGTCTCCTAAAAATTCCCATCATATGATAAAACTATATAGTTTGATATCCAGATAGATAAATAAATATCCATGTGTTATTACTTCAAATTAAAGTAATATAATAAAATGATGAAATATAAAAATATAGATAATGGGATGAAGGGAAATAATTAAATTCCCACTTCTGATAGTTTTGGAAAGAAACACTCTTGTACCATCATTAAGGGAATGTGATTTTTCTATAATTTTGTATAGAAATTTCATGAACCTATTTATTATAGTTGAAATAAAGAAATTTCTAATGATAAATACTTCAATTGTAAGTATATGGGGAAATATGAAAAAAAATTCCCCAGTATTAAGGGAATATACCTCAAAACAAGCTAATGGATCAAGGTCATGGTTATAAAATTACTACAGATGAAGTCAAATGATTAATTTTCTGGTGTTTGTATTCATGAATTATTTTATAAAATTATTTTATCAATGATATTCTAGTTATAATAATTATTAAATTTATAAGGATTGTACTACAATAATTTTTCTTTATGGACTTGAGAGAATATGTTGAATGGTACTGATGACCAAGATAAGTGATTTAGTGGGAAGTTTTTTGATTATAAAACACATTATTGGTGGAAGATAACCCTTAATATATTCTCAATATTAATATAATGATGATAAAGATATTTTTATGGGACAATATTTGTTACATTGAAATTGGTTATTCATTTGATGGTTTATGTTGGATGTTACTGCATGTTCGGATCAATGGAATATAACTGACAACCCAAGATTAGATTTTTCATTAGAACTCATGTTATAATTAAGGTTTTATAGTGATAATGTCAGTCAAATATTTGTAATGTTACATTAATATCCACTTTATATTTTCATGGATTATAATGTTGATTTAGTGACCCCATTATAAATTTTCGGACATTGAATTTGGTCAGACATTTTTTTTAAAAGTCTTAATGTTAAATATTTATCGAATTGATTCAGATGAAATTTTCATGTTATTGGATAACTTGGGATAAAAATTTTGGATTTTTAAAATATCTATAGGTAAGTTTAATTCATTTTAATTATTTTATTGATCTAATGATCTGTTAAATGTTAATTTAGTTCTACAGTCAATTTTTTTTTATATTAATTTCATAGAGTAAGAGTTGAAGTAAGAATTGATAAAAGAAAAAAAAATGATGAATGTTTTTCTATGAAATCAAAAGATATCAAGTAAGTATGAATCCCTCATCTCTAGAAAAAGGATCTTGAAACAAAAATGTTATCCTAGTACCTTCAGTTATGATGAATCAATTTTTCCCTTAACTTGTAGTTTTTTTGTCATTGTGGTCATAAAATTTTCCAAATCATTCAATTTATTATTACCAATTATATCTATCACTCTCCCTAATTATTTATACTTTTATTCATGTTTTTGTTTTCATTTCTCACTAATGTTATCTTACTTGGAAACCAAGTAATTTTTTATTCAGGATGAACTTCACACTTCACATTCTATATTATCAGTAAGATATTTTATTAATCCTTTTTATCACATGGGTTTCTAACAAAGGTGTTTTAAAGTGTCAAACACTTCATTATTGAGATCAAGATTAAATGATAAATATGTAAATTTTTAAGGGGCTATAATGTAACACCCTAATATTTTAAAAGAGGAAGATCATATTAGTGAGTGTATATAACAAGAAACACCAATCAAATAATAGAATTTAACACCTCAATACATTATGATATACTTATTTTTAAATAAATTTGATCTCTTCAATAGCTTGCAATGTACACAACATCGGGTTTGAATGAAACATGACACCCTATTAAAACATTATTATTTAAAAATGACCATTAAAACCTAGTCAATAAGTTAGAGGGTATAAATATTAAGAAATAAGTAATAAAAAATTTATTATTTACACTTTTATATAATAAATTAAATTATTTTCTACTGATGTGAAATACAATAAACATAATTTTAATTGAAGAAGAATTTTTTTTGGAAAAACAATATTTTTCTAAGAAGAGGTTTACTCGAACTTTGCATAGTTAATTTAAAATTAATTTCTAACACATTTAGAAAAATTATTTGAAACAGTAAACTAAATCTTTTAGATATAAATTTCAAAATTATATTTATCTTAATTTATGGAAGTTTTTTTAATAGATTAATTATTTAAGAAGTAGTGAAAATACTATTTTATATTGGAACCTGTCTCTTCATTAAAATATTTACTATGTAAAATTATGTTCAAAATTGGTTACAAAGTAAAATTATTTCAATTATATTACAATTTAACTAATTTATTCCATTTAAATCAATTTTTATAGAATTTTAATATAAAAAGATTCCATAATTATCTCTTTAGAAAACTGCTCTTTCATCAAGATTGTGACATTAATATTAAATTTAATCCTTCCACTTCTATTATTTAATTATTTATAATGGGTTTTATATTTTTAATCATTATAATTTATATTATCTAAAAAACTCAACTTAATTTTTTTTATAAGGAATATTCTAAATAGTAAAAATAAATACCCTAGTTAAGGTAATAATTAGTTTACCATGGGGGGTAAAACTAAAAAGATAAGGGTTAAAAATGACCTAAAACTTATCAAACAAAATATAGAACATTTATGTCCCTATCATCTATAAAGTAATATAATGACAAATTTTATATTATTGTTTCATGAGAATAACTTGGGTGTCACTTTTTCTTTTAAAAAATCTATGTTTGTCATCTCCCCCACTTATAAATAGATGCTCACTCTCATCAACTATTTACACATCCAAATACCTTTGGTTATTAGAATACCTACCCAAATACTATCCTTAATTACTCTCAAAATTATAGTGGCTTTATTTTGATTATTAATACCTCTTAAAAATTATTTATGTATAAACCCAAATAGGATCTCTAAAGAAGAGGTATAATTCTTAAAAGTGAATATTTGTTTTATTTATTCCTCCACATTATTCAAAACATCTTAAAATATTATAATATAATAAAAATATTATATCCTATATACTTATTTTTATTTATTTTAAGTAAATAGACCTAATCCATCTCCACTTATATTAAATTTGAAATGAAAACGTCAATTATGCGTATGACATACCACCACCTCATAAACTGATGTAATTTGTCTTCCATCACCACATTTAAAAGATGGATATGAGGATGGATTTAACAAAAAAAATTATATTTAATATATTATTATACTTATTTAATTATTATATCACATTTACCTTCTTACTTTCTATTTCATAGTTGATATGATAATGTCACTCGTGTGTACGGTGGAGTACTACCTCACGAAGTGATGTGATTCGTTTTTCTCTTAACCTTAAATAAAATGTAGTGATATTAAATATAATTAATATATGTGATATTTATTATCTAAAAATACTTCTATAAATATCATATATAATCTTACTTCTTACCTTCAAATCCGTTGGAAAACAATAACATCGGTCGTATGTAAATGTGGACTACATCCTCTACAAGGTGAGGTGAAATGTTTTTCATTTTATTTTTAAATGCATGGTAATAAGGATGAATTTGATTAATATAAATTATATATATGAAATAATAATTATCCTAGAAATACAAATGAACAAATATTTTACTTTCATTCCATCCTTCATGAAGAATGGAAACTATGTTCATGCTTACGTAAGGCCTACTGTCTCAATAAACGGTGTAATAAATTTTTTGTCTCTAACATCAATATGTTACTATTAATTTGAATATAACTATTTTATATAAAATTTATAACATTTTTAGCATTATAAAGATTACGTAACCATGATCAAATTAAAATTACTGAAACTTCCATACTAAAACAGACATGAAAAGTGAAGAAATTACCACCCAAAATAATGATTTTAACAAAGAAATATCAATATATGGGTGAAAAATGTACAATAAGTAAATAATAAATTTTTTAGATATATTATTATGATGATTTAATATATGTATAATAAATATAAATTTATTATACATGATTCTTGGACCCATATGAAGGATGTTGAACCTGAGGTAAGGGTTTCACATCTCACTTTTACTTCCATGAGACATATTCCATATTCACGACCTTTTCAAATGAAGTATTCATATTCTACCCCTTTTATATTTTATATCATGAATCTCTTTATCTTTATAATATTTAATGTTTAATTCGGTGATAATTTCTTTTATGGGGTTTCTGATTCAGAAGTTGCCTAAGTGTTAAGGGTTTATTTCACAATCACATCATTATTTATTGGTGTTGTTGTTTAATTATACCATGGGGGAATTATTTGATATTTATATATTATACTCAAACTATTTTATTCATGTCTATTCATTCATAAACTTTTTAAATTTTTATTACATTTTTCTATTATTTGGTACTCAAAATGATTGGGGAAATATTTTTAATAAAAGAGGAATTTATTTCTCTCTTTGATCAAAAATCAATTTTCATCAAAATCCATGATTTATATAAATGTTTTAAAAAATATTTTAATACCATTAAAAATGATTTAATAAATAAATTTTAACCCTTTATAATTTTAACAAATTTTTTTAAAATGAATATTCATGTCATTTTCAGAACAAAGCCCATTTATATTTTACTAAAAATGTGAATGTTATATTTGTTTTAACATGTATGAAATGAACTAAATTTTCTTCCATGAGGATGACTCAATGTTTTAAGGATTATTTTATTAATTTTCAAGGTAAATTTTCATATATTTTTTTTTCAAAATATTTTGTGATCTTTTAAAAAAATTAAAGTGAAAGGGTTATTTTCCTCAAAAAATTGATTACATTTTTATAACTTTCTTATTCACCAATGAAATAAACCCTTTATTTTACATATAATACAATGAGGATATGATTCATAGATATAATCTTTATTTTTTTGGATTTTTTCTGACTAATTTTACTGAGGATGTACAATTTTATTACCATTCACCATATTACTCAGGATATTTTATGATTGTGTTTATTTGATTGGGGTAACTATTAACATTTCATGTGTTAGTTTTTGAATAATAATGTTTATATTTATTATGATTCAACCATTTCATGTAAGTAATTCATTAGACTTAGTATGTTATGGGTCTGTCTTGGTTATATATATCTCCTCAAGGCATCGATGGGTGTCATGAGACAAATAAGTTGGCTAAATTAGATGGGTTTCTAACCATATATTTAAACTATCTTGTAAAAGGTCTTGATAGTTTGTTTCAGATTTCATGAATTATTAATTTTCTTTATTATGAGATTAGTTATTTATGTCATAGAAATTATTAAATTAGTTATAATATCAATGGATAAGTATCAAGCTTATGTGATTATTTATATTGATTTATTTGATAGTCATTGATTTCTTCCATATTATGCTTAGTTTAATGATTAAATGGACTATTTTTCAGTTATTTACCTTTCCATATATATTATGATTATTTATTCATCTTATAATTCACTATATATACCCCCATAATAATAATATGTTCTCACCACTTTCCTATGTTTCATTCTCACCAAGATTCCAAGAAGTGTTTTGTGAGTGATATACAGGGAGACACTATGAAGAATAGTGGTGTTTCTAAGAAAACACTTTGCATATTTTATTCTTTAAATTGAATTTTTATTTTCATGTATTTTTTACCTAGATTAAAAATACTTCTAAACTATTTGGTTGGTCATGATATGATTCCTTGTATCTTATGCCGATTTAAAAAAAGAACCATCTACTTTGGGCTACTGGGGTGATGGTTTTTACAACAAAAATAGAAAACAAAACTAGAGTTTATCATGTGTATAAGATTAAATGAAACAAAAATGATTGGATTATGTTCATATATCACCTCCATATTGAAGTCATCATCTCATTAAATCCCTATTGTAAGGCCTGGGTCCTTCACTAGGTCCCTAGTCTTAAAGTCCACTTGTGCACCGATATGCTTGTGCATGGTTTCAGAAATAATGTATGTAGGGAACCATAGATGCATAGCTAACATAAGTGAACAATATATATATATAATTGTGTGTTACATGAAATAATTAAATTCTCAAATAAACATACAATCACACATGTGTTGAGTATTCATGTTCTAACCAAGACCCCATGAACACTAACCCCACCTGCTTCGGCTCATTTCCAGTAAGGATGGCAAGATAAGTCAAATAAATACCTCCTTTAAGGAAATACTACTAACCCCACCATGATGCTAGTAGTTATATGAGACCCCACTTGCCCCACCTTATTGTTGGTCATTACCCTTGAATTATAGTAATGATGGTAAGTACCACCTGACATGTTTGATGTAATGGGATAACATAAAACTTCCCCTACATGGAATTATCCCACTTTTTATAAATCCCTAACACTGCCAACCTGGAATCCACTAAACCAATGCATCGAGTTGGGTCACCACAAGAACTCAAGTGCTCCTCTCCATACAGTAGAGGTTTTGGACTAATGGTGAGGGTCTAATAAAACATGTGGTGAGACAATACCCCCTTTTACTATATTAAGACACAATAGATAGAAATTTAAATAGCGGAACAATATGTATTAAACAATGAATAAGCATAATAAAAAATATCCCAAAATAGGGTACAATCCATGAACTAAACATAATCATGTCGGGTCATACTTGTAGTTTAACAAGTGAAGAAAACCCAAAATAAATACTAATAGAAAAATCCCAAAATTGGTCTTGAATCCCTGTCCAGAACCTCATCCATTTAAAACACAATCCTAAATCAACTCCCTATCATGTTCCCTTTCCCTTATCCTGACCTGTAAGACTGAAATATTCTTGGGTACCTCATGGCGGCCAGAGTATGGTGAGAGTACAACTCAGTAGGCCACCACTAGAATTGTCTATAAAATGTCCAATCAAATAGATATAGCATGAAAGTAGTAACACTTGACAGGTTAATTAATGAGGGTTTAGGTGAAATTAGTTAACAATCATTACATCAAAAATTTATAGCCTTAGTACCAAATTCCTTATTTTCATCTTCTTTAATACTTAATTCATTATCAGTATGTGTTCCATGGGTTAGGCATTTACATTACTGAAATAAGGGTATAGGAATGTATCAACTTGCATAAGGTATTAATATGAGTGCCTATCTCAAAAGGGATACATTTTTCACAATTAATAGTTCTCACTTACCTTGGGAGCCTCAGACTAGGTAGTTTCATCAAATGCAACCATTAGGTTCACAGACCATTAGTCTAACTCCCTAACCTGTGCATTCTTGGGAGGGGTTAGAGTACTAGTCCAACCCGACCTATGAGAGGAGCCTAAGTCCTTTATCCCACCCCTAAACTATGTTCACCCGATATATATATATATATATATATATATATATATATATATATATCCATTCACCACACATGACATATTACAAACAAACACAACCAATAAAAATAAAAAACATCATCCACAACACTCTTAATCGGAATAAATATTATTCCATAACCCATTAACACATTTTTATTTACATAACATTTCCATTTAGCCAAATTCACATTTCATTTGCCTAAAATCGTTGAGAAGATTCATCAATTCACATGAATTAACCCATTTAACATATTCAACCATTTCCATATGTTAACTTACATAACCCATTCATCATTTCCCATGTATTTACTCCCCATATGAATTTCAAGTAAAAAACACAATCCATTGGGAACATTCGCATTAATCCTCTTTCAACTTATTTCCATGTCAATCCAAACAACCCCCTAATGCAACTATTAACCATAGGTTAAACTGTGATTTTTCCATTTCTAACTCACCCAACAACCTTAACATGTTCTTCATGGGATCTATCTTATCTATAATCAATTCCACACTTGACTCAAACAATTCATAGTTCGGGATATCAGCGCACCCCATAGGTGGCCCAAAATTGGTAAAATAATCCACAACACACCACATGAGAATTGTGAGAGGTTAAAATCATCATTTATATATTCATTTTACCAAGACACACAAAATTAATTAAAATCAAAATAAGAGGGAAGCAAGAACACATACTCATATGAAAATATCCACATAAAAACTATAGGATATAATGAGTAGGCTACCTGCCACAAATCCATTAAATAATGCACTCTTAACCATAGCCTTAATTCTAGATTCAATAACCCCTTGAATCCTAAACCTAGAAACTACGAGAGGAATAAGGGTTTTTGTCTTCAGAAGAAGATGTCTCAAGATACAAACCCTAATCATAAAAAGACAAGAAAGAGAGGGATTGGACTCACCCTGACCTTTGAATCTTTACTAACGACAGTCCAAATATCCTAGAAATGGTTATATAGATCCCTTGGAATATTCGGAGGGTTAAGTTCATCACTAGGATTTATAGAATATGAAATTTTGTGAAAATAGGGTTGGATAATTAAAACAATGATATAAAAAAACCATAATTTTTAACTATTAAAGGGGCACACTGTTTACCCAGACAATTTTCCAAATCGTGCACAAATCGGGCTCAGACCACTGTCTAGGGTGAGTGAGTTCACACAGTTACATGGGGATCTCCTTGTGGTTTACATATCATGCACTAACTATGTGAAATTCTATTAACTGGAATTGCATGGTTTTCTTGGTAAGTTCATATAGTTTACTTAACCTTGCACCAATTGTGTGCCTTTCCCAGATTGGCCTGATTTTCCTTCCTTTCATATCCCAAACCCATGGTACACCCCTGAGGCTCCACATAATCTCGAGATAAACTCAATTTTCAAAGAACAATAAATTGAAAACGAAATTTAAACAAACACATACATTGATGAAGCCTGAAATTTTATAACCTCCCCACCTTATAACAGCTCATCCATTATCCTCACTTCCTGAGTATCACTGAACTTCCAAAAAAAGAGATCAAGTTACAAGGCCCACATATCCATCTCCTATTCCCAAGATTCCACATTAACATTACCTTATTTCCACAATATTGGAACAACACTCATGGTCTTTCCCCCCAAAAAATCTCACTACAATCAATAAAAAAATATTCTCCTCAAAGGATGCATCAATTTCAACCCATAAATCGACCACCATAAATCTATAGGGAAGCCAAGGAAATATTGACTTAATTAAAACATAAGGAAATTTCTTACAGAACATCACGCCCTCAGGGAAGATCCAATCAACATCCCTTCGATCTGATCCTCCTCACAACTCATGGTCAAACTCAATTGGTTCCATTTTACCCCATTTCCAAAACCCCAATAGTACCCCAAACTCAACACCACCCAAAGAAACATACGGTTTTAAAAATAATTCTTCCCAATCTACATCGATCAACTACATGAGATACAATGTCCCCATTATATAAACGATCATCTGAAACAAAAAAAACCACTAAGGGATTTCAATAGGTCAAAATATAATCCAACACTCATTTCCAATTCCAGAACACTAAAATTATACTTTTTCAAATCCCTTCAACCCAACACACCAGTCACATCACTAACTGTTCACTTCCCATTGGGGTGATCCCACCACAAACATTATCTCACCCCCTCATCTTCCTATGGTTGGCACCTACACTACCCTAAAATACCAATAGAACATCACCTCAACATTCACAACAGACCTGACCCATCCCCGACTCACTGTGCCCATAAATCCATAACAACTTCACACTGAATTGGCATCTTGTTGTTCCTTTCAAATCATACGAGAGGGAATTCTGACACTATCCATTCGAAGACTAATAAAAACTTTACCTCACTCAACTACATCTTCATTTTCAAATAGAACTTTTAATTTCAAAAATCAAACCGGAGGTGGGTCACACTTACCACACCCATTCATTTTTCCACATTGCATCATACCACCCCTGAATAACCTATCACAGAACATGTATCTTCCACTATTGGAATGCTACACCCTTTTCAACTTCCCATGGGGATAAATGAGTTGAGGCATATCACCATCATCCAATGCTCCTACGAGGGTTGTTCCTTGAATTTTGAGGCAACTCCACCATTAGGGTATCCACTACCCCCCAAATCATCATCATTATCCAAAACACCCAACAATATTCCCAACATGAGCACGCCTATTATCAATATACTGATTTAATATGGCTAATTCCATACTAAAGACCATTCCAAAATTTCAATACTATTTTTTTATCCAATACACCCACCAAATAAAGTCTCAAACTCACCACATTTGTCTTTTTCTCCTAAATGAGTCAAGATGTCCCCAAATGACTCATCCTGAAAATGCTTAGCTTCATATTTGACATGACATTGCATCACATGGACAAGGTTCCTTCACACCTCAAGACATTACGATGTCACCCAAGGACACCTACCCATGTCCATGCTTAATCTTTAATGAAGTTCTTGAATCCAACTTCCCTTTCCACGAATTGTTGTTAGGTCTTACCACACCCTTCAATGACTTTAGGACATGAATATAATATTATATTTGGAACAAATCTGAGCCCAGTGACAATGTTTGGATCTCTAAACCACCACATTCATGGCCTAGATGGCCTTTTCTGAGGAACCTAATGTCAACCTCATAGTTTTCTCCATTTCGTCATGATGTCATCACATCAATTCCATGATCTGCTCCACACATCTAGGATTGAAATTACACTCCCCACCTTATTAGTGTTGTTACCATCGCTTTTATCAAGGAATTAAAACCATCAGTACTCACACTTAGATCATAAACTTAACCCCAATTCCTAGAAATTATCGTCTAGCCTTTCCAAAATCAACAGAATGAACATCACTCAATGCACATTACTAGCCTTGTGAATGGAACCCATAGTATTTGTTGACACACGTTCTGTCCCAATGACCTAAACCATAAAAATCCATTGGTACACATTCCACCATCTTGTTCCACATATACTTCCCCCAGGTTCCTAAACTCCTAGATTTCCTATACCCTACCATGACACATTCGAGTCGTTATGTCCAAATCTAGATCATTCTCAACATACTTAGGACAATTTCAATATTTTTGGCAAGATCATCACCCACTAAAATTATTCTAAGATGTACTCTTAGAACACCACAAAAACAGATCCACAAACAATGACACCTCTCCCTGCAGGGACAACTTGGTCCGCCAATAGTCTCAGGCTTCCCAACTCATAATGCCTCATCAAAACCCGACCAAGAAAACTAATGTGGGGTTACCAACCAACTCATCACTACTTCATGAATATCTTTAAATCAGTCATAAAACAATGTTTCCTTTAACAATATTTCCCCCAACCCACTAAAATTATTCCTTCACAACCCTGATAGTTAACAAATGCAACAAAATGGTCCACCGCACCCATCAAATCCAACTGTCTCCCACATAGCAATGCTTCCAATTTTGGTTTCATGGGGAATGAAAAATACTTATCCCAAGTAGACTCATTCCTTACCATTCAGTACCCATATATGGACCTCATAAGATCCATCAAATTCTTGAAACTGGATAATTAAACTCACTTTAGATCACATAATCCAAACATCACTAGAGCCTATCCCAACACCCGCTTTCTCACCTGACCAAGCCTCCTAGTCTGTCAAACCCATCATCTATGATATATCCAAAAAATCACCACCAAAAATCAAACGATTCATACAAAAATCCCAAACACATAACCTCTCTCACCTCAGGTTTCACCTTTATAACAAAATAATCTAACCATGCCTAAATCACCCTTGTCTTTTCCGCTCAAAACCAATATTGAGGCCTCCATTAATCATCATCTGAATAAAAGGATTAGATATCCAAGCGATGCATCCAATTGAAACTAACCCTAAAACCAACTACCAGTATTCATGCACCCCTATAAAAGATCAAAGAAACTAGAACACCTTTTACCCAAACATGATGTTACAGATTATTAATTGATTCTACCAATTAATAATATCCCATGATTCATATTCTTATACAGAGGAATCAATGGGCTAACCATATATGAGGTTTCCCTTGACTCCCCCCCCCCCAGACTATCTACTTGGTGTCAAAACTCGTGTTTCATTTCCCAAAATCATTGACCTTCCCACTTATCCCTCCAAGAAAATATTCCCTTGTTTGAAACCAAAAAAGTCCATCAGTACCTCACACATCCAAGAACACTGACAAAACGGTTGACCACTATCACAGGTTTCTCTCAAGGATTGAACGATACCAACATCCCTACTAGGTTTAACGGTAACATGTTACAAGGCCCAATATATAGGAAACATACATAAATCTTCAAACCATTCACCAATCATGGTGGTTCTCCTATCCTCGTTCAGACACACTACATTGAAAGTGCCCTAGTAAATATCCACCCTTGGTTTCAAACTAAGACAACTCTCACAAAAACATCGGTACCATGAGATTAGACACCCACTCAATGGACAAAACAAAACATTAAAGATATTAACCAATATGAGTCACCCCACCCATCGCTAATAATTAAAAAACCTAGACACTCATTCTTATGTTCAATGTACGGCTCAGAAAAACACAACCGAAAAGGGTTTCCATGTTTACATTACTAGGAAACCCCTAAAAAACTCAAGGAAAAATCCCCATTGGAAGAATAAAAAGTAATACCCCTCTATCCATATATCAAGACTCATCGAGGTTTCCCAAAATATAACCAAGTTCTTATCATAGGGCATTATCACTTCTCAAACCACCCATATAAAGGACCTGATAAGAAACAACTAGAATACTTAATACCATTCTTCATAGAAATTTCCACCATTAAACACTCTACTATAAATAACATCACAATTTTGAAAACCCAAAGTTTCATGATTTAGAACATTATATATACCCAAAATTTGAAAATTCTCTAACTAATATGATTCATACTTAAAAACATCTCCATCAACCAACATTCCAACAAAAATCCAATCACTGTCGACTGTAACCAAAAGTATATTACCTACCTTAATAATCCCACTCCACATAAAATATTCCAAAAGACATGATCCCATTTATAAAACGACCCTCAACCATTCCTACTATGGGACATAGTAAACATTGGGTAAGCCAACTATCATGGTTACATGTATTCTATTAGACACCCTCTTTTGAAACTATTTCCACTTTCTCAACATAAATCAAGCCCCATTTGACACCTATCCCAATTTGAATCCTATTAAATCCCATACATTGATTCATTTAAAACCCTAAAAAGGAATTATATTTTATGCATTTTACCCTCATGATGTACATGTTTATCATTTATGCACCATTCAATTTTTAAAATTTACCACAACCTTGAATTTTAACACGTTTAAAATGTTTCTTTAAACACACTACTATTAAACCATTCATTTACATCTTTCCATTTACCAATTTATATCATCCTTATTAGACACCATTTTCATCCAATTTAAAGAGACTAAAATGAATCCTACCCCTCATTTCCCAAATAACCAACCAATATATGCCCATCATGATGTATGTCTCTTACATACATAGGTTCTTATAATGATGCATGGATGCACAATTCTCTGCCATTACCTTTGTGAGCTAAATATCATAAAACTATCACATTATAGATAAAGTGAAATACCTAATGGTGAAATATCATCATTTGTAATAATTCACAATACGTATAATAATTCCCACCCTTGGGTGACTTAGTTTTTCCCTCATACATCGGTTAGAAACTCCCAAGAATGAGCTTATTACCAAGCCCCGACACTTCCCGAACATCTTATATAATCTCCCCACATAGTAATTCATTAGAAAGACCTCATCTGATACCACTTTGTAACTTACCTAACCTAAAATCTACTAAACCTTTGCTATGATTTAGGTCGCCACATGACCTCAAGCATGCCTCCCCATATGGAAGATGTTACATTCGATAGGATGATAATAGATGGTTTAAAGGGGGGTGAATAGGCCAGTTTAAAATCAAATTTTAGGAAAATATGATATCTTTTAATGCTTTAGTTAAATAAATACATAATTTTTTGAAAACTGAGAACTGTAGAGTTTCTAAAATTGTACAATTATATTAATTTAATTTTTAGGGTATTAAAAATGCATTTTCATACATCCAAATAATATAATTAAACATAGATAAATATCTTATCTATCCAACTTAATTATTATCACAAAAATCTATATAGTGTAGTTTAACAAATAATCAAAATACCCAAAGTTTTATAAATGAAAATCACATATAATAAAACAAAAAAACATGAGCATGTAAAAACAATCTCCCCAAGTAATAAATCAAAAGAGAATACACATGCACAAAAAATATTCCTTTTTTATTACAAAAAAAACTTTTGAACAATTAAAACCAATTTTAAAAACAATTAAAACCAATTTCTTTCTCCCCATTGTCTCCCAAAATATCTCTCCCAAAACAAAATTTTTAAATCAATTAAAACTAAGTTATTTATCCCCTTTTCTATAAATAAATAAAGTGAAATAAAACTCCCCCTAACCAATTTTAGTAAAAAAATTAATTTCAAACATACCATGTTCAAATTAATTTTTTTTCCAAATTGAGTAGAGTCTATGAGCTTTTTAAAAATATCTACTAGATAATTTTTAGATGGTATAAATTCCAAAAAAATATCACACTTGTTCTCATGATTTCTAATGAAATTAAATATAAGATAAATATGATTTGTTCTAGAATGTTTTATGGGGTTTTTAGAAATAGAAATTTAAGAAGTATTTTCACAATAACTAGGAAGTTTTTCATGTTAAAAAAATCACATAATGTTTTCATAATCCATAAATTTTTGGCATAATTACTTTTAGAAGATATATACTCATCTTCTGAAGTAGATAAAGAAACAGATAGTTGTTTCTTAGAAGACCAGGAAATTAAAAAATTTCCCAGAAAATGACACATACCTGATGTTCTTTTTTAACCAATTCTTCATCTTCTAAAATAAGAATCAGAATAATGTATTAAATCAAAATAGTCATATATTGGATAAAATAAACCAAAAATCAATAGTTCCTTTAACATATCTAATTATTCTTTTAACATATTTAATATGAATTTCTTTAGGATCTTCTTGAAATTTAGAACATAAAAAACACTAAAAATGATGTAGGGTCTAGATGCAGTTAAATATAGCAAGCTACGTTTCACTACTTTATAATATTTAAAATCAATAGATTTACCCAATGCATAAATATCCAATTTAAAATTTTTACCCATAGTATTTTTCATAGATTTATCAGAATCAAGACCAAATCTTTTAACAAACTCATTAGCATACTCAGATTAATTAATAGAAATTCCATCTTTTCTTTGAAAAATTATATTTCCAATAAAGAATTTTAATTCTCCCATTAAACTCTTTTCAAATTATGAAAAAATCAAAGAAGAAAATTCATTAAAGAGTATTTCACTAGAGTATCCAAAAACTATATCATCAACATAAATTTGAACAACTAATATATCATCATAAGATCTTTTAATAAAAATATTTATATCAACATTTCCATTCTAGAAAACATTATTTAAAAAAACAGGGAAAGTCTTCAATACCAAACTGGAGATTCTTGTTTTAGACCAAACAATTCTCTAGAATGTTTAAAAACATTGTTAGTAAATTTTTCACTTTCAAAACCACGGGTCTAAGAAACATAAACTTCTCTAATTATAAAACCATGTAAGAAATAACATTTTCATCCATTTTTTATAATTTAGAACCTTGCAGATATGAAAAATCCAACAAAATTATAATTTCATCTCACCTGGAAATTGGTGAAAAGATTCTTCAACGTCTATACCTTCTTCAAGATAGTATCATTGAGTAACAATCCTGGCTTTATTTTTGAAAATCTGATCAGATTCATCAAATCTTTTTTTTAAAAATCCATAAAGTTCCAATAACTTGGTTATACTTAGGGAATTATACTAAAGTCAAAACATTATTTCCAACAAAATGATTTAATTCATCTTGTATAGAAACAATCCAGTTGTCATCTTTCAAATCACTATTTACATTGAAAGGAACAAAATCAGAAATAAAAGTAAAATTGGCATAGAAATTTAAAATATAATTTATAGATTTAAAACTAGAATCATCATTTCTAATTACATTTTTGACAGGATGATCTTTTTGAATATTTCATGATCTTCGATGTGGTTGAGAAGGAGTATTCTCCCCCTTAATTGATTCATTCTTATCTTGAGTAAATTCTTCACCAAAATTAAATTCCCTAAAATTATCATCAATAACATTAGAAACTGAATTTATTTTAATATTATTTTCATCGAACATAACATGAAAATATTCTTGAATAATAATATTTCTTTTATTATAATCTCTATATGATTTTATATTATAATAATTTCCAAGAAAAAATATTCTGTCACTCTTAGCATCTAATTTATCTAATTTATCCGTTGAATTTAAAATAAAAACATTACAACCAAAAATTCTATATTAACCAACATTAAGCCTTTTTTTTGAATAATTACTAAGTATTTTTATTTAACAATGGTCTAATAAGAATTGTTTTAAAATTTAATATATAGAAAAAACTTCTTCAGCCTAAAACTATCTTGGAAAAATATATAAACATAACATAGTTTGATATATATTAATATGAGTTGTATTTTTACATTCTACAAGACCATTTTATGATGGTGTTCTAGAAGAAAAAATAATAAGAAAATAACTATTTTATTTAAAAAAAATCAAAATCTAAATTATGAAATTCACCTCTTTTATCACTATGAATAGAAATAATCATACTACCTTTTTAATATTGAACTAGTTTAAAAAAAGATATAAATCTAGAAAATGTATCATTTTCATGTGCTAGAAAGTATACCCAAGTAAATTTATTATTCTCATCAATAATAAATAAGGTATATTTCTTTCTACCAACACTAGAAATTTGAGTGGGGCCAAATAAAACAAGACATAATAAATTTAAAGGTTTATTAGTACTTATCTGATTGATGGTTCTTGAATAAATTTTCTACTGGTTCCCTTTCATGAAATCGATACATACATGAAATAGTTCTATCTTCAAGGAGGGTATTTGTAAGACATTGTGATGTTTTGAGAACTTATAAAACATTTTCAAATTGAAATGACTTAAACTTAAATGTCAATGGATGTTTTCATTCGGTACGGAATTAATGCAATTAACATGTTGACTAATTAGTTCAAAAAAAATCAATAGTATAAATATTATCTTTTTATATTATCAGAAAATAATAAAAAATCATCTTTAAAAAATAAAAATCTATCATTTATAAATTTAACATCCATTCCATAATCAAATAATTGTGATATACTAATTAAATTAGTTTTTAAACCATCAATATAAAAAACATTTTAAATAAAAGTAGAATTTTAAATACCAAATTTACCAAAACCATTTACTTTTCCTTTTAAATTATCTTGAAAAGTAACAGTGCCTCCATTACATGTATTATAAGTGGTAAACATCGATAGGTATCTGGTCATATTCTTAGAGCATCCACTATCTATGTACTATATATCATTCTTGAGACATTCAAGGAATTTTTCCTACAAAAAATAAATTACTTTAAATTTTTTGTACCCAAGCTACTTTGGGTCCAATGGGCTTAGTAATACAATTTTTAGGTACATATACATAATTGAAACTTGTATAGTAAGGTACTCTAAATAATAAGTATTTATAAATATTAGTTTTTGTCAATCCCAATTATTGTTTAAATATATTATAATATTCATTTTCTTAATCACCTTTTATTCTAAATTTAATAAAATAAACATTATAAGTACAACCATTTTTATTATTAACAAATTTATATTTTTACATTTGGGTTAATCTTCAATCATAACCAAAAACATATTTATTTTTTTCAGGTTTTTTGAAATACATCATCTCATGATATTTTTCATTTCCTTTAATAAAATCAGATATACTTTTTTTAATACATTCAACTTACTTTTTCAAATTTTCATTCAAATCTTAAGCTGATTTTAAATTTCCATGGACTTTAGAATGAGAATTAGAATTAGTTTTACTTAGTTATTCATTCTTTTTCAAAAGTATTTTATTTTTAGAAACAATTTTCTCTTTATTTTTTAATATTATTATATAAATCTGCAGATCTAAAAATATATTCTCTTAATATTTCAATTAAATTATTTAATTCAAATACATTGGGGTTTTCAGAATACTTAGAATAAAAATAAGAATTACTAATGATATCCAGTGATTCCATGAAGCACATGTTAGTAAATTTATTTTCATTTCCAGATTGTTCACTGGAATTAGATTCTTTTTTACAACCCCAACTAGTGTTCAAATACTTTTTATCCTTATTTTGACATATGTATTTATTCATTTGTTTTGGAAAATCTAGTTTGATATGACATTTCTTCCTTCACTCATAACTAGTTACATCTGAAACATTATAATTCATATCACTTTTCTTATCATTATTAATTTTTTATTTTTTAGAGTTTTTTTCTAAAAGATATTCCTAAATTCATTCTTTTTCATTATTTTTTAAACTCCTATCACAATCTGATCCATATCATCTATTTCACAATATTGTACATCAGAATCAGAAGAGTCGGTAGAAACGACATTCACATATTTAAAAGATAAAACTTTTCTATTACTTATCTCCTTAGTAGCTATGTTATCCAGTTCAAGTTCATAGTGGAGTAGTGATCCAATCAATTCATCTAGGGATTATTCTTGGAAATTATTTCTTTCATCAATGGAAAACTTATAGGCATTCTATTTCTTTGGTAATGCTTGTAGAACTCATTCAACTAGTACTGAGTTTTAAAAAACTTCTACAAGTGAATTCATTCCTTTCACAATGCTTGTGAATATATGGAAAATTTAGCTAACTATTTCATATTCAATAATCTTGATGTCCTGGTACTCATCACGAATAATTCAATATTTGGTTCGAATCAATTTGTTTGAGCCAAGGTGAGAAACATTCAGTATCATCTATGTTTCATGAGCTGTCTTACCAGCAGAAACATGACTAAAAACCTTTCTATTAATAGAATAATATAAAATATTAACTACTTCATAATTTAAAACATATTTAGAAGAATAAATTTTGGTAAAAGTATCTGGATCATCTTCAGGTAGTGTTTACTTCTTTGACATGATATACTACTTCTCAATGCTCAACTGTTTGAGGTAAGCCTCCATTCGAGATCTCTAATAACTACAACCATTAACATCAAATTTTGGTGTCTTTTGTGGTATCCGAGCATAATTGTGGTTCAATACGTTTGTATTATAAGATCTTGTAATTAGACAGTGAGGTCTAGGAAATTTTTAGCACAAATTAAATCAATGCAGACTCTAGAGAGGGATTTGATGAACCATACTTTGTATTATTCATTAATAGTAACGTATTGTAGGAACCATACATTGCATAATGAACAATAATGTAGGTTATGAACCATAATTTTTAGAATTAATAGTAATGTAAGGCATCAAACATACTTTTCACTATTCATTAACAGTAATGTATGGTTGATGAACCTTACTATTCATTATTCATGAACAGTAACAAAGCTTTGATGAAACATGATTTTCACTATTCATAAATAGTAACATAGCATAAAGATGAAGAAAAATAACATAGGTTTGATGAACTATACTTTCCACTATTTATTAATAATGTTTAATGTATGGATGGACCATGATTTTCACTATTCATGAACATTAACATAGGGTTTATGTACCATACTTTCTACTATTCATGAAAAATTACACAAAATACTTTATCAAACATCAATGAATCTTTAAGAATTCAAAATACTATATTTAAACATTATTCAGAAAGACTAATTTTCATAAAAACATATTATCTTTCTAAAAAATCAACAATCAAATATAACTTACATCTACTATTCCAAATATCATCAAAAAACCGAACCAATAACATTCTGGAAAATAACCGTTCTAAAAAAACAAAGCAGAACATCAAGTAATGTAATCACCATTAAAAAGACCTTTTAGACTTATATTTAAACAAATTAAAACAATATAAACATGCTTTATTTCTAAAAAATCATGTTTCAGGAAAATAAGAAATTTGTAGAAGTTGTAGTTAAATAAATACAAAAAAAAATTAAAAAAAACTGTAGAGTTTCTAAAACTATAGCCAAAAATTATTTGAACATTTAGAGTAATAAAAATTCATTTTAAGACTTCCTTAAAAAATAATAAAATATATTTAAATCTATCATCTATCTAATATGATAAAAATCACAGAAATTCAAAAACTATAGTTTAATAAATCATAAAAATACATGAATTTTTTAAATCCAAATCATATGTAATCAAACAAAATAAAACATACACATGAAGAAAAAATCAACCCAAGTAATCAAAAATGTAATAAAACAAAAGAGAATACATATGAACAAACAACAATGGTTTCCAACTTGTAGTGAGGGTCTAATATGCCACATGTGGAGAATATCCCCCCTTTTACTAGAGTAATCCATAGTAGATAAAAATTTAAAAAGCGGAATAATATGTAATAACTAATGAACATGTATAATAAAAAATCTCACAAAAAAGGGTATAATCCATGAAATAAACATAATCATGTTGTGTCATACTATTAGTTTTCCAGGTGCATGAAACCCAAATTAAATACAAATAGATAAAATCCCCAATAGGTCCTTACTCCAAGTCTATATCTTTATCTATACACAACCCAGGCCTAACTAAAATCTCTATAAAGTGCATTTTCCCTTATCCTGGACTGAAATAATGAAATTTGATTGGGTACAAAATGGTGGTTAGATAAGTGTGTGAGTACAACTCAATATTCAACCTCTAATAGTGTCTATAAAATATTCAGTCAAATAGGTAGTGCATGAAATTTCTAAACATTTGATAAATAAATAAAGGACAGTTCATGTAACATTAGTTAAAAATATTAAATTTTAACATTTCTAAAATTAATAAAAAATTTATATTTGCATCTTATTCATTACATAATTGATTACTAACATGTGTTCCAGGGGTTAGGCATTTACATTATTGACATAGGGGTTTAGGCATTTATCACTATGCATAAGGGATTAAGTCTAGTCCCTATCTCACAAAGGATACACATTTCCCATTTAATAAATCTCACATACCATGAGAGCCTTAGTCTAGGTAGTTTAATCGAATGAAACCATTAGGGTCATAGAGAATTAGTCTTACTCCCTTACCCATTTATTCTAAGGTGGGGTTAGAGCATCAGTCCGACTTGACCCATGGGAGGAGCCTTAGTCATTTATCCCACCACCATGCCATGTGAACAATCTTATATATATATATATATATATATGTATGTATATATATTCACCGAACATACAATATCACAACCAAAAACCACTAATACGAATAAAAATCATAATCCAAAATACTCATCATGGGAATAAATATAATTCCATAACCCATTAACACTTTTCCATTTTCTTTACATTTCCATTTAGTCCAATTACTATTTCTTATGCCTAAATGCATTAATAAATTTCATCAATTCCCATGAATTAACCCATTTAATATATTCAAATATTTCCATAGGTTAACTTACATAACCCATTCATTATTTCCTATATATTGACCCCCCATTAATTCGAAGTACAAAATACAATCCATTTGGAACATTCACATTAATTTCCTTTTAACACATTTCCATGTCAATCCAAACAACCCCCTTATGCAATTATTAACACTAGGTGCAACTAACATTATTCCATTTTCAACGGACCCAACAAAATATATATTTTCTTCATGTTATTTATGTTATCATGTATCATTTCCCCACTTGACTACCAATTCCTAGGTTTAAGATGTCGGTGCACCCCATGGGTAGCTCGAAATTGGTCAAATCGTCCTCAACACACCCTAGAGGGAATGTGAGGGATAAAAATCATCATTTGGATGTTAATTTTACCAAAACTAAAAAGTCATTCATAGAACAAAAATAGAGAAGCAAGAGCACACGCTCATATAAAAAAACACTTTAAAAAGTGATATAATTTATAGACCACATACCTCAAATCTATTAATGGACACAATTTTAATCATAGCCATAGATCCGGATTCAGAAACCCCATGAATACTTAATCTAGAAACCCTTAGAGTAAGAAGGTTTTAGGTCATTATAAAACAAACAAGCCATAATCTGAAGAAGAGAGTAATAGAGGGATTAGACTGGCCTAGATCATTAATTCTCTACCAATGGCATTCCAAATAGCCTAGAAATGAAGGAGATCAATACCTTGGAATCTTGGGAGTTTTAGGTTAGTAATTAGTGTCTAAAGGAGAAGAAATGGGATGATAATGAGGAAGGATAATTAAAATATATAGATGTAAAACCTATAATTTCATTAACTTTCAAAGGGTGCACGATTTACCTGAACGGTTTTCCAAACCATGCGCAAATCGTGTGCATTCCACTATTAAAGGTGAGTGAGGTCGCACGGTTACATGGGGATCTATAAAAGGTTTAAAAACTATGCTCCAATTATGTGGAATTCCACTTTCCAATGTTTCACAGTTTTCATGGGAAGGTCATATAGTTAAATTTACCATATGCTGACCTTGAGACTTTCCTAGATAGGCGTGATTTTCCTTCCTTTCTTTTCCCAAACCCTTGAAAACCCCCAGATACTCCTCATACTCTCTGTAAAAATTCCATTATATAAAAAACTAGATTGGAACCAAAATTTAAACAAAGATGTACCTCTACGATGTCTGGAATCTTATAACTTCCCAAACATATAATGGATTGTCCTCAATATGCTCTTTCTAAGCATAACTAAACCTCCAAGAAAATAGATTAGGTTACTAGGATTGTGTATCCATCTCAATTTCATGATTTTCCAATGTAACATGACCATACTTCCACAAAATTATAAATAAAGGCATGGTATTTCCCCAAAAGACTTCTCACTACGATCTAAAAATGAACCAGATGCTCCTCAATGGATGCATCAACTTCAACTCATACATTGAACACATGAACTTCATAGGAAATCCTAGGAAATAGTTCCTAAATCACAACAAAAGGAAACATATCATAGATCATCATACCCTCATGGAAGATAAAATCGGTATCCCTTGATTCTGATCCACCTTTTAACTCAATGTCTAACTCACTTGGTTCTAGTTTACCCCATTTCCAAAACTCCAACAGTTCCCCAAACTCAACGCCACTCGATGAAACATATAGTTTTCCAAATAATATTTCCAAACCTATATCGATACTCAACATGTGATCCAATGTCCCCATTATATAAACAATATTCCAAAACACAACAAAAACCACCAGGGCACAAGACCAATAAAAATCTAGGCAAACACTCATTGCTAATACAAAACACTAAAATTGTACTTTTACAAGTTCCATCAACTTGAGACACTGGTTAGATCACAAAAAAACCACATCCCATTTGGGTGATACCACAACAATATTTTTCTTACACCCTAATATTGATGTTATTGGAACATATAAGATTAGAAAAGTACACTAGAACCTCAACCCAACTTTCTGAAAAGACCTAACTCATTCTGAACTCACCGCAGTCAAAAACCCCTAAGGACTTCACCCTGAATTGGTATCTGGACTCATCGTTGAAACCATTCGGGAGGGAATTTCCAAACTATCCAATAGTAGACTAAGAAAAATATAACCTCACTCATGTACGTATCCTTTTAATAAAATAATTTTATATTACAAACATCAAACCGATGGTGGGTTGCACTTACCGCACACATTCCTTTTACCACATCACATCGGATCACCCTGGACTGACCTATCCCTGAACATCAAACTTCAACTATTGGAACTCTACCCCTATTAACCTTCCTAAGGTGATCAATGACTTGAGGCATGTCATTATCATCCAACATAGCTACCATGGCCATTTCTTGACTTCCAATTGAACCCCACTGTCATGATATCCACTGCCATCCAAATCATCGTCATTCTCCACCGCACCCATCAACATTCCCAAAATGAGTACTCATACTATCCATATACGGAATGAATATGGATAATTCCATACTCCAGACCAATACAAAATTTTAAATGTAATTTTTTCTCTAATAAACACACCGAAGGTGGTCTATGACTCACCACATTCATCTTTTTCTCCAAGATGAGTCGAGTTTTCACCTACAGACTCATCTCGAAAAAACTTTGATTCATAATTGGCATGACACTAAATCACATGATCAAGGTGACTTTACACAACAATACATTACAATGTAACCCAAGGACACCTATCCATGAAAATTCCTGATCTATAATGATGCTCTTGAACCTAACATCCCTTACCACAAATTGTTTTCTGGTCTTACCACACCCTTCATTGAATTTAGAACATGAATCTCATATTCCATTTTGAACCACTCCTAGCCTTGATCCAATGAATGGGTTATTCAACAACCACATTCAAGGAACACCTAACACTTTCTAATGAACTCAATGTACACCTCACAATTTTTTCCTTGGCATCCCGATTTCACCACATCGATTCCAAGATCTTCTCCACATATCCATGATTGAATTTTCAATCTCCACCTTAGGATTTTCCTTACCATAACTTTTCGCAAGGAATTAAAACCACCATGGAACACGCATATATTGTAATATGAACCATGAATGTTGGTCAAGGCTTTCTAGCATTTCCTAGACAAATAAAATGAACATCACCCACTTCCCATTCATGGTCCTGTTAATAGAACCCAAAATGTTCATTGACACTTTGTGTGTCCTAAGGAACTCACCAATAAACTATCATTGGTGTAAATTCCACCATCCATATCCACATATAACTCCCCCAAAGAGCATAAACTCCAAGATTTCCCATAACCAACCACAACACATTCATGTCTCTAAGCACAATTTCTGAGCATTCTCAACATACTCATGACAATTTCAATATGTTGGTCATAATCATCACAAGGATAAATCATGATAAGAAGTTGCTGAAGAAAACCATCACAATATACCCACGAACTATGTCACCTCCCAATATGGGAAATCCTTGGATTGTCGACTATCATGGGGTTCCCTGCCTATAATGTCTCATCAACATTATACCACCACAGCTCATGTGGAGTTACCAACCAGATCACAGCTGCTTCACGACCCTCTTCCTAGAAGCCACAAACCTAAGTTTACTTAGACACCATTACTACAACACCACTAAAGTTCCTCCGGTACAACCCTGACAGTTATCAACTGGAACACAATAGTCCACCTCCTCCATCAAATCCAGTGGTCTTTGACACATCCATGCATCCTACATTGAATTCAGAGGCAATGAAAAATTATTATCCAAAATGGACACATGCCATACTAGAGAGTAACCATATTTAGACCTCATTAGAGCCCTCAAGTTCTTGTGACCAAAACATAAACTAATGTTAGATAACATAATTAAAACATCACTAGAGCATAGCCCAACACCCTCTTTCTCCCATAGCCAGGCCTCCTGGTCCGTTAACCCCATCATCTGAAACAAATCTGAAACATCACACTGAAAATTCAAACCATTCGTAAAACTATACCAACCACATGACCACCCTCACACCAAAATTTACCTTCATAATGAAAGAATCCTATCATGATTCAGTCACCCGTGTCTTTTTTCCAAAATATACATTAATTCCTCCATTAATCCTTGTCTAAATAGATGGTACATACATCCATGTGATAAAACCATTAGAAACTAAATTTGTAATCAACTACATGTATTCAGGCATGCTTATGAAAGAAAAAGGTCATTACCGCACCAATTACCAAAACATTATGTTACATATTATGCATTGATTCTGACTTTAAAGCATCTCCCATGCTTCATATTTTGAGGATCATGCATCACCGGGCTAACCTTAAATGATGACGCCCTTGATTTTCCCCATAGACTATCAACTCGTGTCACATCTCCTAAAATCATTGACCTTCCCACTTCCCCCTCCATTCCAATATTCCATTTTCCAAAACCAAAACACCCATCTATACATCATGAATCCCAGAGAACTGATAAAATGGACAACCACTCTCATGGGTCACTCTCGAGGATCAAACAATATCAACTTCCCAAATTGGGTTATGTGTAAAATGTAACTAGGCCCTCTCTCTATTATACATACATAAAACATGCAGCAATTTTCCACTTACGATGGTTCTCCTACCCTCGTTCAAAAACACTACATTAAAATCACCCTAGTAAACATCAACCTTAGATTTTATACTAAGTATACTTCAACACACACATTAGAACTTTGAGCCTAAACACACACTTTAGGGACCAAACACAACTCACAAGATCTAAACCCACATGGGTTACCACACCCTTCATAAAACACCCATAACTATCATCTCCACAACTAAGGAACACAATATTAAGTCCAACATACAAATCACACAAACATAACCCACAAGGGGTAACATGTTCACATTACCAGGAAACACCTCAAAACCTTAGTGTCACAACCCCACCAAATTAATAGCAATGAAAACCCCTCTATCCACACATCAAGACTCATCAAGTTCCCCCAACATATAACAATGGTCTCATCATTAGGCACTCTCACTGCCCAAACCACCCATTCAATGGACCAGATAAGAAACACCTTGAATACTCAATATCATTTTTCACTAAAAGTTCCACCATTACGTGTTTTTTTATAAATTAAGTCACCAATTTGAAAACCCAAAGGTTCATGCATTAGAATTTTCTACAAACCCAACATTTTGAAAATCCCTACCTAATCGGATTCATACAACAAGACACATCCTTCAATAAACATTCCAAGTAAAATAGAATCGGTGTCAACCACAACAAAAATTATAATACCTACCATAATAAACCCCCTCCACATACACTATTCAAAAGGACGTGATCACATTTCTAAAACTACCCACAACCATTCCTACTGTGTTTAATAGTAAACATTAGGTAATCCAACTATATTAGGTTCAAGTCTTCTATTAGAAACCATCTTTTGAAACCATTTAAACATTCATAATGAAAATATTTCCCCTTTAGGAAAATATCTCATTTTTTAACTTATTACAACCGATAATATGACTCATTCATAGCCTTCAAAAATCATTATTCATAACCATTTTACCCTCACGATGTAAATATTTCTCTTTTAGACACTATTAAATCATTTCAATTTATCAAAACCAATAGGTTTTACCCATTTATAATGTTTAATTAAACACACAACTCCTAAACCATTCATCTACATTGTTTCTATATACCCATTTTCACCATCCTTATTAGATAATATTTTCATCCAATTTAAAGAGGGTAAAATCCATCATACCATTCATGTCCCACACACCCGTCATCTATGTCCCTATCATGATTCATGTCACTTACATACTTACATGCCTATAATGATGCATGAATTCAAAATCCCATGTCATTCTGATCACGAGTTAACTATCATAAAACTGTCACATTACACAACAATTGCAACATCCAATTGTGAAATATCGACAATTGTAACGATGAAAAACATGAACAAAAATTCCCACCCTGGGTGACTTTGGTTTTTCCTCATACATGGGTTAGTTACTCCCAAGATAAAGCCTATTACCATGGCCTGACACTTTCCTAACCTCTTTTATTCCCTATAAAAATAGTAAGTAATAGGAAACACCTCATCTGATACCACTTTTCAATGTGCCCAGCCTGGAAGCCACTAAATCGATGCTTCAAGATGGTTCACCACATGTACTAAAACACACCTCCCCATACGCTAGAGGTTTCTAACTAGAGGTCAAGGTCTAACAATCCACATTGGGAGATTATACCCCCTTTACCAAATTAATCCACAATATATAATAATTTAAACTGTGGAAGAATATGTAATAACCAATGAAAATTCATAATCAAATATCTCCAAAAACAGGGTACAATCCATGAACTAAAAAAATCTTGTCATTTTATACTAGTAATGTCCCAAGTGTAAAAACCCCAAAATAAAGACAAATTGTGAAATCCTCAAGTCGTTCCTGACTCCAATTCTATTACTTGATCCATGCATAACCCAATCCTCACTTAAATACTTTTCATGTGCCTTTTCCGTTATACTGATATGCAAGAATAAAATCTACTTGGGTACCCAACGGCGGCCCGAGCAGGGTGAGTACAAATTAGTAGGACAACACCAATGATGTCGAAAAATATCTAGTAAAACTGAGAGTGCATGCACATACTAAACAATTGGCAGGTAAATAAAAGCTAGTTCAAGTGCCATTAGTTAACAATAATTACTTTGACCATTTCAAACCTTAGTACCAAATTCATCATTTTCACCATCTTCATTACATAATTCATTATTATCCTATGTTCCATGGGTTAGGCATTTACATTATTGACATAAGGGGATAGGAATTCATAAATTTGAATAAGGTATTAAGTCAAGTCCCTATCTCACAAGGGATACACGTTTTACAATTAATGAATATCATATAACCTATGAGCCTTAGTCCAGATAGTTTCACTAAATGAAACCATTAGGGGCATTGATCATCAATCTGACACCCTAACTCGTGCATTTAGGGGTGATTTTACATCATCAATCCAACCCGACCCGTGGGAGGGTCCTAAATCCATTTTCCCACAACCAAGCCATGTTCACATGATTTTATATATATATATATATATATTGATTCACCACACATACCATATCACAACCAAACACAACCAAAACAAATAACTATCATTGTCCAAAACACTCATCTTGAGAATAAATACTATGTCATAACCCATTAATACTTTTTCATATGCATTACATTACCATTTAGAAAAAATCCCATTTTTTATGCCTAAACTCATTAAGAAAATTCATAAATTACAAAGAATTAACCCATATATCATATTAAATAATTTCTATATGTTTACTTAAATAACCCATTCATCATTTCCCATGTATTGACCCCGCATTCATATCAAGTACGAAACGCAATCCATTTGGAAAATTCACATTAATCCTATTTTAACTCATTTACATGTCTAGAAAATCTGCCCCCTTATGTCATTATTAACCCTAGTGTCAACTGTCATCATTCCATTTTAAACTAAACCAACCACATTAACATGTTTTTCATGGGATCTATTTTATCTCATATCAATTCCCCAGTTGAGTCTACCAATTCCTAGGTTTAGGATGTTGGCGCACCAAATGGGTGTTTAGGATCGAAATAGTGTATGTAGATTCTCAATTAAAAGAGGAGATTAGGGTCCGGAAATAGGAATCTATAAAATAAACTTAATAAAAGTTAACATAGATAAATATTCTACCTTAAAGTGTATAGAATCATATTTATCTGAGTTAGTAAAAGTACAAGAATGTATAAGAAAGTTATACTTTCATTATTTATCAAAATACATTGGAATTAAAACATGAAACAAAAATAAAGTAACAAGTATGAAATATTTTAACTGAAAGAGTAGGGTATTAAACAACTTTGGATAATGGTCCCATGATTTATACTTTCAAGAAATTCTGTCTCACCCACAATTGGGTAAGCCCTTGATAAGAATATCAGAGTCTGTCATGCAATCCACACAATCCCTTGATATTTAAGGTAGTAAGAACCTCTTTCTTCCTATCCTCGGAAGCCCTAAATTGTACTCAGCAATAGTCATAGTCGCACTAATGAAGCTGAACAGGATGTTCACAATTGAACAAGGTGCTCATAAAACGCACAAGGAAGGAGATTCAATCTCTCTCTAGAAATCACTTCACATCATGTAATCTCTAGGATCATCAGTAGATAGATAGATTATCTATCTCTTTTTGGGATCATTTAAATGATCTCTTATTTATAGGAAAAACCTCTATGGTCTACTCCCTTTTCCAATGGTCATATTTTTCATTGAATTTTGGAGGCACATGTACACATTTCACTAAACCAACGGTTTGTTAGAAACAAATTGTACGACATCATTTCAGAATAAAAACATGTGAAAGGAAAATGAAATAGATTAACTAAATATGAATATTCAGAATCGATGGAAAAATAGAATTCAGAATCTATTTATATGAACAATTAAAATTTAGAAACATGAATATTCAGATTTTGTTTTACAAAGAATTTGGAGTCTGAATTCTATTGATTTTGATGTCTGAATTCTGAGGAATTCATAGTTTGAATTATACAGAATTCGGATTCTAAATTTTAAGGAATTAAGAGTGTAAATTATGGGTAATTCAGAGTCTGAATTTTGATGAATTCAGAATATAAATTTCAGAGAATTTTTAGTCTCAATTTTAGGGAATTCAGAGTGTGAATTTTAAAGAATTCAGAGTCTGAATTTTAGATAATTCAGAGTATCGATTTCAGAGAATTAGGAATCTAAAAATAGAAAATTCAGAATCTGAATTTTAGAGAATTCAGAGTCTGAATATCAGAGAATTCGGAGTCTAAAAATAGTAAGACATGGTATCTTATGGAACTGTATGATTCTGAGGTTTTTGATAAGGATCCGACTTTTTGAGTTAGAAAAAAATAGACTTGGTTTTTAGAATACTTCGAATAAAACATCTAAAACCAAGGTAAGGATAAAAATTTACATAGAAAAAGTAAAATTTCCTTACGAAAACAATTAATAGAGAAAAATAATTTTCATTAAGAAAATTTTTGTGATTTTTAAAACATAGATGAATAGAAAAGTCATAAGGAAACCTTATTAACTCAAAAATCTCCCCCTTTTTGGAAAGCACATACAAATAATTCAAAAAAGAATATAAGTAATAAGAATTTTGAAATTTTGAAATTTAAAATAAAAACTTATCTACATTTACTTATGAAATATGGTGAATATGACAAACTTCCCCTTAGATTTTTTAATCATTATGGATTGTATTCATGTCTTCCTTAGAGAGGTATACTTTTTCTTGCTTAAGAAAATCTTATTTATGTAAACTTCTCCTTAGTTAATCTCCCCCTTACATAGGGTATTAAATTATTTATACTTTGTATTCTTTTGATCATTTTTTCTCCCACTTTGTGATTTTCAAAACGGAATAGAGAGAATGAAAAAAATAGTACCAAAAATATTATAACTATACAAAGAAAAACAAATTAAGGATAAAAAAATTTTCATTATGATAGAAAAAATTGTTATAGGGTAAAAAAACAAAAAAATATTGGAATTACATGAAAATAATTCATCCTTATTTTCCTTCGGTGTGATCTTCCTCAAGGAAGCCTTTAACATCATGATATATTTATGATCGTCCTCAAACCGCTTGAGTAACTATTCTTGATCATGATTTTTCTTTTCCAGAGCCCTGATTTTTTTCACCTTGAGACCTTAGGATTTCTTCCTAAGACATCACTATTTATTTTTTCTAATTGAATTCTTATTGAAACTCTTCCTTGAGTTCTGTCACGAACCAAATTTGGTCCCCACCGAAACCAGTGCCAAACCTGGCCCATGACAAGGCCCGAAGGACGTTCCCAATCCCCACGGGCTGGAAAAAGTGCTCGGGTATCATAAAATGAGAATTGGGAATGATTTACCCAAGTTTATAAACTTAAAACAACAAAAGAATCCAATAAAACGAATCTGGATTTTTCAAACCAAACAATCTTTTACAAAAATTCAGAACTGAATTACATAGCTTAAAACAACTAAAAAAGACTATACCAAAGGTACAAAACCAAAATTAAATATCCCAAGAACCCTCATGGCATGGGGCACCGCCCTCAATCCATCTCTGCAAGACTTCACCACCAAGGACCTACTAGAAACCCGAACCACTGGAACAAAACAAATTGTACCCAACCTACGACAACAAAAATAAACAAGTCTAATTACACCCAAAGGTGTAAGTAGGGTGTGAGCCAATGCACAGTAGGATACCACAACTAAGAGATTCCATACGGTAAACATTAAAGGATGAAAATCATGCAAGTTTTCAAAAACATGTAATTTTTAGTTACAATTTCTAAAAGATGCAACTTAAAAAAAAAATCAGTTTTCAAGTGGGATAATTTAAAGAATAAACACTTTTAAAATAAATTCCATGGCTACTGAATTTTCCAGCCACTCATACCGTATGCCGACGATAAGCACAAAATAACTAGTGAGCACAATCAATGGGAAATAACCCCTAGGCACTAGCTAGTTGTGGGTCTCAGGTACCTCGTATCTTGGTGAGAGTAACCATCACAAATATCCATTCTCATGCACGAGCCACTAGTAGGTTACATAATCATAACATAGTGGTAACCAATCATCATCATCATAATTTAGTTAGAGTTGTAAGCGTCAATCTTGCTAAGTGAAACTGAGGCCAAACCCCACGGATTCACTAGCATACTAGTACACGTCCACCCACCTAGATACCCGGGTTTTCCCTTTGTGCTCAAACAAGTTCAACAAGTCAATGAATATAATATTCACAAGAAAATAATATTTCCATATCATAAATTCACCAAATAGCCCACATGTATACAACACAAGTCACAAAAGTCCACTTTTCATTCAAATTGATTTTGAAATCCGACTCACACCAAAATAGCCCACAACACTTTTCACATTTCTTTAACACTTCCAAAAATTAATTAAAAAAATTTATAAAACCAATACAGTATATTAAAACTCTCATAAAAGCCCACTCACTTGTTACATAACACCCCTTTTACCTTCAAAATCATTTTATCATTAAACTTACACGAAAGAGCCCACAAACAAGTTTCGCTACAACATCACAATTTACTAAAACATTACAGAAATTTACAAAACATTCTAAAAATATTTGAAATATTAAAACATCACTTCACCTTTTAAAACAATATAATACGTGAGCACATATACCAAATAGTACATATTCACCCTTTTCCCACTTTGTTTAACCAACTAAAACATTTACAATTTTCATAAAAAGAACCCAAGTGGTGCAAATATGTCTTGCACAAAAAACTCATTTCAAAAACCTATTTTTAAGCCAAAATCACACCAATCTCTTACCAAAACAGAATTGGAATCCCAATAAACATGTAATAATCAACTTTCAAATGTTATATAATCTCCTTGAACAATATCGCAAAAGATACCCATGAGAACACACAAATCCATAAAACACTTTCAAAGAGTATAACAAGGTTACACACATAAAATCCATTAAAATACCCTCATTTTTAGGCCCACATGACACTATATTATTACCCAACCAAAATTGGCAGCCCCTTTCAACAACTAATAAATCACTTCCACGTTTTACAAAACTACTACAAGAGATAACTCAAGAAATACATTTCAAAAATACATACTTCAAACAAAAATGTAACTTTAATACCAAACGCTTTACTATTGCTACCAAAAATGATTTTCGCATAATAAAAATCATATAAGGAATATGAAAATTTATTTAATCAAGCAAACTAACTCATCATTAAATGGTTACCCACGGAATCACCTACCGAATGTGTCGAAACCCTCAAATATTGGGGCGAAACATCAACCGCACAACCGCCGCACCTCAAGGAAGTTAAAATAAACCTAAAACCTAAATATTTCACCCCAAATACAGTAATTTAGAACCTAGTCACGAACCCTAACTTATGGAATTTTTATAATTCAGGAATTAGGGAAGAAACCCTAAGCAATTTGAAAGAGGAAAGAAATAGACTCACCTACTTGAAGTATCTTGAATTAATCACTCCAAAAACAATAGTTTCTGAAATTTAAAACAGCCAAAATTCAGGGATTCTTCTAACAAGATTTAGGAGGTAATTTAGGAACTGGAATGGGGGGGAAAGAGTAAGAATTGAGAGAGTTAAGAAGGGATGAAGTTATCTCTTCAATTATGGACGATTTGAGACACCCTATAAAGATAAGCTCTAATTCTCGATTTCAAAGAGCTCCAAGGAGGGGGTAAAGGCAATGGGAGCTCTCCTGGGTTTCCTAGGGTCTAGAGGGAGGTGGAATCACCGAAAAAACGCAAATAGTGAAGGCGATATAAAAAAATTAAAAATGATTTTTAATACAGGAAATGGGCCTTCGGGCAGACCCAATATCTTAAATAAAAACCCATATCCACCATGATTATGGATTTATAAAGGCTCCAAATTTATATTTTGGTGTTCATAGGTAAGAGGATACCATTTAAGAATTTGAATGAGGGAAAAATATTAATAAATGAAAAAGTTATAGAGGAAACAAAATTTATTTTTAAATCTGGAATTTGGCTCACGGTTTGGCCCAATTCATGAAAACTCGTCTATTTCTCCATAAAACCTTTGGAAACCATCCAAAACAAAGAATGAAAGGAAAATAAATGAAATTTACCTTCAAAATAAGTCATTTATGTGACAATTCTCCCCACCATGAAAACTTTCCATCCCCGGAAAGCTACAGAAAGGTCAGATACGAAATCCAAACACAACTGATAAACCAAGATGTACTCCCTTTCTAGGTTTCGCCCCCAAAGGCCAAAACACCTCCATTGATCAATTAAGGAATTAATACTTCACAAAAAAATCATACACCACTTTCCTGAAACAATAAATCACATTCAGGCTTTATCCCAAAGGAAAACTCCTCAAACACTATCCAAACAAGACTCAAGCAATTCACTCAAACGAACAACAACATCGAACAAGGTTACACATACCGTGCTATAACTAAACCATTGGGCACTCTCCAATCTCAATGGTTACCCAAGGAAGATTTAGTTATCTTTATAGATCCTAATGAGACTACCTACCACCAATCCTTGACCATTGATAAGTCTAAGTTATTGGTACGGGGGGAAAAATAGGCTCCCCACCATAAGAACCAACAATCTTAATCGACCAGCATGGGCCGGTACAGAAAGACCCCAAAATATAAAGTGTTGGGATGACCACATGGTTAGTCTGCACGGTTTGGGAAACCATGAACTAAAAGTGGATATTCTTCTATCTACATGTTTTTTTTGGGCATGGTGACAACTAACCAAGTGAAAACCGTGTGGTCAACCTGTCTAGCCAAACTTCATACCTTTCTCTAAAGACTCAATGGAAACCAAAGGGGGAGGGAATAACATTGGGCGATTACATGGGTACAATGCCCTCCACCTATTTCCACCGAACATGAACAGTAGAAGAAATATGATGACACCATAGGTTTAAACTCTTCTTATCTTTCATATTGAGGATAGGACTTTGCACAAGGGTTTAAATGACACTGGGGTTTCCCCTAACTACGCACCAGCTTCTCTCTGGGACCTATGGCTGGAGCTCAAAATATTGAAGCATCTTCGGCCTCGAAGTTAGGCTTTGGAAACCACCTGAATGAGAATTCTTCTTTCGTTACAAACAACAACTACACCGCAATCCCCGATAAGTTTTTCCAAGACATAACACATTCCAAACTCACTTTACCCTAACTCGATATTTCACTGAAACAAGGGATTAGAAGATGTACACACATCACACCTTGTTTGTTCAGGTGAGAAACAATAGAAGTAAAGAACACTTATACTCACCTTCCTCTAAAATGGAATATTTTTTTATGTTTTTTTTCAAGGGAGACATTCTCACAACATAATAGAGACTCTCAGATGATTGCACAACTTTCACCTTTACAATCAATCGAGAACATGACATCACAAGGAATCACCGAACATGACCATTGCGACTGATATAAACAATGAATAGAGAGGGAACTTGTACAACATCCCCAAACAACACACAATTCTAGAAAGTGGCCATAATATCCTCTCATGACCAGATTTCCCACACTAGTAGTTTAACATGAACTACTTCTTCGAAGAGACTGTGAAGGACAGAGAGTGCCTCTTAGACACTATCCAAATACTCATCCATGCTAACAACCCCAGAACACTTCCACCTTCGAAAAATTAGGAAACTTAAGAGGCTAAGGTCACTTTCAACCATCCATAATCAATCTCCCACTACAAGAGGATACACAAAACCAATAAAGGAAAGGGTGTATACTCAATCTAAAAATCTCAAGAAATATATTCCTTATATTGATCAACTGGAGGATTTTTCAGTGGAGAAACAATCTGGGTTGCGCTTCAGTTATGCATTAACCTTTAATGGGGTCGTACCTTATCCAATGAGAGAAACCAAGGACCCAACCCATCTGGTACATTGGTCAAAACAATCCATAAACCAGCTCCAAACACATGAAGGGAACCACCGTAAAGGCATCCCAAAACATTTTTCAAAAGATACCACTAACCGTCCCTACAACACAGCTTACCGACCAAACACAAACCCAAAACATAGTTCAAATAGAAGGGGTTCTTGGAATCAAAACATCCCACAAAATCAACATTTTCAAAAACCCATAATACAAACCATACAAAAATATTCATCAAGACATCATTTTTTTCTTTAAAAGTAATTCTTTGAGAACAAATAGTTTAGCAGTAAGCGTATCCACCAATGGTGCCCCATGGGCCTCACACATGCATGTTTTTCTGCCACACTGGGCACCCTCCTCATATATGTCCCAAAACTCATCCAGTCATGCCATCAACCATCCATAATCCCATATAAACCCATGAATGTGGTCACTCATGGAAATACCAAAGGTTAAAACAAATATTCTTTCCACTTTTCAAAACCAAAACGGCCAACCAACACATCATTGTTCTCAAAACTGCTAACCAAGGGATCCAAATCCAAATTCAAATATTACTAAAGTTTTCATAAAGAAACAACCATTTATACAAGAACTCAATTTCATTTTATTCACATCAATTTCATAAAATCTTATCCCAACAAAACACCCTATGATAGTTTAGAAAACACTATTGGAAACAATTTTTCAAAACCAACTTCAGTATAGTTTCTGCTTTCAAAAGAGGTGTAAGCACACCATTTTCCATTTCAAAATAATTCTGAATATTTAGTTCCACTATTTCATAAATCAAACCATTCCATATATATTTGAAAATCATTTCACAAAAACTTTACAGTTGTTAAAACCAAGTCACTTTAAAACCAAAGTTCCAATATTTCAAAACTAAAGAACACAAGACAATGCGAGAGGAAACTAGTTTCAGTGGGTGACTTGGACATATGGTTGGCAGCCATATTCCAATCACTTCACTATCATAGAGAGTGTTCTTGGGAATATCCTCAGCTCCACATGGCTTTCCAGGCCCTGTGAGCTTACTGAGACCATTAACCCAACTCTCTTTTCATTTCCCCTAATCATCATTAAACCAAGAAAACCAATGGACTCCGAAAGGTCCCGACTTCCCCTGGAGACGTGAATCCCGTCATGAGGTGTGGTGATCATCCACACTACTCATAACTAAAATTCAAAGTCCCAAAAATTCTAACTCCATATTATCCTGATTGTTCCCCAAATAACATGACCCAAAGAGAGCGAACCACCCTCTGATACCATTTTGTCACGAACCAAATTTGGTCACCACCGAAACCAGTGCAAAACCTGGCCCATGACAAGGCCCGAAGGGAGTTCCCGATCCCCACGAGCTGGCACAAGTGCCCGGGTATCATAAAATGAGAATTGGGAACGATTTACCTGAGTTTATAAACTTAAAACAACAAAAGAATCCAATAAAATGAATCTGGATTTTTCAAACCAAACAATCTTTTACAAAAATTCAGAACTAAATTACATAGCTTAAAACAACTAAAAAAGACTATACCAAAGGTAAAAAACCAAAATTAAATAGCCCAAGAACCCTCATGGCATGGGGCACCTCCCTTAAGCCATCTCCACAAGACTTCACCACCAAGGACCTACTAGAAACCCAAACCACTGGAACAAAAAAAATTGTACCCAACCTGCGACAACAAAAATAACAAAGTCTACTTACACCCAAAGGTGTAAGTAGGGTGTGAGCCAATTCCCAGTAGGATACCACCACTAAGAGATTCCATACGGTAAACATTCAAAGATGAAAATCATGCAAGTTTTCAAAAACATGTAATTTCTAGTTACAATTTCTAAAAGATGCAACTTAAAAAAAGCAGTTTTCAAGTGGGCTAATTTAAAGAATAAACACTTTTAAAATAAATGCCAAGGATACTGAATTTTCCAGCCACTCATACCGTATGCCGACGATAAGCACAAAATATCTAGTGAGCACAAGCAATGGGAAATAACCCCTAGGCACTAGCTAGTTGTGGGTCTCAGGTACCTCGTATCTCGGTGAGAGTAACCATCACAAATATCCATTCTCATGAACGAGCCACTAGTAGGGTACATACCCATAACCTAGTGGTAACCAATAATCATAATCATAATTTAGTTAGATTTGTAAGCGTCAATCTTGCTAAGTGAAACTGAGGCCAAACCCCACGGATTCACTAGCATACTAGTACACGTCCACCCACCTAGATACCCGGGTTTTCCCTTTGTGCTCAAACAAGTTCAACAAGTAAATGAATATAATATTCACAAGAAAATAATATTTTCATATCATAAATTCACAAAACATCCCATGTGTATACAACACAAGTCACAAAAGTCCACTTTTCATTCAAATTGATTTTGAAATCTGACTCACACCAAAATAGCCCACAACACTTTTCACATTTCTTTAACACTTCCAAAAATTCATTAAACAATTTTATAAAACCAATACACTATATTACAACTCTCATAATAGCCCACTCACTTGTTACATAACACCCCTTTTACCTTCAAAATCATTTTATCATTAAACTTACACGAAAGAGCCCACAAACAAGTTTCGCTACAACATCACAATTTACTAAAACATTACAGAAATTTACAAAACATTCTAAAAATATTTGAAATATTAAAACATAACTTCACCTTTTAAAACACTATAATACGTGATCACATATACCAAACAGTACATCTTCACCTTTTTCCCACTTTGTTTAACCAACTAAAACATTTACAATTTTCATAAAAAGAACCCAAGTGGTGAAAATATGTCTTGCATAAAAAACTCATTTCAAAAACCTATTTTTAAGCCAAAATCACACCAATATCTTACCAAAACAGAATTGGCATCCCAATAAACATGTAATAATCCACTTTCAAATGTTATATAATCACCTTGAACAGTATTGCAAAAGATACCCATGAGAACACACAAATCCATAAAACACTTTCAAAGATTATAACAAGGTTACACACATAAAACCCTTTAAAAGACCCCCATTTTTAGGCCCACATGACACTATATTATTACCCAACCAAAATTGGCAGCCCCGTTCAACAACTAATAAATCACTTCCACATTTTACAAAACTACTACAAGAGATAACTCAAGAAATACATTTGAAAAATACATACTTCAAACAAAAATGTAACTTTAATACCAAATGCTTTACTATTGCTACCAAAAATGATTTTCGCATAATAAAAAGCATATAAGGAATATGAAAAATTATTTAATCAAGAAAACTAACTCATCATTAAATGGTTACCCACGAAATCACCTACCGAATGTGTCGAAACCCTCAAATATTGGGGCGAAACATCAACCGCACGACCGCCGCACCTCAAGGAAGTTAAAAGAAACATAAAACCTCAATATTTCACCCAAAATACAGTAATTTAGAACCTAGGCACGAACCCTAACTTATGGAATTTTTTATAATTCATGAATTAGGGAAGAAACCCTAAGCAATTTGAAAGAGGAAAGAAATAGACTCACCTACTTGAAGTATCCTGAATTAATCACTCCCAAAACAATAGTTTCTGAAATTGAAAACATCCAAAATTCAGGGATTGTTCTAACAAGATTTAGGAGGTAATTTAGGAACTGTAATGGAGGTAAAAGATTAAGAATTGAGAGAGTTAAGAAGGGATGAAATTATCTCTTCAATTCTGGCCGATTTGAGACACACAATGCAGATCAGTCCTACTTTGCAATTTCAAAGAGCTCCAAGGAGGGGGGAAAGGCAATGGGATACCTCTTGGGTTTCTTATGGTCAAGAGGGAGGTGGAATCACCAAAAAAACGCAAATAGTGAAGGGGATCTAAAACAGTTAAAAATTATTTTTAATGCAGGAAATGGGCCTTCGGGCAGACCCAATATCTTAAATAAAAACCCATATCCACCATGATTATGGATTTATAAAGGCTCCAAATTTATATTTTGGTGTTCATAGGTCATAGGAGACCATTTATGAATTTGAATGAGGGAAAAATATTAACAAATGAAAAAGTTATAAAGGAAACAAAAGTTATTTTTAAATCTGGAATTTGGCTCACGGTTTGGCCCAATTCATGAAAACTCATCTATTTCTCCATAAAACCTTTGGAAACCATCCAAAACAAAGAATTAAATGAAAATAAATGAAATTTACCTTCAAAATAAGTCATTTATGTGACAATTTCCCTTTCTATCTTTAAATTTAAACTAAATGAATTTAACTTCCCATTTAGATCTTTATCCTCTTTCTCCTAAGCTAATTTCTCAAGATTCAGCATTTTTGAAAACCATGTTGAGATGTTTTCAATTCAATCATCTGACTTATGAAAATAATCATTCACTAAATCTTGGTAGTCATTAAATATTCTAATGTCTTTAATCATTATTTATGATCATCTTGCTATTTCCTTACATGATATCCTTTGAGCATCATAACCAATATGAAGAGATTTGAAATCTTCCTCAACCTTGATGAATTTTTTGATGAGCATGCTTACCAAATATAACTTATGATTGAAATAATGTTGAATCAACTAACAAAATTAATCAATACTGTTGACCAAAGTTATTGTGTTTATTAACTTCTTTATAGATTAAACAAAAAAATCTTGACCGATCAAATATGAAGATTTGGAATTTGATTCCCTTGAAAGAGAGGATTCTTTGTCTAGCTCTTCAGCTTTCCACTTAATTCCCAATTTTATCCAATGGTTGTAAAAAGGACGATCCGATCTGATAGTTGAGGTGAATTGTAAAGAAAAATTTGGTAGGTTCTGACCTTTTATGGTTTTAAGGAAAATTTGGATTTAAGGTATGTGAATCTGAAAGAGTTTTCCAAAAACTGGATAAAAAATACCAACATGTAAAAAATCAATTTTGAGAATTTATGTAAGGAAATGTACCTTCGACATTTCTTATAAATAATTGTTTGTACATATAAATTTTTTTTAAACCTTAGATACTAGAAATTATTATTTTAGAAATTAAATTTTTGATTCTCGAATTTTGAGTTTTGAAAACATTTTGGTTTTAAAAAAGAATTGGTGACTAAAACAATTTTGGTTAGGTAAAAAAAATTGATTGGTCATTTGTTTTGGTAACGAGAAAAAAAAGTTTAATAAAAAATTAGGTTCCAAAAAAAATTTATTAAGAAAGAAAAATTTTGTTAAAAATAAATGTACTCCCACTATGAAAAATATTTTCTTAATGTTAAGAGATATGTTTCAATAAAAAGTTAAAATAGAATATTACCTTACAGTTATCATTCCTAACTCTTGATTAATGTATTAAAATATATCAGAGGGTAATGATTTTGTAAAAATTTCAGCAAGTTGATCTTGCATTATGATAAATTGAAGAATGGTATCTCTTTTTATTGTGTGATCCCTAAGAAAATGATGCCTAATATCTTTCTATTTTGCACAAGAGTGATGTGTAGGGTTTTTGATTAGAGAAATGACGCTTGTATTATCACACAATATATGTGTTTTGGTGAAAACTCAGGTTATAGTCTATGAGTGTGTGTTGCATCCACAACACTTGATCACAACAACATCCAGCTACAACATATTCATCTTCAGTAGTGGAAAGTGAAATTGAGTGTTTCTTTTTCATAACCAATAAACTATGGAATCTCCTTATAAATGTCACATTATGGATGTAATTTTACTATCCATTCTACATCCACCAAAATAATCATCTGAAATACTTTTTAAAACTAAATCATTTATAGAAAAATACCAAATTCATAAATCCATGGTTCCCTTTAAATAGAGAAAAATTCTTTTCATGACTTTAAAATGACATTCCTTTGGATTAGATTGATATCATTCACATAAGCAAACTGAAAACATTAAGTCTAGACGACTAGATGTTAATAATATTAAACTTCATATCATACCTCTAAAAGATGTTTGATTAACAAGTTTCCCAACTTCATCAAGATCAAGATAATTTGAGATACTGATTAGAGTGCTTATATATTTAGTGTTTTCATATCCATACTTCTTAAGAAGGTCTTTAATATACTTATGTTGAGATATATAAGTTCCATTTTGTTTTTTTTTTAATTTGAAAACCAAGGAAAAATTTTAACTGACCCAACATACTCATCTCAATCTTGGATTTCATAATATTCACAAACTAATTTGTTAAATATTACTAATTTGATCTGAATATAATTTCATCAACATATATTTGAGCAATCAAAACATTTTTCTTGTCTTTTTTATAAAAAGAGTTGGATCAACAGTTCCCTTATGATTATTGTTTTATAACAATATACCTGTAATTCAATCATACTGGGCTCTAGAACATTTTTTAAGTCCATATTAATCTTTAGAATTTTTTAAAACATGTTCAGGATGTTTTGTGTCTTCATATCTTGAAGGTTTTTCAATATAAACATCCTCTTGAACATATCCATTAAGGAAAGCACACTTCAAATCCATTGGAAAGTGTTTGTAATTAAAGAATGCTACATAGGCAAGTAAAATGAAAATAAATTCAAGTCTATATACTAGAGAAAAGGTTTCTTCATTGTATATTTTTTCTTGTTGATTATAGCCTTTAGCAACTAATCTATATTTATTTATTATTATGATTCTATTTTGATCACATTTATTTATGAAGTCCCATTTTACTCTAAATATAGAAGTTTTTTTTTGGCCATTCAACCTAGGTCCAGACTCTATTAATTTCAAATTCATTTATCTCATCTTGCATGGATTTAATTGAATCATTATCACCTAAATCTGTATTAGTGCTTTTTGGTTAAAATTGGGAAAGGAATTTTAGATGTTCTACTTCATTTATAAAGGAACTTTTAGTCCTTACAGGTTGATTTACATCACTAATGATACTATCAATGGGATTCTTTTTAAGAAACAACTAATTTGGGTTTTTTGAAACCTATTCAATAACATATGGTAGAAAATATTTTGGGGTAAATACATCAGAAAACTTTTCTTGAAAATTTTCCTTATTAGAAGAAACATCTATCAAAGGTTGATAGTAAGTTTTTGAAAACATGTCTGAGGATATAGTTTGGGGTGGTTTAAAAACAAAAGGATCAATTTCACAAAATTTAACATTCACTATTTCTTCATCAGCACTTGTATATTTGTTAAAAACACTATAAGCCATAGAAGTAGTGGAGTATCCTAGGAAAATTCTTTCATTGGATTTGGATACAAATTTATGTAAATTATCTTTAGTATTCAGAATGAATTCTTTTCATCCAAATACTTTGAAGTAACAATGTCTAAGTTTTCATCCAGTCCACAATTCATAAGGTGTTTTGTTGAGAAAAGGTATGATTAAAACATGATTTATAGTATAACAAGGCGTACTAACTGCTTCAGCCAAAAAATGATTAGTAGTAGAATATTCAGTAAATGTGGTTATAGTTATCTCTTGAAGAATTAAATTTCTTCTTTTAACAACACCATTATATTGAGGAGTTATTGGGGCGGAAAAGTTATGAGTAATTCCTTTTTTACTAAAAAAAGTTTCAAAATATGATTTTTGAAATTCTCCACCATGATCACTATGAATAGTTATAGATGAAAGTTTTTTCTCATTTTTAACCTGGGATATAAAAGTTTTGAAATAAGAAAATGATTTATATTTTTTTGTTAGAAAATATACCCATGTAAATCTGGTGTAATAATCAACTAAAACAAATACATAGTATTTTCCTCCAATACTTCCAATTTGTGTTGGACCAAAAACATCCATATGCACTAGATATAATTCATCTAAAGTTAAGACATCACTAATTGATTTTATACATTATTTATGTTGCTTTCCATATTGATAAAGATCAAAAACTTTTGAAGAATCAAATATATTCTCCAGTAGATCCTTAACAAGTCTTTTCTTTGAGAGTTTTCATAGGTTCGTAAGGTTACAGTGTCCTAAACATCTATTACATAACCATGATTGATCATCCATTGCACTATGTCAAGGTAGATGTTGGATATTAAGGTCTTATATGTTTAGTGTATAAACATTCTCATGCCTATGGGAAGAAATAATAAAATCTTCATTGGAATTGTGTTATAAGAAATTATCATTCCAAAAATTCTCAAGGTAAACTCCATCACAGAATTGACTTATGCTAATGAGGTAATCCTTAAGACATTTAACAAATAAAACATTTTAAATCAATGTTTTTCCAAGAAGAACAATGTTACATATAACACCAATTTCTCCCAAAGCATTATCTTTGAATGTTACATTTCCACTTTCATTTTGATAATCTTTTCAAAAAAAAATTTACTAGTCATGTGATGGGAACATACACTATCCATGTACCATGTATTATTGTTGGTACTTTCTTTTTTTTCCTAAAAATAAAAGAGTTAAACTTTCATAACCCAAACTTTCTTGGATCCAAAAAACTTCAGAAAGTAAAATCATAAGAATCCACGTTTTCTTAGAAAAATAAGCTTTATAAAAACCTAACGATTGGGTTTTATTAGAAGAAAATTTCTTTTCCAATTTCCACCACTTTGAAATTTGGTAAAATGGTGGGGGGACTTTAGGGAATATGATAATTATTAATAAAAACTATTTTTGAGTGAGTATAATCAAATACCTAACCATTTATAAGAAGAAGTTGTGAATTTATTTTATCTAATTGTTTCCTTATAGAATTAAAATTTGATAAAAGATTCTTTAGTTAAAAAATTTCATATTTTAGTCTGAAAACCATATTCATATCCTCAAAGTTGTTAGTTTAAGAACTTGAGTTATCCTCTAAAACATTTTTCATAGAAATTATATTTTCATGATTCCTATAAGGGTTATCCTTCTTAGAATTAACTTCCTTATAGTTTTTAGAAACACTTTCCAAATCAAGAGTTTTTTATCAAGATCTTTAGAAATATCTGATACTTATTTAGTTAAAATATATATTCTAGAATTTGTTTTCTATGACTTCTTTTTTATCTAACAATTCTCTTTTTTAGTAATTTAACAAATCTAGAAACCTCTTCAAATGAAGGTAAGGTGTTATCTTCTGATGAAGAAAATTCATCATTTGAATATTCATAATATTCTTCATTTAGAAAATTATCATTTAAAGAAATATTTGTTAAGGATCCATTATTGTGTACCTTATCAATAAGACAATGATTTTCAATGGGTATTATGGCTATAGAAATAGAGTATATATATTCTCAATTAAAAGAGGGTCTTAGGGTCTGGAAATATAAATGCCAAAAAGAAAATTATGAAAAGTTTACTTAGAGAAATATTCTTCCCTAAAGCCTATAGAATCTTATTTATCAGAGTATATAAAAGTAAAATAAAGTTAAAGATATTTATACTTTATTTTTTTATCAAAACACAACATATTTAAATCATGAAACAACAATCATGTCATAAGTAAGAAATATTTTAACTCAAATATTATGGTATCCAAAAACCTTGGATAAAGTTCCCATGATTTATACATTCAAGAAATTATGTCTTACCCACAGTAGGGTAATCCCTCGATAAGAATATCAGAGTCTATCATGATATCCCCGCAAGCCCTTGATCTTTAAGGTAGTTGAAACTAATGTCTTCATATCCCTGGAATTCCTTGATTTTACTCAGTAAAAATGAGAGTCGCACTAAGAAAGATAAACAAGATGTTCACGGTTGAACAAATTTTTCATAAAATGAACAAGGCACGAGAGTCTTTCTCTCTCTAGAAATCACTTCACAACATGTAATATCTTGGATAATTACTCGATAGATGGATTCTCTATCCCTTTTTATTCTCTTTAAAATAAGCTCCAATTTATTGGAAAAACATCAAATATCAGTTTCCTCCAACTATCAATTTTTTCTTTGAATTTTGAAGGTACATGTATGCGCTTCACTCAACCAACAGTTAGTTAGTAACAAATTGTATAACATCGTTTCATAACAAAAACATGTGCAAGGAAAATTAAATATATTAACTAAATTTGAATATTCAGAATCTAAGGAAAAATAGGATTTATAATCTATTTATATGAACAATTTAATTCTAGAAACATGAATATTTAGATTCTATTTTACGGAGAATTTAATGCTCGAAATCCATAGATCTCAGAGTCTCAATTCTGATAAATTTTAAATCTTAATTTTAGAGAATTTGGAGTATAAATTTTAGGGAATTTGGAGTCTGAATTTCAGAGAATTCAATGTCTGAATTTTAGAGAATTTGGAGTCTAAATTTCATAAAATTTGGAGTCTAAAAATAGATAATTCTGAGTACGAATTTTATAGAATTTGGAGTCTGAATATTAGAGAGTTCGGATTATAAAAACAGCAAGACTTGCTATCTTAAGGAACTATAAGATTCCGATGATTTTGATAAGGATCAAAATTTGGACCTAGAAAAAAATAGACTTGGATTTGAGAAGACTTGGAATAAAACAAAAAAAACCAAGGTAAGGATAAAACATTCCTTAGAGAAAATACATTTTCTTTATGAAAACAATTCTTAGAGAAAAATAATTTTCCTTAAGAAAATGTGTTTGTTATTTTCAAAACATAGAAAAATGGAAAATTAATAAGGAAAACATATTAACACAATAGGGTAGACCCAAATTGATCAAATCATCCTCAACGTAGCCCGTGAATATTGTGAGTACTTGGAATCACCATTTGAATGTTAATTTTAAAAAAACACACCAAATGAATTCAAGTCACAATAATAGGGAAGCAAGAACACATATTCATATGAAACAATATATATAAAAATTGTGGTATATAATGTATCAAAACTCCTAAATTGAATCCTTTGAAGCCATATCATAGAAACTAGTAGAGGATGAAGTTTTTAGGGATTCAGAAGAAGTTCTCCCAAGATACAAGCCCAAATCTGAAAAAGATAGGTAAGAGATGAATTACAATCACCCATATATTTTATTCGACACCAACAGTGTTACAAATGGACTCAAAATAGAGAATATGGATCCCTTGGAAGCTTCGGAGGTTTGGTTTCATCACTAGGGTTGAGAGGAGATGTAATGGGGTGAAATTGGGGGGATACATAAAATATTGAGAAAAAAAGTGTAATTTTTTTAACTTTTAACGGGGTGCATAGTTTACCCTCACAGTTATCTAAACCAAGTGAAAACCATGCTCATGCCACTATATATGGTGGGTGAGTTTACATGGTTACCTAGGGATACCCAAATGGTTTAAAAACTGTGTTCCCATTGGGTAGAATCCCACTGTCTGAGGTTGAATGGTTTTCCTAGGAAGGTCGCACGTTTTACTAAATCATGCACCAACCATGCACCATTTCCAGATTGGCCCGACTTTCAATCCTTTTTTCCAGAACCCCTTGAACACCATAGACGCTCCTCGAACTCTTTTAAAACGTTCCATTTTTTAAAAAAAAGATATTGGAACCAAAATGTAATAGAATTCAATCCTTCGTGATGTCTGTGGTCTTATAAAATCCAAATTATTATTTTCCCATGAATTGTATACTCCCGTGTAAAAATAATGACTGGGATCCATCCAATATTTCCAAACAAACAATAGTTTATATCCCTCATCACATCACCATTCGTCCATTCCAAGTGTTAATCTAAACAATTTTGAAAAATCTAATCATCTAGATACTTGACCAAAATTCTACATTCAATAAAAAAACTAAGTAATAAAATTCATAGCAAGGAAAAACAATGTACATCAAGAAATAATATCAAGAGGATACACACAACTATATGATAACTATCATGCAAGTTCTAAATGACACTCATAAACCCACATAAAAAACAATCTAGGTTTATTAGTCTTTATAAACATGTCATGAGAATTTCATACATCAGGCCCAAAAATGATAAGTAACTACCTACCTCAAGTTTATTGATGTTAACGTCAAGGTTCATCCTAGAATCATTACCCAAATAAAATCCATGTACTCATCAAATATAATTTATTTCCATGAATTCAAACTACTGATTCTAACTAGATTATATAAAAATGATATAAAACGTCACATGAGAGAATTAGTGCTCTCTCATGCATAATTTCAAAATTATCTTTTTAAGACATATCACATGTCAACAGATTTTCTCTTATGAAATAATTGAAATTCCATATGCGGTGCTAAATCCTATCTCTAGAATGAACCATGATATAGAAGAATATTTCTTAACATTACTTTCCATAATTCTAGGTTGTAAACATTTTAAGATTTTTTTTCAATATTTCTGAATGATTTGGAGTGATAATTTGAAAAACCAACTCTAAAATAATTTTATGGAATTCTCACCTAGGTTTTATCATATTGAAAATTAAATACCCAGTAGATAGATAGTGAGGGTTTATAAATACCTATAAACTGGGTAAAGAAATAATATTTCTGATATAATGTTTCACTAATAATGGAAAAGGGAATCCATAATATTTATGAACTCAATAGAATAAGAAAAAACCAAAATAACTAAGGTTAGAATATTTTCAATGAGAAAAATTGGGTTCATGTCCATATCATTAAGAACTACAAATGAAATTAACAATTTTTTAAATGTATCTTGAATGAGGAATGTTTAAAATCCTTCATAAAGGGATTACGACCTTAAAATGATTCAAAAAAATCAATTACAATGATTTAATTCTTTTAAATCCTCAAATATGTTTTTTGTTTTGTTTGTCTTGTATGATCTGAAAAATGGTTTAAAATACCATTCCTCAAGATAGGGAACTACATAAGGGTAACATGATTTTACCCAAATATAGATCTTAAGTTTTATGTGATGGTACTAGGTTTCCCTTATGTAACCCTTGGAAACAATGAGTTACCCAAACATAACTCAGAACTACCCTTACAAACCCTTTAAAAACTATAAGTTACCATAACATATACTTTAGGAAAATGAATTTACCTTTATGTTTTGAGGTGACTACACTTAAATGGATATTTGAAACTAGGAGCTACCCCCATGAAACTCCAAAGTCATTCTTATGTTGGATACAAAAAATTCTTCTTTCCCTTATGTAATAGTATGTTACCCTTATAAAACCACTAAAAAATAAAATATACCATTATCTAGCATATAGGTTACACTTACACAACTTAAGTTCAAAGGTGACTAACCTTATGTGATGTCCAAACTGTCTAAATGAAAATCTAGGAAGACTCTCACAAAATTCATGAAAAACCCCATACACTTACACAATGGCTAGTTACCCTAAAAAAACTCATAAAATTGAGGACTTTGCCTTAAAAAACAAAAAATAGTTTTTTAAGGGGAAGAAGAGTTTCAAAATTTACATATGTCCTATTCCACATGTAATTGTAAAAATAAACATAAAAATTTCTAAATATACACAAAAGGAACATATTTATTAAAAATAAATGGATGTTTTTACAAAGAAAAGCTAATAATGTTATAGTGACATTATCAAAACATGTTTGACACAATATTATAAATGTGAACATTGGGTCCAAGACATTTTTCTAAGGATAGTATGTTCCTCCCCAACACACCCCACCCTCTTATTCCATGTTATATAAATAAATAAATAAATATATATATATATATGTCTATTCATTTCACAATAGACACAAGGTGAATTACCATGCTAGTATAAAATTATATATTTTGTCCACAACATAACCAATGTGAATTCCCATTCCATGGGTCAATAAGTATTCAAATTTCTAATTCAGTATTAATATTCTAAGGCATGAAAATTGTCACATAACATGAAAATTTTATAAATTATAAGATAAGTATTCCAGTATCATTCCAATTTTTCAATTCCCATTCTAATTATACCAATTTCTATCTAGATATACAAAATTATAAATTTACATGACAATTATACCCAATTTCTAATTAATAGGTCAAGACAAGTTTATATTTCCAATTTCATTTCACAAGGATGACAAGTTTCAAAAATTTTCCTCAGAATACCAACCGATTATTTCATAATTCAATTTCATAAACACATTCATATAACCCAAATTTATAACCTCGGGTAATGGATTGGTACACCTATCATGTGGCTGAAAGTCCATGTATTTAATCACTGATAGACCCAACATTATTCCTTTATAGTCTAGATAATGTGTTTGGGGTAATTTATGTGATTATAAATTAAATTAGATCACACAAATAGTTTTTCAGAATGATCACTCATGTCACATGTAAAATAAACTAAAATAAAACCATATGGAAATGATTTAGACCACCTACCTTTGAGGATGTGAAGATAAATCCCAATAATTATGCAAAAAAATCATTCAGAACACCATAATTAGCTATGGAAGTTTATTGTCTCCAATTTTTTGTGCTGGAAGAAGAAAAAATTTGAAGAAGGGAATGGGATTTCGTAATTTCTATGTAAAAATCACAAATTCTAGTCCTTTGCATCGAACAAATCATAAAAGAATAAAAGTTGATGTTAGAGCTAATGAGCCCATACCCGAGTGGTAAGGGGTCCTTCTTGGCATCCAAGAGACCCATGCTCAAAACTGGGTGGAGGAAAATTTTCGGGGTACTCTAGTAGCTGGAACTATTTACCCGATTTGGGCCTTCGGGACACCGGTTTGGGACTACGGGTCTCAAGGGCCTTCTTGCCATCAAAGGCCTTCGAGCCACAGGGACTTCAGGCCATTGAAGACTATGAAGTATCCCTGTTCACACAGAGCAGGCCCTAGAAGAGGATCATACAAACAATAGCATTCACCAGAAGCAGAGCTAACCAGATTGGAAGATTGAGAGGGTATGGAAACCGCCATCGGGACCAGGCACCGTGCAGCTTTGTATGGGGAAATTCTAGCAGATAAGAAATGTAGGTGGGGAGCTAAAGGCAATCAATGATGCAGAAGATGGGGAGGGGAAGTTCTAGTGGGCTGGCCTATGGGTCATGTAATGGGCATGGTATGCCTCTAGGCCTTCGGGCCATGTATTATGGGTCATGTCGGGCCTTGGGCCTATGGGTCATGTACGGGTTCCCCTTCAACCCTTAAAAGGTGGATTATCTATAATAAAATAAAAAAATAAGGCCTTCATTCCATTTGTAAAAGTCAATGTTAGAGAATCCAAGGAATCCTAGGATAACAATTAGAGTTAATTAAAAAATAATTATGGTGCAAAAAAGTTTTTTGAAACATAAAATAGGTTTGGAGGTGGAATTATGATGCTTCCCCTAGTTAAAAATCTCAACACGCCCACTAGATAGCCACTATGATCTAACAGGCTGGCTGGTGCTAGAGAAATGGTAAGTTGGGGCTCCTTATAGCCCAATAGGGATACTTCCCAGTCCACTAGAGACCTAGTGGAACTTCATAAAGTTTCCTACTATATGTCAGTACTATCCTTTTTTATCTTGTCTCCTCTACACCTTACCCCCATGCACCTCCAAATAAAATTTTCAAACCAACAATGATGGTCGATTACATAATTTAATGTTGTAAAAAAATTTAAACCAAGAATAACCACAATAGGGGAGAGTGGTTTTATTGAATTCATAGAGGAAATAGGAACATACACTATCTAAATGTGATCATAGAGGTGTTTGTATTGAAAAATCTATTTAAAATGATTCCTCTAGTGAATCTAGCTCAATCTCTGAGGAAGATTCTTTCAATGGGTCACTTAGTGACTTTTATTATGATATTACGAATTACATATATAATATACCTATTGAATTTTTCATTTATATATTTTCTTATATTAAGGAGATATTGGAGGATAATTTTCATCTAGTGGAAGAGGATGATGAAATGAATAGGAATTTACAAAGAATATGAGATAATACAACACTTTAATAATGTTATTGAAAGTCGCTAAAGAAGTTGTTTCACTATTAAACGAATGATTTTTTCAAGAAAGAGAATAATTTAAAATACCTTTATATGAGAAATAAGTTTTTTGAAATATTTTCAATTAATATTTACAAGATATAGAGATGTTTTATCCAGTCTTCATGGATGTCAAATCTTTCTATCTAGAAGATAAAGAAAAAAGGGTTAAAGAGATATAAAATTTTCTAGTTGAGACGAGGAAAATAAATGAGGATAAATTTCAGAACACAAATGGGAATTTAGAAGAAATATTGATCATATTTATGGATGAAAATAATACACTCAGTTTGAATAGTTTCATACATGAATTGAAATTGAGAAATTATGACACAAAAAAACCTGAGTCTACCCAAACAGTCAAGAAAATAACATTTTCCCCCCAAACATTATAAGAGTTTATGGCTTCAAGAAATAAGATAAATAGTAGAAACAATGAATATAAATTAATAACTGATCAACCTAAACTAACTAATACAAAAAGGAATCATAAAATCCATGTTATTTAGTTAATAATCAATCTATTTATTATGTATTTCTAAGAAAAACAATTATATATATATATATATATATTTGAAAGAATAAAATTTTAAATAAATTAATATCATCAAAAAGGGTGAATTTATGAAGTTTTAAAAAATCATCTCCCCAAACCACTACCATAAAAATGGTGTATGATTTCAATATAAAAAAGTAAATAATTTGGAAAAATTGTACAAAATGAACCTAAATTTAGAATAACGTGATTAATTAGTAAGTGTTGGTATTTTATAAATTTTATGAAAAGGGATATTGAATGTTGGAGAAAATTATGAACCTATATAGATTATATAATACCTAATGAAACTGGAATAAAATATTAAAGATAATGGAAACCATCACTATCTATATAGACATCACCGACTGGAAGAAAACATTAAATGAGGAAAGAGCGTGAATAATTTGAAAAAAATTAGTAATTTTGAAAGAAATTTAAATATATTTATAAGTATTTATGGTACATAATAGATCATTCCAAATAATTTTCTAATGATAAGTGATGTCCATATTAGTGGGTCAAGAATTAATGGAAAAATAAAGAAGATTTTTTGGGAGATAAATTCATGATGAAGGATGCTGATTCAAATCCTTCCTAGAGGTCAACCAATAAGAATACCTATAAGTATGTTCAACCTATATGGATACTTATATTCTTTATAAAAATTAGATTCCATGTGATGGATAATTGAAAAAAGTCCATCAATTTCATTAAATAATGTAACAATATGAAAAAGGGAAAAAATAAGAAAGAGACTACCATATTGGTATGGTTGTTGACACTCTTAATGAGGAGGTTGAGAGGATACAAAAAAAGGTAGAAAACATTATGGTGAAGGTGTGATCTGAAGTTGAATGTGGCTAGATTCCAAGTCAAAATATTAATGAATATTCTCCCATTTTAATGGAATCTACAATAAAAAAAGGGGAAAGCACAAATGAATCCTTCTATCATTATGGTTTTTTTAAAAATAGATTCAATATAAAAATAATAATATCAATATATGATGAAAGAGTGACTAAATATATATCCATTTTAGTTAGAAAGTAATGTTTTTTGGATAAATCTAAAAATGTGAGAGGGTACTCATTGCTAAAATCAATAATTCTATATGAACTAAGATGTATGGTGAACTCAAAAAATAATTTCATACAACAAAGTGAATCTTGGATCTAGAAATCCAAAAAAGTGTAATAATAAATCGTTCTATAAATTTAAAATATTCAATGAATGGAGTCACTAAGTTAATAAAACTATCTAATCCTAGTTTCTCAAGTTGTGGATTTGTTGTATGATACACCAAATCCTCATTTGATTTATTTTTGTAACCCAAAGTTGTGATTTGGATATGAAGAAGTGGGGAGAGAATCCCTTGAGTGGGGAATTTAAAAATATGCAACCCTAATATGGATTTTGAAATTATATTGAATCTAAAATTCAAGGAAGTCCCTTTAACTTAAAGGATTAAGTATGATTTTCAATCCCCCATCATTATCTTAACTCATTTAATTATTTTTATCAAAGGAGAGTGATTATAAAACCAAATGGGAAAAAATTTACTTACACTTAAAAAGTTTTGATATCTTTATTCAATTGAGGTATGGTTCTTGAAAATTAATGAAAATCTATATAAAACCCCTAAGTAGTGAATGGTTTACTTAGTGCCACATTGGAGTGAGTGAATTAATAGTTTTATTATGTAAATTAACTGTAATGACCTAGAATCCTATAAATGAAATTTCCCTTCGTATAATTATTTAATATATTATAAATCACATAAAATAACTTATATAATACAATACAAACTTTATAAATGAATAATGAACGAAATAAGAGTTATTTCATGATGTTAAGGAACCTATACCAATGGAATAGTAACATGATCTTTAGAATAGTAGTGTGGCCATTATGAAAAGTAATATGACCAATAGAATAGTAAATTAACTTATAAATATATAAATAAAATTTGGGTATCTTATAAATGATAATATGATATATTTATATCTTGATATGTGTAACCAAATGTTTTTAAAATAATATATTAAGTGTTTTAATTTTTGTAATTCATAAATATATTATTAAAATTTTATAATTAATATAAAAATTTAAAACAGGTCATTAATTAATAATATATTTTCATATCTTTATAATATAATTTTATAACACCTTAATTAATTTTTCAAAGTGTTATAATATTAGTCAATGTTTTAAAATATGTACTTTTCAAATAAATGATGATTTTATTTAAAAACATAATGTTTTAATGTTTAGAAAATTATTTACATAAAATTAATACCATTTTTGAACTATAAATGAATAAAAATGGTTATGGTGAATTGTTTATATTTTTGTAAAATAGTTGACTTTTTTGTGAATAGTGAAATATGGCAATTTACGGTATTTAACAAAAACAAGAATTGTTGAGTCATAAATTATGTAAAGATTATTTAAAGCCATAATATAGAAATATACTATATTATTTAAATATATTTGGTTATAATTGTCAAATTATTCATATTATTGATCCAAAATAATAAAAAATGAATAAAATATTCAAAAAACACTCCTCTCTTCCACTATAAATATCACCCCTCACCACCTCCCCTCCTCACACCTTCCAATATTTGAGCATTATAATTTTTATATACAATAATATTCCCAATCCCCTACCCCAAATATAGAATCCTTTGTTTTCCATAAAAGAGTAAAACCAATCCCATTAAGGAGGTTCTCAATGAGGAGCATTCAAGAGATAAAAATCATATTTCTTTTCTTTTATTTTATTTTCAATTTATTTTCTACTATTATCCTTCCCTCACCTCCCATTTCCAAAGTGACATGATAAATATAGTATATCTGTTATACTAGAATTTAATTTTCTCAATAGAAAATCCACCATAAAGCATCTTCCCCTTTCCTTTTATTTTAAGGATGAAAACATCGTCTGAGGTGGTGATTTACCGCCTTCCTGGATGACGTGTTTTTATTGTTCAATTATGCCTTCAAGACTAGCCATAAAATCATTTTTAGGGTTAAAATAGATTATAATATAAGTTTTTCACATTATTTAATGTTCTAGAATAAATATTTATAAAAAATAATATTTAATAAAAGAAAATAAGTTTGTGACGATTGAATAACCGCTAAAATGATCTAAATGATTATCATTAAAGTTATATCGAATGAATCATTCTCGTATCTAGAAGAAAATAATATATAATACCATTAAATATTATTTATTTTCATTAATAACAAAGAATATAAATTCTAGGAAATTAATTCCATACTATTTGATCTTCAATATACAGGTAAATGTAAAATGATCGTGAACACCAAGGAAATGAACACTCCTGAACGACAAAATTAAATCTCATAACTCATCAAAAAAGGACAAAAATGAACTTAATAAAATAGTATTAAATAAAATTCATTCCAAATAGGTTATGAAATAATATAAAAATTAATATTATTTCATTATACATGACATTAAGAGTATGTGCATAACACATTTGGACATACAGTAATGGTTTCATCCCGAATTCCCATTCTCATTCAAGTTAAGTTTTATCCCTCTTTAAAATATTTTAATTTTAAATAATTTTATATTAATATTATAAATTATGTGAAATTTTATTAAAATCATTTATCTAGATCATTTAATCATTCTATTGCGGGGAACCATTTTTTAGAATGTTTCCTTCTCGGTTCTTCCCGATACGCAAGCCCGGTTAAAAGGAAATTCGAAATTTGATTCCCATTTTCAAGTACCATCCATAATCTATTGTAATTCACCGTTATTTTTCTAAAATAAAAATTTTTTAATGAAAAACTATATTGATTAATTTAGGTTTTATGCAAACAATAATGACAAATAAAAATGATTTTCTAAATGGACTCTTCTTTGAAAAGTAAAAAAGGGTATTTTTATCAAGAATTCCTCAATGATTTTATTAGAGTATTTTCATATATTAAAATACTATGTTGAATATTATTCTTGATTATCATTTTTATCTTATTATTATCAAATACCATATTTTTTTAAATGGTTTATGATCTGTTTGTTAGTGAATATGGTATCTTGATACAATTCACCATACTACTTATAGTGGTTAGTGATTATTTTTACAGATTGAGGAATTTTATTTACAAATGTATATGTTTTTTATGTTTCACACCATTTATATAAGAAATTAATTGGACATAGTATGTGATTGGTGAGGCCTATTATGTCCCCTCGATGTGTCGGTAGGTCTGATGAGATAAAAAAGAAATGGATTTTTCAAAGGCCTTAAACATTTATTTTTAGTTGTCTTGGCAGAGGCCTTGATGGTATGTTTATGATTTCTAGTATTATTCATTCCCTTGTAATGATATTAGTAGTTGACAAATCATGTGATTATTTGACTAGAATAATATCTATGGGTAAGATACATGTGATTATTTATATGTAATTATTTATTCAGCTTTTGTTCCTTCCATATTATGATCAAAATTATGTTTTATTGGAATGTCTTTTAGTTATTCACCTTCCCTTATTGTTTATGTTTATGGTAGATTTCACAGTATTATTTACCCTTACAAAGAATCGGATATCACCCCTTTCTTATGTTTTATTTTCCCTAGGATGTGAAGATATATATTATGAATTATTTTAGGAATAATATAGGACTTATGAATGTTACCATTTAAGATTATATGTAAATTTTCCTCTCATGTGATAATGTAAAACTTTTTATTGTATGTACTTTTCCAATATTGTAAAACTCTTTGGTCTATGGGTATTATATCACTTTTCATAGTAATGATTTAATTACATAAGGCAAAGACTCCGTGAAATTGGGGTAGGGGTATTTACAGTTGGTATCAAAGGAAGCAAAGTAGAAACTATAGAAACCAAATTTATAAAACATAGATTAGGGAACAAAACCCTATGATTGGATTTTAGGGTAATAAAGAAAGAACATACTATAATATTGGTAAGGTATAGATTATGTGGGTCCTCCTTTTAATAAATCCACATCTGGATACTAAAAGTGGGCGTGGTTCGGGCATAGATGTACCTAAGGTTAACAAATATGACATATTGTCCCAAGCCAGACTTAGGGAAACCTGGTACATGAGAACAGAAATTACTATGCACCTAGTCTAACACTCCCATGGGATATGCCTAATATAGTTCACATTTTCTTTATGAATCATTATAAAGGATTTAAAAGTAAATATTTTCCTAAAGAAACCATTTTAATGATTATGAGATTAGCTACGTATAAATTTTTAAATTTAAATTATTTATTTTTCTAGTTCAATATTATGCATTATGTTTCATAAACTAATTTAGTGAATTCCATTGTTTATAAATGAAACCTAGTTAAATGAATATAAACCGTATTAATTCGAATATCCTCAGTTTGTATTTCCCTCCTACTCAAGATAATTATATTGGAATAGTATGTGAAATTGGAGATGAGAAACATATTACTATACTAGGACAACTAAATCATGTTATAAATAATAACCTTACATATACTGAGTATCTTATTCCACAACATAGAAAAACAATGCTAGACAACTTCATGAGAGAACATCCCCCATCATTCAGTTGGACTATAAACCCATTTGTATCTGAGTAGTGGATAATTTCCTTAGAGAAGATATTTCTCTCTTTGGGTTATAATGAAAGGGAGAAGGTTATCATGGAATTTTATCATCTCTTGGGATATGCAGATTAGTGTTGGTAGTTGATTCAAAACATAAAGGAGTATGAAACTTCAAAAATGGAATGTAATTATTTTAAGGAATTTTTTTTGGAAAAATATTTCCCTCATGACCAATGAGAAAATATGGAGAGAATATTATTGAGTCTGAGATAGAAACAGGATGAACAAATTTCTATGTATTAATACAACTTTTCAAGGTTATAAAGGTATATTGTAGACTACTTAAGTAATTCAAGGAGTAATATTAATAAATTCTTTAATGGGTTAAAACCATTCAACTAAAGGGAACTATTCTTCCACACTTTCTCATCTTATGAAGATATAGTCTCATGCACTGTCATGATAGAGAAATAATTCTATATGAATTATGAATTTAAGGAAAAACAATAAAAGAATAGGGTGTTTTATGAAATAATGGATAAAGGGAAGAGTAAAATGGAATGTTAAAATGTGTGATACGTGAGGAAGGTAAAATTGTGGTTCCTTCTTAAAAGGAAAAGGAGTTTGTTACAAATGTGAGGAAAAAGGCCACCAAAATAGAAAATACATGGGAAAGAAAGTGTAGAGACACCAAACTTGATGTACATGGACATTACATTACTTTTTCAGAATACTTAATACATAAAAAAAATAGACGCACAAGGACCGTAATAGTTTAGTGTCTTTGGAAACTCGGAATATAATCTTCTAATCATGGTGAAAGATCTTCAACATATCCTATAAAGATCTTCCACCATTTTTTCTTACCTAAAACCTTTTTTTAAATCCTGGGGAAAAGAAAACATATAAAGGGTGAGCTCAAATACTCATTAAGGGTAATCATAGAGAAAATAAAACAAATCGTATACATTTGTACTAAAAAACATGATCATAATGTTTAAACATCAAAATATTGAGCAATGACATAAAACATGGCAGTACGTAAGGAATAGATCATAATGAAACATAAATCATGATAAAATAGCATGGGAATAAGACATGAAATTTTGGAAACCATTAAGAACATTTTATGATTTCCATAGTAGCCAAGGCATTGCAGCCAAGACCATCATAGTGGACAAAGTCCCTTTCTGAAACGAGTTCACTCCTCGTTCCAGTCCTGTATTACTGAACCAAATTAACTTTCTATTCCAGCCATGTCTATCTCATGAGATATAAATCTTTACTCAATGCATTTGGGGTAGATATAGGTCCCACCCATCTCATAATAAAATCATTTTTACTTGTTCCACAACATTAACAAAAATCATTCATCATAACCCAAAGAATAAAAATGGGTTTCATAAACATCATCCCATCATAACATAATCCATACAAAAAATGGATATCATTTCATTATAAGAAAAGTGAAACCATGTAAATCGTATAGAAATTATACTTTAAACATACACATATGAAATAATTCCATCTTATATGGAAAATGGTTTTGATAAAATACTTGAAATTAATTCTTGAGGAAAATATCCTTTCTTCTTCAAAATCTTTTTCTTTTCATGAAATGAAATGAAATTTTAAAAGAAAAGGATTTTATTGAAAATATTAATGAAATATTGTAGATTAATATTTATGAAAATATGGTGTTATGAAACTGTAAAAACCCATTCATTCCATTTAAGTTAAAAAAACATTCTCCTCGTACTTTTAATGGAAAAGTCAAAAAGTACCACGTATGGTAAAAAAAGAAATATTAATTCCATAATACAATGTAAAAGTCAAAGAGTGGTAAAAATGACCTTAAAAATAGATGGAATAATATTAAACACTTTATAAAAACATTTTTATAGACATGGATGAAAAATATAATCCTAGTAGACACTTACGTATAAGCAATCTCGGATAAAAATGAGATTGAAAAATTATCCCTTACAAAGATATTTTTGTAAATAAAATAGATCACTTATGTGTATTCACTATAAGGTCACATATAGAAATTATAAATACATTATAAGATATAAAAATTCATTTCTCACATAATCAAATAATGACATAAACAACAAATAGAAGATCAACCCAAAGAACAGAAATTGGGTTAAGAAGTTCCCTTACCTCGTGTCCGACTTGACTCGATCGTTCTTTAATCTCCTGAATAATAAAACAAAGTTAATTTATACTTGATTAATAACCTTTTTCAATTTTATTATTCATTTTATATCACTTATTACCAAGTTATAAACATTATGTAACCAATTAAGTTAATAACGTCCGTTTTGTCAATATTTGGTACTTTAGTATAAAATAGACTTCTAATAATTACATGTTGTTCATGTGGTCAAAGTTTAATTATATACAGAATGATATTCATGATTTATATATCATATATATCATATATATCCAGCATATACATGAATTTATAATAGTACATAACATATGGAGGTAAGAAATGAAATGCACCGTTCATGGAGACGGTAAGCAGTACATACGCATGAACGCTACTTTCATTTATATTTCTTATTTTAATGGAATTAAAAAATAATGATAAATAGGTATATTATAATTACAGTATAATATCATATATAATATCATTAACTCCATCATTTATACATCCCACATAAGGCATTAACGAATCACATCACTTTGAGGGGCCAGTAGTCCGCACTTCCTCAAATGCGATTATCGTATTTACCCACTATGGAAACCATAAAGGCTTGATATAATTTGGAATTAAAGAAGCATAAGGAAATAATAAACATAATATATATCATATATAAATATAGTTCCATTATAATGACCACCATGAGAGGCGGTAGGAGAAAATCGAACAATCATCGTTTCGTGAGGTGTTAGTTTTCCATCCACAGAAACATTATGTTATTCATCCATTAGATGGAGGTGTGTGCAAGTATAGTTCGAAAAATTCTCATAAGAAAATCCTAGTATATTGAGGATACTGGTGTTTTTACAAAAGAAAGGATTAAAAAAGAGTTTAGGGGTTGGAGAAGTAGAATAAAAGAAAACAATTTAAGGGAAACTGTTACATTTAATTTGGGTAACATCCTTTGGTTTGAACCAAAAGGACTTCTTGGAGTGCCTTCTGCCCAACGTAAGGCTTCTAGGGGGAGGATAGGTATGTAGGCAGCTTAATGTGGCATATATTAGATGATCCAAATGGCTTGAGAGGTGTGAGGAATTGGGTAGAAATGGTCTCCTTTTATAAGGGGGGGAGGGGCTTTTTTGGAAAGTGTGAAAATATTATTTTATTATAAACTTATCTTCGGTTTCAAAATGTCCAAAAATCATTAAATATGAAGATAAGATGACTCATGGTCGAAATAAAATCATCCAATCAGAATTGGACATGTTTTGGATAATATTTTAATCATTATAATCTTATTTATTTAAATCATTTATTAATGAGGTAAATATTGCATCATTATTGTGTCATGAATAATTTAATTTATTTGATGTCTAGAAACTATAAAAAAATACCAATATGTAGGAAAATTGTTTATCTTTCAAATTAATATTTATAGTCGAAAATATAATTTATATAACCCCTTATAAAAATTAATTACTAAAAGATTTTTTGTTAATGTCAATTTTGTCTTTACATTAAATTAATTAATCCAAATTGTCATTACCACTACCAAGTGTCTCAATGGGGTCCCAAAATTGACCCAAGGATGCCCATGGTTGGCCAATACTCATCCAATAAGGTTAGGACAAGTGTTAAGGTAATTTTGAATTATTATAATATTCTTTTAACCTTGAATTACCCTATTTACCTTTAACCGCAGTAAATAAAAGTCAAAAGTTACTATTCACCAAAAATTATTTTAATCTTATTGAACCACATTTTGCTTCTTGATAACAACCATGTATGTCGGATTTTTGAAATTCAATTCACAGAAGTGGTAAAATTTTATTTAAATGAAAGAGTCGGTTTTTTAACTACCACTAAGTGGTTTCACTATTCATCAAAAATTGAAGTTTTTTAGAAAAATACAAAAAATTCAGCCTAATCTATATTTGATATTATGAATTCAAAAATGATGACTATTTTTCCAAATTCAAAACATAGAAGTGGCATTAATTAATTTTAAAATTAATTCTCGTTATCAAAACAAATAGCGTGTTTTTAAGAAACAATAACTATCAAAAGATCGACACTTGTTTATGTCCAATTTCAAAGTGAAATTAATTCCAATGACCAACATTGGATTAAATGGTAAAAATATATTCTAATTAAACTTTAAAACCAATTAAAAATATAATCTAAACATATAAATTATTTCAATGAAAAAAAAATTAATTAAATTATAAGGTCTTTTTACTATTCATTAAAATATGAAAGTTATCAGAATAATATGAAAAATTGATCCAAAGTAAATTTTTATATCTTGATTCCAAGGAAAAATTTTATTTTTTCAAATTGAACTTATAAACATTTCAAAAACTAGATTTAATGTGGGTGTTCCATCAAAAGGTGACAAAACTGCATTTTTAAAAAATACTTATTTTACCCAAAAACATTATTTTGTTCTCATACCATGTTCTAGAAAATGTGTAAGATGAATAATAATATTATAAAATTAAAAATGTAGTTAATAATATTCATAACGGCTAGTCCATAATAATATTATAACCATGTGTCGTTGTTTAGTGAAACCTTGTATTGCGTACAACACACGCTATCAAGGAAGGTCGTGATTGCATGTAATGCAAGCCAAGTCAGGGTTGCGTACAGTGCAAGACTCCTTTGTTGTTGCATATAAAAAAATCCAACCATATTTCATTTATACGTTGAATATATATATATATATATATACACACTCAATGTTGCGTTGAATAACTATTATCAAACAAACTGGAAATTGTGTTTAACACGATCCAAGATTAGTGTTACGTATACTGCAAGATAATATGGTGTTGTGTATAGCACAAGATAATCTTGGTGTAGCGTACAGTATAAGATATAAAAGAAATTAAAAAGAATATATCTTATAAAATCTCGGGGTGTTACAGAAATAATCTACTAATATAAAATGAAACAATATTAGGGATATGGGACACTATGAAAATTATTTTCCTAAGTGTCAAGGAATCTTTCCTCGTAACATTCCGAGGGAGCAAGGCCATGGTTATGTGATCACATCTACGGAGGTTGAAATTCCCAATGATGTGATGGTAGGTACTTTAATCATTTCCTAAAACATAGAAAATTCTTTATTTGATTCTAGATCATCAAACTCTTTTATATCTTCCCATATTTCCAATAAAATTATATATTTACATATTCATTTAATAAAGATTTGTTTGTAAAAACTCTTAAGGGAAGTATCATTGCAACAAAAATGCGTTGGTCCATCCCATTTATAACACATAATCATTCTTTAGATGAAAACCTTATTATCTTACCTTTGGTTGATGTTGATATAATCCTCAGTATGGGATGGATAAAAAAATATGATTGGAAAATATATTTCAAGAAGAATTAATTTACAATATGTGAGGAAAATGCAGAATCCCATATTATTATAGTAGAAACTAAATAATCTCTTTCATACCCAGATCCACCTCATGTAGCTCTTCTAAATGAAATTCATGTGGAGGAAAAGAAAAAATAATCTATGTATGAGGAAATAAATCTTCAATTTGAAAATGTTCTAGTTGTGAAAGAATAAACGGATGTATTTATAGATAATTTACCTAGACATCCTCTAGAGTGGGAATTTTAGTTCTCTATTGATTTAATTCCTAGTGCAAGACCTATATCATATAATCCTTATAGAATGGCCACAATGGAATTTTTAGAACTGAATAAAAACTGGAGAAGTTGAGTAATATGGTATTTATTCACCCTAGTGTTTCTTCATGGTGATCCCCAAGTCCCTTTTTCAGGATGAAAATGGATCCATGAGGTTATCCATTGACTATAGAGAAGTAAATGCTATTATAATAAAGGTAAAGTATCATCTACCCCACATAGATGACTTATTTGATCAACATCATTAATATAAATATTTTTTAAATATTGAACTTCATTCTAGATGTCATAAATTTCATTTAATGAAAGAAGATATTCCAAATATTTCATTTTGAATCAGGTATGGACATTATTAGTTTACAGTAATTCCATTTGGATTGAATATTGCACACTTTGTTTTCATGGATCTAATGGATAGAGTTATCAAGGAATATTATGATGACATTATTCTAGTGTTTATTAATGATATCTTGTTGAACTCGAAACACTATGAAGGCCATGGTAACCACTTATTGATTGTTTTTAAGAGACACATAAGAAAAGTTCTATCTATGAAATTTAGAAACTGTTAATTTTGGGTTAAATCAATTTCTTTTGTTGTCTATATTTTCTATACGAAATATCAATTGATCCTATGAAGAAGAAGGTGGTCCAAGAATGGCCTATGACAATGAACATAACTGAGGTATGTATTTTCATTGGTATAGCATGTTACTATTGACATTTCATTCAGTATTTCACTTGATTAGCTAACCCATTAAACAAGCTTTCTCGTAAAGGGGTTATGTTCATATAATGAAAATGTGAGGAATTCTTTGAAGAATGGACGAGGAGATTAGTGAATGCTCTGATATTGACTCTACCATCAGGAAATGGTTTATGTGTGATTTATAATGATGCATAAAATAAATTAATTTTATGTGTTCTTATGAAGAATTAAAGAATTATTTTCTATGCATAAAGGAAATTAAAAACTCAGGAACAGAACAATCCAACTCATGATCTTGGGTTAGTAGCTGAAATATTTACTCTGAAAATACTGAGACAATATCTATATACAAAAATATGAGAGATATATACAAATCATGTGTGTTTGAAATATATCTTTTCATAGAAAGAATTCAACATGAAGCAAAGATGATGTCTTTAGATACTCAAGTATTATGATTATATAATACACTACCAACTAGGGAAGGCGAATAAGGTAGCATATGCATTGAGAAGGAAGGATCACGGAGTTCTAAACAAGATGAGGATTGGAAAGGACCATGTTTACATGGATCTAGGAAATATTTATATAGTAATTTTCATAGAAGGACCAACATCATTACTTTTCTAAGTTATTAACAAACCATGTTTATTGGAACAGATTAAAATTTCTTAGTCTGAACATGAGAATTTTCATAGGAAAATTAAAGATGTGAATTTATGGGAAGTTGAAAAACTTCGTGTATGAGGATGAAATTATGAAATTTTTTATGAGAATTGTTTCCCTCTTTACCTAATCTAACAAGGGAGTTATTGGATGATTCTCATAGATCTAATTTCTCTATAAAACCTAGTATCACTAAGATGTATGGAGATTTAATGGAACATTTCTTATGGGATAATATGAAGTGATAATTTCCTGATTATGTATTAAGATGTTTATTATATAAATAGATGAAGGCTGAAAATGTGAAAATGGATTTTCATTACTTTTTTATTTAAAATTTAAGAATATTTTGTTTATTTGTATTGGAAATTATTATAGAAAATATGGAGGAATAAAACTAGGATGTTATTCTCAAACCCTGATTTTTTCCTTTAGGTGTTTGTAGATTTTTTATGCATGTGTAGGAAGAGGGAAAGTAACAATTTTTGGTGGTGGGTGTGCCTGAGAACCGGCCATGGGAGATGGTCGAAATTGGTAGAGTTTTGATCCAATCTTTTAATAGAGTTATAGGATCTTTTCTTGATGATATTGTTATATTTTTAATATGTTGTATTCTTTGGGATATATATATTTTTATGGTACTTACTCATTGAGGATTATTTGGAATACCTATTGTGAATTGATTTATCTTCCTCCTTTTTATGATACTTTTGAAAAAATCATTCCCTTTGACTACTTATTTATGTCGGATTCTAGTTTCCAACCCATGGGGATTGGGAATGTCATTAGAGATTTGTGAGAGCCAGCTTGAGTATCGGTGTATTAGGGTAGCTGGGATGGTTTCTAACAATCCATATACTATTCCTATTGAATACTCACTAGTATTATCAAGTCTAGAGACATCCAAAATAAATTTCAACTTAATTTTAGTACATGGATTAAATTATTGAATACATAATTATCAATATTAAAAGGATTCCATTTATTGATTCTATATAGGATTCAATATTCATATTTAAGAATAGTTCCCTTGTATTGAATATATATATACCTGCATTTTGTTTTTTACCATTTCACAGTATGTGTCTCTTGTAGTAACTCCTCCCTCTAAGATTAGTTAATTGTATTTTATTATGCCAAATCATAAGAATCTGGGGCCCATAAATTATCAAAATACATAATTATCCCTCAATCTAAAAATTACATGTAATTTCCTTCAAAATATAGTTATTTTCAAATAATAATGTATGTTTATATCATTAGTTTCTATAAGATAATAAACAGGGATGCATATGGTGTTTTCAATAATGTCCTTTTTGTAACTAAAGTAAGATTGTAAGAAATGGTTCTCATTTAAAACAAGAAGTAATACATAATAGATTTTCTATTATACTATAAATAATAAGATATCAATTATTAAATATAATTATCACATGGTTAGTTTTAATTTAATTTTTTTTTAAATTCCTGAGATTAAATTATATAATGATTATCAATACATATATTACATTTCATCGATACCATTTTATTACCATAAAAACATTGATGTATAAGGTGATGTGAGTTTGGGATTTCCTTCACTCCATATATTAATGATTAATTAATACTTGGTTATGATACACTCTAAGAATAAAAAGAGACTATAGCTCTATTTTACATATAAATTCATCAACTTCTATGAGTTTTACTTGACAAGGAATTATCTTTTCATAATGAGTAATTCTAGGTCTTAAATTGATATTTATATTTGATTTCTAATTTATAATATCTTTGATTCAATAATTAAAAAAATATATTATTTGAGTATAAAAATCTATAACAACATCTATTTGGAATATCAAATAACTTAATTTTATGTCTAATTAGAAACATAGATAAATGTTTGGGTAATAATCAATACAAAATAATAATTTAACTTGAATATATAATGAAATCATGAATTTGTGAAATTATTTATACATAATTAAGAATTATACTTCTTTATATTATTTTAATAATTCACAAAACATATTTTAATATCAATTTACTTTATTGATTTAAATTTTTTAATACACATATGGAAACATATTGAATTTAATTGAAAAAAAGTAATAGAGAATAATTAAATTAATGAATATACATAAAGTGTCATTTTCTAAATCATTTCACTATATTTTCTCTTCTAATGACATTTCATTCCACACAATAAGAAAATAACATCATGTCACATTCCATTCCACTTGAACATACACTTGGGGGAAGGAAATTTTAGAGAAATAATTTACTTAGTTTTAATCTTGATCCATTTAAATTTTCCATTCCTCTAAAAAACCATAAAAGTTATTGGTTTCCATCCTTTGGGTCCTTCTAAACTTGGATAAGTTGGGTAAGGAGATACGAAAGAGTCTTATAAATTATGTTCATATAATAGTCACTAGAAAATTTGGGGAATCAATAAGGTTATAAAGAAACACTGAGATGAGTGTGTAATTCAATAGGACATTCAAAACCTATAATATATAGGATATCAATGTATCAAATCATATTTACTATGTAAGGTACAAATTGAACACCCTATATAGAAACACAAGACTAAATTAACTTATTTTTGACATTAATTAAATAATTTAGGCATTATATCTCACAGAGAAACCTCACAATCCCAAGAATGGGATGATTAGTGTCTCTAGTGACCTTTTACATAAAAAACATATTACACAACACTTGTTACCATTTATATATAATCAAATTCTTATATACCCCATTATAGTCTTATCATACCTTATAATCATGTTGAAAAAATAGGGGAGGGAAACATATGATAGGGATGAGCACAAATATACAGTAAGGGTAAGAATAATAAATAAAAATCAAAATTCAAATGATAGCATAATATAAACATATGGGTTTTAAAATGTAAAAAAGGAACATGGTCGTAAAATATAGAATTCAAACCAAATAAAATAAATAAGATGATCATAATAATGGAAATATGACATAAGGAAATGGAAGCATAAGTCCATGGAATCATAGAACATGAAGAAACAAAATAAGACGTGAAAACATAACATAATTCAAGGGTCACTCCTAAAATAGCAACCCAATCCATTTTACCAAATAATTACAAGATTTCTAACATAAATATCCATTTATAAAAACCAAATGATTAAATGGACTAGTGTATTTGGAATACTAGGTTCATAAAACATCAGAAGGTAATTAAAATATAAATTCTTTATTTTATACTCCTTAATGAGCTCTAAAATCAAATCAATAGCCCAAAACATCATAGGATAACCTAAAGAATACATAAAAGAAATTGGTGTGATAAAATCCTAATAAAAGGTGCAATAAGGGTTATGAATCAATAGTACATGGGTGATCATAATCAACATCATCATATAATAAACATGGGAATATCATAATAAGCATGGGGAAATGTTTTATAAAGGCATGGAATGTGGAATATGAATAATAATGAAACAACATAACATAGTGGTGAAATACCACTTCTAATTGTGAACAAATGTATCATCATGTTCATGCATAACATATATACATAAATAAAAATATCATAATTATGAAAAAGGATAAGATCATGTTCTGAAATAATGCACATAATATCATGAGATATATCACATTTCTAATTCATTATAGGTATATATAATTAAAGTCCCACCCATCATATAATAAAATGATCATAATCATGCTTCTAATATAGAATGTAAAATAGTCCTTGTCATTAAATAAACCCATCGAAAGAAAAGGCTTTCACAAATTATTTATTAATATTACTTACATTAATAATCTTTTTTCTTCCCAAATGAGTAAGGGAAGTCACATTTTCGGCTCAACATCTCAAGATTAGTCAATGAAATATTTTCGAAATTAATGTACCTTTGAAAAAATATTGTAAATGGATTAGAAAACATTTAAATAACGTAGAAACATGTATATAGCCAAAATAAAACTGAAAGGATAAAAAAAATTAATTTTAAGTTCACTTAGTATTATCCATATAGAAATTTATGTGAAATGTGGATAACCCAAAAAAAATAAGGAATTGGGTTCATCAGACCCCTTACCTTAAAACTTTCATTATTTACTCGGTTTTCTACCTCCTAAATATTAAACATAAGTCTTTTAAATCCTTTAATAATAATTTAATTTTGTTAATTTACATCTCTATTAATCAATTAAAATAATTTTATTTTATGTCTTAATTACCATTTTTGAAGATGAAAATCCTTCATTTCATATTTTCCATAAAAACATATCTTTTTTTAATTTCATTAATATTTATAAATTATATTTATACATAATTATAAATAATTACATAAGCATAAACTAAATATATTTATGCATTTATAAATTATAAATAATTTATTATAACCATCCATATTGGTGGTGATAATAAAAGAGATGCAAACATCCTAATTAGTGTTTATTCGACCATTTACTAGACATTTCTAATGAAGGGGAAAGAAAAGTATGAAATATAAATAATTTATAAATATAATTATTACATTTTTTTAACATAATTAATATAATGGTATCATAATTAATAATTAATATTATAATATTTGTTTTTAAAATAATTGGGAAAAAGTTTATGTGAAGGAGAAATGTGAGAAGAGTTGATAATGATATACACTTTTCTCAATGTAGATTATCTGTTAAGACACTAAATTCACTTGATTATTAGAGTTGGTTTAATTGAAAACATACGTAATAATTATAAGGGTCTTATGGGAGGTTATTTGGGTAGATAGTTTTCTTTTTTATGTGTAGGGAAAAAAAATTCCACTAGGAGGGGTAAGGGTTATTTATTCTTGAGGATAGGGGTATTTTTATGGTAAAATATTTAATAAAATACTATTTCTAAGGAAATCCTTTTAATAATGAGATTTTTACAATATGAATCATATTTCAATAAAATAAAATTAATTTAAGACTTCAATAACCATTGTAAACTGAATTCACTAGTTTATTAAAATGGAAAGTGGAAAAAAGGAAAAATTGTTATTTTAAGGGAACACTTTAGACTTTAGTCTTTGAAATATACATTTTGGGTTTATAAACTAAGATTATTATTTTCAAAAGATTCATTTATATTGTTAAATTTATTTTGGTATGAAATATACAATTTCGTATTTATCAAGTCATTATTGTGTCATCATTATCTCATAAAACATGTGATATTTGAAAAAAAAATTAATTATTCATATAAAGATTGAATTAGTAAAAGAATTTACCAAAAAAATAATCCTTTAAAAAACATTTATGTGTATATAATAATGATAAAATTAATTTTTTGAAAATAATTTTATGCCATAGGAATTTTTAATATTAATTATAAAAATAAATATTTGTATGACGTACATTAAAATGATGTTTATAAAAAAGGTTATTAAAATATATTTGAGTTTTTATCCATGATATATATTATATGGAATTATAAAATTTTATTTTCTTATATTACACTTTTTGAATATTATATTTATTGAATTTTAATTTTTTTAGGTGAAATTACTATTCTGACAGTTCGATTACTATTCTCAATGGTCAAGTAACACTTTCCAAATGTCACATTACAACTCAACGATCACATCACTATTACAATGGTCATATTACCACCTATTAATACATATTCATTCCTTTATGAGTTATTTATTAAAATTCCTCCAATGGTTCTACATTTTTATTTTTATAAAATAGTGATTGGTTTGATAATATTTTTATTCTTTTCTATTTTGTTGTTCGTGGGGGCATTGATTCTGGAATTTTTGGACGATCAAAATTTTACTATTATATTTTTTATTTTTATAATTTTTTTATCCTTGTAATGTTTGAAATTTGCATGTTTTTTATTTCTAATTAATATTGAAATATTGATTAATAAATAAATTTTTTTGGGTATCTTTTTGGTATGTATATTTATGATACTATATAATATAATATAACACACCTTTTTTTAAGAAACCAATATTACTAAAAATGTATGGGTCATTACATTTTTCCCCCTTTATAAATTTCTTCTATTAAATTTTAACTCAAATTATCAAATGATAATAGATAACAATGATTTTGTTTCATTTTTTTCCCAGTTTACGATGTCACCTCTTCATATTTATGGTTTATTCACAATACATTAACAATGTGAGTTGTCTTATTATGTAGAACTTTGTATATATGGTCCAAGATCATCACGAGATACTCTTCATTAGAGAAATCATTTTCCACATATACCACCTATGAATTTAGTACATGTGAAGGATCTGGTATATACTCTCTTAATAGGGATACGTGGAATATGTATTATACTTGAGACCTGGTTAGTGGGAGTTCTATTTGAGAAGTCACAACTCCAATGTGATAAAGAATATCAAAGGTTTCAATGTAACAAGGAATTATTTTTCCCTTCTTCCCAAATCTCATTACTCTCATATATGTGGATATGTGCAGGAAATCCTTATATACAACCTAAAATTCTATTTCGCATCCATGATTGTACACATATATATTTATTTACTTTATGTATCCATTATGTGCAATTGAATTTTCATAACCACTTCTACCATTTCAGGTCCTAGAAGCTTGTGTTCACCAACTTAATCCCAACATGTAGGTGATACACAAATCATTACATAATGGGATTCATATGGATCCATTTGGATTCTTGATTTTAATAAATTATTATATGATAAATAAAGCAAATGAATATTTTTGTTCCACTCTCCTATGAAGTCCTCGAGTATGGTCTCAAAATCTCCTCATGTTTTTTTATAGTCCACTAAGACTGTCCATCAGTTTGGGGGTGATAATCCATAGTGAAGTTCAACATAGTGTTAAGATAATTTTAAAAACTATTTTAGAATAAGGTGTAAAATATTAGATCTTGGTCAGAAACAATCTATAGTGGTGTTCTATGCAACCTCACCAGTTCTTTGAAGTATATCCTTTCAAATTGATCAATTGGGATGTCCTCTCTAATCATAGTGAAGTGATAAGTCTTCATAAGATTATCAACCACAACCCATATAGTACTATTCTTAATAGATATATTTAGAATACTAGGGAAAAAGCCCATGATTATGTTTTACAATTTTCATATATGTATGGGTAATGGTTGCATCATCCCCATAGACCTTTTTCAATGTCCTAGTTTTTACTAAATGTAATTTATTTCCTAAATAAACATGTGTCACATATCATATAATATTATATGCATAAAAATTAAATATATAACAATAAAAGTTTACCTCATTAGTAATGATAATTACATTGGTCAGCTATGAATCCAATTAAAATTTCATACATTACAACTAAAAAAATAATAGAGTTGTTAAAATTTGAAAATATGGATTACCCCAATCAGATAAAATAATCACCACCACTTCTAACACTATATAAATGAAAAAAAAATTATTAAACAAACCAAAATTTTAAGAAATGAGTAATATTTTGAAAGAAAGAATGAACTCTTATTTATAAGGGATAAAGGGAAATGTGAATGTTGTGATTCGACTGTTATATGACCTTTGGCATAATATAACTGACGATCAATATGATTGTTGGGAACTATACCCTTGTTTGACATTTTTACCATGATAAGTATTGTTTATAAGTAGTAATAACAAAGGATAATTTATGTAGAAAGGTGAATCGATGGAATCAACTAGTAGATTCTTTCTGTTAGAAGCCCGTTTTTCATAACAAGGGAGAGAGGTAGCATCATTGGGTTCACCCTTGACCAAGACTAAGATATGATTCAACAAATGAAGATTTAAGAAATTCTCCTAGAGGATAATTTTATATTAGTGAATATTACCACTTGATCAATGTTAGAAAATCCACCCCATGAAACTACTACCACCCCATGCCACACCTTTACGAAATATGTGAGAGTGATAAGGGGTTATGTGTCTCGGAAATAGTTTCTTAATGTCTAATTTCGTTTTTATAAATGGTTATTACATTAATTCCATTTTAATAAATGTTTTTCTTAATAAAATATATGTTTACTTGAGATGAATTTGATAAAGTCATGTTTTGAGCAAACAAAACATAATTATATTTTTCTAAAAAATATATTATATTTTATAATAAACTATGGTATTTTGAATAATATTTGATTTTATAAAATAACCTTATAATTATATCTTATCTAAATATAAAAGATAAAATAATTTTATAATAAACTATTAATTTTTTAAAGTTTCATGGGTTTTATCATACCTTAAAAACTACTATTTTTAATCAAATAAAGATTTTTATATTTAAGAGTTAATATATTCAAATTTAAAATAAATATTATAATAAAATAAAACTTATATTTTAAATCATCACATGGAAATTATATCAAGGTGAATTTATGTGAATTTTCCAAAATACATTATTTTTTTCATGAATAGTAAAAATATTGTTTTGGGTTTTCTTTATAAATTATGACTTCATATTTAAATCATTATTATTTAATAATTAATTAAAGACAGTCAACGAGCTAAAATATTTTATTTTATTAATATTATGTATTTTTATATATTTCAATCAGTGTTCAAAACTATAAATGACTTTTCAAAGTCTAAATTGAAAATTTTAATTTTAAAATATTTTTTTGTGGAAAAGTGAACATTCCATTTCCAATTGGATATACAAAGTGAATTTCATTTATTGTGGATTAAAATGTGATAAAGTGTTATCAAAATTTCCAAAAACAATATAATAAACCATGGTTAAGTTAATGTTTTTTCATTTTCCACAACATAGATTTCCTAAAACTATATTTGGAAATTATTAAAAAATTCATAAGGTTTTTCTAAAAATGACCACCCATTTTAAAATTTCCATTCACTCAAAATCCATCCTACCTAAGAATCTAGTGGTTTATCATCCCATGGAGTCTCCCTAAGGTTTCCTTAATCCCCCAAGGTTCTATCTTCATGTTTTAGGAACAACTCTTCCAGGTAATATAAATATCTAATTATTATTTTCATTCAACTTTTCATTATCAAGTATGTCTTCAATTTTCCAAGAAAACTCATTTATTTCACTGTATATTATCCAATTACATTAATACTTTTCTTTTATGAATGGTATGCTCTTTTCACCCTACATTTCCCCCTTTTCTAAAACCACATATTACATCCATCATATTGCCAAAGTTAATTCTCAAATTTCTCTCTTTTACTAGAGAAGTCATCATTTGTTTTCTTTTTATGAATACCAAAAACTATTCCTTCTCATGGATATTCATCTATTTTTTAAAAATTATTTTTATGGGGTTTTATATAAATGAAACCCAAATTTCCTTTTCTTGGGATAAATATGACGCAATGATCTTTTTTTTTGGAACCTTTTTTCACCATGATTTTGACAAGAAACCCATTCTTTATCCTCCAAATATTATTAATGAAATTATTTATTATGATCTACATGGATCAAATTAATTAATACATATGAAGGGTTCACCCTGATATCACCCCAATTCATTAGTTAAATAATTTATCCTCTATAGATGATGTGTTTTACGAGACATTGGTGAATAAACATGCTAATTTTCATTTATCATGCCTTGGTGATAAACGATTGTGATATGCTTATGAAATTATCCTTTAAATTTCATATCCACATTTCCTTGTCATGATTCATGATCTTTTTATTATGATATGTCTCTTCTTTGTGACTTATTTTTATGCCTCTTGTTTATATTGATATGTCTCAAGATCACATTATTTGTGTATCAATTTCTTATTCCTTCACTATTTATCATGCTCACCCCTTACCTTGGATGTATGTCCCTAGGATATGAGATGTAGTAAGAAAATATTTGGGTGAACCCATGAAGATTTATTTCAAGTGGACTTAGAATAATGTTTTCTCTTTTCATGTATTATGTACCTTATTTCCAAGAAAAAAACATTTAAATATTCTTTTTCAAGTCCCACATAATGTGACATTATGTAGTAAAACGATGGGATGTAATAGGTGGTATCAAAGGGTGGTTTAGTTATTTGTAGGAATTTTTACTTTAAAACATTAGACAGAACCCTAGGGACAAGTCTGAAAATATTAGAACATCATGTTATTTTGGTATGTATTAAGTAAGTGGTGTCTAGGAAAATATTCTCTATCTATATACAACAAGTGGATGTGGATCTGGAACCAATGTACCTAGGGGTAACACACAAAAACACCGCAATGATCTAGAATCAATTGGGAATTAGTGCACGAAAAAGAGGCTTACCGCACAGCTGGTTCGAAACTCTCGGGGGATATGATTGGTTAATAATGAGATTTTTTTGGATCATTATGAAGGATTTATAAAAAATGGAATTATAGGAGATTAATAACATATTTCATTAGTATGGTTTAACACTTAAACCCCATTTAGAATTATAACATTCCTAAAAGTAACATGTTTCTCACTATGGTTTTCTTCTTTTATAAAATGGTATGAAATAAGAGGAACTTCATAATTGATGAATGAAATGAACGATGCACTGAAAACCTTACAGTGTAATATGGAAAGGAAAACATAACGAGTATGATGAATCAACTATCTTGTGTAATGAATAATAACTTGAATCGTGTTGACTGATGAGATTCACCTTGAATGCTACAACTAGTAATTTAGTCCTTCATGCATCAATGACCAACTTCTTTTAGTGGATCTATTACCCCATTGAGTGTTAAAAAATTGATTACCACTAAAGAAAATATATTTTAAATACTCCATTTTTTATATCAATACAAAGTCATCCAAGAAAAATATAACTTAGAAGGATAATATAACCAGTGCTGAACACTCACTAAAAACATGATGTCAAGAAAGAAGATTGATGCTATGGAGATATAAGAGTATAGGGAAATTTTTATTAACAAATATTTATCCCATTAGATGAAGAAATTGATAATGAACTCCCAAAGTAATGAAAAATATAAATCAACTGATATGATGCTATGATATCAACTTTACAAGACCTTATTGATATACCTCTAGCTTTATTATGCATCCTAAGGGAAAGGTTGATATATTCTTCAGTGTAATGAGACCCCGTCTGTAGAGGAATCTATAAATAAATACTATCAAAGTTATAAGGAGATAGTGTGGAGTTCTATAAATGTTGAATTGGATTTTGGGGATATTTATTAGTCACATAGATCAAATGAAAATAATAGATCCATGGTTTCAAACTCATGTAAGAATATTGATCATCAAAGATGAAGAAAAAAAGTTTAACATCATAAAAGAAAAAAATATATAAAGAACAATTTGAGGAACTAATTTCTTGGGAGTGTAATTTTATACAAGTGTATAAAAGATGGACTTATAGATTGGATCATTCATGGTGAGGTGAAGCCCCAACTTCTCAACACTAATGATAATGGGATGATAGTGTAGGCCTAGCAGAAAGTTTAATGCTATAAGTGTGTATAGCTTGGGACCTTTCCAATAAATGTCCAAATTAAAAGATAATATAAGTAATCCACCATTAAACTCATTATAGTCCATTGGAGAATTTTTGGATATTTTTATCACAACAACTAAATTAAAGGAACTAAATGAAGTGGTGGTAGGTACACTCATTGTTCTCTCAAATATTGAAATTTATTTGTCTGATTATATTTCAATGAAATCCTTTATTTCATCCATGCTTGAAAAGAATATAGAATCAATCCCTGAGCTTCTAGAAGTAGTTTTTTCAGTCCAGACTCCAGGATGGATTATCCTAGCATTAGTAGTGTATTGAAACACTAGTATTAACTTTGGTGACTATAATCTCGTCAATAATATAGTAGTTATTTCCTTCGTGGAATTCAATATTATACAAGGGATGGAATGGATATAAAATTATAATGGTAAGATCAAATATAGAATAATAGAAATTTTAGTAGTCCTTAATGGAAAACCAATAGTAATTTTCAAAAGATAGATATCCCAACATGAACTTTTTCTACAAGTACCTCCCATAACCTTCTTTATGGAGATGATCGGAGAAGAGAAGTAAATTAATGTATAAATTTAGAGAATGTACCTATTGTTCTTTAATACTTTGATGTATTTCCTAAAGAGTTACCTGGACCTCCCATAGAAAGATATGTAGGGTTCCCCATTGAATTCATACCTAGATTGAAGCCGATTTTAAAGACCACATTAAAATAAAAAATATGGAGTTCAAGGAATAAAATAAACAACTTCAAAATATTTTAGATAATGGATTTATAAAACTGATAGTATCTCCTTGGGGAGAACATGTTCTTTTTGTAAAGAAAACGGATGGATCAATGCATTTTTGAATTTATTATAGATAACTTAGTGATATAATAGCGAATAAAAACTACCTTGTCCCAAATATTGATGATTTATTTGATCACCTTCATGGGGATTAATTCTTCTCCAAGATTGACTTTCGATCTGGGTATCCTCAATTGAGTGTTAAGAAATAATATATTACAAAGTCTTAATTCTGAACAGTATTTGGGAATTATGAGTTTTATGTTTTCCCATTTGACTTGACTAATTATCCTTATATATTTATTTATTTGATAGATATAATCATTAAGGACTACCATGATAAATTCTTGAAAATTTTTATCGATAATATTATGATATATTCTCAAAGTCACGATGAGAATGAGGATCATCTAAGGGTTATATTAAAAACTTCAAGGAAGGAAATTCTAATTTAAAATTTAGAAAATAATAATTTTGGTTACAAAATGTTAGATTCTTGGGGCACATTGTAACCGATGAAGGGATCTTAGTTTTCCCTGTGAATATAAAGGTTATGGAGGAGTGGCCTCATCCTAAAATGGTAATAGGGATTCATATTTTCCTTGGTTTATAACAATATTAAAGGAGTTTTTGAAAACATTTCATGACTTTATAATCCATAAACCATGTTAACTTGAAAATGTGATAAGTTTATATGTATAAACTAGTGTGGAGAGAGGTTCCATGAAAAGAATATGAGATTTGTTACTGCTCCTATGTTAACTAAACTATCTATCAGAGAAAATTTTGTTATTTATTGTGATATATTTCTAAAAGGTATTGGATACATTTATATGAAAAATATCGAGGTCATTTCTTAAGTGTGTCAAAATTTAAAGAATTATGAACATAATTAACCTACACATAATGTAGAGTTAGTGACAATTATTTTTTCTATGAAAATATGGAGGCACTATCTTTATATATATAAATGTGATATATACAAATACCACCATATTTTGAAGTATATATTCACATCGAAAGAAATGAACATTCATACAAATATAAGACAAATTTGTTGATTCATTATATAAAAAAGAACCAATTATGCTAAAAATGATGAGGATTCAAGTAGATCCATTGATCAATGAACTAGTAAATTTGGAAATGGGAATCGTAAGGGAATGGAAATAATCAAAGTTATCTAAAATGATTTCTAATCCATTATTACTATAGAATATTAAGAGATCCAAAATATAATATCCTCTGTTAGAAAAGAATAAAGAGTTTGTGAATAGTAGTTAGCATCTTGAGTTTAATATTGATTAATAGGGTGTTCTAAAATTTTGTACAGGCCTATGTGTCCCATCAATCTCTGAGACAAAAAAAAGGAACTAACGGATGTTGCTCATAGCTCTATATTCTCAACACATCCTGGAAACTCTAAAATGTATGTAAGACTTCTTTTTAATTGTTGGTGGTAATATATGAAAAAAGGATATTTTCAACTACACTACAAGGTTCTTGGTATATCAATAGGTGAAGGTAGAGAGATGAATTCTTGAAGGGGTATTGCAATCATTACCCATAACAACATGGATGTGGGAAAATATCACAATGGACTTAATCCCTATTCTCCCTATAATATAAAAAAGGAAACTAGGTGATATGGGTTATCATGTATCAACTCACAAATATTCCTATTTTATTTCTATTTGAGACGATTTATTTGTTGACCAACTTTCCAAGATATATGTAAATTAAGTGGTTAGGCTATATGGGGTTCCAATTTCTATCATTTTGGACTGTGTTACAATGTTTTAATCTAAATTTAGAATAATTATTCAACATGATCTAAATAAAAAATTTAATTTTAGTATGGAATATCATACCTCAAATTTATTTCCAACTTAAAAGGATTATTCAGAAACTTGATGGAATGATAAGATAATTCTCAATGGAATTTGAAAGTGGATGGGATCAACACCTCACATTAGTTTCATTATCATACAACTACATCATCCTTATGAGTATTCAAATGGAACCATATGAAGATATATAATGAAATTTATTTATAACTCATATGTGTTGTGATGAAGTTGGTGAGGAGAAGCTAATTGGGCCTAATCTTGTATAAGAGATTAATGAAAAGGTTCATTATATCCGACAATATATTAAGGCTCATAAAAGTTGGGAGAAGATCTATGTTGACAACCGTCAAAGGAAATTGGAGTTTTATTTTGGAGACAAATATTTTCCTTCAGAACTCACCATAGAAGAGAGTCTTCTAATTTAAAAATATTAGCAAGCATAGCCCTCAGTACATTAGCCCCATTGAAATCCTTGATTTCATAGGAGAAGTGTCCTATCAGCTATCACTTACACCAAACATTTCTTAATATCATGATGTATCCTATGTATATCTCAAAAGGAAGTAAATACTCACTCCCTAACATGTATTGAATCCATAGGTGGTATAATTGGAATATGAACTCTCTTATAAGGAGTAGTCGGTGGAGATCTTAGACTATAGATACAATATTTTATAGAAAAAAGACAACCCACATTGTCAATGTATTTGGGAGTAAACATAAATATGAAGAAGTAAACTAGGAATAAGAGGACACAATGAAATAAAAGTACCCTAACTATTTATCAATTGATAGAATGAGTTGAAATTTCAGGGATGAAGTTTTTTAAGGGGGGAAGAATATAATTACCCATTTTTTTAATTTTAATTATTTAATGAATAAATATGTTTCACATATCATATAATATTATACATGAAAAAAATAATTAGAAAATGAATGTTTTTATCACATTAGTAATAATCATTAAATTAGTAACATTTTATACCAATTAAAATGAAAAAAATTACAATTAGAAAAAAATATATAATAAAATAACTACTTTGGGAAATTATTGATTGTATCAATATGATAGAATAATTTCTATCATAACTAACAATATAGAAATAAAATAAAAAATTAGTGAACCAATCAACATTATAAGAAATTAAAATATAATCATAGGGGTAAATGACATTGAATATATATTGAAAGAATGAAGTGGTATTTTTATGGTATAATGGGAAATGTGACCATTGGGATTCAATCGTTATATGATCATTGGTCATGTATAACCATTGTTCTATATGAATGTTGGAAACTATACCATGGTTTGATAATTTAACCTTTATAATTAGTGTTTATAAGTAGTAATGAGAAATGATAATTGATGTAGAAAAGGTAATAGATGGCCTCAACTAGTAGATCCATTCAATTTTAAGCCTATTTGTTGATATTAGGATGGAGGTAGCATCACTAGTGTTCACCCATGACCAAGCCCAATCCAATATTAAATAAGTATATCTTGAAATAAATCACCTATGATACAAGTTCAAGTTATGGGAGGTTACCACTCGGTAGATGTTAACCAAGTAACCATAAGAAACTACTTACATATTACACCTCACCCTTAGGGAATACACGAGAGTGATAACGGGTTACGTGTCTAGGTATTAATTATTTAATATATAATTTCTATTTTATAAATGGTTATTCTATTTATTCCCTTTTAAGAATATTTTTTTATTAATACAATATATTTTTAGTTTAGATGAATTTGATAAATTGTTTTTTGGATGCAAATGAAACATAATTATGTTTTTCTTTAAAATATATAATATTTTATAAAAAACATATGTATTATGAATAATATTTTTTTTATTAAATACTATTTCAATAAAAAATTCTCTAAATATAAATAATAAAATAATTTTATAATTTCATAGGAATTTTTTTATAAGTGTCAGAAAATTGACTTTGTCTTAAAATTAAAATATTTTTTAATAAATAAGGTTTTTTATTACTAAATATTAAAATTATCAAATTTAAATAATAATTTTTAAAAAGATAATAATTATATTTTAAATCATCATGTTGAATTATCATAAGTCGAATTTCGGATAAATCTCTAAAAAAAATTTCATGAATAGTAAAAATAATGTTTTGGGGTTTTAGTACATTTTATGACTTCATATTTTTTTCATAACGATGTAATAATTAATTAAAAAAAATAAAAAACCTAAAATATGTTATTTTGTTAAAAAAATTTATTTTAATATATTTCAATAAATTTAAAAACCTATAAGTTAATTTCCAAATTCAAAAATGGAAAATTTTATTTTTAAATCTTTATTTTATGGAAAATTTAGCTTTCCAGGTCCAAAGGGGTAATCAAAAATTATGTTCAGTTCATATAGCTTAAAATATCATAATTTGTGACTCAAATTTTCAAAAACCATGATTAATAAACATTGGTAAGATAATGGTGTTTCATTTTCTACAACCTAGATTTCCAAGAGCTATATTTATAAATTATTAAACAATTTCACCACATTTTCTCTAAATACCTACAGATTTAACCATTTACCTTCACTACCCATCCATACTATATTATGTTACAATGATTTTTTCTTCCCAAGTATTCACCCAATGGTGTTATCAAACCCTCATGGTTTTGTCCTAAATGTTTATGAATAACCCTTCAAGGTAAAGGAAATATTTACTTATCTTTTCAATTAAAGTTCCCTTTTTTAGTATGTGTTTTATTTTTTAAACTAACACCTTTTTTACACTTTATTGTATCCCATATCTATAATAATAGTATTTTACCAATGGGGTATCCATTTTCCCTCTCATTTTCATCTTTTCTAAAACCTTGTTTTATACCCATCATGCTGCCAAATTTACATTCCAAATTTCTCTCTTTTACTTGAGAAATTATCATTTATTTTATTTTTCAGAATAAAAAAACCTAACCCCTTTTCCATGGGTATTCAACTAGAATTAAAAATTATTTATTTATTTATTTATTAAAATAAATGAAACCCTAATTTCCATTTCATAGTTAAAATTAACATAACAATCATGTCTTTAAAAACTTTTATTCGTCATAATTTTGATTAGAAACCCATTATTTATTCTCAATGGGTTATTAACTAAATTATTATTTATTATATATATGGCTCAAATTAATTGAGACATATGAGGTGTGACCCCTGATATCACCTGAATGAATCTGGTAAAATATTCAATCTCTAAAATGAGATGGTTTATGATACCTTGGTGAATAACCTTGGAAATTTTCATTTATGAAACCTTAGTGATAAACCTCAGTGATATTCACATAAAAGTCTCATTTTAATATTTGATTCACATTTCCATGTTATGATTCTAATTCTTAATGTTATTATATGCCTCTTTTTCATGCCTTGTTGTTATGCTTCGTTTTCTTATTGATATGTTTGATGATCACATGTGTTTTGTCTCCCTTCAATATACCCTAACTAGAATTCATCCTCACCCATTTCCTTTGATTTATTTCCCTAGTATATGAAATGAAGTAAAATAAACTTAGGGTTAAACTAGGTATGTGTATTTCAATTGGATTTATAATAATTTTTTATGTTTTCATTTATTATGTTCAATATTTTTAAGAAAATAATCTTTAAAATATCCTTTGTTTTGTCACATATAATGAAAATTAATGTAATAAATTGGTTGGATTCCATACTTTTGTCTTGAATCCATCACTTTCTCACATATAGGGAACATTTATGCCCAATACACCATATCATTTTTTAAACTATCCTACCAATATTCCTTTTGATGATCTCATTGTATCTTCATACTCCTGGGGTGGATGGAGAAGGTCGAGCAATGTGAATAATTCAGTAGCTCCATAATAATATTATGATTTAATGGTACACATAGTCATGAAACAAATATTAAAAATCTTCTTCTTAAATTTTTAACTCTAAGTATTTACCCTTCATTATATATTCTACCTTCTTTTGTATTTACTCGTCATTTCATTGAGCATAATATATCTTATCCAAAATGGATGGCTGACTAATCATTTGAGAAAGTAATGATGATGTTCCTTATATTATGATTCACATTCCCATACATTGAAAGTCTATGAAGGTTGTATCCTTCATCCTTATCAACATTGATAAGGATATTAGATCATTTCTAACAGAATCATGTGGAACGTCATTTAACATAACAGGGTAGTATTTTATTGAGTATCCATTTTCATTAATCATATAAAATCATATTTGTCATAAAATATTATGCTCCTTAAATGTGAATATATATTTGACGATTTTTGTATCCACACATATATCACAGTTCTCCACATAGATATAATTTTTATCTATTTTCAATGATAGTATCAGTATATCTAACTCTATATCATGGGTTGGGTAGTTACTCTAATAAACTTTATAGTTCCCTAAGTTGTAGAAAATCACTTAATCATTATTCATTAGTATAAAACCCAAGACCTTCTATAAATAATTGTAATTTACAACAAAAATTTACCAACTTGTGGGTAGTGTGAGGGCCGGTGATGTGATAAACCTCTTATTCAATTAAATAAAGCTCAATTAAAATTCACCAGTCCCTAAAAAATTACTACCTTTCGATTCATCTTGGTCAGAATATTTTAAAATCAAGTGAAGTTCCTTAAAATCATTAGTGTTACCTAGATAGACCAAGGAAACTATGGATCTGCATTATACATTATGTTCTAGGACACTCCTCAATTGTCTTTATCTTAGAGGGGTCTACAGATTTCCTTTTACTGGTGATAACATGTCATAATAATGATACTTCCACCTATAATAACTCACATTTATTGTATTTGAAAATAGATTAAACATCTAAAAAGTAATTTGAACATTGTTAAAATTATCTTCAAACACATCCTTTATTTTTGAGTATATTAGAATATCATCTATAAAGGTAATCACAAAATTTTCAATGTAATCTCTAGAGACTATATTTATTAAATCCATAATGATTTTTAGAGCTTTAATGAGACCAAAGGGAACCAAAAAGAACTCATAGTTTCTACACCATCTTCGAAAGGTATTCTACAGAATAATTTCTTTATTCACCATTAATTATATATATCTTGACCGAAGTTCCATGTTAAATAAGCAATGTTCTCCATATAGTTTATCAAAAAATCCATCTATCTGTGGCTGGATATACTTGTTATTTAAGGTTATTTTTTTAATTCACCATAATCAATGCATAGGAACATTTAAAAGTCCATATTATTGATGAAGAGGATCATATCACCCTAATATAAAGCATTCATGTGTATAAAATCCTATTTTATATTCTCTTGTAACTATTTATTCTATTATTCCAACTCAATAGTGTCAAATATACAATTTTTATTTCATATGGTAAGAGATCCAGGAATGAGTTATTTTGTGAAATCAATATCTCGACCATGAGAAGGACCTAGAAATTCTTCAGTTAATTCATCATTATAATTCCCCATAGTGGGAATATCTTCAAGCATGATTCTCTATTTCTTCTCAGTTATTTAGGCTATATGCGCTTTCTCATAAGAAAATAATATCCATTCATGAGAATAGTATTCCAAAGGTCATTAATCCTCCTCATTACACATATAAAAAATTAGAGGATGACTTGTCATGTGAAGAGTAATACCCCTCATCTAATATTTGATATTAGATTTATATAAAGTCAACCAATTTAATCTCAATATAACATGAAATTCTCCTAAAGGATCTAGGACTATATTTATTAAGAGGTTCGGTCCAAGAAAATTGATTGGGGTGGAGTTTTATACTTGTTATTCAATAATGGATCCATCTTTGGTTCTCATATATAGCTCAACCCCCATGTTTTGTAGGGGGTTTTGGAATAGTTCTACTAAATAAGAAATATATTAAAGAATGTTTAGGACTAGAATAAAATAATTTGGTTTCTATTCTCAAATAAATAACTACATTACCTATCACCATGGTATTGTTGGGATCCACATTACTAATAGTTATAGCATATGAACTTCCTTTATCCACATCCCATGGAGGATACACTCATTGATTGTATTTGATAACCCCAAGAATAGGTAATTGGTTCGCATAATTCTCACTTTCCTTATAGTTAAAGCACCATACTGTAGGATGCGTTTTGATTAGAAACAACTTTTCCTCTGTCACATTAGTCTTAAAATTCATATACCTTCAGTATTGGTTAGCTGGGTTCCCCTATCTTCCTAACTAATAACATCTCTTAGTTCCCTTAATACAGTTTATGGGATGCCTATTTGAATATTTTTGACACAAGGGAAGTTGGATCTTCTTTCCACCCTATGATTTATCCATAGAACCTCCTAAATTAAACATTACTTTATGATTTTTATCTCTAATCCTTTGATACCACTGAGTATCACCAATTATTATCTTTACCTTAAGGGAACAATGAAAAAATATTCATATATTTAAAATTATCGAATCACTTAATATTTTCATTAACTCAGCTTTAATCCACTGAAGAAATATTCTACCTTTCTTTCGGTGTTGATGACAAAGTTGTAGGTGTACAATCAAAGCCTTGTGATGTTTTCCATGTATGTCTTGATTGAATCATCATAATTTTTCTTCATTCTGAGTGATCCCCTATTCAATTTTAAATGGAGATTTTGGGGAATATATTTATTTAAAAATATTTTCCTGATTCCTTACCATTCCAAGGAATCAATTTCCCCTTTGGATTTAATTTTCTTTATTAGTTTCCACCACTGACCAGATTCCCCCTCCATACAAAATATAGCTAGACCAATATTATTTTGTTTAGATAATTATGGGATAAATAATATATTCTCAATATAGTTACTACATTATTGCCTGATGAGGGTATTTGAAGATCCATGAAATTTGAGGGGCCATTTTCATATAAAGGACTCAATTGTAACTTTCACTTTCTTAAGAAAAGGAGATAGTTACACTTGATTCATGTTTTTATTCATAAAATGAATCATCTGAGCTAGTGAAATCATGATGTTTTAGACTCTAACTTCTATAATTATAGGTATACTATAAATTAAATCATCATATTTATTATTACATTAATTATTAGAAAATTGTAACACATTCCCCTATATTAACTAGAATAAATGAAAATTTGATGAGAATACTTTAACTAATAAACATATAAATTGTAAACTTCAAACATTTAATGAATAACATATAAAAAAATTATATCATAAATCACGAGTCTCTAGGTTTAAATATAGATTATCCATAGTAATTCTCTGATTAAGTTTTATACCCTAACAATCAATTTAATTCTTTATTATAGTTCATAAAGAGTTTGTTAATTTAATAAATAATATCCCATGGTTGTGTCAGAAAAGATATGTAGTATGGCCCCTCATTTTTGCATTAGGTGATAATTGATTCAATTCCCAATACTCTCATTTTAGGGTAAATTCACCTAGATAAAACTATTTCAGGTCCACATACACTTGTTGTATTCAAACATGGAAACAATTTCGTGGTAAACACTTTCCCTATATTTCACAAAATTTCTAGGACATTCTTCTATACATAAACCTATAAATTGGTTTCTCAAAATAATTTTCTAGTCCAAATGAAAATATAACTAGCCCATACTTTTATACCAACTATAGCAACCCAAGTCTTCTACAAGATTTATTACATGATTTATAACAAAAATATCTAATAAATACTAACAAAGGATTGAAATTCCTGGTGTATTTTCGATACAAGTTTTATAAAACATCAAATGTAACTAAAATATAACATCTTTATTTTATCCTCCATAAGATGATTTTATGTTCTGTTAAGCTCCAATTACTACATTGTATAACATGACGAATACATAAAAGAATGGGGTGGTCTAAAATTCATATAAGGGGAATAATAAGGTCCATGAATCATGTAACACACCATGATTTCAAAGTAAGTTATTTTCTTTAAAGTAATTCAATAGCTTATGTTACAAGCAACACCGAGTTCGAGTGCACCACGACTTACCAAACTTGCTGTTAAAAAGTGGTTATGAATAGTATTAACTGAATTGTGAATTTTATATCATCCATATAATTTTATAATCCATATTATGTGTTTCTTATACATAATATAAGAACAAATTCATTTATTTCAGATAGAAGAAGTATTTTTTGAAAAATGAAATTTTACAACCTTTTAATGGAAAACCCTTTTCAAAACCAATATTTGACACTTTTATATATTCAATTTAATGAAATTAAATTCATATTCTGAATCGAGGCATAAAAATTTATTTTGGATAAATGTTTGGTACTTCTCTTATAACTTTCATATTTTGATGAATACTGAAAAATACTAAATTTTAATTGAAATCAACTTTTTTAATCGAAATAATTTATAGTGTCAAATTATTAATTTGAATGGGTTATGAGTATAATTATATTATATTTTTATCGTTTAATACAATTTAGGTCATTATAAGTAATTTCACATTTAAATTTAACAAAAACATTTGTCAAACTTTTGATAGTTTTTACTTTTTAAAAACCCGCTTTTCGGTTTTGAAAACAGGAATTAATTTTAAATTAATTAATGCAAATTCTATTATTTGAATTTGGTAAAATAGAAATAATTTTTTAATTTGGAATATGAACATTATTTTAGGGTAAATTTTTGGTATTTTTCTCAAAACATTCAATTTTTTATGAATAGTGAAAATAATTGCATTATAGTTTAAAACAGACTTTTTATTTAAATAATTATTTATATTATTTAAATTTATTTTAAATAAAAATAGATATATAATACCTATATAATTTAAATTTAATTCATTGGAGTCATTTTAGAATAAAATTAAATGTATAAAATTTTATTGAACTTTTTACCGTCTTTTACCCACCTTCCAGAAGCATTTACAAATTTGCATAAAACATAATTTTACCACTTCTATGAGTTGAATTTAAAAAATTCAAGAGACATGGTTAATATCAGTAAGTAAAATTTGGTTCAATAAGATGACAATAATTTTTTGTGAATAGTAACTTTTGACTTTTATTTACCACGGTTAAAAGTAAATAGGGTAATTAATGGTAAAAATTATATCATAATTACCATAAAACATTTCCTAATTATATTGGATAAGTATAATTTGACCCAAAAAACCTTAGGAATAAAATGTGAACCTTTTTGGTCCACTTGGATTAGATTAGTACATTTATTGTTATTTTATTTAAAGAAGAGTTAAAAGAGTCAAATTCAACGTTTAATAACTAAAAAATTTTAATATATGGTTAAAAACAATATAAATTCAACTATAAATATTAATTAGAAATATAAAAATATTTCCTACATAATGTTATTTTATTTATAATTTTTATACATTAAATAAATTAATATATTTATGACACAATGATGATGCAGTAATTACCTTATTAATGAAATATTAAAATAATTGATATTATAAATATCCAAATAAATGTAAATTGAGACTTATGATGAATTAAACTAATTTTATAGGTTAATATGAAATGTTAAGGTTAATTTAATAAATTTTATTCGAAGTTATAAAGTTTTTATGGATTTCCAAAAAATCAAATACGAAATAGTGTCAAAATTGACATAATTGAGTTTTTAAAACAAATATTATATTATTAATTGATATAATATTTCTAAAAATATAAGGTTCGGCCAAAGGACTTAGATAAGGTTATATATATTAATAATGAACCACATTGGGCTCTCTTGTCTTGTTATATTAAGTTTATTAACCATATAATATAAAAATACAAAGAGACGTTGTAAATATCAAACTATTTAACTAAGTGTTAAATCTAAAATATATGGTTAATATAATGACCCAAAAATGTATAAAACCTATTGGTTGAGAGTTTTTCAACCCATACACACCTTATAATTTAAATAATTTATTTTGGATCCATTAGAAAACGAAAATGATTTTATTATAAAATAATATTTCATACATTTCCTAAAGTGACCCTCACCTCTCTTATAAAAGGGAACTTCCCCTTATCTTAATTTCACACATCCAAATCCTTTTGTCTCGGCCAAACCCTACCCAAATATCCTCCCAACATTCTTACATTAATCCTAGAGTCCTTCCTTTGGTCCAAAATATAGCCTATGGATCCCTTTTGATCAAATCAAAAGGAAGAACACGAAGAAGAGGTAAATATTTCATCACATCTTTCAAGTTCTTTTCTTCTTCCACTTCCACTTTCTTTGTTGTTTCAATTATAAAATAATAACTCCAGTATCTTATATATAATGTGATGTTATTATAAAAATTGTACAACCATATTCATTATTCTATCCATCCTATAAATGACAAAGTCACCATATGTGCGTACGTACAGATTACCGTCTCCACGTCGTGGTGAAGTTTGTTTTTCAAACACTTCATTATTTGTATGGGTATAATAATGAGTATAAATGATGTAAATAATAAATATAACATGTTAATTATTCTGTATATGAGATATACCATCCAATTACGTATGATTTTTCTATCAATATAATGATATTGTCACTCGTGTGTACGTACGAATTACCATCTCCACGAACGTGATGAGATTCATTCCCCATCGTAATCATTCAAGAATAATTTTAATTTTTTTATTAAAAATAATGTTTATGAACTTAATATAATTCTGGATATTAATAAAATAAATCCTATCCATAACAAACATGGCTTACGTAACTGAGTATATAAAGGAAAATAGATCAGTTAACACCTGAAACGAGGATACTACTAAAATATTATTAACAAAGCATTATTAAAGGATCGTATATGATATAATATTTATGTATATAGTTATTTTATAATTTAATAACAATGATTTGGCTATTATAAGAGAGGTTAACTTACCCTCGACCAAGGAAAGGTACAAGGTAAGGGGTTTTCATCTCACTTTTTTTATTCTCGTGAGATTAATGCTATATTGGCCACTATTCCCTTTTGTGTAGTGTATGTACTTCCCATGATTGTATTCCTAGTGTAATATAATTTAATTTATGGGTATTTACATCCTCATTTTATAGTCCTTATTTTATGGGGTGTGTGTTTTGTAAGTTACCAAATCGGTAAGGGGATTTCAAATTTCAATTTCCACTCATTCAGTTTTATACAAACTTCATTGATTACATTACTCCAAGATTATGTGTGAAATCGCTATTTATTTAATTATATAGTAATTTACACTACCCTTTTTGTGGATATACTTTTGATATAGATAATCAATCCATTTATAAATTCTCTTTTCATCGATATAAACTTGAAAAAAGTAATTTTAACTCAATTTCTATTCATTAAGCTAAACATCCAAGTCATTGGTGTTGTTTTTACAAGAATATGTGTGAATGACCTATGATTTATTTACACTGAATATCCAATCATATTGAATGTATTTATATTTTTCACACATAATTATGTCATTTATTTATCTTTAACCTAAGGATACAGTCTTTATAAAGGAATTCATCTCAACTTACATTCCATTGAGACTTCTTTGTTGTTATTCACCAATTCACTTTTATTTGGTGTATATACTGTACTTTTACACAGTATATCATGACTCCCTTTATTATCATGATAATATAAATTTTTTATTACCTCAATTATTTGTATTCAAGCATCTCTCATTTGGTTTGGAACTCTAACTAAAATATCATTTTAAATGTTTTAAAATTTTATTCTTTTAAATATTTCTCATTAATGCCCATGTTTTATAAATGGTTTTATAGTTTTATTTATATGGAAATTATTGTTATAAAATTGAAATTCCTTTAAAAGTTTCAAAGTGATATGGGACACTTTGATAAAAAAAAATCTATTATAAACAACTTCTTGATAAATAGTGGGACTTTTAAATGTTTTCGTGAAAAAGGGATATTTCCCTCAAATATTTCTACTGATCATTTTCAACCAAGTCAACATCCTTTACGGGATATTATTCTTGATCGAGGTTGATTTATTATGATACAAATCATCTACACTGTAATGAAGTTTTTGTGATTTGTTTGAATGTGGATGTTTTATTTTTATACCGTTCATGGTTTATGGATAAAGTATTGAAATTTCATATGCTAGTTTTAATATGAATGTTTATGTTTTGTTTAAACATTTTCATATGAGGAATGCATTGGACTTAGTAAGTGACGGGTGGAGCCTTCTATATCTCATCAATGCATCGGTAGGTCTCATAAGACAAACTAGTGTCTTGGCACAAGGCCTCGACAAAATCTTCTTTTTAGTCTTGGCACAAGGCCTTGACTATGTGGTTATGATGTCTAGCATTATGAATTACATCATTATGAAAGTTTCTATTGATATTTCATGTTATTATTCGACTAGTATAATATCCATGTGAATAAATAAATGGAATTATTTGATTTTATCTTTTCCATATTATGCTGAAGTTTATGTTTAAAAGGCTTTTCTTTTAGTCTTATACGTTGCCTTAAATGTTTATGCTTATGTACGAAAGTTTCCACTATATTGTTATACTTATTGAGTGTCTGAGCTCACCCCTTTCTATGTTTTATTTTTCCTAGGATTTGAAGAAGTGTTTTATGGCTAACCTATAGGGATAGGCTAAGGATATAAGTGTGTTTAAAAAGGGGACAAAATTTTGTTGATGTTTTTATTTCATGATGTAATGTAAAACTTATGAGTGTATCTAGTACATCTAAGGATATTAAACTGATATATCTTTTAGGAAATTATTCCTTGTATCATTCCAATGGTATGTAATAATACACCGACTCTGGGTAACTGGGGTCGGGGCGTTATAAATCAATAGTACGTGGGTGAGAATAATAAACAACATCATATTATAAACATGGGTTCATTATCATAATCACGGGGGAGATATTTGATAATGTCTTGGAATGTAGAATATTCATAATAATGAAACATCATAACACAATATTAAAATACCACACATAGTTCGGAACAAATCTAATATTCTGTTTACTCATAACATATGTTCATAAATGATAACATCATAATTGTGAACAAAGGTAAAATTAGGCTCATGCACAATACACATAATATAATGAGATATATCACATTAACTAATGAATTTGGGGGATATATAATTTTCGGCCCACTCTTCACATCATAAAACTCTCGTTATCATTATTTCGAAATAGAACACAAAACAATCATAGTCTTGAAATAAACACATGGAATTTAATGGGTTTCATAAAGTATTTGTAAATAAAATTTCCAGAATAAACTTGTGGGTTACCAAATGAATAAGTTAAATCATATTTTTATCATAAAATTTCATCATTCATGAATGGATAATAAAAAACTCAATTGTATTTAATGTGATTTTTTTTGAAATTATTAGTGTTTTGAAAACTAACATATAAGAGGATTAGAATTTTTTTAAATGGTTAGAAACACGTATATCCCCAAACTAAAATGGAAAGGATATATAAAATTAATTTTAGGTTCATTAGAGTGTTATTCATAATCAAAATTATCTGAAATAGGGATAACAGAAAACAGGTAATTGAGTTTAATAATCCACTAACCTTAAATATTACTTAATTTAGTCACTTATCCACCTCATAAATTAAAAACCTAGGTTTATTAAAACATTAAACCATAAGTGAATTTTGTTAATTTGTGTCACTTTTTTATCAGTTATAATCATTATATTTTGTTTCTAAGTTCACATTGTTAGAGATGAATCTTTTGGATATGATATTTCCATTTAAAATATCTCATTTTCTTACGCTATTTTTGTTTAAGACCATTTACACATTATTATAATTAAATCCAAAATATTAAAATAAACATTTTTATACATTTATATATTATAAATAATTAATTATAAAATTCATAAGGGTGGTGATAATAATAGTGTTTCAATCATCCTCGTTGATGGTTAACTGAACATTAACAAGGCATTGTCCAAAGAATTGGAAAGTGAAGTATGGAATATAAATAATTATGGAATATAATTTTAAATTATGTTAAAATAATTATTGTAATGTAAAAATAATTATTAATTAATCATGTAGTATTTTTATAAAAAATAAATTGGGAAGTAGGTTAAAAGAAGATGAAAATGAGAGAAGAGTTGATAAAAACTTACTCTTTATTTAGTATTTCTTCTCTTGTAATGCACAAAAATATATTGGTTCTTAGAGTTGGTTTACTTGAGAAAAAATGTAAGTATTATATGGTTATTTTTAGAGTGGATTTGGGTAGATATTTTCCTTTGTTAACTGTGGGAGGAGTGGTTTTCCAAGGGTCGAGAGAGGTGTTATTTATAATTGAGAATATGAGTATTTTTAGGATAAAATATTGAATAAAATTTTATGTCTAAGTTAAAACTTTTAATAGTGATTTTTTACATTATGAATCATATAAAACAAAAAAAAAATTATTTAGGACTTTAAACCATTTTATAACCATATTTTATAAGTTTAATAAAAAGGAAAGTGGAAAAATTGAAAAATTGTTATTTTAAGGGAACACTTTTGACTTTTGGATATGAAAAATACTTTTTAGTTTTAGAAATGTGGTTTATTGTTTTTAAATGACCCATTTATATTAATAAATTTATTTTCGGATGAAAAAACAAATTTAATATATATTAATTCATTTTTTTTATCATCATTATGTCATAAAAAATGAAGCATTTGATAAACAGTATTTTTATTACTCATGTAAAAATTAAAGTATTTCAAACAGTTATGAAAATCCTTGGGAAATTTTAATTTTCTAATTCTAAAAATTAAATTCATTTTTTCAAATTAGTATTATAAAATTTTTAATTTTAATGTTTAATGTAAAAATTATGATTATTATAAAAAACATTAAAATATAGTTCATTAAAAAGGTGATTATAATTACTTTGAGTTTTTAAATTTGATATTTATTTTATAGAATTATAATACTTATATTTACTTAAATTAATAATTATAAATGCTTTATATATTTAATATTAATATTTTTAGTTGAAATTATTATTTCAACTCTCATGTTATTATTCTCAATGATAAGGTTACTATTCCCAATAGTCAGGTAACAGTTCATATGGTTACATTACTATTACAATGGTTATATTACCTCCTATAAATACATCTTCATTACATCATACATTATTCACTATAATTTCATAAAAGGTTCTATATTTTTATTTCATAAAAAATCAGTTTCATTGATAATATTCTGATACTTTTATATAGTTTTATTTGTGGTGGAAATGATTCTATCAGATTGGAGAGATCCACATTTTTCCATTATAGTTTATCTATTTAATATTTTTTGTTCCCTTGTAATGTATTGAATTTTGATGGGTTTATTTTCTAATTAATTCAATGATCTTTATTAATGATATAAATTTGGGTCTCTTAATTTAGGTGTTATGTGTGTATAATACTATATAATGTAATATAATACAAATTTATTTTGGAAACAAATATTACTAATAATTTTTGGGTCATTACACCCATGTACATCATCATAAAGTTTAAAAAGTACCATATTCGACTGGTTTCACTCCCCATTATCATGAAAATAGTTTACAAAGTCCCATTTTTTATTAGGATCACTCCCTAATTATTTACATATTATCTCATGAGTTATAAATATTTACACAATATTTTGGATGACAATATAATTTTTCACCCATCCATCACATAATATATTATACTTAATTTGACCACCGATGAACAATAAATGGTATTTATTGAGATAAAACGGTCACCAAATAAATTGGATCGATATATAATTCGAGTCCCACTAAACACATAAAAAATCATATATACACATGCCACATGAGAAAGATAACAAATTCATAAATCATAAGAATCATGAAAAGTAAATGGGTTTCAATATTGGAATTTTATGGAATACATGAAGGAAAAATCATAAGGGTTCCCAATAGGAGAAGGAATTCAATTTTATCAGAATTTCATAATTTAAAAAAGGAAATATAACTTCATTATATAGTTTCATTGAATAAAATTCTTTATAATCATCTAGAGAAGAAATAATAAAAATGAACTGCTTTGGTGGATCTTTAATGAAATAGTTGGATTTTCTTTTAAACAAAGAAAATCCTTATCATTTTCCATAAAAAACCATAATAATCCAAGAATTTTATCCGTAAAATAATTATGTGATTATATTAAATTTATATTTTAAAAGACATTAATGGTGATGATTCTTGACATTTCACAAGAATCACAAAATCTTCCTTAAATAGGGTTTACATTGGTGTAGAAATTTCAATGGGAATTAAATACATGTATAACCCTAACAATAAAAATTATATTTAACTATGTATATGTTTAAGGTAAATATTTATAAATATATAAGAAGTTTTTGAGAATAATATTTTATATAGATGGAGAAAATAAAAGACAATGTGTAACCAATAAGTAATATGGGTGGTAAAAAAGATCCTTTTATGTATTAAAATAAATTTTTATAATCCCAAATCATAAAATAAGATAATAAAAACAATATTTTAATAAATGAATGAAGAAATGTATTTTTTTCACATGAGATAAAACTTAATGGGGGTTCTAATTAAAAAGGAGAACATTAGTGGGAATGGATGTTTTGGACAAGGATGTGAAACTATCTTTTAATTAGATGAAAATTATTATTAGCATAGATGCATTTTACAATGGATTAAAACTCTCTATTATATACTATTTGAAAAAAAGTGATCTCACATGACATAAATAGGTAATACCTTATAAAATTAAATATGAAAATCAAGGAAAAATATTTGAACTCAATAATGAAAATTGAGTTATGAAAAAGTGTTATATTTTAGAGAAGACATAAACAGTATCCCACAGTAGGAAAGTGCATGAATAAAAGTTAATTTTATAAGTTCAACAATAATTTATGATATTATAATTCATGGTTGAAGTGAATATAACATACAAATGAATTTGTTTGAAAATATCAATGCATTCCACAATAAAGGTTGGTTGGGTTTTAACACTTATTGTTTAGGAAAATATCTAATAAAATCACTTAAAATATAAAAAGTTTGAATTTGAATATAAAATACCATTTTAAATATAGTTAAAGATATTAAATATCTAATTTGAAATATACACACAGTTTAAAAGAATGTATGTGCATAAAAAATTTGTCTCAATGAAATAAATATCGAGAAAAAATTATATACCAACTAAATTTAAGTTAGAATTTTTTTTTAATATAAAACATAATTAATCATAATTAATCATAGTATACTGATATAAAAAATCATATCATTTAATAAGGAAATTTTTAGAAAAATAATTTTCAAAAAAATAAATGATTTTATTAGTCATTTTAATTAAACAAATTGATTTTCTTTCATATTAAAGGCATCCTCTATAATAATTATAAAAAAATTCATAAAAAAGATACTATTATTAATTACTACTAATTTAATGGATAGGTTTTAGTAGTCTTAGTTAAATTTTAATAATTTATATAAATATACAATAGTTTTTTTTTAAGTTTGGTCATGTGGGTGGAGTAATATTTTGAACACTTTAACATAATTAGTCAAAAACATATAATAAAATTATGGGTTGTCACATCCTCTCCATTATTTTTTGTCAATAATTACTTTGAAAACTAAATATACTCTTATTTACCTATCACTTGAACCTAAAGTATTGATAATTTTATGTGTTTATTTTGTTTGAATTTCATAATAACTGAACAAAACCTGTTTCTTGTAAAATGTAATAATATGGTTTTAATGTACTTTATTAGGCAACTAAGCAAAAGACACAAAATGGACACAAGGATTTTCATTTAAATAAGAACACCGTAGTGTTTACAATACACCAAGATCAAAAGGGTAATCATGATAACCAAATATACCTACTAAAAACCCTATCAAAGTCATGGGAAGACCCCCAAATACAACAATGAGGCCTGGTAAATAAAGAAGATCGCTCAGGTCAGTCGAAACTAATAACATCACCACCGTGATCATGAAAGAAATACTGAGCATCAGGGGTATATCAAGCATCATCTTCTTCAATCACCTGAAATTTAGGACACCCTAAGGCATGGTTTTATATAAGTCAACAACTTGACCATTGCCTTGAGTGACTGTTGGATTCCAACAGCTATAATTATAGTTGTTGGCCTTTTGTAGAATTAATCAAAAAATTATGAGTATAATTTAGTTCTCCAAATAATTAAGTTATCAATTGAAAAATTATAAAACCACACTTAATCATGAACTTTAAAAGTACATGGTGAAATAGTTTGAATTACAATTATGTGATTTTGGAATTTATTAAGGAATTCAAAACCCCTTGAAGATATTTCAATTATATTGTAAATATTTTCATTTCTTAAACAGTATTTTAAACTATTCTAATTAATATATGTTTTTTATTAAACCAAGTTTTTAATTCTATAATACTTGTATAATAATTTCTTGTTTTCAAATTTATAACTTTGTATGTCAAAGGTTTAGTGTTTATAAATAATTTTAGAAATACTTTTAACTAACAAAAAGTCTAATTTGTATTCATTAACCTTATAATGTTTAAAAAAACCCATTTTAAAAAAATTCTATATAGTTATAATAAATGTATAATTTTTTTAATTCTTTAAGACATTATATTTTTGAATGTGGGCTTTCATAAAAATAGTCCTGATAACACCATCCCTTTATAGCTTGGACGAGGGAGGCAGCACACACTAGGTGGTTGAGCCTAGACCAAGGCCAAAACTGAGGCCGGCCCAAGCATGGGCATAAGTTCCCCGAAGGGTGCACGGGAGCAGGAGCACATGAGCATGCCACTGCGGGCGCATGGTCGCGGTGAGGAATAGGAAGGCCGAGGCCTATGGGGGGAGCCTGTGTTTAAGGCTCCCTTGTGTGTGTTGTGATTTTTGAGTTGATCATCGGAGCCTTGGTCTTATACAGATGTTGTGCATGCCTCCCCGATTCGATGTGGGATATAATTTTTCAACATGGATCAGATCTTGACTATTGGATCGCATCACGCGTTATCAGGGTCTTCCATCTCGGTCCGGGCATCGAATCCCAGCAGCCGAGGAGAAACATATACATTTTTATATGCCATTGGATTGGGAGAGATATAATCTCAACCATTTGAGTGTTTTTTTAAACACCGCATCACCCTGAGATATTGGATCTCTTATGATCAAATCAAAGTTGTTCATCTTTTTTTAAACACACGGTTACTCCTCCACTGCCTGATCTGCTCTGCGTTTAATCCTCACCATTCATTATTTCTTCATTTTTCTTCTCCTGCTCCATCCTCTTCCTTTTATACCTATTCCGGGCCAGTACCCTGTCTTCCTCTTCTCTTCATTTTTCTGTGACCATGACCCTATTTTTCCCCTCTTTTCACGCGTCTTCCACAAAGACAAACTTCCCCAATATTTTAATAATCCATTTTGGCCTCGGATCCCTTACAAATTACATTAAAATAATCACTATTGGATTTACTTTTATATATATATATATATATATAATCCCGAGGCACACCCAAGGATCCCCCAGCTCTTCCCCAACTCGAACCTCCAGTGAACTTCAGTTAACCCTCCTTGAGCTCTCCTCCTCCTCAGACCAAGGTAAGGGATAAATTTTTTCTATGTTTTCTTTTTGTAAAACTCTTATATTCTTACATATAGATGGATATATATATATATATATATGAATATATTTAGTTTATTCTAAACCTTAATTCACATGGATTATCAAAACATATTTCAAGTATATTACACATGAATGGAGTCTATGCTTAAAAAATGAAAAATCATTCTTGTCCATTTCAATGTTTCACAGATTATATAAGTTTGTCCCAACCTATTTTTAAATTTCTAAATCTTATATGGTTTCTTCATATAAACTATTTTGGGTTTATGAACTCTGATGAGTGATATTTTATTTTCAATAATATTTTTCTTTTTGATACATGAAACAACACGCAAGGGTTCTAATCTATCACATATTTTTTGTGTACCCTTAAACATAATTCATGTACTTGTGGTTTTGTGTTAAATTATATATATATATATATATATATATGTTTTTTAACAGCTAAACTTTCACAAAAACTATCCTTATTGTTTTAAAACATGATTATGAGGAATATAACAGTCGCAAGAATCTATTTGGTCATGTTTGGGTTATGAAAGATGTCAAGCAGACACTCTGTGTACATATATAAGTATATATATATATGGTTTTTCCGTGATTATCTAATCCACATAAACACATACGTGTATTTTAAACTTTAATTCTCAAGAAATTGGTACGATAGTTTTCATGTTCAAGTATAAATATACATTCATGCATATATACATATGTTTAATTATTTCTTTTATTCATGAACATTTCTCTAAGAAATAGCCCACACTTTGTATTTTCCCAATTTTCACAAGAAAAGCTTTGGATCATTTATAGTTTATGATTTAATCATTTTCACCTTGCATGGATTAAAGGAGTATCATAATGTCAAATCATATAGGCATGGTTTTAGAAAAAGGGTCACATTCCTAAGAGTTTAATGCAAGTGTTTTTATTTCATGTGATAACCCATCATTTTATGTGAACTAATTCTTACTACATGTGTAGGGGAATGTTGTTTTAGTTCCTACATGTCATTGTTAAATCTGGAACTAACAAAATCTAGTTCTTTTACACTCAATGTAAAATTCCATTAATTTAATTTACTATATGAAAATGATTATGGATTAAGAACATAAGTTTTCTATGTAATATGAACACTACGAAGATGAGATCAAGCTAAGACATATGAGGAATGTATTGGAATTAAAATAATGTGATGGGTGCACCATGAATTATACAACACTCCAATGTATTGGGTAAAGTGATTAAGTCTCATGAGTTAAGTGAAATTATGTGTGAATATGATGCTTGATTTGTTCACAACTATGTGTGGTAGTTGACCACAATTATGTTGGGTTTCTACCCACATCTAATGTTATGGTTATATGAATTTATTTTAAATTCCAATTATTCATGATGTGTTTATGTTTACAATTATGCTTTTAAAGTTGGATTGATAAGTTTATGAATAATGCACATCTCATGCATTTCTTATATACATATTCACACTCTGATTCATGTTTTATTTGAAGTCTTTATGTAATCATAATTAACTTTTCAAAAAGGGGACTTTCAGAAAAATGTTTGCAAGTAACCTATGAAAATATTGATAATTTTTTCCTCTTAAGAAAACATTTTAATATTTCTTCAGATATTATTGTTTTAAAATGTGGAATTTTGTTAAGTATTTTAAAAACCCTTATTGGGCATTTTTATGCTCACCCTACATTTTTTTAGAATTTTCAGGTTTAAGTTTGAGCAAAGGAAGTATGACAGAAGTTGCTGGTTTCCTAGAACCCAAACCAAATTCGATCCCCTGGAAGGGAAATGATGTGTAATTTTTTTAGTGCATGTTTTTTGTCTAAACTCACACATCATGTTCTGGAGGCACTAGCTCTAAGTTTTCTGGTGAGGGTTCCTCACAATTGATATCAGAGGATTTGATTTGGATAACTCTAGAAAACCATAACTGAAAAAAAATACTTAAGAATTACTAAATTTAACATTTTTCCTAATTTTTAGATGGTTAATGAAGGTACTGGCCTTCCGTATCTTCCCAATGAGTCCCTAGAAAACATAATTTCCATATCCATCCCCAAAAATTTAATAAACTATGCCCATATCAGAATGACATGTAAACACCTCTATGATGTGTCCAACTCTCCCCGTGTACTTCAACTCCACAGAATATCAGGTCTGGATTACATCTTTGTGGTGAAATCTCAATTTCCATCCAATGTACAACAGGGAAAATACTACGAGGGACTTTTTAGATGCTTCATTACAGTATAAGAAATCCAGTCCCTTACGACCTTCCAAGAATCTACAGCATCAGGAGACCTTCGCGCAACGTAAATGTGTCAAGTATTGTCCTAGGGACATTATGGACAAGTAATGGACTTTTAAATCCTTGAATATAAAGCCTCCCGTTTAGTTTACATACATCAAGTGCATACTGATGTCTCTTAGCTATACACCCCACACGCCAGACTTTGGAGACAACACAAGTGCACCCATGATATCAAACCTGACTACTCGGGTTGCATATGGTTCAGGGAGATTGAAAGTTTGGAACTAGTTTTGGGGATTCATGTATTAGGTAACTGAAGAAACCATTATCCATTCCTTTTTATGTACCAGTGGTTATATGAGAATAAAATTTGTTATCTCTTCTTTCTACCATCTTTACTTTTTTTATACCTTTGTATGGGTTTCAATGATTGAGCTTTGATAAATTTTATTTTCAGATGGATGGATGGACTCACAACTTATCACTCCCTACAGAGATACTAGATACCAACATGGTCAAAACCTATGAGGAAGATTCCCTACCCTTCACAAATTTGCGAATAACGTGCAAGAAACTTTACGAATTGTCAAATAGTCTTGAAATTTTCCACTCCTGTTCGGAGAATCCTTACATATACCACTGAATAGCCACAGTCTAACTAGCCAAGTACTGGAAGAGGGGAAAATACCATGAAGGGATTTTCCTATGCATTACTCTAGGCCGGAAGTTCACAACTAGAGTAAGATTTCAAGAGGCTTCTTTGGAGGGAGACCTTTACGTAGCCTACATGTACCAACTCCTCAGTTTCAACTTATACGACAATGTCTAGGACTTAGATTCCCTAAATCAATAGGTAACTCAATGAATTATTTGAGATTTGGTCCATATGGACATCTCCAATATTTCTACCATGTGAGCATCCCTTTAGAAGTCTGAGTGTATGTGGCATGACTTCAACCCATACTGTTTGAAGTGTGTTTTGTCTAGATAAGCTGAAGAGTTGAAATCAACTTGGGAATTCACCTGGACACACTAGGGGACCCTCCACAATGGAGGATGCCGTGAACTGTGTGGGATAGTCTTTTTTATGTGGTTATGAAGAATGAATTGCGAGGATGAAATTATTTGAAGTGGGGGTAATGTAATACCCTGAAACCTAAACCTCGAGTATTGATAAATTTATGTGTTCATTTTGTTTGAATTTCATAATAACTGAACAAAACCCATTTCTCATAAAAAAGTAGTAATATGGTTTCAATGTACTTTATTATTAAACCGATTAAAATACACAAAATGGACCCAAGGATTTTCATTTAAATAAGAACATCGTAGTGTTTACAATACATCGATATCAAAAGGGTAATCATGCTGACCAAATATACCTACTAAAAACCCTATCAATGCCATGGGAAGATCCCCAAATACAACAATGAGGCCCGATAAATAAATGAAATCCCTCGGGTCAGTCTAAACAAATAACATCACCACCGTGATCATGAAAACCGTACTGAGCATCAGGGGTATATCCAGCACCATCTTCTTCAATCTCCTTGAATTTAGGTCACCCTAAGGCATGGTTTTATATAAGGACACAACTTGACCATTTCCTTGGGTGAACATTGGATTCCTACGACTATAATTATAGTCATTGTCCTTTTGGAGAATTAATAAAAAAACATATGAGTATAATTTAGTTCCACAAATAATTATGTTTTGAATTGAAAAATTATAAAACCACCCCTAATCATTAACTTTAAAAGGACATGGTGAAATAGTTTTAATTACACTTAAGTGATTTTGGAATGGGTTAAAGAATTCAAAAAACCTTGAAAATATTTCAATTATATTATAAAGATGTTCATTTCTTAAATATTATTTTAAATTAATCTAATTAAACTATGTTTTTGATTAAACAATGTTTTTAATTCTATAATACTAGTATAAGAATTTCCAGTTTTCAAATTTACAAAATTTTATGTTAAAGGTTTAGTGTTTAAAAATAATTTTAGAAATACTTTTAACTAATAAAAAGTCTAATTTGTATTCATTAACCATCTAATGTTTAACAAAATCCATGTTTTAAAAAATAATAATAATTTCTATATAGTTATAATAAATGTAATATTTTTTATTCTTTAAGAATTTATATTTGTGAATGTCTGTTTTATAAAAATAGGTCTGCTAGGGCCATCCCTTTATAGCTGGGCCAAGGGAGGAAGCTCACACTAGGTGACTAAGACTAGCCCTCAGTCAAAGACAAGTTCGACCTGAGCATGGGCATAGGTTCCCCAAAGGGTGCACGGGAGAAGGAGTGTATGAGTGTGCCACTGCAGGTGGATGGTCGCGATGAGGCATAGGAAGGTTGAGGCCAGCAGGGGGAGCTCATGTTTAAGGCTCCCTTGTGTGTGTTTTGATTTTTGAGTTGAGCATTAGAGCCTCGATCTTATAAGGAAGCTGTGTGTGCCACCCCAATTTGAGGTGGGAAATAATTTTTCAACCGGGATCTGATCTCGACCATTAGATCGCATCATGCGTGATCAGGGCCATCCATCTCGGTTTGAGCCTCGAATCTGAGCAACCATGGTAAAACATCAGCATTTTTATATGTTGTCGGATCGAGAAAGATCTAATCACAACCGTCTGAGAGTTTTTCTAAACATTGTGTCTCCCTGATCCGTTGGATCTCTTATGATAAAATCAAAGATATTCATCTTTTTTTAAACACACGATTACCCCTCCAATGTCCGATATGCTCCATGTTTAATCCTCACCATTCATTCTTTCTTAATTTTTCTTCTCCTGCACCATCTTCTTCCTTTTCCACCTACGCCAAGTCATTTCCCTATCTTCCACTTCTCTTAGTTTTTCTGTGACCATGACCCAGCTGTTACCCTCTTTTCACGCATCTTCCACAAAGACCGACTTCCCTGGTCTTTTAATAAGACATTTTGGCCTCAGATCCCTTAAAACTTGCATTAAAATAATCAATATAGGATTGGTTTAAATATATATATATATATACACACACACACACCTGAGGAACACCCAAGGATCCCCAGTCTATTCCCCAACTCAATCCTCCAGTGAACTTTAGTTAACCCTCCTTGAGCTCTCCTCCTCCTCAGACCAAGGTAAGGGATAAATTTTTTTCTTTGTTTTCTTTTTGTAAAACTTTTATATTCTTACATATATATGGATATCTATATATATATATATATATGAATATATTCAGTTTATTCTAAACCTTAATTCATGTGGATTATCAAATCATATTTTGAGTATATTACACATGAAAGGAGTTTATGCTTCAAAGATGAAAAATCCTTCTTGTCAATTTTAACATTTCATAGATTATATAAGTTTGTCCCAACCTATTTTGAAATTTTGAAATATTATAGGGTTTATTAATATAAACTATTTCAGGTTTATGAACTTTGATTAGCGATATTTTGTTTTCAAGAATTTTTTTCTTTTCGATACGTGAAACAATACACAAGGGTTCTAATTTATCACGTATTGTTTGTGTACCCTTAAACATAATTCATGTACTTGTGGTTATGTGTTAAAGTATACATATATATATATATATAAGTTTGGTAATAGCTGAAATTTCAAAAAACAGAATCCTTATTGGTTCAAAACATGATTATGAAGAATATAACGGTTGCAAGAATCTCTTTAGTCTTGTTTGGGTTAAGAAAGATTTCAAGAAGACACCTTGTTTACATATATAAGTATATATATATATTATTTTTCCATGATTTTCAAATCCACATAAATACATACTTGTATTTCAAACTTTAATTATCAAGCAAGTGGTATTATTGTTTTCATGTTCAAATATAAATATACATTCATGCATAAGTACCTATGTTTAATTATTTCTTTAATGAATGAACATTTCTCTAAGAAATAACCCACACTTTATATTTTCCCAATTGTCACAAGAAATGCTTTGGATCATTTATAGTTTATGATTAAAATTTTTTTACCTTGCTTGGATTAAATCAGTATCCCAATGTCAAATCATGTTGACATGGTTTTAGAAAAAGGTTCAGGTTCCTAAGAGTTTAATGAAAGTGCTCTTATTTCATGTGATAACCTGTCATTTTATGTGAATTAATTATTACTACATGTGTAGGGGCATGTTGTTTTAGTTCCATCATGTCATTGTTAAATCTAGAGCTGAAAAATCTAGTTATTTGGCACTTAATTCATAATTCAATTAAATTAAGTGAATGTATGCAAATGATTGTGGATTAAGAATGTAATTTCTCTATGTAATATGAACACTACGATGATGAGACCATGCTACGACATATGAGGAATGTATTGGACATAAAATGATGTGATGGGTGCGCCTGGAATTATACAGTGCTCCAATGAATTGGGTGAAGTGATGAAGTCACAAGAGTTAAGTGAAATGATGTGTGAACATGATGCTAGCATTGTTCACAGTTATGTGTGTTAGTTGACCATAATTAGGTTGGGTTTCTGCCCGTACGGTCTTTGCACAAGGCCTTTAAAAAGTCTGTAATTATACATTCCCTCATTATGTAACGGTAAATGATCAACCAAGGGATCGTTCGACTAATAGAATAACCCTTGTCTAAGGATCTTCTATGATAATGGTAATGAAGGTATAAATAATAATTATGTATGCACATGGCATGTTATGCAAGGAAAGGGTATCTAATGTTACCGTTATATGCATTTCTTTTAACTTCCAATGGTTCATGATGTGCTTATGTTTACAATTGTGATTTTAAAGTTGGATTGATAATTTTATGAATTATTCACATCTCATGCATTTATTATATACATATTCACACTCTGATTCAATTTTTATTTGAAGTATTTATGTAAGCACAATTATCTTGCCGAAAAGGGGTCTTTCAGAAACATGTTTGCAAGTAACCTATGAAAATATTGATAATGTTTTCCTCTTAAGAAAATGTTTTAAGATTGATTCAGAGATTGTTTTTTAGGGGAATTTCATTAAGTGTTTTAAAAACCCTTACTGGGAATTCGTATGCTCACACTATGTTTTTTTTAAAAATTTCATGTTTCAGTTTGAAAAAAGGAAGTATGACAGAAGTAACTGGTTTCCCAGAACCTGAACCGAATTCGATCCTCTAGAAGGGAAATGATGTGTAATTTATTTAGTGTATGTTTTTTTGTTTAAAATGACACATCATGTTCTAGAGGGACCAAATTTGGGTGTTCCAGGTCAAGTTCCTTGAAGATTTTATTTAAAATTAATTAAATGTGTGTTGTTCACTTAGATATAATGCAACATATTACCATTTGAACTACCATACATGGTCTTAATCTTGTACTATGTACTCGCATGGCATGTGGCCTAAATGAAATGTCACAAAATTAAACTACATATAATGTAAATAAATTACACACATATACTTTTTAAATAATCTGGCACTTACCACATTCAATTCACATGGTGTAAATGACATGTAAGGACTAAACACAACATGTAGTAACAAGTTTTACAAAAAAATAAATTAAGTGTTTAATATTCTATAAATCTATAACATGGATTTTACTATTAATAAATGTCACTTAAACATATATTTATTAGGTTTATTAGTTTAATTAATTAAAATTTCTTCCCTATGTAAATAGGTAATATATTCACAGCGTTTATAATTCATCCACACATAATGTATTTTTCTTGTTGTATATGCACAATACATGCCCAGGGACTTGGAATGTATTTCTATAAGAACATTTATAAGGTAAAATATTTTTAAAATAGTTATATTTCCATAACATCCATGTTTAGGGGATTATATTCCTAAATTTTCAAGTAATAAATAATTTACATGTCCTTTCCATGTTGTTTCAACCATGAATATGTCTAGACTACACAATGTGTATGCATACTACACATAGTGGAGTTTGACAATCTATATACTAGTCTTGCTTAATGAACATTTGGAATGTAATGATGGTATGTTTTATTTCATTTTAATGAAATTTATAAATTAATTCAAGGATAATCATGGTGAAACAAACAGAAATACATGGTGTATACCTCTTTTTTACAAGTTGTGTAGTTTTTTTATACAATCAGAAACCTAATGACCTCTTGATGGTTCATTGAATGTTTATCATAAATTTTTAACTAATTATAAGTCATATAAAGGTGAATGAATATTAAATGTCAACATTAAAATTAAACAATTAACAAATTGAAAATTTAAACAGACATATAATTTTTAAATCAATGATTATTAAAAAATAATCATAAATTTAAATTTGACTTCTCTAATTCCCCTCAAATGTTCCTGGTTCCATAAAATATAGTCAAGCCTATTCCTAACAATAATTTTTCTTTTAGTATATTTAATAAATCCTAAAAACATGATGAAAAAATGATTTGTTTCATGATTATATGTCATGAATAAAGATGAAATAACCGAAAACTCGTGACAGGGCCATTTCAAAATGTTTTTTAAATTTAATAATAAAAAATTAACTATGTTTTGAGATCATTATTTAATGTAGGTGCTTATCACTTGATCTTCTATTTTAATGTGCCATCATTAAATCAATAGTATCTAAAGTAAAATTCCATTAGTGGTGATATATAGAAGTTCCTTTGATCAAGAAGTATTATTGATGATACTTTTGGTTCCTGTATGGTGTTATCAATCATCTTGTGTTTCTAACTATAAGTCACAACACAATTATTTAGGTTTGAAGGGAAATTTAATTTTTCTCATTCTTGATGAGGAGTTGGGAGGAAAATACTCTCCCAATATTTAAGGAAAACTCTGGATACGTTCTACATAGAGTGAATTATTTAGAGAGGAAATCATTATACATGGGAAAATGACTTCCACTTGTCTATAGAAATAATATAATCATTTATATTTAGATCAAGGTTTATAAAATTGGAACTTACACAAAGAACCTTAACCAAACTCATAATTAATTGATAATCCTACTTCCAATATCATTATTATTATAATTAATTCACTCACACGTACATGTCTCATGGATAATATAAATATTAATTAATTAATTAGTATTTGATTAAATGATTTTTAATATATCATTCTCATTACCAAGTTCCATAACATGAACATTCAACATTCCCCATCATTTACCAAACCAAAAATAATATATATAATTAATTTAATGAAAAGGTAAATATAATATTCTTGGTTGGGTTTATAATTATTTGTTTTAATATTCAACTCACATAACATATAGATTAAATATATGTGATCAATAAATCTAGAATAAATATTATTTCTCATTCAAGATAATAAATATTATTCAAAAAATCAAATTCAAATAGAATTTAATTAATACCAATGGAAATATTAAATGAGTTATCCACTAAGATTATTCTTATATGGAATTAAGAAGGTTTTCTCAAAGTTTTATATCACTAGCTAGTATCATTTAAAGGAACCCACAGATGTCGAATTTAATGTCATAACATTGAAAACCACATAAGAATGATCACAATGTAATATAATCTCAATATATTGATATCCCATTGAGTAGTTTTTATACTTGTACCATCAACCTATATGCTTGATATAAATTTCATTAACTTTTTAAAATGAACATGTTAATAAACCATGTACATGGAATTTAATATAACAATCCTATTTCAATCAAAGGGTTATAATATCATATTCCATAAAGATTAAAGATAAAAATCCTTCATTATCTTAGTCATTAATAACATATCATTTGTGAAAGAGACAATATACCAAATTAAATTTTGAATATATAACATAATGGTTTATAGTAATACATCTAACTCCATGAATCAATTAATGTGTTAATAAAAAACCTAATATATGTGGATCAATACACATATTCAGATATAGGAATATTAAATGAAAAATATAACATGTTTTATTATTATAGTAAGGTATATCCCCATAATCTTCCATATTAGTAATTACCAAGTGATAACTTCATGAGTAGAAGTCTCACATGTTTATGAAAATTGGTACCTAAGATCCAACATTATCCATGTCTCATAAGATGATTGCATATAAACATAGGACATATAGTTTATGAATACCATCATATAATTTCACAGTTATCATCATAGTAGATACATGTTATGTAATTTTCAATGTGATATATATTCTAGGACCTTATTGTGTTACAGATATGTAAAAGATCAACCAATACGTAATAAGGTATTTATTGATATTCATGTTTATATATGTATAGTAAATTCAATGAATTTTTTTGTTCTAAATTCTAATTAAAACATAAACACCAAACTGTCGAATCAAAATAACCATATAATAATTTTTTTTAAGTATTATACTTGGATAAATATATAATTTTACCCTTTTAGATATACTGAGTCTTGAAAACTCAAAAAAACTAAGTTTTACTAAGAAAAGATTCATTTCACTACAGCCTACTAACCTTAACCCATTTTTCATCTAAAATTAAACTATTAGGGTTCCCTCAAAAGGGAATATAATAAATAACTCATGCAGAAAACAACCCCCCATCGCATTACCTCCCATCACCGTCAATTTTCCTAGCTATAATAAAACATTATACACCCCCACCTATAAAATATAATAAAATTTCAACACTAAATACATAATATCCTACTTATCTTGATTAAATACTTCAATGGGAAGATACATCTACCGCCCATGAGTTATTCAAAGACTTGTAACTTAATAAATTCTTTATCGAAAGGGTCATCCCACCACTTAGGATAAAAAAATACACCAACCATTAAGATTCGTCTCAAAATGATTCATTTTTATGGTTACCACTGTTACGAGACTAAGGTAATATGACATAAATATCCTATATATATGATTTAAATATATAAGTAAATCAGTTATGTTATCTTTTATGATATAACCAACAGTAGTACATAAATTTAACCCATTTTCTCATGTGATTCATATGGGAAATTGTACCATATGATTGGATGTAATTATATAGAATAGTTAGATAATCTAATACACATATATTTAGGATTTCCAATAATTTAATACATAAATAATAAATCATTCTAGATTAATATTCAAATCATTTGAAAATAATACACCCCTAGGAACCATAAAGGTCTTATGTCTTTAAATACTAGATACATAATCAAATTATTATATTAAATATATTAAACATCTCTAAAAAATTTATTCACACACAGTAACCATATTATAAAAACCAAGAATAATAAATATCTTAATAACATACTAAAAATTAAACATAAAAATGTTTGAGTTCAGATGGTTAGTATGGGTAAATATTGGATATAGAAATTGATGATTAGAATTGAGCATCAAATAAGAATAATTGTATGAGAACATCAGAATAACATAAAAAATGATACTAAACATTTCATATAAAATAAATCATGATTCATTTAATAATAATTTTTAAAACCAAAGACATTATTCATGCTATTGAGGAATCATCAATAATTAGTCTTGAGCTATGATAGTATATCATAACCATAAGACAAAATTTTTTGTAATAAATAAAATCACAAAAAAAAACATTTATTATGGTAATTTCCACTACCTAAACTATCATATTGAACAGAGTCCCATAGTGGATTGGGATCAATCCACATTATTAGAATTTCATTATCCAAACCACACTCTAAAGATTACGATACAGGGTAGCATCCCAAACTATACTATGTGCACTCCCCATTGAAGTATGTATTATATTATCAGAAATAAATATTTATCCAATGAGTTAAATGGTTATATAATTCTATACCCACTATTAATATAATTAAAATCATATATAAGGGTTCCAAAAGATCATAAAAACATTTATCATTTCATCATAGAATAATTATATAGTGGGAATATAAAGGGTATTTGGAAACCCTCCCTAAAACAACATCATAATATGCCATTAAAAGAATTAATTTATATGTTATTACAGTGTTCTGGACCTTATCGGACATTCCTTTATATTTTTATGAGGCTCAATGGTGTTGAGAGGGATTTTGGAGGTGTTTCGTAGGATAAATGGTATTTTTAGCCTTTTATGGGGTCAATATGCCACGATTGTGGGTGTGGTAGAGGTAGTATTGGGATGGTTATGTGGTGCTGGAAAAACATGTGTTGTCATGATATTTTGGAAGAAATATTTCTCATGGTGTCCTCCTATCTAAAACAACCAATGTGAGAAACATCCATTGTGGTAATGTCACTTAGCATGGTTCCTTGAGGACGATCCTTTATGAAATCAGTTTTGGGAAATGGATTTCCAATACAGTTTAAATATTGTGGTAAAGAGGTAATTTCCATGGATTTGAAAATATTCCTTGGAAGAATCCATTTTGTTTTATAGTGTCCAATAACAATATGGCCATGGCCAGGTCGTGGTGGTGGTTAAGCTAGTTTTGGTATAAATAAAAACCTCAACATTCAACATGGATCTTGAGTTGTTTGAAGGGGAAAAACTTATGCAACATTATGGGGGTTTTAAATATGATTTTAATTTGTTCTTATCCCTTATTAATTTTCCCACACACCTCCTTGAGTATTCTGTCATCTTCTAGATGATCTCATGAACCTACAAAGTGGTTTGGTTTCTTATCTAATTGAGGATCCATTGGTGAATGTTTTCACTAGGAAGTGTCAATTATACCTATATTATCACCCTTTGATAGACTTCATGGACATTCTATTCCCAAGATCATCATTAATCAAACACCCTTGGTTTAAATTATGACCTCCCCTCTTCTCTTTCTATGTTCTTATTAGTTCTTCTTTTTCAAGTGGATCATAGTAATGGGAATACTTATTTTGGGTGTTCATTAGGTTTGGATTGGTAATTGATTTATATTTTTAGGTATTGTATAATTATTCATTGATCCTACTGATCCTTTGTCTCTTGTTCTTTCTTGTGGGTGTTGGTTCTCTTTAAAGCTTCAATATGGGTAGGGGAAACATTATCTCTCCTCATTTACTAGTATATGTAGGAACATCTTGATTTTTTATTCCTTTAGTTAGATGGTATGTATCAAAAAAATGAATATAATTAAATTAATAAATTGATATTGGAAGGAATGGGAGTAATCTCATGAGTTTTACTTGTTCATTTGACTTCCCTATATGGTTGAGCATGCTTTTTATTGTTATCAATTTGGTTTTTTTGTAATATTGTTTTTATGAACATTCAATTGTAAATTATTAAATTATTTCTTGATTAGACTCAACGTATATTAAATCTTACAATATATATGTTGCAGGGAAATATTCTTTCCATGGAATCTTGGATTTAGTGAGAATAGCCTTGAAATTAGTTAAATAATTGTGATAAAATTATTTTCAATAATTAAACTAGTGACATGTTGTGGTTGTGATGTGGGGTGGTAGTGATGTGTGGTGGATAAGATATATTTTGTTTTTGAGTTCGGATAAATGTGAAGTGAGGTTTGTGTCTTGATATGGATGGACTGTGTTGTTTTGTGTTATGGTGTGTTAGTTTCCTTGTAGGGATGGAATGAAATGTTAAGGATATAACTGAACTTTCATGGGTTGGAATGACTAATGAATATATGAATTATAGTGGTGAGATTTTTTAAAGTGGTATTCAGTAAATATGAAATGAATGGGATTCATAAATGAAGATAGGTTGTAATTGTAAATTTTGGAAATATTTTCTCTTGAATGGTATGCTAGAATGTAGATTGTGTGAGGATTTCTTATGTTGTGTCATATATTAGAGGTGGTCATGGTAGTGGTAGAGTATTTGATGTTTTATAGTTATGTTTTGAGTTGGGATTGTACTAATGTTATGAAAATATAGGTTGGTATTTTGTGTAGCTTATATATCTCATTTTCTTTGTGATTTATATAAGCATCCCACATTATTTAAGTTTTTACACATACACCAAAATTCTTTGGGGATTGTTTTTTGACAACCTCTATGATGGTTATCATGGATGGATGAATACCCCACTCTTCCCCACTATGTCTTCTTAGAGAGGTTTCTATGGGTTTTCATTGATGTCCTGAAGTGAAAAGTGTTATAGTAGTGGTGATTCATGAGATTGATGAGGTAGTTCATAGTGGGTGTATTTCATGGTAGGAGGATGCTATGAGTTGTATCTCCCACATTTTCATGATACCATACTATTCTGCTTATAGGGAAGTTGTTCTAGGAGGATGTGGATGTGATGACCAGTTTCGTATGGGGTGAATGGTATAATGTGTTTTCCTAGGTGTCTTCAAGTGGGATGTGATATGGCTACCCAATTTTATTTAGGCCAGATTATTATGAATGGTATAGAAGTTTAAATACACGTGAAATTAGGCCATGATATTGGAAAATATGTGGGAAATCGGTATGCGGTACCATTTATCAATATGATTCTTATTATGTTATTACACTTAGATGTGTTATGTGGTGAGTGGTCTATATTTTAGATGTAACTGGTTTGTTTAAATGTTTTCGTACGTATTAGTTCAATGGTTTTCTAATTGGTGTTTTAGTATGTTCTTTTCACATGTTCATGAGTGACTTTAGATATAATCCAATTGAGTATACATGTTATGATCACTATACATATAAAAACTATTTTTCAGGATTCTAGGAGGATTTATAGAATCTTTTATTTTTTTACATTATACAGATATTGTGGGGTAGTTTTCATTTTCCATTTTTCTTTATATCTTTTAGTTTTTGGGTAGTCAATACCCTATCTCTTGATATTATTTTTCAATTGAGGTTAAATCCTTCCATGTATGATATGTTTATACCCTTAGTGCTAGAATATATCTTGGGGCCTAATAAGGGGAGGAATCGTGGGGTTATTGTTTGTATTCCCTCATTTTTGGCCTAGGAGAGGTACCTTTGTAGATGGGGGTTGTGACAGATTGGAATTAATGGCCTTTAATTGAGATATAGAATAGAGTTTGGAGTTATTCATTGTGAGGATTTCACGGGTTGGTATCACAATGGATCCAGTTGACCTTGGTTAATGACATATGATATGGAACACCATCCAAGAAAAAAATAGGGGGCCCCATGATTCAACGCAAGGACCCAGAGTCTGCAGAAAACCCATGTTATATGTTTTTTTCTTGTTGTTTAGTGACCTTGGAGAGGACCATTCATCCTGATTTCTTGCGTCCATGCCTGAATTGGAATATTTTTGATAAATTAAACTAAATAAATTTAAGGAAACTTAATAAAATTCAACACTATCAAGCTTAGGAAATCATTTATCCACTTTATGTTGTGGATCCTTGACATTATTCATGTGTGGTTCTGGATGCTGACGTTCATTAGGCTTGCCAATTGACCTCTAGATGGTTGATCCATCTGAGGAGGAGGATCAGTGGTAGTGATTGTTGTGTCCCTTTCAGGAAAAAGAACATGAGAAGTGTGAGGGTAGCATCTCTAATCTGTTGATCGAGTGCTAGTTGAAGGAAATCGAGATCCCTTTCAGTCTGATTCAGGATCAAAAATAGTATTGGGTTCCATTATAAACTAATCAAAATAATGAATCTAATGCATTGATGGTGGATGTTGGACCTTCAGGAGTAGAAGGAGATAGATTTTTCTTATGACGAATTCTAGAAGGCATTCCAAGTGGAGTTTCTATCATCTAATATGAAATTAGTGAATAGGTAGATGATTATTTTTCCTTATTAGGTGAGTATTTTTATTCATGATCTTAGTATCAATTTTAATGATCTTTTCTGTATCCCTCTCGATCTTCTTCTTGATTAGGAGTCAAGTGCATGGTGTCTTGAGGAGGTTCTCCATCCATAAATCTAGCATATAGTTAATCAATTAGTGTTTCCAATATATTTTGATATACATGATAAGGTTAAGTTGATTAATAATATTCTCTAATGAGGAGTCTTATCATAATAGAGGGTCCTATGAGGTTCCTTAAGAAGTAGAGTTGTTATTTGTGGGTCTTGGACACCAAGGCATTCCAGGTTTTGACAATCAAGAAGTCAACCACAACAATTTTCTTTTCATATTTCTAGATAGATCTCTTCCTTTCCCTAGGGGATTCAGAATAGTGTGTTATGTTTGGGGGAACTATATTCATTGACATCATTAATTTCCAATGGTTCTTGTGTTTCATCATGGTAGTGGGGATCGTATTTGGAATCATCCCTAGTTTTTGCTGCCAATGAGGCCATTTCAGTAATAGTTATAGTAAGCTTATGCTTCACTATGATGGTATGGGGAATTCAGGGGATGACCTAAGGATATTCCTTGACCTTAAGGACCCAGAACAATGTTTGTCCATGGAGGTGGTATTCAATAGTGATGTATAGTAGAGGGGCATGGATAGTCACATGTTATTGAGGTGTTGGTGATATAGGAGACAATAATCATTAGAGGTATGTTTAACTTATCAAATAAACTTGTTTCAAACTTTTTGGTTTCAGGTGCCTTTCACTCCATCATTACACCAACCTTAGTTTATCCTCTGGTATTGTACATGGAGAGGCTTCTCATTCTCGTAGTGATGACTAAGTTGTTCAAAGTCCATACCTTCTTATTTGATGTTTTCCTACAGTTCTGGTGGATGATGGGTTGAAAATATTAATGTGGGGATATATTTATTATATAGATATAGTTATATGATGTCATATTTGGTATTAATTGGGTTTATTCTATGCACACGATTATTTATTTCATATATAGGAAGGTCACATTCATAGATATGGATGGTGAGGAAGTGCTTTTCATTAGAGAGTGGGGTTGGTTGATAGTAATAGGCATGTAGATCACCATCATTCCTTGATGAAAGAAAATTTTGTAAATTTAGTGGGTGTTGGTATGGTGGAAGATCCTAGAGTTTTCTAGGATTTTCTATAAGTTTTTCTCAAGAAGGTTATGTCATTACCTCCCTTGATGTGATATTGAGTCTGATAATGTTTCAAAAACATATTTTTCTCTTATTTAAAATTCACATTATCAAATGTAGTCCTATTAATTGTTACATTTGAGGATCTAGATAGATGACCTAATGATGAAGGGATTTATCTGGACCATTGTGTCATTGTGGGGTACTCTAGTGCTATTCACTAAGATGGTTGATGAAAGTCTGATGTTTTATATAGGATACTAATGGATGAATCAAGTAAAAAAAATAATTCCTACACAAATAAAAGTATAGATGATATTTTTTACCATTTGATAGGATCTATTTAGTTTTATAATATTGAACTATAGTCTGTATATCACCAATTGAGGGTGAAGGAGGAAGATATCTAGAAGACTAACTTTTAGTGATGTTATGGGAACTTTATGTATTTTTTCATTTCATTAAATTTCATGAAGTTTCCATAAATGTTAATGGGGAATATAAAATATAAACTCTTTGAGTTATTTGACTAATATTTTATCATGTTCATTAATTATATCAAGATCTAAAATAATTCATAGGAGGAAAATAATGATCATCTCATAGCTATCTTGAAAGTACTTCAATTCCCACAACACTGTGGAAATTTTTCAATGTGGAAGTTTTGAACATCACAACATAATGTAAAAGGAAATTTTTTGTCCAAGAAGGGTGTGTCTATAGACCCATAAATTTGAGGCGGTTTTTTATTTCATGGAAACAAAGATTGTGGTAGATTTTCATAGTTTCATCGGTCTCGTAGACTATTATCGGAGGTTCATTTAGAAATTTTAAAAATTAAGACCTCATTGAAAGCTTTTAAAATGAAGGATTGGGATTTCATATAGTCTAATAAATGTTAGGTTGTGTTTAATTACCGTAATAGGAAATTTATCTGTTCCTTGGGGATTCGAATTACAGTGGAAATGGTGTTGTTTTTTTTTCTGTGATTCTTATCATTTATGTTTTTGGATGCGTCTTGAGGTAGAAGAAAGTGGATATATCATATAGGCCAAAAAATATATGTGAGAATAAAAATAACTATTTCACCCACTATCTAGAGCTAGTAGTGGTTGTGCATGTGCTAAATTTTTATCCATAATACCACATTAGATAATTCATTATGGTTATTAACAATCCCTAGATCCTGAGGTATATTTTCTATCAGCCCAACAAAAATCTTTAAAAATTGATAGGGATATATTTTTCTAAGAATACAACATTTATATCTCCTACACTTTAATAAAAGGTAATTCCATGGATAATTGTGTGAGAAGGAATTAATGAAGGGATGTTTTTTGAGAGTCTATAAATACTTAGAGGGTTATGGAGGAGTTAGAAACAATGCACTTGGATGTCTGTGTGGATGATGATGGAGGTTACTAGTCTTAGATGACAATGTGTTATTGTATGATAAAGTATTTAGAGAAAAATTATGGGGAGATTCATAATAATCGTTGATAAAGGATTATGTTTTCCATGGTGATACCCCAAAGGGGTGGTCAAAATATGGTCATAATTGGATGTTCTTTCTAGGAAATTTGTTTGTCCAAATGGTGTTTCATAGTGGATTCCTCCATGAGTTACCCAACTAACATTAATTAGTATACACTGGAGTATCTAATATGTACTCTGGATTGAGGTAATAATTTTGGAACCCCATGATAAAATGGGAATTTTAAGAGTTTGTGGTTTAAGGTTTGTTTTTTAAGTCAGTAAAGGAAGAACACAATGTTCCTTGTACTTTATTATAACACTTGGATATTCTTGAGTGAAAGTGTAATGAAATATTGAGGAAAATAATAATGGTATTCCCTCGGGATCAATGATTATGAGATATTATCTAGGTAATTTTGGATCCCCTGGAAAAGTCATCTCACTTATACACAATCAAGTAGTCGAGCACCGAGGATGTTTTGGTGAGGAGGTGTTTAGAAGAGGTCATGTAGTTGCATGAAAGTAAAAGTTCCATTTTCTTGTAACGATAAGTTCATTTAAATTATTGAGTCTAGAGAGTTTTGAAAAATAATTTTGGCACTCACTTATGACTTACCACCACTTTCCACCCTCATAAAGATGGTAATATTTTAGCAGACTATCCATATGAAACAAGATATGATGTGAATGTGAATTCAAATTTTTAGTGGACCTTGGGTGAATAACATTACATTGGTTGAGTTTTCTTATAAAAATAGATACCAATCATCCATTTACATTGAATAATTTGATGTGATGTGTGTGAGGTCATGTAAATTCATGTTATACTAGACCAAAGATGGATTTCCATCTATTTTTGTCTCGATGTGGTGAAAATAATGGAAGATAAGGTTCAAGTAGTTTGTGAGAGGCTGAAACCATCAGGATAAATAGAAATCTTATTCTGATTATTAGAGGGGGATTAGAGTTTTTTGTGGGGATTAAATTATCTTAATGGTTTCCGATCATCAGGTGGTGGATGTTTAGCATAAGTTGTAAAATTTCTCCCCAGTTCGTTGGGCCTTTTGAGATGTTGGATCACATTAGTGAGGTTTTATATCATTTGGAGATCCCACTCTGGCTAGGAAATATCCATGAAATCTTTTACATGTCCCATATTCATCAAAATGATCATGATTAATCCAATTTCATTAATAGTGAAGATTTGTATATTGATTATGATGCATCATTCATGGAGTAAATAGTAGATATCCAGAATCATTGAGGGTAGGTACATTATTTAAGAACTATTCCTTTGGTTTGGGTGTTCTGGAGGAATGGTTCCTAGGAGGAGAGTACTCTAGAACATGAAATTCATATGTCTTCCATGTTCCCAGAGTTTTCCTGAGTCTAGGGATACGTTTCTTTTCTATGATGATTTGATTTTTGAATCTTTATTATTTATGAAATGTGTTTTTTCCTTGTTGATTACACGTTCTATGGAAATAAGAATATAAATATGGGAAATAACATTCCTAATTAATAGAATTAGATTTTTAACATGTTTTAAAACCATTTTTGTGATTTAGTTCCATATAAGGAAGGAAATATGTTAATATGGAGGGTGGGTATATTTGACTTTTGTTATTGAGTATTTTTATGTGATAGTTTTGATAGAAATTTTCTCTAGATATATTGAGTATGGAATGATATTATGAATATTTGTGTGTAAGAGGTGTCTTAAGGCTGGTGTGAGTTAGTGGTATAATTTATTTTATAATGAGATCCTTGAGAGGTATCTCATCGGGTGTTCATTCTGGACTGCTAACCCATATTTGCATACGTTGGGTTTGGTTTTGATTCTGGGTGAAAAAAATTGTTTGATAGGTATATGATTTAATGGTCTAGAACGTCCCAAACTTTCAGTTTTTTAGTCTTGGTGATGTGGAGGGAGAGTGTCATGGTGTTTCTAAGGCTCGAGGGTTTCTTTATACTTTTAGGGGGTCACCAAAACCTAGTATTGGGTTTGATAGAGACCATTTTGGGTTGCATGTGTGGTGTTTGATCACTACAACCCACAACATGCATTTCCAAGATGTTTTGAAGATCATTTTGTATGTGGAGATCTCTTTTCTGAAGAGGTTAGTTTGGGAAATGATAAGTTATGTCGTAGAACAAAAAATGGTACATTTAGGTAGATCCTATAAAAAATTCCAAGTAAATAGATTGACATTTTTTTGGATGTCATGGTTGTTCAAAAATGAAAATGGGATTGGTAACAATCCCTAGTGGAAGTTGTTTTGGACAATAGTGTCCCAGAACACTATGTCCATGGACAAGCCCTGGTGTCGTTTAGGATGTATTTGAAATGGTCAAAACCATTTCAATAATTCATGGATAATGACTTATTCTATGGTTTGATACTATATTTATATTATGGGGGTGTTAAATGTGATTTTAATTCACTCTTTTCTCCAATTAATTTATCCACTCACCTCCTTAAGAACTTCTTCTTTTTATATATGCTCTAACAAACCTATTGATTTTTTGGGTTCTTTCACATGTTTGGGATCTATTGGTGGATTCTTTCACAAGTAATTGTTGTATATAAATCCCATTGAACCCTTTGATCGAATATAAGAAGATTATAACCACTTTATAAAAGAGAATGAAACACCCTTGTTTCATGGATCGACCTCTCCATTGCTCTTTCATTGTTCCACATCGTTCTTCTTTTTTAGGGAGGATCTCGTCAACAGGAAGCCTAGTTTCGAGAGTTCGTTAGGTGTGGGTTTGTAATGGATTTTTTATTTTAGGTTTTTGTGTGTTCTCTTTTGATCCTAGTGGAGACTAATATTTTTTTATTCGTTATGGGAGGTGGTTCTCTTTAAAGCTTTAGTCAGGGTAGGTGAACCTTTGTATCTCCTCTTTTAGTTGAACATGTTGGAGTAACATTATTTTTTATTACATTAATTTTATAATTCATATCATATTAATGAAACCAATTAAACGGATTAAGAGAAATTTTAAGGGAGGATACAGATCACATGGTTTTGTTTTTATTTTTATGTTTTTTCATATGCGGTTGAACATGAATCCAATTGTTTCCAATTTAACTTATTTTGAGTTTGTTATGTTATTGTTGGGGACTTTGAATTATGAACCTTGATGTGATATTTTTTATAAATCTCACCACACTTAAAAAAGATAATAATGTATATCTAGCTAATAAATTGGTTTCCCATGGTATCTCAGATTGTGTGATAATACCATAGAAATTATTGAAATAATTACAATAAAATCCCTCGTTAGAATTAATGTGGTAATATAAGGTTTTTTTGGTGTGTGTTGGTGGAGATGTGTAGTGGATGAGATGTATGGTGGTTGTGATATTAGATATATATGAAGTGAGGTATATAGTAATTAGATGGGTGGGTTGTGTTGGGTTTTTTTTGTTTCTTAATAATGATGAAATAAAATGTTAATGATGAAACTGAAACAGAATGGGTTAAAATTAAAAATAAACCTTTCAATTAAAGGATGGAGTTTGGTTAAGGTAGTTGTAATTAAAAAACAAATAAAAAATATTAATAAATGAAGATGGTTAGTAATTGTAAAATCTATAAATAGGTTATCCTGAAAAGAAAGATGGAATGTAGCTTGTGGGTGGCTTACTTGTGTGGTGTAGTGAATTAGAGGTGGAAGTGATAGTGTTGGAGGTTTTTAGGCCTTATATTGATGTTGTGAGTTGGTATGGTACTATTTTTTTATCCTTATAGTTAAGTATTGTTTGTGACTCCTATATATTATATTTTTATTCTAATTTCTAAAAGAAACCCACCCAAGTCACATTTATATCAACACCCAAATGTTTTGGGGTTGGTTCCCAAAAATCCATCAAGGTTCAGATTGATAGACAGTTGAACCCCACATCCTAGATCCCTCTTATATGAGAGATTCATACACATAGTTGTGATGTCCAGAAGACAAAATTTAACTATTGGTAGTGATTAATGAGACTGATGAGGCAATTCATAGTGGGGGTCATTCCCAGTAGTGATGAGTTTTGTATGATCATCTAATGAACATTTTCACCAGAATAGAACCCAAACATAGGTAGATAAATCTTAAAAAGATACATTTTTAAATATAATTAAAAATAATATTATATTGAAAAATGTGAACAACAGTAGATTCTATCTCCCATTAGTGGAGGGTATTTGAGGATTATCATGAGTATAAGTGAAAGTAATCACCCTACATCCATGAGAGTACGATGGCCAACAGATCCATGATCATATCATTAGGATACCAGATATTTTAAGGGGTTTTTGAACCTTAATGAATTAAATAAATGGGTTTTTTGGAGGAATACAATTGGAAGTTGTTGACAAGCATCATGTACCCCACACCCCCAATAGGAGGATCTCATTCTCTTATATAGTCAAATCTCAGGGATCCTCTAATGAATTGTATGTGTTTTTTTCAGTGGGGATATAAATCATTTAATAGTTTCAATTAATTAATTAAATTAATTTGATCCATTCATAAATATATTGTAACTGGTGAAACTATTCTTGAGAAAATAAATAATATATATATAAACATAAATATTATACATGCATTACATTAATAGAAAATACATGCCTCAAATTCATTTATTAAATTTACAATTATATATATAATATCATATTGTATATATATATATTCAACATTAACTATATGCATGTGTACATGCATCTCATGAAGGTTCATTTTAGTGTACATCCAAAAATCCCCTACTTACACTTAAATCCCATAATGACATTATGCATTACTTCACAACTCATTGTGAATTCATCTAAACAATTTTGGAAATATTTTTTCAAAAAATTATTTTGAAAAAATATTTTTCCTATAAATTTAACTTTATCTAAGGACCAAATGGTGTAACCATATGGGCTTTAGTTTCATTGAAAACAACTACAAAACAAAAATTTATTAGATGCCGTCAAATAGCGGCCACAAGAAAAACATTTTTTCTACATAAGATACAAAAAGTTCTGATATGATCTCTATTAAACATACTCAAATCTATATATTAACATGGACACCAAAATATGTATCATATACATCATATTTACCTTATATATTCCTTTTTCCCTTGGCATCATGCGACCACTATAAATTTAACATGTCAATCTAGTGTTGGCCTCTCATCATTTTTTGGTTCTATGAAAAATAAAGACCATGTGGATGTATACATTACAAGACATTGATCTATTCAACAAGAACATCAATTCTCACTAATAAAAGTTGTAAAACACATCATATGTGAAAAAATAAACATTTCCTTGTATTTCCTCATTATAATTAAATAAATGTCCAAATGTATTTTATGGTTATACAAGTGGAAACAATTCATCTTGGTTTCACTCTAATAGATGACATGATCAGAAACATACATAACCACCCCATATTTTCTAAGTTCATATGTTGACTACTATATGTAGGGTTTTAGAGTATGAAGGTTCTCATGCTTGGAATCTATCTAACCTCATGTAAGAAGGATTGATTAAAAGCATACACCTGAAGTACATTGATGACTATATTATATTTCCTGGGATATACTTTAGTTAATCGATCAAAGTAATATGTCTCTACTTATTACCTCACAAATTTATTCATTCTATATAATTTTAAACACTTTATAAAGATTACAATATTTTATTCATTCTAAATTTATCAAATCCTTACAACAAAAATACCCCATAATTATCACTGGTTAAGAATAACTCAAAGTCGTACATGGTGGGGATATTATCATTCAAACTATTCATGTAAAATCAAATTACAGTACACATGAAACAATAGTAATTGGATATTTCCTTTATTATAATAAAATAATTCTTTTACAACCATTACAAACAATATCTCCTTTTTCTAACACCTAAAGATTCTACATGACCATCATGTTGTTGCTGCAAAAATGGTTTCATCAACGGATATGATACATTCTCTTACCTAGCCACCAAACTGATATTTAAATCCCACTGCTCAATAATATATCATATGAGATGGTATTTTTTAGAAGTGTTTTTATTCCATTGATGAGACTAGGGTTCCTTATCCAAAGAAACAACCCCATTATTTTCACAATATATCTCTATTTCATCCTCAATTCTTGGAACCACTCAAAGATCTGAAATGAAATTATTTAACAAATAGATTCATTTGTTTCGTCTAATACAACGATGTATTCATCCTCTATTGATGATTCTGCTATAGTGTATTATTTGGAACTCTTTCATATAATTATTCAACCATTTAGGAAAAACATGAATCTTAGTAGATATTTCAAATCATCTCTATATAATTTGAAACTATCATCTATGTAACCCTTTGAATATATATATATATATATATATATATATATATATATATATACTCCAATAACTAAGAACATTTCCTTGGTCATTCTCAAGTACTTAATAGTGTTACCCACATCAATCCAATGACTCTCACTAGGATTGGTTTGGTATATATTTTTTTTGTCAAAGAATACAAGGAATCTTATTGACTACATAACATCTCATTAATAATATATCCAATATTAGAAGCATAATTGATCTTATACATCCTTTTTAACTCTTTATAAGGATATTGAATATTCCTAATATTCATGACTTAAAACCCTTGAAAATGTCACTTATTTATGTTTTCAATGCTAAACTTCTTTAGCACATTACTAATATATGAGTTATCACTTATTCCAAGATATTTATTATATAAATATCTATATATCATTATATAGAGTATATAAGAATCCTTACCCACATATTTCATTAGGAAACATTTTCTCTGCCACATATTCACTGAATGAAGTGTTGGGATATCATTTCCAATTAGAAGTATGGAATCTAAATAAAAAATTACAATAATTATTATAGTTTTACTAAGTTAATTGTTTACCTAGTAATCACCCACATTCTATAAGAATCCAAAAACATTTATTACACCATCAAACCAAATATTCTAACTCTAAGACTCTTTATTTAATACATAAATAGATTGTTATAAATATAAAACAAAATCATTCTCCTTTGGAACTTCAATAGCCTCAAGTTGTAGCATATATATTTCCTCGTATAAATTATCATTGGGGAATAAGGTTTTAAAATCCATTTTATATACCTCATTGTTATAATTATTTCATATGGATAGATAAATAAAAATGGTAATTATCATCACAAAAGGTGAAAAGGTATCCTCATAGTCAATACCATGAACTTGTTTAAAACCCTTTTCCACCAATAATTGTTTGTGGGTAGATACTCTACCATCCATGTTTTTTACCTATGGAAACACCCTTTAACCCAATGGGCATCACACCTTCAGGTTAATCCACCATTTTTCAAACATGGTTAGTGTACATGGATTCCATATCATATTCCTTTTCTTATAATCATTTTATGGAACTAGAAAACTCAATTTTATCTTGGTAGGAATTAGTTTCATATATTATGAATGTTACATAATCATCATTAGAATTAATAAATCCATATATCTATGGTTCCTAATGAATACGACCAGGACTTATATCATCTTGTGTAACAATAGTAAGTTCTTCTTCACCCAACAATTTTTGGAACCAACACAATTTACATTTTAGGAACACTCTCTATTTGATGGCCTTCAACTTCTCTTTGTTTAATTTTAATCCCATTAATCCTTGATTTAGATTTTCATTCTCAATAATCATACAAGTTCATTTCACAAACACTTTGTGTTATGTAAGGTGGTATAAATAATATCCCATAGTTTCTTTGGGATAACCAATATATATCACTTATCTAATTTGGGGTCAATATTATCATAGCACAATCATCATAAAATTGACTCACATTCCCAAAAATTTCATAAAATTCATTTTGAGATGATTCATTCACCAAATCTCATATAGTGTATCTAGGAATTATTTAGAAGAATTGTTTTTTAGGAATTCAGGTTTCTTGAAAGAATAACACTAAAACAAGATAGGGAGGTCATATAAATCCATCATAAATCGAACCATGTCTAACAAGGTAAGATTTCTCCATTGAGATACACTATTCCTTTATGGTGTTCTAGTAGGAGTGAGTTGTGAAATAATTCTTCAATCTCTAAAATGAACTATGAATTCATGGATCAAGTATTCACCACCATGATCTGATCATAATACTTTAATTAAGTTTCCTAGTTGATTTAGTACTTCATTCTGAAACTATTTGAAATTTTCAAAAAAATTATACTAGTGTTTTATTAGAAACACAAACCTATACCAACTAAAGTCATCACTAAAAGTAACCAGGATCCTAATACCACCATGTTATTGTGTACTCATTTTCCCACATACAATGATATATGTGAGATCTAATATTCAACTAAACCTCAAATCTTTTCTCATAAAAGGTTACATTTTCATTTTTTCCAATAATCTATATTCATATGTATCAAATTATTCCTAATCTAAATATTCCAAAATATATATATCTATATGGAAGTATTTGAAAGAGTTTCTAATTTATATGTCCAAGGCGAAAATGCCAATGGTAGGTGAGATTATAATCAACCCCGACCTTATTATTCTAAATATTATAAAATGAATTATCGATATCAAGAATAAATAAACTCTTGATTATATTTAAAATTTCATTAAATGTTAAATTATTATATATCAATAATATTTTGTTTGTAATATTGAATAAAAATTCCAACTTATTAAAACAAGATATAGAGATCAAATTCATTTTTTTGGTGGGAATGTAACTATAGTTTTTCAATTCTATGATCAATACACTAGGTAAAATCATATTATAAGTGTTAAACTCTAATGAAACTACTTTTTCCTCATTGTCAACCTAAAGATATAATTCACCATTAATTAATTTAGTCTTATCTATGAGACTTTGTTTTTTATAAAAAATATGTAATGTAAAGTCGATATCTAATTCCCATGATTCAATGATTGATAATTTGATATATATATATAACATTCTAATTTTGGTACTTTAAATGTTTCTTCATGGGAACACTTCTCAAGCCTAAATTCTAAAATTTATCTATTTATTTGTTATACCTCTTAATGATCTTCATATGATTACTGTGATCAATTCTATATTATATAATAATGACATATCAGTAGGTGAGTATCATGTATTATTTCCGTTCATCTAAGGATTTAAATTAAAGTTCCCCCATTAAAAATCATGACCCTAGACACTATATCCATTTAGTGAGCCAATATATATATATATATATCAGTAAGCAATAACCCAACTTTAGAATTTCTCTCACTACCAAATATTTATGTAGGGAATCATATCAATCCCAATATTTGTGAATTGTAGACAGTTGAGTAGATAACCACTTATCCAAATCCATCATATTCATTCACTCACCTCTATTATTCAAATAAGCTAATCCTGTTGAGGCATCCAAGCTAGTGTATCCCCATTAAAATTCCAAAAGGTAATCTAATAAAAGAAGTTCTAGGAGAACCCAACTTTATCATGACCCACACAATAAAATAATATATATTCACTCATTACATAATTTCCAAAAACATGATAATATAGGGTAACCAAACTTTTGTATGACCTATCTAGTTGGATGAACAAGGTCTTTATAACTGTCACCCAAGAAAGAATCTCACACGTCATATTTGTGAGGTTTTCTATTTCAGGTATCGCTAATTTAATATAAATAACATCCATATTAAATTCATAACTATTACAAAATATGTAATAAATATAATTATGTTTTTAATTTCCTTTTGTGTATTTATTTTTCTAATGATTTAGTTTTACAATCCTTATTCAAACACCAAATTAATGTATTCACACCACATTAATGTGTAACTCTTTACAAAAACCACAATGTTATGTTAATCACTCAAAAACAGTAGTGAAGTATATTCATACATATCTAAATGAATCATATGAAAATAGTACATGAATTATTCATTTAAAGTCATAGATTTATATGATATTGAAAAAATCCACACAACTAAGAACAGAGTGACATATAGCCAACCTCATTCACTTTCTTTGGCAAGGAAAGCCTCCAACAAAGTAGGCGGTCTAACCCCAAGTCCCTATACTTGAGGAGTCTTTACTCAAGTGATAATTGAATCCATGAACAATAATATAACACTTAACATGGAAAAACTATTCCCAACAATAACTCTGTAGCTCATAAATAAAATTATAAACTTTTTCCAAGTTAGATGAAAACTTAATTTTTTGATATCAAATATATCATGATATGAATGGTTTTATCCTAGAAGAAATTTATCATATAAATTGGCATAAAAATATCAAAATTTTGTAAAACATTTACTGAATATGAAGATCAAGGAAACTTAGAAAATGAAAAAATATATTTATTTATTTTCCAAAACTGAAAACATTTATGAACTATTTCTAAATAAATGATAATTATAAACATTTTATAATTTAGGAATAATATAAACATTTTATATTAATTTAAATATAAAACCCTTAATATTTTGTATTAAATGGAATATATATGTTATTTCATGATTTATAAACATTTTATAATTCAATATCTACTATATAAACATTTATTATAATCTAAATATTATATATATATATATATACACTGTAATGTATAAAAACTTTAAAAACAGCCTCTTATGATTTCAAAATAACCCATTTAATTATGGATCATAAAGAATTCTATTTAATATGAAAAAATGTATATTAAATCATTAACCATTAATATTTGGGAAATTGTTTTCATTAACATTTATTTAATTGTTTATAAACATGTTATAATTAATTTATTTACTTATAAAATTCTAATAAATTAAAATATCCAAAATACATTTTATTATGATTTATATAAAATTTAAAAACCAAAAATAAGATTTAGATTTTAGAAACAATTTTAAATTATATTTTATGTAAACCCTTATACATAATCCCTATTATACGTAAGGGTGACCTCGCTTTACCATTAAGTGGATGCCTTGTGTGAGGTACTAATGTTTTTAGAAATTATATAAAGGTGATAGAAATATTTCATTTATGTTTCTCCCTTTCATAAAGGAATTAACTATACAAAATATCTTTATGTAAGGTTACTCACCATATTTAAAATGTTTCATAAATATAAACATCATGGGACCTTTAAGCATCTACTACCTTTACACATAAGGAGAAATGGTCAATGGCTCTTATGTAAACCCCTTGAATAAGGGTAATACCTTTATGTAACTTTTTTTTATAATGGAAATAATGAGTTTACCCTTACATAGACCTTATATATAAGAGTATCATGTTAGGGTAAATCATATGTGCCTTTACAGAGCACTAGTGTGAAAGGGTGGTACATTTACACAACTGATTTGAGTAATGGTAATACTGAGGTTACCCTTATGTAGACCTTCTATATAAGGGTATGAATTATACATAATCGACTTGTATATAGGTTAATCAAACATAACTTTATGTGCCTCGTGTAAGGGTCTCAAACCTTCTCTAGTTTTATGAATACATTATTCTTTGTTTTCTTTGAAAATAAGTTATTCAAAAACATTTAGGTCTTTAATAAACTCACTTTGATACCATTTATGGTTTTTTAATGATCATATAATGACTATTTTTAGCGAAATAAAATCTTAAAAATAGGTAGATCTATCTTTAGGAGATAAATGTGTAACATAAATGAAAAATATAGTGCCTAGAAAAATATGAACAATAGAAAGTTTCATCTTCCATCCATGGAGAGTGTTTGAGGAAGATCTAGATGTGTAATGAATTTAAGAACCCATCCCTAAAGGGATTACACAAAATAATAGATCCATAATCATATCCTGAGAATACACAGTATCTGAAGGGGTATTAGTTCCTTTTCAAATGACATAAATGAACCTTCATGAGGTAGAGATTTAAAAAAATTTGAAAAGAGTCGCACACCAAAAACCCCCAAAAAAAGGATATCATCCTCTTAAATATTTAAGGAGAGAGGCTCCTCCAATGCATTGTATGCATTTTTTTCTAATTGGTATATAGATCATTTATTGGTTCCAATGAATTTAGTAAAAGTATTTAACCCATTCATAAATTTATTTTAATTGATGAAACCATTTATGAGAAAAAAAAATACCATATATAAATATCATACATACATATATATATATTCTCGGTAGGGAATTTATGGAAAATACATCAACCAAATTCATTTATTAAATATAAACCAATATATATAGTATAATATTACATATACTCGTAAGGTTTCATATTTGAGCAGCTACCCAGTCCCAGAATTTATTAATAAAGAAGAAGTGTAGAATAATGACCAAAACCAAGTGGTAGATGGAGTACCACCAAACACAAAAGTGGAAAACAATGCCATCCAAAATATAACCAAAGAAAAAATCCCCACAAATAAATGAGAATTGGGGCTGGAAAACCCCAAAAATTGCATGGCCCACCGACCCATGATAAATGGCCCATATGCACACCATATAAGACCAAATACATTTCCTTAAAATGTCTGCTCAAAAAAATTGGCACAAAGGCCCACCTGGTCTGTATGCCCATTTATTGTCTTTATAATCCACCTATAAAATTCTCACAAGATGATTCCCAAAGTCCATACCATATTCTCGTTTTCAAAGGATTAATCTTGATAATTCTATCATGTATCCAGTATTTCATCCATATGCATTTTAATATAATTATTCTCCCATATACCAAGCTCATCGCCAACTCTGATGTCATATTCAGCCTGAAAAAACAAGTTGTATCTAGCTTTCACATTCACCCATGGTCATATGAAAATTACTCCACACAACCCAAGGAAATTGTTTTCCCACACCACTCCATCCCAACCATCGAGGGAGGGCCCCTTCTATCATGGAACACCACTATCATCCCCTTGATCAGTCATCTCCAGCCCCAATAACAATCACCAAAGGGTTCCCAAGCCCACCAAGGTCCCAAGCCTGGTTTGCCACCATCGAGGTCCTAAGCCTACTACACCACTTATCACCAATGACACATCCGTAGTCCACTACTCCATCCTGAGGCCATCGCCCCTATAATGAGGCCACCTTCTCTTTATGAATCGGAAAAAGGTCTTCCCACACTGTCACTAGCCAATACGTAACAATGTCTCCAACAACACACTTTGTCACCAACTTCCTCAAATCCTTGGAAGTCCGGATGCCCTTTAATTAGTCAGTAGATTCCACCATCCATTTAGTATGTCCCTATATATCAACATCAAAATAGCATCGACTGAGATCAAAATCATCAGTCTGAAACCCTCTCTCCAGCTACCCACCTCCAATCATCTCCATCACCCCACATCCTGAGGTTGTCGTTTCATCTTCACCTTGATATTCATTTTCTATATTGAAAAGTTCTTCCAGATTATATTAAGTATTTCATCCCTTTTAGGGGGAAGAATAGGGACAATAGTATATATTTCTCTACAATATCATGATGGTATTGATCATTCCAAGATATGAGAGAAATTGAGAGATCCCCAAAAATTTATCCATATGATTTTAGTAAGAGAAACTCTCTATCCTTGGTCATTATAATATGTGTGTGTCTCATGTGTCATATGGATGAGTACATTCATCTCATTTTTCTTCCACTACCACATAACGGGGCAAGGGAAGCGCTACCCATTTAACAGTGCTAAAATAAAGTGCTGATAAAGGGGCAGCCTTTATCAGTGCTAAAAAAAGCGCTGATAAAGGGTGCTTTTAATAGTGATAAAAAAAGCACTATTAAAAGTGACCCTTTATCAGTGATTTTTTTAGGGCTGATAAAGGCCCCCCCTTTATCAGTGCTTTTTTAGCGCTGTTAATGGGGCCCCTTTACCAGCGCTTTTTTAGTAGCGCTGATAAATGGGGGTTTTATTAGCGCGCATTTTCCTAGCCCTGATAAATGTATATATTTCAAAAAAAATCATAAAAAATAATATATTGATATATAAGTATATTTATATTGATATAAATATAATAAATGTTTTTTGAAATATGTTTTATATCTATTTGATATGTCGTAGACCCAAAATGGACACCCCGGAGCAGAAATTATGGTCGTTTGTAGGGATTAAATACCTTTTCATACCTTGAAGAATATGATAAGGTGTTACAATGGTCACCTTAGTGTAGTTCAGGTCGTAATATTCTATTTGATATGTGGGTGAGCCAAAATGGACACCCGGAGCAGAAGTTATGGCAAAATGGACCCACGAAGCCAAACTTATGACCGTTCAGAGGGTTTTTCGTCCTTTTTGAACCTCAATGAATGTGATAAGGGGCTTCGAGGATAACCATTGTGTGTAACGTTTTTCAAGATTCGATTTTATAAGTGGTAGAGCTAGAACAAATAGTCGGAGTAGAAGTTATTGTTGTTTGAAATTTTGCAACTCTCGTATCTCCTAAAAAACTAAGAAACCACCAACTCACTAAAATGGGCATAACTTCTACTTCGGTTTTCCATTTGATCACCGCAACCGGTCAAATAGAAGCTCGAGAAATGAGTGACGACCTAGTATAGTCGAAGCCATTATTAGATCAGAGGAACGAAAGATATATTAGTTATAGCACTCCAAAAAAATCTCAACTTCAAACGGCCATAACTTTCACTCTGGGAGTCTGTTTGGGCTCTAACACATATACAATCAAAGGAAGAGAAGAGATATACGCATTAGATTGACTCACACATAGTCTCAGTCACGTCTAGGATGCGAAACTATCAAAAAACCACAAGAAGGCCTCAAAAACTCAGTTTCTATGTCCGAACCACTGTCAAATTTTTATTAAAACGGTCATAACGTCTGATTTGTGTGTCATTTCAGCCTTAAAAACCTTTTTTATCGTAGTTAGTTCCATGATATTTAGTTTGACTATTCACGAAGCTGAAACAGACACCCAGAGAAGAAGTTATGTCTTTTTTATTGACTGTGATTTGTTAGGTTTTTTGAGACCCCATTTCAAGCACTTTTGTATATACATATTAACATATAATATTTGTAAATATATATAAATATGTATAATTATACCAACATATATACATATAATATATATCTGTGTGTGTGTGTGTTTTGTATATATGTATGTATGTATGTATGTATGTATTTATTTATTTATAAAAACACACATAAGAAAACATATTTTATAAATGTATTTAAAACTAATCTTATAAATATATATTAATATAAAAATAAATATATGTATAAAAAAGTATAAATAAATATATATATATATATATATTTATTTATATTTATATTAATATACAGATATATATATATATATTAATATAATTAACTATATGTATATATTAAAATGACTATATATATATATATGTTTATATATATATATTAATATAATTAAATATATATATATATATATTAATATGAAAAAATATATATATAAATAAATAGATATAATAATAAATGAAATGAAAAGCAATATGGTGGAGTGGTAAAGGTTTAGGTGTGGAGGTAAGAGGTCTCGAGTTCGAATCCTGGGGGAGGCATGTCGCACACACAGGTGTGGAGAATTACCTAGCGCTGTAAAAGGTGGGTGGGGCATGGTGGGACTTTCTTGGGGCGTGCGTGGGCTACCATTGTGGTGGGCGCTGTTAAAGGGGGACTTCAAGCGCTATTTAAGCCCCCTCAAATTGAAAAAATACTTATTTGTTTTTTTAATATTTTTTCTACTTTTATCAGTGCTTTTTTAGTGCTAGTAAAAGGGGCCTTTATCAGTACTTTTCAGAGCATTGATAAAAGGACCTTTTATCCTCACCTCGATTAACAATGCTTTTTTAGCACTATTAATTGACTTTTCTAGTGCTGATAAAGGCCATATTTTTAGTAGTGTTCATTTTAGTTCACATTGAATAGGTAGGAAGAGGGAATGAGGTTGATGTCTTTTGTGTTCATGATACCTTATTATTCTGGTTATATAGAAGTGGTTATGGTAGTATGTGAATGTGAGGACCAGATTTCATAAAGGATGGGTATTAGGATGTAGTTTCTCAAGTTTCGTTTTTCAATATGTGATTTGTCTTTTGAGGTGTCTTCGATCTTGATTGATTTAAAAGGGATGAGAGTTCTAGGATGTATAAAGCTGGGGTTTGAGAGTGGAAAACTAGTGGGAAAATGGTTTTTGGTATCATTTATCAATACTATTATAATATTATTATTACATATGGATGCATTATTTAGTGGGTTGGTCATGGTGAGGATAAGACTTTTTAGTTGACCTATGTATGAGTGTGTTGGTTCTACTCTCAAATCACAAGTGAATTAGTTTTTTCTTTTCACAGGTGTTTGAGAGACCTTTTGTATGATCCTAATAATCGTATATCTAATGATCACCATATCTATACATAATTTTTTTTAGGTTTTGAAGAGTATTTTAAGGATTGATCTTGACATTACTATCCCAAACATTAGGTATATTACTGAGACACAACCTTAGGAATTATTTTAGGTATTTGTTTTGGAAACATTTGTATTTATTTAGATTATAAATACATTATAATATAGTTTTGTTTTTTCATTTTTCTTTATATCATCTATATTTCTAGTTTATATCCCCTCTCTCAATCCTACATTGACTATTGATGGTAATGTACTCCATTTGATACATTTTTATACCCTTGGTTCTAGTCACAAACTCAAGGCCTACAAAAGCTAAGAATTAGGGGTCATTATCTCACTTTCTAAATTTTCAACCATGTAGGGGTACATTTGGAGATACTATGTCAAGATAGATATCATAATATCATCCATAGTGAATCATAACAATCCTTAAAGAACTATATTATTGAAAAAATGGATTTTATAAATTCATTTAAAATATAATTTGAAAATAAAGTGAAAATATCCCTTTTATTTCAATTTTTTTATATAAATTCCCAATATAAATTGGGAATATGATTTTCTATGTAAACTCATTAAGAAATTTAAATCAAGTTTCTAGATTAAGGAACTAAATTATAGTTGAAAAATTTGTTCATGTTGTATATGTAATTAGAAAAAATTCCTTGCACACTTTGGTAAAATATTAAAAGCGGGTCATATATTAGAAATTTTAAAATATTCCTTTTGTGAATTTTTGTTGAAAATAAAAGTTAGTGAATAAATTTTAAAAATAGTTATGTATAGGTAAAAACATCTATTTTGTTTGATCATTTTAAGTACCAAATATAAGATAATTAAACAAAGATATAAAAACCCAAAAAAATAAAAAAAAATAGAATAAAATAGTTGGGTTCTAAAAGTAAATGATAATATTATTTACCTCAATGAAAATTTAACATATACAATCATCTAATTAAAGTATATTTCAATATAAACCCTTAACTGAAGTCTAGAAATTCTTCATAAACAATCTTAAAATCATGTGTAATAAAATTATATTTATTATATATATATAATAGAATCATATTCATACATATATTGAAATATATCATTCCATTATTATTACTAATTACATATTTATTATCAGTTCTTTACTAAAATCTATATTTGGGGTTTAGTTATTCAGTTTCCCATGAATGTTTCAGCTCAACTATTCCAGGAATTGCACTATATTCATGAATTAATCATAAAAAATATTTACATTATAATAAATATTATATTTATTTATTATATACTCTTTTATAACAACTTTTTTATTGTGGTGATAAAAAAATAACAACATCACTTCATAGAGTTGGTAATTTTCACGTACACAAGGCTGGTGTTTTTATTTTCCAAATAATGGAGAGAAAAAAAGGAAAATAATAATATATATTTCAAGAATAATAATAACTTCACATATTTCATATATATTCATTAAATCTTACTATAATTCAATACATTAAAAGTGGAAATGAAAAACGATTCACATCATTTTATGGAAGTGGTAATCCCTAAGTATACTCGAGCGACATTAACATTTTCCATGGGATGTGAGGGTAAGAGGGTAGAAAATATTTTATACTTAAAGAATCTTTATTATTCTAAAAAAATCATATATATCCTTTATATCCAAAAATATGATACTACATGAGAGATAGTTAAGAAAAAATACACCACTTTTTGGATATAATAGTCCATTTGTTTGCATGAGTGGTGTTTTTAGTTTCTATTAGATGAAAAATAGATAGAAAATGTTTTACCATAATTTTTCCCAAATTTTAGTTTAGTTAATATACAAATGTATGCTTGAAAATATAGTTATTTAGATTCCCATTTGGATCTTGAAGTCACCCTGAGAGGGGAGTAAATCAGGGGTGACCAACATTTACTAATTATATTCAACTTAAACACTTTATTAACTATGTAAATTAAAATTATTCTATATATTAATAGATATGGATATTTAGATGATATAAATAACCACTTTTACCTTATAAAATGTTGATAATATAAAGTAAAAAACACATATGGATTTTTACAAGTTTTGATCTTATGGTGAGAACCTACTCCATGTCATTTTATATCTCGTTGAATAATTGATTATTCCAATATAAATCTTTTGGGAAATTAAAAATCCATATGAAAATAAAGTAACCATAACCCAATTAAATCATTATATTATATAATTTAAGGAAATTTATATTGTGTCCAAAAAATTGAGATACCCCCTAAAAAGATCATCCAATCTCTTGATAGGAACGTTGGTGTTCGTTATTCAAGTTCCCAAAAGTCTTCAAATTTTCTTCAAAAACACCCTCATGAATGGAACTATGATTTAGTATAGATATTATTTTATACTTTAAAATCATATCATCTAATCCTTTGTTTGGTATAATATTCTTCTAAAGATATCAGGAACCTGGATTGGTGTATCTGGTATCTCTCTATTCGATATATGTATATAGTTCCCCTTAATTTGTTTCAACTCTTTATAGTATACACTTTATTTATTTAGACTCTATCCAATACACTATGCCTTTTATTCCAATTTCTGGTACACCCTCTATCTAATTCTACTCTATATGAAGCACCTCTATCGGGTGCACGTCTATCTGATACCTCTCTATTAGTAACTTCTTTATCTGGAACACTTCTATCAGACTCTTCTTCACCAACCAAGTAAATTATTAGATTGTGACTTTCACATTGTCTATCAAAAAAAAATTTCATATAATTCCTTTTAGTGAATGAAATATTAATAGTCAATGATTCATCCCATTTCCCTTCATATTGGAAATTTTTTTCTAAAAATGAAGTGTAAAGTATAGGTTCCCAAAATTAAAATTTCAAAATTATTTTTCAGGTCATATTTAATATAACACTTTTCAAATAATATGCAACATTTTAGATATCCCCCTTTATCAATTTTTCTTGAAAATATGGAATTGGGGAACTTACTCAAACATCCTAAGAACCCGACAAGATTTTATATCATGGAATGAATAACATAGCATCGTCATAATTACAAAATATATAACATTTTGTAATGTTATTCAAAATAGTGTACATTGAATGTATTTCTACTACCTTCATAAAAACTCCTCTATCCAAAAATATTTCGATTGACATTCCTCTGTGTGATATTCTTTTACTGATTAACTCGGTTTAGTAAAATCGTTATTCCTTTGTCCAAGGATCTTCATAATATTCTTTCATCAGGTAGGATCTCACACTTACTATGTCTATTTTCCTCCATCTAATGCATTGGAATACCTCTATCCAATCAACCTATATCCACTCAATATTTATAAAATTAAAAATCCACTGAATTTAATTTGGTACAACTTCATATAATTTTATATATGTTATAGTCACTCTAGTGATATTCAATTTATATATATCATTTTCCATAGTAATTTTTATCTAGTTTAGTTTTATGTAATTCTCTATCTAATGCAGTGCATCCAGTTATCTTCAAATTCACTATATTGTATGAATCACACTTGAATGACTAATATAAATTTGTGCAATTCAGTTTATAATATAGTTTGTATAGTGATATTAAATTTCTCTATATGGTATGAATGATACTCATTTGTTTAGTAAAATTTTGAATCTCTCTTTGTATAGTTCTATAAATTATGGATCCCCTTCATCTGATAGCCCTTTAATTTCTCTATCCAGTACCTTGGAATTTCCTATTCTAGTTGATGTCTGTCATTTTCATTTCTATCTAGTAAGAACATGAGAATCTACCTATTCTAATATTGATGGTGAATTCCTCTCTTCATCTGGTGGAAAACAATATATCCCCATCTGATATAATTTCAATTATCCATTTGATAAAATTGTATATCACTTTTCTTAGGGGACTTATAGAGTTTTCATTCAGTACATATCAAATTCACATTGGGATTTATAAATGTATGTTATATTTTGTTTTAATTTTCCATTAGATTACATCATATCAATAGTTTATCCACCCTTGTAAGTCTCACATTATTGGTCATCACTCTTATTTTACAAGACATTTTTCATTTATTATATTTACCTTAAAACATCTCTGATCTGTTGGAATTTTACATGTATGTATTATACAATGATGCATTTTTATATCCCAAGAATATTGTAATGTTTTGTTCGACGGACTAAAGAAATCTCCTTCAGTTTTACTGAAAAATCCTCTATCAAATAAAAATGGTATGATGGAAGTTTTTATGATGGGTTTGATCCGATATCCTCTATATTGTAGTACTTCCATGAATTCACAACATTAAACTATGTACAACATGTAGCTTTAAATTTTGATCTCCAAAATTTCACTAATTTTTTTCCATGAGATTCAAAATTAATGTTATGTTTGTTCGAATTCTCATACTTATAAAAATATATATGATTCATGAGTATCTTTTTGATGTTTGGTACATTATAGAGATACAGATAATCTTTGATCTTAAGGAAAGATACAATTCCTCAAATCTTTTTTAGTAGTTCTTTAATTTCATTATCTTATATATTTAATTCTTCATTTCTTCTAGAGACCAAAATGTTTCATTAGTTTTTTTATCCTCAAGTTAAACCATTGGAAACTTTTAATTCAACTTACACGTTCACTTTGAAAAAGATTATTGACAATATATACAAAATATCAACATCATCCTCTCAAATAAACTTTAATCCCCCATTTATAATTGTTTCAAATTCCAATTTTTTTGTAAATTAAATTAAAATTATCTACCCCATGTTAAAAATTAATTCAACTTATTCTTCTTATGAGAATCTTATGTGAGGGAAAAAATTCCACTTCCACATAATGACTTGAATTATGAAACACCCTTATTGACAACTTGGTTTGGCGAGTGAACTTTCTTCACACCTTTTCTTATTATATTATTTTATTTTTTTGAATTGAATATAAATATTAAACTTTTTTAGATAAGGAAATGATAATTTTTATTAAATTAATAAATCACAAATTAACGGACACCAAATCTTTAGGATATATGATTTTTGTTGAAAACAATATCGATTAACTCAAACATTATAGTATATTAATAAATTTATCAAGTTCTTACAATGTAATTCAATTTTTCAAAATTTTACTTCAATTTTCATATTAAAAAGTGAATATAGATTTTATACCTTAATGATGATATAAACATTCATTCTTATGGGATTTATGTATCAGAAACATCTTCATTATCATCACGATCTTGAATGTTTACTGTAACATCCCAGGTAAATAAAGAATAATAAATTTTCATATTTATTAATATTTACGAATTAAATATTAATTTTACTTTAAAGGGGTTGCTATGTTCGATAGCGTACCCGATACGCAACAAAGAGTTTCATTGAAATTTTACGTTGCACACTAGTAATAAAATAATATTATTTTAAATGGTAGTTAACACATAGCCGTTGTATTGGCGGTAAAGGATATAAATAACTAAAATATTATTATATATGTTTTTTAAATGTTTTTACATTTATCTAATAAAAGATAAAGACTTAAAATACGGAAAGAATTCAATTTTAGGCATATATACTCTAACATTCACAAAAGGTTGACTTATCACCTTTTGATGGAGAACTGTCTATAAATATAGTTTTGGTTACTCTTATACATTATATTAGACCAAATAAAACTCTTCTTTAGAATCAGGACATCAAAATTTACTTTGTGTAAATTTTTGGTATTTTTCCGATAAAGTTCATTTTTTTAATGAATAGTGTAAAATGTTGTATTTTAATTCAAAACCACTTTTTAATATAATTTATTTATATGATTATATTATCTTTTGAATTGTTTTTAAAGTGAAATTAGAATATATTTTTACCATTAAATCCAATAGTGGTCGTTGGAATTAATTTCACTTTGAAATCGGACTTAAACTAGTGTCAATCTTTTGATACTTATTGTTTCATAAAAACACGCTATTTGTTCTGACAGCGGGAATTAATTATTAAATTAATTAATTCAACTTATATGTTTTGAATTTTGTAAAATGGACTTCATTTTTGAATTTGTAATATCAAATATATCTTAGGGTGAAGTTTTGGTATTTTTCTGAAAAACTTCAATTTTTGATGAATAGTGAAACCACTAAGTGGTACTTATAAAAACTGATTTTTCGTTTAAATGAAATTTTACCACCTCTGTGTTTTAAAATTAAAAATCTGACATGAATGGTTTTCATTAAGAAGTAAAATGTGGTTCAATGGGATTAAAATAATTTTTTGGTGAATAGTAACTTTTAAGTTTTTAATCGCGATTAGAGGTGATTAGTGTAGTTTAAGGTAAAAATAATGTTTTAATAATATGTAATGACCTAGAAACATGTCCTACCCTTATTGGATATGTCATGGCAGACCAATAAAATCCATGGGTCAACTTGGGTACCCCATGGAGCCACTTTGGAAGGAAAATAACATTAATATCTTTTTATTTAATGTTAAAGTAAAAATGTCACAAACATGAGTTGTTTTACTAAAACGATTTTTAAATGGGGTTATAAAAGTCAGATTTTTGACTATAAATATTCATTAGAAATATAAAAAGATTTCCTAAATCATGATAGGTTTTTTATAATTTTTATAAATTAAATAAATTAAATTATTTATGGCCCCATGATGATGCAGCGATTACCTCATTATTTAACGATTTAAATAAAATGAAAAGATAATGTAAAATCTAAGACCTAAACTTGTCAAAAACCTATTGGTTGGGTATATTTATAACCATTATCACCTTATTCTTGAATTAAATCAATTTGGGACCTTTTAAATCAGAAACTCATTTTAAAATAAATTAAAATTTCTTTACTTTCCAAGAGTGCCCCACCTCTCCTCTTATAAAAGGCCCCCACCTCTACCACCTTACCCACACTTCCAAAGCCTTTGGATCGGCCAAAACTGCCCATTTTTTCTCTCCACATCCCTCTCTAACTCTTATAATCCTCAATTTGGGCAGAATTCTTCCCAAGGAAGCCTTTGATCTCAAATCTAAGAGAGTTACCCGATTTTAAGGTAATGTCTTCACTTGTGTCCTTTTGTTTTATTTTGCTTCTCCAACCCCCTAAACTCTTTTTATTCATTTCTTTTGTAACAACTCCAGTATCTTAAAAATACTAGTATGTTTTTATAATAATCTTTCGAGCAACACTTACACACACCTACATCTAATGGTTAAAGAACATACTGTTTCCGTGGATGGTGAATTTCTGCCTCACGAAACGATAATTGTTCAATATTCTTCCAACACCGTCAAAGGTGTCCATTAAGATGTCACTATATTTATATATGATATATAATATGTTTATGTCTTCCTTAAGATTCTGTATTTTTCATTTATGGCACACCTTCATGGCTTCCATTATGGGTATACGCGATATCTTCATTTTAGGAAGTGCGGACTACCGCCCCCTCAAAGTGATTTGATTCGTTAATGCCATATGTGGGACGTATAAAGGATGGATTTAAAGTTATTATATATGATGTATGTTATATATAAATGATGAATATAATTCTGGAATTAAAATATACATACCTCTAATTTAGTTTTAATTTCATTAATATGACAAAGAAATGAAAGTAGCGTTCATGCGTACGTACGGCTTACCGTCTCCAGGAACGGTGAATTTCATTTCTTACCTCTAAATGATTATGTAATATTATAAATACATGTATATTCTGGATATATATGATATATATGATATCCAAATCATGAATATCATTCTAGATATAATGAACCTTTGACCACACGAACAACATGTAATTGTAAGAAGTTCACTTTTGACTCAAGTACCAAATATCGACAAACGATCGTTATCAACATAAATGACTACATAATGTTCATAACATGGTAATAAGTGATATAAAAGGAATAATTAACATTAAAAAGGTTCTTAATCAAGTATAAATTAACTCAAGTTTATTATTCAGGACGTTAAAGAACGATCGAGTCAAGTCGGACCCAATGTAAGGGACTTCATATCAATCTCCTTTCATTGAGGCATATTTTTGTTTTATACACCACTTTCATTAATACGGTGTATAAACCCCTTTTACTTGTACGTTTATTCAAAATGAATCATTTTATACGAAGCGTTTTATTGAACGACAAAAGGGAATGTTTTTGTCATACGTATACGTCGACAACGACTTCTCCGCCGCCGCGAGTATTATTTGGTCCTTGGCTTCCTCAATAATCCGTAATGTTTTTAAAATGAAATAAATACCATATACTCTTTTATGTATTTTTTTATTGAAAATGGTTTTTATAATGGATTTGTTATGTAAATATATTTATGTGATATATTGTGATCAAAGTGTGGAAATGTTTTCTTTCCATTATATTTTTTTTATGTTTTATTATTTTATATTGGTTCTTGGACATTTGACGGGCGGTTACGTGATAAGACATATAACGGGTGGTGCCGTGAATACTAGGACGGGTGGTTACGTTATAACCTCCAATGCATTGGGTATAGAAGTCGGCCGTATGGCTATTCCATTAAGTGATATGTGTGGAAGTCGACCGTATGGTTATTCCATTTAAGTATGGTTATGTCCCAAGTTACCTTTATATGTTATGTGATCTTTATATGGGTTTTATGGTAATATTTTGGTTACAAAAGGGTAAGTAATGATCTTTTATTTAGTGAAGAGTTTTTACTACTTTATAAAGGTGAAAAGTATTACTTTGATAAAGTATACATGGTTTACTTATTGTTTTGATAAACTAATAGTTTTTATTCTTTGTGTATCCCTTACTGAGCTTTTTATGCTCACCCCAAGTTTTTTTGAAATGTTTTTCACAGGACTTAATGTGGAATAGGGTCAAGGATGGGATCAAGGGAAAGTCATGTTGTATAAAACATGGAACTAGACATGTTTCTTTTTAAGAGTTTTCTATTCTATGGAAACTTTGTAGAAGTGTCTACTTTGTAATCTTTTGAGATGTAATAGTTATTTTCTAATTCTCTAAAACTCTAAACCTGAAAAGATCCTCAATGTGAATTATTCATTTAATTCAATATTAAGTTAGGTTTATGGTCGGGCCCTTATAGTTGGTATCATAGGTCGGTTTAGAAAACTTTAGGAGTTAGAAAATTGTTAAATTATAAGTTAATTTATGGTATGACTGAAATGATATAGCATTTAAAGATTACCATGTTGCTTCACCTAAGATATTTCTGTTTTCAAAATGGTTTTCCGCAGAGGAAACAAAGCAGCTATGTTGGGACGACATCAGGAGGAAGACAACCTTCCAAATAAGTAACCTGAGATGGTCGGAATCAGAACTGAATAGTTTGTTGCAGTGATGGCACAGTTGACTCAGGCTATAAATGGTGGTGGTATCCATGCACGAGATCAGTCAGATCAACCGCATAGGAACATGTCAGTGGTGGAACATTTCATGAGGCAACATCCCCCATCATTTAGAGGATCATCTGACCCTGTGAAAGCTTAAGGGTGGACTAAAGAACTGGAGAAGATATTTGATGTCATGGGGTGTTCAGAACATCAAAAGGTTAGTCTTGTTGTTTACCATTTTGAAGGTGAAGCTGATCAGTGGTGGTCGATGGTGAAAAATATCAGGGATAGTGATGAGATTTATGATCTTCACTGGGACGAATTCAAAGGTATGTTTCTTGAGAAATATTTTCCTAAGGTGGTTCGTCTTAGGATGGAAAAACAGTTCCTAGAATTGAGGCAGGAGGATGACTTAGTGGCTGCTTATGAAGAAAAGTTCACTCAATTGGAAAGGTATGCTCCAAACTTCATACGAGATCTTGATAGTAAAATAAACCATTTTTACTCAGGTTTAAATTCAAAGTATCGAAGGGATTTATCTTCTCGTGAGTTCAAAAGTTATGAAAAACTTGTTCGATGTGTGGAGAAGGTGGAAATGGAATTTCCGACGATCAGGTGTTCTTTGAAAAACGAAAGAATAAGAGGTCCAGTTGGCAGGAAAAGGGGAAGAATTCATCAAAGAAGCAAGGAGGTAAGAAAACCAAATATCCATCCTGTGAGAAGTGTGGTAAAATGCATCCTGGAGAATGTTTATCAAAGTCTGGAAAGTGCTTTAGGTGTGGTAAGTCAGGTCATATTGCTCGTAACTGTAAGGAAGATGATCAAGAAGGCAATGAAAAGTCAGCTATAAGATGTTTTAAGTGTAATGAAATGGGTCATTATGCAAATGAGTGTCTAACGAAGAACTCAACTGAGGGAAAGCATCCAAATTACAAGCGGAAAGGGGTGGTGAAATCCTTTACAACTACTTGAGCAGATGTTGGGCCATCGAATGAAGTAGTATCAGGTACACTGTTTGTTTGTTCAAATTATGCCAATGTGTTGTTTGATTCAGGGTCTACACATTCTTTCATTTCTGAGAATTTTTATAGTAAATTGAAAATACCATCTCAATATATGAATCCTGAACTTATGGTAAAAACACCTGGAGGGAACGTTGAGACAAAAAACAATTATAAGAACCTTCCTATCCTTGTGTGCGGAAAGAATCTACCAGAAAACCTTATTGTTTTGCCTCTAGTAGAGTTTGATGTTATTTTGGGCATGGATTGGCTTTCTGTTTATCATGCTAAGATTGACTGTAGAGCTAAAATGGTTTCTTTTCAGAAAGATTTTCAGTTTGTGTACAATAATGAACCCTTGATTTTGATAACATATCAGGAAGTTGAGAAACTAGTAAAATATGGAAATGAATGTTACCTTGCACATATTGTTGAAAATAAAGGAACTGTTTAGATTAATGATGTGCCAGTGGTAAATGAGTATGTTGATGTTTTTCCTGATGATTTTCCTGGAACTATTCATGATCGGGAAGTTGAATTTACTATTTACTTAGTTCCTGATTCTAAGCCAATTTCAAAACCCCCTTATCGAATGGCTCAAGTTGAACTTTTAAAGTTAAAAAAGCAATTGCAGGAGTTATTAGATAAAGGCTTCATTAGACCTATCACATCACCATGGGATGCTCCTGTCTTGTTTGTTAAAAATAAATATGTCTCAATGAGACTTTACATTGATTATAGAACCTTAAATAACATTACTGTTAATAACAAGTATCCTTTGCCTCATATCGATGATTTTTTTTATCAGCTCCAGGGAGCTCAGTATTTTTTGAAGATTAACTTGAGGTCGGGGTACCATCAGTTGAAAGTAAAAGAAGCAGACGTTCCGAAGACTACGTTCCGTACTATATATGGCCATTATGAATTTGTAGTTATGCCTTTTGGGTTAACCAATGCACTTTCTGTATTCATAGACCTTATGAATAGTATTTTCCATGAGTTCTTGGATAATTTTGTGGTTTTTTTCATTGATGATATTTTGGTGTTTTCTAAAACTAAAGAGGAGCATGAAATTCTTTTAAGGGTTATCTTGAAAACCTTAAAAGAAAAGAAACTGTATGGAAAATTCAGCAAGTGTGAGTTTTGTTTACAACAAATTTCTTTCCTGGGTCACATTGTTTCAAAAAATGGAATAACTATTGATCCTGCTAAAACAAAAGTTGTTTAAGAATGGCCAAGACCCACAAATGTAAGCGAGATCCATAGTTTCCTTTGTTTGGCAGGTTACTACCGAAGGTTTTTTGAAAAAATTTCACGGTTATCTAGTCCAATGACTAAGATAACTCAGAAAGGTGTTAAGTTTATCTGGACAAAAGAATGTGATGATTGTTTTCAGGAGTTGAAAAGAAGATTGGTGAATGCTCCAGTTTTTTCACTTCCTTCCAGGAATGGTGAGTTTGTTATCTACAATGATACTTCGTTGAAGGGAATTAGTTGTGTCCTTATGCAGAATAATCAGGTAATTGCATATGCTTCACGTTAGTTGAAAACTCATGAGGTAAATTACCCTACACATGACTTGGAATTAGTTGTTGTTGTTCTTGCTCTAAAAATTTGGAGGCATCATTTGTATGGATTAAAGTGTGAAATATATACTGATCACAAAAGTTTAAAGTATATATTCACTCAGAAAGAATTGAACATGAGAAAGAGGAGATGGCTAGAATTAATCAAGGATAATGATTGTACAATTCATTACCATCCGGGAAAAGCAAATAAAGTGGCCGTTGCTTTGAGTCGAAAAAGTAATGATTTATTAACCATGCTACGTTTGGAACGATATCCTTTGGTTTTTGATTTGATGAACTTTGGCATAGAATTTTTTGGTGGAGGAAGTTCTTCTGTTTTGTTTCAGTTATCAGTGAGATCATCCCTATCAGACAGAATTAAGCAAGCATAGATGGAAGACAGTGAGTTTCAGAAAAAGGTAGAGCTGGTTCAGAAGGGTAAGTTACCTGAATTCAACATTGATAATGATTGTGTTTTGAGGTTTGGGAAGAGATTATGTGTCCCTAGTGATTCACAGTTGAAGAATGAGTTGTTATGTGAGGCTCACAGTTCCCCATTTTCAGTTCATCCTGGCAGTACTAAGATGTACAGGGATCTGCGGGAGTATTACTGGTGGGATGGAATGAAAAGAGATATTGCTGATTTTACTGTGAAGTGTTTGACTTGTCAGCAGGTTAAAGAAGAGCGGTAGTTACCGAAAGGGATGCTTCAGCCTTTACCAGTGCCAGAGTGTAAATGGGAAAATATATCCATGGACTTTGTTGTGGGATTACCGAGGACATCTCGAGGTAATAATGCAATCTGGGTTATTGTTGATCGATTGACTAAATCTGCTCATTTCCTTCCTATTCGAGATACTTTCTCTCTAGGTCAACTTTCTCGATTGTATCTTAAAGAGATAGTCAGGTTACATAGAGTTCCCCTCTCCATTGTGTCCGATCATGATCCCAGGTTTACTTCTAACTTTTGGAAAGGCCTTCGGAAGTCATTGGGTACTGAATTAAATTTTAGTACATCTTTTCATCCGCAATCATATGGGCAGTCAGAACGAACAATTCAGACCTTGGAGGATATTCTATGAGCTTTCTCTATGGATTATCAGGGAAGTTGGGACCAACATCTTTCTTTGGTTGAGTTTTATTATAATAACAGTTCTCATTCCAGTATACAGATGGCACCATTTGAGGCATTATATGAGAAGGGGTGTCAAACTCCAGCTTTTTGGGATGAAGTGGGTGAAAGGAAGCGGATGGGACCAGAATTGGTAGAAGAGATGGCAGAAAAAGTTCAGTTGATTCAGAAACACATGAGAATAGCTCAGATCAGACAGAAAAGTTATGCGGATAACCGGAGGAAGGATCTATCTTTCGAGGTAGGTGATCATGTTTTTCTCAAGGTTTCTGCATGGAAAAGTGTGATACGGTTTGGTAAGAAAGGAAAGATAATTCCAAGGTTCATTGGACCATATGAAATTCTGGATAGTGTTGGATCAGTTGCATACAGAGTGGCATTACCTCCGAGTTTATCTCAGGTACACAATGTTTTTCATGTTTCGATGTTGAGAAAGTATGTGCCAGATCCATCTCATGTTTTGAGCTCGGAGGTAGTTCAGTTGGAATAGAATCTCTCTTATGAAGAACAACCTATCCAGATTCTTGACCGAAGAGAGCAGGTGTTGCGAAATAAGGTAATTCACCAGGTAAAGGTTTTGTGGAAAAACCATATGGTTGAAGAGGCAATGTGGGAATCTGAAAATGATTTGAGGGATAAATACACCCACTTATTTTGATAAGTGAATAAAATTGCGAGGACGCAAATCCCAAAAGGGGGGAAGGATGTAACATCCCAGGTAAATAAAGAATGATAAATTTTCATATTTATTAATATTTACAAATTAAATATTAATTTTACTTTTAAGGGGTTTCTATGTTCGATAGCGTACCCGATACGCAACAAAGAGTTTCATTGAAATCTTACGTTGCACACTAGTAATAAAATAATATTATTTTAAATGGTAGTTAACACATAGCCGTTGTATTGGCGGGAAAGGATAGAAATAACTAAAATATGATTATATATGTTTTTTAAATGTTTTTTCATTTATCTAATAAAAGATAAAGGCTTAAAATACGGAAAGAATTCAATTTTAGGCATATATACTCTAACATTCACAAAAGGTCGACTTATCGCCTTTTGATGGAGAACCATCTATAAATATAGTTTTGGTTACTCTTATAAATTCTATTGGACCAAATAAAACTCTTCTTTAGAATCAGAACATCAAAATTTACTTTGTGTAAATTTTTGGTATTTTTCCGATAAAGTTTATTTTTTTAATGAATAGTGTAAAATGTTGTATTTTAATTCAAAACCTCTTTTTAATATAATTTATTTATATGATTAGATTATCTTTTGAATCGGTTTTAAAGTGAAATTAGAATATATTTTTACCATTAAATCCAATAGTGGTCATCGGAATTAATTTCACTTTGAAATCGGACTTAAACTAGTGTCAATCTTTTGATACTTATTGTTTCATAAAAACAGGCTATTTGCTCTAACAGCGGGAATTAATTATTAAATTAATTAATGCAACTTATATTTTTTGAATTTTGTAAAATTGACTTTATTTTTGAATTCGGAATATCAAATATAGATTAGGGTGAAGTTTTGGTATTTTTCTGAAAAACTTCAATTTTTGATGAATAGTGAAACCACTAAGTGGTACTTATAAAAACTGATTTTTTGTTTAAATGAAATTTTACCACCTCTGTGTTTTGAATTTCAAAAATCCGACATACATGGTTGTCATTAAGAAGTAAAATGTGGTTCAATGGGATTAAAATAATTTTTTGGTGAATAGTAACTTTTAAGTTTTTAATCACGATTAGAGGTAATTAGTGTAGTTTAAGGAAAAAATAATGTTTTAATAATATGGAATGACCTAGAAACATGTCCTACCCTTATTTGATATGTCATGGACAACCAATAAAATCCATGGGTCAACTTGGGGACCCATGGAGCCACTTTGGAAGGAAAATAAAATTAATATCTTTTTATTTAATGTTAAAGTAAAAATGTCACAAACATGAGTTGTTTTACTAAAACAATTTTTAAATGGGGTAATACAAGTCAGATTTTTGACTATAAATATTCATTAGAAATATAAAAAGATTTAATACATCATGATATTTTTTTTATAATTTTTAGACATTAAATAAATTAAATTATTTATGGCCCCATGATGATGCAGTGATTACCTCATTATTTAACGATTTAAATAAAATGAAAAGATAATGTAAAATCTAAGACCTACACTTGTCAAAAACTTATTTGTTGGGTATATTTCGAACCCTTATCACCTTATCCTATAATTATATTAATTTGGGACCTTTTAAATCCTAAACTCGTTTTTAAATAAATTAACATTTCTTTACTTTCCAAGAGTGCCCCTCCTCTCCTCTTATAAAAATCCCCCACCTCTACCACCTTACCCACACTTCCAAAGCCTTTTTATCGGCCAAACCCTGCCCATTTTGTCTCTCCACATCCCTCTCTAACTCTTAGAAGCCTCACTTTGGTCATAAGTCTTCCCAAGGAAGCCTTTGAGCTCAAATCTAAGAGAGTTACCCGATTTTAAGGTAATGTCTTCACTTGTGTCCTTTTGTTTTATTTTGCTTCTCCAACCCCCTAAACTCTTTTTATTCATTTCTTTTGTAAAAACTCCAGTATCTTAAATATACTAGGATGTTTTTATAAGAATATTTCGAGCTACACTTACACACACCTACATCTAATGGTTAAAGAACATACTGTTTCCGTGGATGGCGAATTTCTGCCTCACGAAACGATGATTGTTCAATATTCTTCCAACACCTTCAAAGGTGGCCATTAAGATGTCACTATATTTATATATGATATATAATATGTTTATGTCTTCCTTAAGCTTCTGTATTTTTCATTTATGGCACACCTTCATGGATTCCATTATGGGTATACGCGATATCTTCATTTTAGGAAGTGCGGACTACCGCCCCCTCAAAGTGATTTGATTCGTTAATGCCATATGTGGGACATATAAAGGATGGATTTAAAGTTATTATATATGATTTATGTTACATATAAATGATGAATATAATTATGGAATTAAAATATACATACCTCTCATTTAGTTTTAATTCCATTAATATAACAAAGAAATGAAAGTAGTGTTCATGCGTACGTACGGCTTACCGTCTCCATGAACGGTGCATTTCATTTATTACCTCTAAATGATTATGTAATATTATAAATACATGTATATGCTGGATATATATCATATATATGATATCAAAATCATGAATATCATTCTGGATATAATGAACCTTTGACCACACGAACAACATGTAATTGTAAGAAGTTCACTTTTGACTCAAGTACCAAATATCGACAAACGACCGTTATCAACATAAATGACTACATAATTTTCATAAGATGGTAATAAGTGATATAAAATGAATAATGAACTTGAAAAAGGTTTTTAATCAAGTATAAATTAACTCAAGTTTATTATTCAGGATGTTAAAGAACGATCGAGTCAAGTCGGACCCGAGGTAAGGGACTTCGTCTCAATATCCTTTCACTGAGGCATATTTTTGTTTTATACACCACTTTCTTTAATACGGTGTATAAAACCCTTTGAATTTTACGTTTATTCAAAAGGAATCTTTTTATACAAATCATTTTACTAAACAACAAAATTGAATGTTTTTGTCGTACGTATGCGGCGACAACGACTTCTCTGCCGCTGCGAGTATTATTTGGTCTTTGGCTTCCTCAACAAGCTGTAATGTTTTTAAAATGAAATAAATACCATATACTCTTTTATGTATTTTAGTATTGAAAATGGTTTTTATAATGGATTTGTTATGTCAATATATTTATGTGATATATTGTGATCAAAGTGTGGAAATGTTTTCTTTCCATTATGTTTGTTTTATGTTTTATGATTTTATATTGGTACTTGGACATTTGACGGGTGGTTACGTGATAAACCATATGACGGGTGGTGCCGTGAATACCAGGATGGGTGGTTACGTTATAACCTCCAACTCATTGGGTATGGAAGTCGGTTGTATGGCTATTCCATTAAGTGATATGTGTGGAAGTCGACCGTATGGTTATTCCATTTAAGTATGTTTATGTCCCAAGTTACCTTTATATGTTATGTGATCTTTATATGGGTTTTATGGTAATTTTTTGGTTACAAAAGGGTAAGTAATGATATTTTATTCAGTGAAGAGTTTTTACTACTTCATAAAGGTGAAAATTATTACTTTGATAAAGTATACATGGTTTACTTGTTGTTTTGATAAACTACTAGTTTTCATTCTTTGTGTATCCCTTACTAAGATTCTTATGCTCACCCCATGTTTTTTTGAAATGTTTTTCATAGGACTTAATGTGGAATAGGGTCAAGGATGGGATCAAGGGAAAGTCATGCTATATAAAACATGGAACTATACATGTTTCTTTTTAAGATTTTTTTATTCTATGGAAACTTAGTAGAAGTGTCTACTTTGTAATCTTTTGAGATGTAATAGTTATGTTCTAATTCTCTAAAACTCTAAACCTGAAAATATCCTCAATGTGAATTATTCATTTAATTCAATATTAAGTAAGGTTTAAGGTCGGGGCCTTATATTTACTACTCTAGGTACTTCAATGATTTCTTTACTGGAACATTATAATTTTATTTCATAAACATTGGATGGCTAAAATAAGTCTCTTCAGCAACCTCCACTATATTTTTCTTCATGCCTTCACCATTGTATTTCAAAAAATTAAACTTCTTTGGTGTTAAGGGTTACTTCCCATTGCCTTTTATTTTATCACCATGTGGTGTATTCCTCATAACATCACCGATCAAGAAATATAAATTTTTCTTATATTCTTTATCTTCCAACTTACTTCATTTCTCAAAATTTTCAATCCATTACACCATGAAAACCTTCAGAATATGTTCTACTTTGTTATTTTGATAATATTTCTTTACTACACAAGTAATTTATTTTGAATAATTTCTTCTTTAATTGATAAACTCTTCCTATATTTATAACATTATCATGAAAATTTTTGGAGTGTGGTCATAAAAATTACTTCTTCCACATATAATATTTTCTTTTGATATTTTATTCATCAGAGGTAGTATTTAGTGAGCTTTAACTTCTTCATCAGAGAAGTTGTCCACCATTATAATCTTATTATATTTATCACACATTGAATAAAATTATAGGTTAATAATTTTTCCATTTTCTTAAATATTCATATAGATATAATAATTTTCCATGATGTGAAAATTTATTCCTTGGATTTAGCATCATTTTTTCGTATGGAATCTTTTGAAACTTTCAACTTGAATGAAAACATAGTCCTCCTTCCATTTGAATTCACCTCACGGTAGACTTAAAATATATTTTTAGTATATTTTATGTCATATTTTTTGGTCTATTTCCAATGGTATCTCTTAATATTTTCTTGGTATAAGTAAACCATCCTTATTCATTACCATGACCATTTAATCTGAAAAATACACAAACAAATACATGATATTCAACTCTACAATATTTCAACATATTTTTCTTCTTTTGTGAAGGTTGGGTATACATAGTTGATTTTCCATCTCTATCGACTTTTCTCTCTATTATTATTGGCCTTTTTTATTCATTATACATTTTCATATTGTGATCAAAGTTGGAATAAACATGTCCAAACATTCTAGAACACTAAATATTGAAGATAATATAAGGATCCATTTTTTATATTATATTTTGGATGGTGGATACTTAACCTAAAACATATTGCTTCCAGATATTTACATTTTTTTCTATATATCTTCAGAGAAAATATTTTATTATTATTTTATTACTTCCCCTTTTAAACTATACGTGGGTCACCAAATTTTCGTCACCCATATTTTTCTATAACTACAACCTTCACTATTAAGGGTATGGGAGTTAGTTCATAAAAAATTAATTAGAATTTGGGGTTACCTATTTATTCATATTATTGAAATGTGATTATTCTTATGCTTTAATAATTTCCCTATAAAAAGAATGTGTCATTAAAAAAGTAATAATTTACTTAGAAACATCATCAGATGTTTTTTCCTTAGTTTCATATGAATATTGAACATGTTTAGATTCCATATTTTTTAGTCTTACCACTTTCTAAAGAAACTTTTTCTTTAAAATGTTCTTCAAATTTTAAAGACTTCTCACTTTATATTTTAAAATGAATTTTTTTTTCAATCCAACTTGTGAATTACCCACTTATTTAAATAAATTATTTATTTTCTTTATGCGATATTATATGATCTCTATTTGAGTATTATTTATAGAATAAATTTAATTGGGATTATATTTTAGTACATATAGCTTTTTTTTACAACTAACTTTAAAAATTACTCTCCACACAAAATCCCCATTGAATATTCTTCCATGAAGTTGTTGTTTTATTCATATGATGGTATTGTAAGATCCTTAATCTCATTATGTGTATTTAAGGTTTCACACTTGTGTTCCTTTAGAAGTTTTACTTCATACATTTTCCTCTCTTCATGTAGTGAACTTTCATGATCTTTTATAATTTTATCATTATCTTCCATCTGAGAATTATTAACTTCATAACTACTTTATAATATATGGAAAGCTTCCATAATAACATCCTATAAAAAAAATTATCATAAAAACTTCAAATTAGTGAATCTTATATAATGTGTATTTTTTTCTTAGAAACTTGAAGCCTTTTTTTCACTTCTATCATTGAGTTTAGTAAGAATTTTACCCTCCTAGAACTTCTATCCCAATGCATCATCTATCTCATCATGTTATAATTTTAGCAATGATATTTACTCTTATTGTCCAGTGAAATATTCTTTTAAAAATTTAAAAACTTCCATGGGGAAATCATAAATGTAATCCATGATTTTAGTGTAAAAATATTCAATAGTTTACACTAAACCATACTCTTTAATTACTGAATATTATTATACATAGGAATAATTTATTCAAATCCAAATGATTTATTACCACATGCATTAACTTTTGATATTTGTGGATCCTCCCTCTATTATTTTTGAGAGAATAAGTTCTTCTGCTTCTAGGATTATTTCTTCTTCTGGTTCTTTAACATTTCGACTAAAGTTTCCATGTTTTTATAACCAGAGATAACTTTTATTTACTTCAAATCATACTTATATTTCTTAAATTATAGGGAAATAAATTCTTAAAATTATAGAAATATGCACTTCATATAATTATAATAAACACATATACGAAAATAACACATATATACAAATAGATAAAACTTTTATTTGATACCAATTGAGTTTCCTAAGTATATCATGCAGTTTTCATGGGAGGGGAGTAAATAAGGGTTTACTAACATTGACTGATAATATTCAACTTAAAATCATTCTATATTTATGGTAATCAAACCAATTAAATTATATTATATATATAGCTATTTAATAAAATTCCATCACATATTTCCCCTTATGTTATGAATATAATATAAAGTAAACAACACATGGGTATTTTTATACAGTCCAACCTTAGTGTGAGAACCTACTCATTATCATGTCAACTCTCATTGAGTCATAAATTTATCCACTAATAATATTTTTAACAATTATAATGTGGTGTGGGGAATATTTAAATGTAAACAAATTACTTCACTATATTACATAGGTGAAGGATCTTTATACTACATAACATAGTTGAGTTATCATAATAAAAGAGAATCTTATCTCTAGATATGAAAGTTATATTTATTTATAATGATCCACACCATTATTTACAATTTATTCAGAAACTTCCTCATGGATTGAACTTTTACTACCTCAAAATATTTTTTCACACAATATTAACATCAGTCAATACTCTATATGAGATAATTCTCTTTTATAGCTCTCAATAAATGGGACTGGTAAATATGGTAAATCTCATTTCAGTGGTTTTGTTTGATTCCTCTTAGTCTATTTAACCTCTCTCTAATATACATTCTATATCATTTGCCTTTGTCTGGTATACTGAGTCTTGTGTAACTCTTTTGGTATACCATCTGTCTGATGTGACTCTGTATGACATGACTCTATTCCATGAACTTCTGTCTAGAACCACTATGTCTAGAACTTCACCATCCAGAATATATCTTTGTGGGTATTCTTCATCAATTAGGTAAATTCATTGTTGGAGACTTTCACTTATCCATAAAAACCTAAGTGATTATACTCCATTTAGTTATTAAAATAGCTATAAATCAATTGTCCTTAACAATATTTATATAATAAAAATTCCTTTTAATGTTAATGGTAAATAACATGATCCCAAAATTTTAAATTCAAATTTACCACTCAGATCAGCATTAATAATGCTCTTTTTCAATATTCTAGGACTTTCATGATAATTGTTTATCAAATTTTATTGAATAATAATTATTAAAAAACATATTTAAATTTCCTTAAAACCATATAGTATTTAATAACATTTAATGAAAAACTCATCATCATTATAATTAAAGATTTTACAAAGTTTTATAACACTCTTTAAATATTTCTCAATTGAATGTTTTTCTAGTGCCTTCAAAAGAACTCATTCATCTAGAAGTTTTCGGATTGACTTCCCTATGTTTGATCTATTGAGACAAATTATCATGGTTTGATAAACTCATTATAACTCTTTAGAGAACTATTAAACATATTATTATCTCTTGTGGTCTCTCACAGTTCCTCTATATTGAATTATCCATCCAATACATCAGAATACCTCTAATAGATCAGCATGAAGCTTCTCAAACATTATAAGGAGCCCGATCTACTAACATCAGTCTAGTACCACTTCATGAAATTATTTTTGTGATGATTTCTAGGTAGATATCTTCAATTTCTCTATCTGGTATGACTAATAAATTTTTTTCTAGTATAAAATTGTGTAATTTTATATCCGATGTAGTTCATCCAGTGATATTGAATTTATCTATCTTTTATGCCTCATAAATGTATGTTGAGTAAAAAAAATTGTAATTGTATTTATAATGTATTCCATACAATGATATTCAATTTCAATAATTGGTATGACACAAACTTATTTTTATGGTATAACTTCTGATCTCTCACTATCTGGTGCTATACGGGTTGGATCCCCTTCATCCAGAGGCATTTTCATTTCTTTATCTAGTTCTTAGACATTTTCAGTCCAAAAAATTTGTGTTTGGTGCTCATCTATCAAGTAAACACTCATGAATTTTCTTGTTTCAACTTTGACAATTTAAAATTATCTCCATTATATGGAAATCATATTTCTCCATCCAATCTCATCATAATTCTCCATATGTTGACATAATATATCTCTTCATCTTTTAGAATTATAGAATGTTTGTTTCATACTACTCAACTTCATCATGTGATTTGTAAATTTATTTATTGTTATATTATAATTCTTCATCAGATGATATTAAAATAATCATCCAGTCACAATCATAAATTTCACTCCATTGATCATCATTTTTCTTTAACTATATGGAATTAGTCTTTCATCATCACTCTCATCATACATCACTGATTAATAGGACTTTATAAATGAATGTATGATATGAATATGCATCTATTTTTCTAATGAAGTTTCTAATGGTTTGATCGACAGACTGATGAGCTCCCCTTCAGATGGAGTAATGAATCATCTTTCATAAAAAAATCCATTCAATGGAATTTTTTATTATGTACATGATCTAGTATACTTCATACAGTAGTGAGATCCAAAACTATATAACTTTAATATTCATAAAACTTATAGTTTTAACTTTGAAACTTATTTTTACAAACTATTTATCAAAAAAACATCATCATTGAACATCTATTTGTATGAATTCTCCCACTGGTACACAATGAGATAAAACAACGAATATATTTATGAAATTTGTTATATTAAAGACCATTATAGCATAATTTGACTTATGAAAATCTTCATTTCTTGAAATATTTTTCTTCTATTCTTAAATTTCCTTATCTTCTATAGTACATTCTTTATTGATTTTATATACACCATTATTTAATTATTTCATATATCCTCAAGAATAGATGATGAAAAATTTTCTTTCAAATAACTCATTTAATTTTCAAAAACCTATTGACCGTATATAAAATATATCAACATCATTATTTGATGGGAACTTCAATATACCCCTTTGTATTTGTTTATAGTACCAAATTATCATTGAATTAAATGTGATTTATCTCCCCCTTATTCAAAATGAATTTAAATTATCCTTCTTTTGAAAGCATTAATTGAGAGAATCCTTTTCACTCATCCTTGATGATCTAAATTTTGAATCTCCATTTTTAATATCCTAGGGTAAGGAAATGGATTTCTTCACACCATTTCCTCTTATCTTATTTCTTTATATTAAACTGAATATAAATCTTGAACATATTGAGATATGGAAAACTTCACTTTCATTAAAAAAATAAGACTTAAATCAACGAAATTTGAGTCTCTATGATCCATTATCAATGTAAAAAACAAGACTGATTGAACAAGGCATTAAAATTTTCTATAAAATTTACAAAATAATAATATATTATACAGAACTGTCTTTTAAGAAAAATTTAGTCAAAATTTAAATCAATTAAACTTCCTTTATAAATCTAAAAAAAATAGATAAAAAACATAAAAACATAAAACTGAGAAGATTTATCTACCTTTTCAAGATAATTAAAACATTTTCATCAATAATTCAATTTTTTTTCATTTTTACTTTAGTTGTTATATGAAAAAGGTATTATAGAAATGTACACTATGGATGAAAGAAACATTCAATATTAAATCTTCTTTTACTCATAACTTCTTCATTATCGTTTAAATATTAATTATTTACAACTTTGGAAACATCAATGTTTTCATTACTGGAACATCATAATATAGATTCATAATCTTTTGATGTTTGAAATAGGCCTCTTCATTTCAAATTTATTTTATTTTTGAAATATTAATCCACCAATTTACTTTAGGTATTCCAATTAATAACATCACATTAAATTCCCCCATTTAATTATTGATTTCTATAAATATAAAATATAACAATGTGACTCTTTTATTCGCTCATTGGATAGAGTAATTGGGATGAGAACGTTTTAACAAACCAAAAACTCCCTTCTTTATAATATAATTTTTTTTCATGCCTTCACCATTATCTCTTGAAACCATAATCTTGTTAGGTGGAATCGGATTATTCTCCTTACATTTTATTTTATCATCTTTTGGGGGATTCCTCTTAACATCAACTATTATGTAACAAACATTTTCCTTATTTTATTATAATTCCAAATTCATTTACTCCTCTAACTATTATAGCTATACATCCTTGAAAACCTTCAGAATATGTTCAACACTATTATTTTGATGATATTTATTCATGTATAACTACATAGTTTTGAATCCCATCTATTATTATCTACAAAATTTTCTTATCTTAATAACTTCTTAATAGAATTTTCGGGAGTGTGACTAGAAAACTTAAATCTTCTGCACAACTTTCTTTCTTCTTGTATATTTCTCTTTAGAGGTGAATTTTGGTGAACTTAAACTACTTAATCAAAGAATTATTCCACCATTATAATCTTATTATATTTTTTCAGATTGATTGACTCTTAATCATAAGATTCCTTCTATTGTCTTGAACATTCCTGGTGATAAAATTTTTCTAGAAGTGGCATTTTCCTCCATATAATTAAAATCTTTTCTTAGGTAGGTAGTCTCTCAAAAAATTACTATTAAGTGAAACCTTATTCTTTTAATATGTGTATTTACACCTCATGGTAGACTTACAGTCTTTATTCATTACAAATTCCTTTATATTTTTTTGTCTCTTTCCATTGGTTGTCCCTATGTCATTCTTTGTAAAATTAAAATAGAACATTTTATTAGGAGGTCCATTTCTTCCAAAACATCAAAATAAATCAACAACATATTCAAATATGATATATATTACTGTATTTTTCTTCTTTTTTCAAGGTTGGGTATACATAGCTGAGTTTCTATTTCCTTCAAATTATATCCCACTTAATTTTGTCCATATTTGTTTTTAATACCTTAGAAAATTATTCCAACAATTTATAGCCATCTATCAAGCCATTCCACAACAACACTTGTAGATGATAAGAAAATTATTTTTTCATTTTGTTGTATTTTTTCTGGATGATACTTCAAATAAAACATGTTTCTTATGGATATTTAAATTTGTATTCTCAACATATCCCATGATTCTTTTTAACATATTCTTTTATTACAAAAGATTTTAAATAAGATGTGGGTTTCTCACTTTTCATCAAATATATTTTTTTATAACTACATATTAAACAATTCAATGTATGATAGTTAGTGTACAAATATTAATTGAACCATGGGGTTACATTTTTCTTCATTATATTAGAATATGATCCTTTAAATTCTTTCAAATTCTTCCAATTTTAGTAATCTATCTTTTTTTAAAGTAATCCTTTCTTTAGAAACATTGATATAGATTCTTTTCTCAACATAAAATGAAGATTCATCTTAAGTATCTTCCACATTTCTTAATCTTAATTCTTTCTCAAGACTCTGTATTTTTAAAAGTGTTATTTCTATTTTCAAGACTCATCCCATTATCCCAACAAACTATGTCTAAATTTTTTTCCATTATTCACATGACTTAATTCTTCAGACCAAGTTGATTAAATGTATCTGAAGAAGATTTATGCTATGAAAAAAAATGTTAATAAAGTTTTATCCTTTTTTTTAATATAAAATCGCATTAACTTTATAAATTTTTCGAAAATGGATGATTGAAAAATGAAAAATCATTAAAAGTGATAAAGAAGAAAAATATTAGACTGAGTTTTTTGGATAGAGGTAGGTGAATATAAGATTTTGGACTAATATGTTTAGACAGTGGTTTTTACTAAATGTTTTATAGTATATTTTGCATAAGAAAATTTGGATTGATTTTTTAGTTAAGTATTAAATATAGAAATTATTTCATCTTTTTAATGTTTCAAACATCATGAGTTAAGAAACATTTCTTGATAAAATTGTTTCAAGAAAGGTTTAGAAATTTATTTTTATTTCAAAAGATTTTACAATAAATTTAGGAGGATATTTTATATAAATCACTAGACATATGAAATTGGAAAAAGTATTGGTAGAAGAATATTTTGTGTTTGATGTTTTTTTATTTATTTTTTGTATAGTGGAATATTGTTGAAATATAATGGGAATATACTAAGGTAAATCATAAAAAAAATACAAACGGATGAAGTAAAAATGGGTGAGGTTAGAAAAGACACATTCCAAATAAAAATATTCCAATTAGATAAATAAATTTAGATGACCACTTTCTATTTAATCGGTCAGAGTCTATTAGATGATATTTTTTAATAATGTCTATCTGATTGATAGATATGAAGTAGTGATGTTTATGTTGCTTATGGATTCTTGGGCAGTAGTCCCAATGTTATAAATGATTTTTTTATTTAACATATCATATATATGTTTTATATAAATTTCAACAGATAGAGACTGGCATATTAAGGAAAGGGAGTGAATGTTTCTAATAAATTACGTTAGTTGGTGGTTGTAACTGAAATAATTTTTCAAAAATATTCCAAGGAATTTATATTAACTCATTAGATAGAGTCTCAATTGAAAAAATAATGACTGAAATGTTTTAGAATATGGATGTTTGTTAAATAGTGGAACTAATTTAAGGTATTTATAAAGATTACATAAATATAATAAAAATGAGTATGAAAATATTATCTTTAAATGTTCCAAATACCAGGGGTGTAAGATTTATGATTCTTTCCAAGTTAGAAGGAGATTTTTTTAATGACGAGGCTGATAGATTTTTTAAGAAACTTTAATAATCATATAGAACCTTTTAGAAGCATCCAAGAAGAAAATTTTATGGGGGAATGTGAAATTTGAGTTTTTTTTAAGTGGGAAAATATATTTGAGTTCCTATCTTATTTCTTATAAATATCTACCATATATAGGAGGTGTTATTACAACTCAATTTATTATTAATTTATATGCGTTCAAAAACTAATTTGTTTCAGAACTAGTTTCATATAGTGATACCAGATAAATCTCTAAAATCCAACATTTTAGCATGAATTTCCTAACTAAGAAATATATTGGTTGAAGAATATTTGTTTCATACAATGAAGTTGCGATTTTAAGAACCTGATAGAAGACATTGTAAAAAGGATCATATTTGGTTGAATAAACAAACCATGGGTATAGGTGAATAGATGAACAGTTAATGGATGGAAAGAGAATAAGAAAGTGGTATCGGTTTTTACAAAGAACCAGATATAATTTTATAAATGGATAATCAGATATATAAATATAATGATCAAGGAAATGAATATATGTTCTGTACCAAAATACAAGGAGAAGTTTTTTCTTACTATTAGGAAAGAAAATGAATATGTATATTAAGAATCTTAATTGTGAAAAATTAAAAGAAACCCTATTAAAATGAACTGAACCTATTAGTAAGGTATTCTAAATGTTTTTATAAATTATTTATTTCATATTTATATTTATATAGAAAATATTTTATTTTGTATTTATCATTGTATAATGAAAGTGTAAGGATATTCCATTCTTGTTTTAATCATATAAAAGTATTTCTTTTTAATGGATTGCATGGTGTTTAATTTTTTCCAAATATTAACAAGGATAATTTACTCTTGTTAATTAGTGAACCTTGCAAATTCTTATGTTCCTCTATATTGTTCTTGTATACCTATTTTCAAAAAATTCATAACCATTCAACAAGATGTGAAGGTAGTTTCATATGTAATAAAATATAAAACTAAAATATTACGGATTGACCCCTTATCTATCTCTATCATCACATTTATCCTTATTCATAATTTTATATTTTATAAGATAAATTATTTCATTTTTTGAAACCGTTTTTAAGTTTTAAGAAATGATATGATGTTATGGTTGTCCATAATTCTATGAATTATAAGGGGATTTTGGTCTTTAATAGAAATAACTATCATGTTTGGAAATATATAATGGTACCTTATCTTATTTCCATTTGGTATGAAGTTCTATAATCTATTAAATATGGTTTCACTCCTAGTTATGAGGGTGTTCCTCTTAAAAATAATGAAAATCAAAATTAGGAAAATAATGGATGAGAAAAAATGTTATACTTTCCTCACACTCTAGAAATGATCTTATTAGAGTAAATAGTGTTTAAATGTCTAAATTAATCTTAGAGAAGTTGGAAAAAATAAAGGAAATATTAAAATGAATAAAGTAATGTTGAAAATTAGGAGTTTGATTTGTGAAGATATTATTATGGGTGATTATGAATATGATGGTGATTTAATTATAAGGGTGAATGATATTGTCAGAACCATAAGATATATTTGGAATATGTTAGAATATTAAACCATTGTTTAATATATATTATGAACTATTTCTAAAGATCTTATGAAAAAGTTTAATTTTTAGAAGATAGATATCATGAAACTAAATATTTGGATGAAATATATTACACTTTTATTAATTATATAATCAGAATAGAAAAAATTATTAAAAAAATAAAACGTTGATCGAGAAATCTCTTTCATTTCTATTAAGAAAATAAATTCTAAGAAATTTCTGAAACTAAGTATAAGGATAGTAAATTTTTTTATATATTTATATCATTATTTTACAAAAAGGTTAAAATTGGTATAAGAAGCTACAAAGGGAAGTAACCACTGAAATTTTTGTTGGGGATATATTTTCAATTTTACTAAAATAATTATTTGATGAATGATAAATGAAAAAATTGATGAAAATGAGAAATTCAAGAAGAACCTCTAATAATAAGGAAGACAAATCCAAGTCTCGTCATAAGATAAAGGATAATATGTTCTATAAAAAAGGATAAACTATTTTTATAAGTGTGATGAAGATGATTAAAGTGAAGAATAGGCTGAAATCAATAGTGATGATGTTACAGAGAGAATTCATATCATTAAAGTTAATGATGAAAAATTCACCATTGATGAAAGACATAGTTAATAAGAAGAAGAAACTAATATAGAGTTTATTATAAATATAGAGTCGAAAACTATCTAGCAAGTATTATAATAGTTGAAAGAGAGAACAATAATTTGAAAATGAGAAATACTTTAGAAAAATTCAATAACATTTTCTTGAAGAAAAAACCATGTTTATAAAAGAAATTTACCATTAGAATATTTTGGTTGATGAAAAAAATTACCTCAATAGTAATACTAAAGGAAATTTATATGTGGGGGAGGAATAGTTATAACTTATTGAATAAAAACATTTTTAATAACATCATGGTGTTACAAAGATTCAAAACTCGGCAATAAGAGTTTGTGGATGTTTTGAAAAGTGTAAACCAAAGAAGGATAAATATAAGTTATCCTCAAGTATTGATAAAAATTATTAATATTCTTATTTGGAAAATAAAGTCAAGTTGATAATGTATGTATCTAAAATAAGTGGAGTTAAAAAATACAAAGTTTCAAAGGGAACAATGTAATGTCCCCCAATCTGGAACTCTCTCACGTGGCCAAAAAGGGTTGTCTAGGAGACCCCAAGTGTGACTCCATGTACACTAAAGGGTGATGACTGGCTATGAGGGTGTGAAATGTATAGTGGGGATACTATACCATCTTATATGAAGTGTCATGGTAGTATAAATAATGCATATAATAAAAATAAAATCAATGTACAGACATGGTGAGATACCAAAATAAGAGCCAACTAAATAATCCAAAAAATAATTAGGAATAATGTAATGATGGTCTAGAATGTAACTAAATCTTATGATATAAAAAATAAAATAAAAAGAATATAATATCTACATAAAGACTCAAAATTTCTTGGACCCTAAATCCATGTTGGTCACATCACCAAAATCCATCCCATCGGAAAAAAAAAAGAAATCAACTACAAGGTCCTTTCCCCTTACCCAAACCTGCATCCATATAATTTGCTCAGGTACTAAATGGTGTCCTAAATAGAGTGTGAGAATAACTTAGTAGGTCAAATCCATCATTTCTAAATAAACTGATATTTTAATAATTTTATATAAAAAATATATAGGGATGTGTATTAATTAATCCAATAATGAAAAAAATAAAAGAACATCCTACTTTTACTCTATGTTGGAATATCTATGACCATTTATTATGACCATGCCAACAAAAACCATAAAACCTAGCTAAAATAACCTTCTTCAGTACCATTCTAGAATATCTATTAGTGTGTCTTAGGACCATGCCAACCACCATAATATAACCATTATATATTCTAAAAAATATTGGTTAAATCCTTATAAGCATGATAGAATTTGGGTCAAATACAAATAATCATTTTAGCGTGGGATATGAATATCCCTCTCTCTATAAGCATTACAGTATGGGACTAGGATAATCCCACTCAATATAAATAGTCAAAAATATAAGTGTGCAAGTTTTAGGGATGAGAATGATATATAAGAATTTCATCATGCAACACAATACCTGTCATATAACATGGATATCAAAATATCACATCATATATCTCAATGGTTAATTATGTGAATTACCATTTATCTTTTAAATACCACTTTCATTTATATCACAATTGATTAAAATTTATATCAATAAGAAAAAGACACAGTTTAGGGATTCTAAAACAAGTAATCACCTCAAGTCCCATGTCATTCTAACACACATTAATCCATTAGGTAATTCAATTATTTTCATAGTCGGGTCTCCCAACAGGTATCCATAAGAAAGGTCAGAAGCCAATTTAAGTCCAAGGACTCCATAGAATAATCCCATTCAAATATTTAATTGATTTGGGTGCATGACATATTGGAGCAATCAAAATGTCGCATAATGTGGTAGTTACCAAACTATAATGTTATGATTGAGGCCCCCTACATTAGACTAATGATCCAACAATTCATTCAATGAAAAACAGCCATGAAGAAGAAGGTTTAGATGGTTGGAAATAGCTTCCTAGTTCAAAACTGATCAAGATCAAACCCAACAATGAAATAGTTCAAAATTATTTAATAGTAATTTTTGGAAGAAGAGGGAGAGATGGAAGAAACAAGACCAATACCACTTACTATAGATTGATCACATTAACAGGATGTACAAAAGAGAAGTTGTCAATCCAAAATAACGTGGATAATTATCTTGGGTTTAGATGAGTAGAGAAGCAGTGAATTTGAATGAAAATCACCCACAAAGTATTTTTTAAATAGAAGTTCATGTAATTACATGGTCTTTAATGTAGTTATAATTCATATAAATTGTTTTAATGGAATGCACCAAAAAACCCACCACCTCAAATTTTTTTATAAAAACACATGAACAATTACATGACATGTAATCCATTTACATGGTGTATAAATTCCATACAGATGGTTTCTTAATCCCATTTCACCTTTAAGAAACCTGAACCTCCATTAAAGCTTCTGAACATACCAAGAACCCGTGTCAACACTTAACACATTTGTACCTGAACTCCATTAATCCAAACATGCATATATCCCTGAAATTTAAGACATTTTCACTAAAAAACCTCTCCACATGGATCCTCTATGGTTTCTATAGGTTTATTCAAAATCCATGACATGTTTATTCAAAAGAAAATCCTTCATGGTTCAAACTAAACTGATAGAAAAGATTTATAGAAACTTAGAGAAAGTCATACCTGTAAAAAGAGGGGATCTTAGAACCTCCCCACATTATAATAGATCATCTCCGAGTAGCTCCAAACAACACTATAAGGTCTCAATGAACAAGCATGGACACTTTGTTCGCATATTAGACTCCATATCCTAGGTCTCCTATATAACTCTCCCATGCAACCACTTCACTTAAACCAATGTATTGTCCTTCCATGGAGATATTTCTCACTAAGATCCACAACCCGTATTAAATTCTCCTCATTGGATGCATTAGCACAACGTTCGATGCCTACTATGTCTATCACATGGGAAGGGTATGGATAATATTTCTGTAGTTGCAACACATGGAACACATTTTTCATGGAACTGTGGAGATGTGAAAGGGATAAAAGGTATGATACTAGACTAACACTTTCAACTATTTCAAAGAGATCTAAAAAACTAGGTTCTAGATTCTTCTACATGACATTATTCTTAGAAAGTGTTTAATCACCTACCTACTACCAACAAAGATAAAAACGTCATGTACTACAATAAAAAGCCTCAAAAGTTTTCATTTAGATCAATTCTAGGAAGATATTATTATATGAAAACTCCACGAGTTCCATATTTTTCACACCTGAACCACCAAAACCAAAAACATAGGCACATAAAAAATCCTACAGAACTTAAATAGTCTAATTAGATTGACCATCAGTCTATGTATGATAGGTTCTTATTAAAAGAACCTACAATACCAAAGACCTATAAATAACCTTCCATAAACATGATGTGAAACAAGGATATATATCTAAAATGATACTCCTCAAAACATCATGCAACCAAACCACCTCACACACATTAAGAATGACCATATCATAAAATTTCAAGGTTTCCCTGATAGGAAAAATTGTAATTACTTACTCAGTCAATCCCTAAAAACCCATAGAATATCATTATTTTGGATCTTCCTGAGAAATCCTTTCGCAAAATCTATTATGACATCATAATATTTCCAATAAAGAATGGTAAAAGGTCGTAAAAGACAATCTAACCTCTAATACTCGAATTTCACCTACTTAAAAGTGAAGCATCTATCCATGAATCTTTCCACCTCCTTATTCATTCCTGACCAGTGGTATTGTTTATAGAGATCATGATACATATTTGTTAACCAGGATGCACGAACCATCTAGAATCATGAAACTCCCCCATCGTCTCCTCACATAAGCTCGTAGGAACCCATACTCAGTCATGGGAAAGAAGATAATTGTTAGTATCAAGAGACTATCGTGATGGTTTTTCTACACAATATAATTTTTTTATTAGAATAGAAACCTATAGATCATAAAACTGATTAGTCTAAATCTAGTCCAAGTAATAAAAAATGTCAAAGCCAGAGAAACCCATCCCTCGGAATAGAAAAAATCCAGATGCATGTTTGTAAAAAGGGTCATTATCCACCCCTCATCATAAGACTCATGTACTACCTTTATCTTTGTATTTCTTCTCAAATGGTCAGCAATGATGTTTACATTTTGAGAAGTATAAGAAAATTCAATGTCGAATGTATGTAGATACTCGACCCACCTTCTCTTCTATAGGTTCTGGTCTCACTAAGAAAATATTTTCCTGAGGATCCTTTAGTATGTGTCAACCACAAACCTCTCACCCATGAGATAGTGTCTCCAACATATCATTTCATGTACCACAGATGCAAAATCTAGGTCAAGAGTAGGGTAATTCCTCACATTCACCCTCAACTACCTGGATATATAATAAACCACATGATCCTCCTGCATTTTAACTACTTAGAGTCCAACATGGGATGTGTCATAGTACACAATATATGATTTACCCAAAATAGGTAATGTGAGGATGGGTTCAAAGGTCAGAATGCCTTTTATCTTCTGAAAAGTCTTTTCACAAGGATCAGACCAAACAAACTTCACCCCTTTCTTGGTCATCCCTGAGATTGGTTCTTCCAAGTAAGATAATTCCTAAAAACAATCATAGATAATAACCCGATAAACCCAGAAATCACAAAATTTCAAAAAACAATCTTGGGATATTCCCAATAAACAATGGATTCAAATTTCTATGGGTCCAGTAAAACATCTTCCTCTCAGATTACATGGACCAAGAAGTTCACATTTCTAATTGAGAAACTTAATTTGCTTAGCTCGGAGTAAATTCAGTGCTCTCTCAATGTACTCAAAATGATGTCAAGATTTTTAGAATGACCAACTAGTGATTGGGATTACACTAAGATTTCATTGAAAAAAACCATTATAAACTTTTCTAAAGAAATTATGAAAGATGTTATTTATTAATTCCATGAATTCCGATGGTGTGTTAGTCAACTGAAACAACATCACCATGAATTCATACAAGCCATACATACTCTTAAAATCATCTTGATGTAAGTCTGGTGGTCTCACCCTTAACTGATCATACCCTAACCTCAATTCAATATTGGGTAATATATTAGCACCACTCAATATATTGAAAATATAATCAATTTACGAAATAGGTTACCAGTTCTTGGTAGTCATCTGGTTCAACCTATGATAATCCACACACAAACGCAAAGATCCACCATCCTTCCTTGTGAAGAGCACTAGAGAACCCCATAGAGATATAATATGCCATATGAATCCTTTAGATTCAAGATATTCCAACTGAACCGTCAACTCATGATTCTCTATTGGTTCAATTCATTAAGACGGGATAGAAATTGGGTTTCTCCTAGCACCAACACGATCGTGAACTCGATCTCTCACTCGATTGGTAAGTCATTGAACTCTGGGTGAAAAACCTCCAAAAAATGATCTACCACTAGAGGAAAAGAATCCAAATGATGTCCACAATTATCTATAGAAATACTATCTATATGAGTTGTGATAAAATCTATTCTACACTAAATTGGTCCCACATTACCAGAATGAAGATCTCACTCACCTTGGTGAAAATAATTGTCTCCTTCTGGATATAAAAAGTAAACTTTACTCCTGTAATAGTAGATATGACCCGATTATAAAAATAACAAATCACTACTACAAATATGGCCTTTATCAGTTCTATAAAAGTGAATTAATAGTACTAAAAAATGTTGTTAATTGAGGAAAAGATAAAGGGGCGACCCATTTATCAGTGTTCTAAAAAGTGCTAATAAAATCCTCTTTTATCAGTGCTTTTTTAAGGGCTGATAAAAGTCAAAAAAAAATTAAATAAAAATATATATATATAATACGGGGAAATATTTTAACAGCGCTTGACCCCCCCCCCCCCCTCTTTATTAGTGCTAGATGGACCCCCTCTCACTCTCCTTCATGCTGCCCTTGCATGTGCATCCCCCACGTGCCCGCGCACCCCTCCCTCCTTCCATTTGAACTCAAACTAGAGACCTCCCCCCTTGCATGCCTCAACCTTTACCACCAAGCTATTTAGTTTTTTTCTCTATTTAATGATATATATATAGATATATAGTAATCTTTATTCATATATTAATATAGATTCATATTAATATAAATATATTTAGTTATATTAATACATATTTATTTATTCATATATATATATATATATTCATATATTAATATATATATATAGTCATATTTATTTGTATATTAATATAGATTCATATTAATATAAATATATTTAGTTATATTAATAAATATATATGTATTCATATATTAATATATTTTTTTTATTCATATATTAATATATATTAATATATATATATTTATTTATTTGTATATTAATATTTATTTATATTTATTTATATATATATAGTAGTATTTATTCGTATATCAATATAGATTCATATTAATATAAATATATTTAGTTATATTATTACATATATATTTATTCATATATTAATATATATATATATTTATTCATATATTAATTTATATTTATATTTATTTATATATATATTTTTAGTTATAATTTTTTATTCGTATATTTATTTGTATATTAATATATATTTATAAGATTTGTTTAAAATACATTAATAAAATATATTTTTTTTGTGTCTATAAGTATATAAATAAATAAATACATACATATATACAACACACACACACAGATATGTGGTACAGGCCTAGCAGACATCCGGATCAGAAGTTATTCCTATTTGAATATTAAAAAATTAGGGTATCCTGACTAAAAACTCAGATTTGGAGGCCTTCTGGGCTTTTTGGGCCTCAAAAAATATTCTTGAAGGTTTTTTTAGCAACTATCGCGTAGAGCTAGTCACAAGATTCGATTTGATATGTTGTAGAGCTCAAATGGACACTCGGATCAAAAGTTATGGTCATTTGAAGTTTGAGTTACATTTTCAACTTATTTTAGATATTTGTTTTATTTTTTCTGTCTTTAAATTGTTATGAAATGATTATTAATCGATTATAATTAACAAATTATTAATTAATAATAATTTTTAAAATACTTTAAAGAAATTTTCACTAAATTTCTTATATATTAAATTTAATAGTCTATTTATACTTTTCTAAAACTTATTAAAAATATATATATTATATTTATATCAAAATAAATATACTTATATAATAATATATTTTTTCATGATTTTTTTTGAAATATAAACTTTATTAGCGCTAGTAAAAAGCGATGATCAAGGGGTCTCCTTTAAAAGCCCTAAAAAAGCACGGATAAAGAGGGGGCCTTTATTAGTGCTTTTTTTAGCACTGATAAAGGGTGGGATAGCGGAAACCCAGTTTTTTCATAGTGAATACATACCAAGAGTCAAGTCAAATCTTATCCTTTCTAGGTTGAATGGTTCCCAAAAGAAATGGTAACCACTAATCTCTAGAGAACACGCCTTGGAACATTTGATATTCTCTGAATTCACTCTAAACTGTGTTACAATGGTTAAAACACCATCCAATATTTCCATATCCAAGTCCAAACCATTTTCAAAAAATAGTAGATATAAAGGAGTGTAATGATCTAATATAAAAAAACAGGCTAAGGAAGATGATATAATTATAGTACCTTGGATGGTAGATGGTCATGTATCCATGATAGATGGTGTATTCTGTATAATATGAAAATGGATTTTCCCTCTACCTTATGTTCCATTGTGACTAAATTGAGCTATTTCCCATTCTTGGTACTACTACTTGTCCCCTAGGGTACCACATCCCTTTCCTCGGCCTGAACTACCATTGGAACTCGAACTACCAGCCTCCTGAAGGGTAGAAGTTTTCCTTCCGAATCAAGTGCCGATTCTGATCCCCTAACACTATTATACTATAGAATGTTCATACAAAACCTCGGAAGATTTCCCAGTCTTCCACAAATATTACATTCTATTGTGGGGTAAGGACACCACAGGTGCTTGTGATCGATCATTTCACACTGATAGAATTGGAATGGAACACTATCTTGATACGGTTATCCACTTACCTATATATTTTTTCCACTAATTCCATGGTGGAAACATTCATAGTGACACTTCATTCCTCTCTAATAAGAGCTCCTAGATCACCCTATTAAAATAATGTGTCCACTACTCAGGGCCTATATAATATTTCCTTCTATGATGAGTGCCTGGTTTGTCACATTCTTAATTATACTTAAATAAACAATGTTTAGATGTGACATGATCTCATAGCAAAGCCCGTCCTTAAAAAAAATCACTATAGATATCTCATCAGCTTCCATAGACATCACAGAGTGTTGTAGTTCGGTGAATCATCCAGCATTGTCTAGTACTGACATGCCCTCTCGCATCAGATGCACTAACTCATGAAATTTTTCATCCCTCAACTTTTGGGGATATAAATTGATCATAAAATTCATCTCAAAAACCTTCCATGATATCTTATACTACTTACCAGCTCCCTCTAGAATATCCAACCAATGCTTGGTTGGTCTGTGAAGTATATATGCCACAAACTTCAAACTTCTACCCATGGGTGTCTCTAGATGTTTAAATATTTTCTGAAAAAAATCAATCCAAAACTTAGCTAATTGGGGTCCCCTTCCCCACTTAACATTAGAGTATGTTATAGCTGAAACACTTTTTTCATCTCAAACATCAACGTAATTGTACAACAATGTCCCTTTCCATGGATCGCATGACCCCTAGGATATTGGCGTGAATATGAACATCCACCTGATCCCCATGAACTATAGGAAGCTCTAATTATAGTAGGTATCGAGTATGATGATTTCCACTCTCTTGATGCCTAGTCTAAAAATGAAAAGGAGGAAATTTCTCTAAAAGGAAAATTCACACTATAGAGAACTGGCTAGTGACAAGGTCAACCTCAATAGCTGACTACAACATAAAAACATTGGCTCTTGGCCTCTCTAAACATGGTTTACAAGTATTTTATCATGAAATATCAATTCAATTAATTTATCTAGTGAAATAGATATCTCATACAATAGTTTAATAGGAAAGTATATCTCACATGAAAAATTAGATATGCCCCTATAATGAACAATGCATGTCAATATATCCCTATGGGTATATTAAGATTCATGTATTATCATCTCATACCATACCATTCCTTGATTAAAAAACCCAGTAAAAAATAACATCATAAATAGTAACCTCACAAAACATGTGAATCACCCAAGTTGAAATAACATGACATATAACAAGCACACAACACAAACAGTAATTCCATTCCAAGGTACTCTAATTTTCCCCTAAACATGGGTTAGCTACTCCCATGCACAATAGCATTACCATGTCTTAACACATCCTAGTATCTTTTATACAATTACCAAATATTAAATAAAAAAACATTCCTCTGATACCACTTTGTAACATTCCCCAATCTGGAACTCTCTCACATGGCCAAAAAGGGTTGGTCATAGGACCACTAGTGCACCTCCTCACACACTAGAGGCTTTAAACAATAAGAGGTGGTGTGAAATGTATTATGGGGAGACTATAACCTCTCATATCAAGTGTTAGAGTATAAAAATAAATCCTATAAAAAAATAAAGTCAAATTATAGACATAAAAGAAGAAAATAATAAGATCTAATGGAATAATCTAATAAATAATTAGGAATAATGTAATGATGTGATGAAATGTAACTAAATGTCATGCTATAAAAAATAAAAGTAAAAGACTATAAGACTTGAATAAATACTCCAAATTCCTTAGTCCCAAACCCCACATTGGTCTCATTTCCAAACGTCATCCCCTTAGCAAATAAGCAATCAATTGTAAGGCCCTTTTCCATTGTCCAAACTTGGGTCCACATAATCTACTCAGGTACAAAATGGTAGCCCGAATAGCATGTGAGTATAACTCTATAGATCGAAATCACCATGTTGAAAGAAACTATTATGATAAGAAGTTTATGTAGTAAAGTTATAAAAAGGTGTATTAATTAATTCAATAATTAATAAAATACAACAACAACCTCCTTCGGCTCTATGGTAGAATATCTTTGAGCATTCCTTACGACCATACCAAACACAACCATACAACCACGTTAAAATGACATGCTTCTTCACCATAAAAGAATATATTCGATCATGTCTTATGACCATTCCAACCACTAGCACATGACCATAGTTTAATCACAATACTTTGGGTTAAAGAATTATAATCATTACAAAAATCCGAGTCGAATCCCTATAAGCATTATAACAAGGGACTAGGCATAGACTACTATATATAATATTTATATCATGGTACTAGACCAATCCATCTCAATGACTTCATTACAACATATATGTTCACAAGTTCCAATGATGAGCCTGATATATAATCATTTCAGCATGTAACACAATTCCTTTCATACAGTATAGATATCACAATATCACATCATATATCTCAATGGTTAATTTTTTATATTACTATTTATCTTTGAAATAAACCTTCAATTTATATCTAAATTGATTAAAAATTATATCAATAAGAAAAAATACATAGTTTATGTATTCTATAATAAGAATCCACTCATGTCACATGTCATACTAACACACTTTAATCCACTATCCAATTCAATTATTTTCAAGGTCTGCTCACCCAACGGGTATCCACAATCCAGGTCAGAGGCCAATTAAAACTAATGAAACCAAATAAATAATCTCATTGACTTATTTAATTTATTTTTTCAAATGATACATTTTCGTAATCAAAATATTTCATAACATGGTAATTATCATACTATAGGGTTCGGATTTATACTCCTTACCTTAAACAGGTGATCCAACAATGCTTCCAACAACAAACACCCATGAGGAAGAAGGTACAAATAGTTCAAAAGAGGATCCTATTTCAAAACTGATAAAGATCATACCCAACAACATAATTGGTCAAATGGAATCCACTCAAATGGTTAGAAGAAGTGGGAGAGAATGAATAATTTAGACCAAAACCACTTACTAGGTATTTCTCATGTAAAAGGGACTTCCAAAAGGGATGTTGGCACTCCAAAATCACTTGGATAATTTCCAGTGGTTAATAAGAGAGGATATATAGTTGATTATAATGAAAATAATCAAAAAAATGTTTTAAATAGCAAGTAAAAAATTATAAATCATGTAGTGTAGTTACATGACATGTGAATATTTTTAATGGAATATGCTGAAAAACTCATCACCTCTGATTTATTTTGTAAAATCACCCAAAAATTTACAAGATGTGTAATCCCTTTACACAATGTGTAAATTTAATTCAGATTCTTTTACATCATATTTCCCTTTACACAACCCATACCTCCTTTAAAGCTTCTCAACTTTCCAGGAACCCATGTTAACAATTATCCCATTTATATTGGGACACCGTTAATTCAAATAGTCATAAATCCCCAAAATTTAGGTCTTTTTTTTCAATAAATATATCTAAATAGATCCTCCTTAGTTTCCTCAAGTTTCCTCACAACCCAAGACCATTTTAATTCAAAAAATAGATATCCACAACAAAAGAAGTGAAAATAGAAATGGATTTACGAAAAACATAGAGAGATACATACCTAGGAAAAGGCAGGATATTACAATCAATTTCTAAACCTAAATATTCTACTATAGGATATTTAGTTCTGGATGATATTATATCTAACATAAAAAGTAAAATCTAAGGAGGTAACCAAAAATTTTGTGTGCAACGAAAAACTAATTTCAATGGTATGAAAATTTATGAAAAGTAGAAACAAAACTTAAAACATCATGTAAACTACATATGGATATATTATTTCTATAGTTTTTTATAGAGTTAGGGGGATTTTGGATTAAAACATATCTTTGATTATTTAATCATAAAAATTACAAATAATCCAATAGAAGGTATATGGAATGTTTGAGGGGGAGTTACATCACCCAAAATAGAAAACATGAGAAAGTTATTCTGAACATTGAAAATAGATTCCAACCCTGGGAAAATATTTTTTTTTAATATTTCAAAAAAATAGAAATCTTGAAAATTGATGTCTTTTCATGATTCCTGTACTAATTTTTTTAAAAGATATCAAAATTAGTGTAAGAAGAAATAAAAATGAAGAAAAAAATATATTGTAATTAAAACTACTCTCTAAGCAATGAAATGCGAAATGCCCAAGATCATGCATTGAGGGTGTTCCTAAAACTTGATAGGAAACATGAAATTGTTTAATAATGTGAAATATTTTAAGTAAATAATAGTGAATTTTTGAAATGATGAGTCACTCAGAATCAAATTCATTATAACTTTTATCATTGGGGAAGAAAATATAAATTCTAAATGAGCCTTATTTGATGAAGGACTGAACCACAATTTTTTCTCTATTTTGAAACATTTTGTTGAAGGTAAAACTTGATTTTGAGAATATGGTTTTTTGGTGAATAATTTTTGTGCTGATAAAGTTGTTATGGGAGGAAAACTAAAAAATGGAAACTTATTTCAAGTTGGTAATTCAAAAATATAATGCTATCTGAGCATGATGGAAGAAAAGTAGTTGTAAAATAAAATGATATGGAATATCTTTAAGAGGAATATGAAAAATCTAAATAATATAGATATTATTCATGATATACCTAATTTTATGAGAATAATAGATTCTTTTAGCTCAATATTTCAAAGAGGAAATATTTAAAACTCTGCATATAATAATGTTGTGGTACATTCAACCCATCCATTAAGGATGATACATTCTTAAATTTAAGGGTCCATGAGTAAACAATAAACACATTGAGGTAAGTACCTTTTTTATTTTATTTATGAATTTAATATCATTACATTTATTATGTTTCTGAAACATAAATCAAAGTCTCTCAATGTGATTATGTGTTTTGGGAGAAGTACAAAAATATAATATCGATATCCAATGAAGGATATTCATATTCATAAAGTTGAAGGATATAAAAGTGGAGAGATTAGATAATATATTGAAAATAAATGAATTATACATAATTTTAGTGAACCGTACACACCACAGAAAAAAGGTGTTTATGAGATAATAAATAGAAGCTTATTGGAGAGTGCATGGACAATATTAGCTGAACATGATACTTCTCATTATTTTTAAATACATGCTATCAGATGAAAAATATATATTTATAATTGATATATGTGTAGGAATAACTCTAATATTACTTTTTTAAAGATGAATTAAAAATAAACATAGTGTATGAAGCATATAAGGGTGTTTGTAGTCTCTTATAAAATTTAAGGGTGACAGTCTTGGGAAATTTGATTATAGGGGACTTGATGGAATATTTCTTGGCTACTGTAACAACAAGGTATTTTATGAAATATTTTTTTCAAATGAAGTTAATATTTTATATATTTTATGATAAAAAATTAACTGATTATATATTTTGTTATGTGAAACACTGAGTTTAACTTTCATTATATACAAAAATGAGTTTCTTTGAATGTGTTCATGACAAGATACACTGAGAATCAGTGAACCATGAAATAATATTACATTAAATGTGACCATTATAATCTAGTCATTAAATATATGGGTATTAATAGTATTAATAACTTTATGAAAGATAAATTCAAATTTAAAACTCAATATAAATTTATTTATAAATTCTTATTAAATAATCTATAAACTATTAGTAAAGTAATTATATTCGTCAAAAATAGGTTTTCTTCGAAAATTATTTTTATTACTTTTCATGAAAAACCATATTATAATAAATTTATAGAGATTTTAGAAAATTTATTTCATAAAATAAAACTTTATTTTTCAAAATCATCATGTCAAAATTATATTATAATTATTTTTATATAATTTTCAAAAAATATTAATTGGATTAATGGATATTGAAAAATACTAAATTTTAATTGAAAACTCACTTTTCGTTTAATTTATTTTTAAAGGTAAACTATATTATAAATTGGTATTAATGTAAAATTAGTTAAATTATACATCCATTAATACACTTTATCACATTAGAATAAATTTCAAATATAATTTTTATATAAAAATTTTGTAACCTTTTGAACATTTTATCTTTAAAAACTTTATTTCTCATCATATTTGTAGGAATAATTTAAAATTAAAATGTTACACTTCTATGAATGGAATTTAAAAAATTAGATTAATTATTTTGAATAATCCTAATTTATTATATCTAATTATTTCAACATAATTATTGACCAAAATTAATAATAAAAATGGTAAATATTATCTATCACAGTTAAGGTAAAAATGGGTTTACCTTAGGGTTAATCTAAAATAATAAGGATTAAAAATAGCACAAAACATGTCTAAAACACATTTTATAGACATATTTATACCATATACCATCTAATATAAATAATTTTTTATTATTGTATCCTTTATTCAAGAAAGAAATGTGGTTGGAATTCTTTCATTCAAAAAATCACAATTGTGTCACTCACCTCACTTAAAAAATGTCACCCATTATCCTCTCTTATTAAAACATTAAAATACTTTTGGTTCTTAAAATACCAATTAAAATATCTTAGAAACTTCCCTCCTCTTATTCTAGAATCCTTATTTTATATATAAATCCAAACAAGGATGATTTTTCTATAAACCTGTGGAGGATACCCAAAGATGAGGTAGCGTTCATCGACGAGCGTTTTTGTTTTATTTATTCATTAAATTCCTTGAATTGTTATTATATAATGATTATATAATAACCTAAGTATCTTATATATACTGATATGGGGTAATTTTACGATAATTACCTACAACCATCTCCACTTCCATCAAATGGGTTATGAAATCACTGTTCATGTATACGGCGGACTACTTCCTCGCTAACTGATGTCATTCATTTTTTTACTACCAACTATCACTATTATACATAATGATGGATTTATTATTTATATAAATAATTTATGATATTATTATACTTCAATAATTATTATATCACATATGTATCCCTTATTACAATTTTTTGGAATATAACAAGGTCACTTGTATGTATGGTGGACTAACGTCTTGATATGCATTGTGATTCATTCATGATTTACATGGAAGGTAATAAGGGTGGTTTTAATGGTCATATGTGATATATATCAGCAAAAATTGATTCTATAATGATAATATATCATTAAAATTTCTCTATTTCAATCCAAAAATAAAATGTAAAGAACATTCATTCGTATGTATAGCCTACCATCACCGTGAATAATGTATTTAATTATCTATCACTATATTTTATAGATTACTATAAACACATATATACTAAATATATATGATATTTATATCATTATTATCATTTTTCATATTATTTAACCATTATCAATGTAATATAACCAATAATACCAAAGAGAAACTTACATGAAAACCAAATCAGTTATTACCCAAAACGTGACTTTAAAATGGAATTTTTAAAAAATGAGTAATAAGAGGACATAATTAAATATTATTTTTTATAATATATATATATATATATATGTGTTTTTTTTTGTTTTGAAATATATGTATAATAAAGTTATATTTATTATATAGTAGTTTTTAACATTTATGAAGTAAGTCAAGGCTTAAGGTAAGGGATTTATATCCTCTCTTTTATTTCTGGGAGACATATGCAAATTCAATACTCATTTCACTTGTGTGGTGTATATATTTCCCCATTTACATGTTATATCATGAATATAATTTTATTAATGACATTTGATGTTTCATTTTATGTTATTATTTATTGGTTATTATGATTAAAAATATTTCCAAAGAGGTAATGCATTTTTGTCTCAATTTACCTTCTTTGAGATGTACAACAAGTTATGAACCTATATTCTTTAATGAGGTGTATATACTGCCCCATTATAATTTAATATCATGAATTTATTTTTCCTCATAAAATTATAATTTTCTTTTAATCTTATTTTTTCATGGGTCGTATGATTCAAAGTTACCAACATGGTGAAGATTATATGTTACAATCTCATTTTTTTATCAGGATAGATTAATATTATGTTTCTAATGATGAATTCAAATGATCCAACTCTTATTAATCCCAGTAATTTTCATCTAATATGGTTATTCATGATATTAATAGTACCATTTTTCTAAAATATTTTTTGTTAATACAATGGTGAATTATTTTTATGAAAATGTGATTTTAATTATATCTTTGTGGGGATATATACTTTCTTCACAAACCATTATTTCCAACATTGATTTATAAAATGTTATAATATTATAATATATTTTTTAAAATAAATATTTATGCATGTTTTAATTTTTTTTAATAACTAAAAGGTATATTAATGTAATATTTATAAATAATGCATGTTTAGATTTTACAAAAAAAATGTTAATGGAGTCTTTATTTTAACATAAATAACATGAATGAAACATCTTGTTATCATCACCATTATTTTCTTTGAATATTCCTATATAATTTTACATTTTTATTTTAAAATAAAATTATTTTCAAAATGTATTATGTTTTCAAAAGTGTTATTCATTGTTAAAAATATATTTTCCTCAAGAATTTTTTTAAATTATCATTCAAAATCAATTTCCCTCAAAGATAACACTCATTGATGTTACCTATGTGTTACTAGGGTTATAAACCATGCATTCCATTATTATTCACTATATAAATGGTTTATTATGAAAATATGTTTATGAAACCCCTTTAACTTCAATGGGTTATACCATGATAAAATTATTATGAAACCTTCTCCTTTTTCATTATTTATTATATAAAGAAATGATGAAATTGTTTTGAAATATAACTCTTTTCCATGGGTTATAATAAGATGAAATGTTTATGAAAACCATTTCATTTCAAGGGTTATTATATGTTGAATGTTTTATTATCATTTGGCACACATAAATATGGTTATTATTATGATAAAGGTGGGACCTATATCTCTTGTTAATTCATAGGGTAATGATTAATGTTATTGAGATCAGAGGGTATATTGGAGGTTATCTCAATCCTGAAAGAGGGTATGAGGGAGTTCATTCCAATCCTAAAGCATGTTCATGGGTGGATAGACCAATCCTAACTTGTTTTGAATTTTTTTTGGGTAACCTTGATATAAGAGTTTCTATGCTTATATGTATGACATGAATATATGTTTTATGCCTATATTATTCTCTCATAGATCTTGTTATTTGATTCCCTTATGATTCATGTCTTAGGATTATCTAATCATTATTCCATGACTCAATATTATGATCTTTAATATTCATGGTATTCTTTTCAAATGTTATCCCCAGGTTCTCATATAGTTATTTTAATGTTTTTATTTTATGTCACCCTTGTTTACCCTTACTGAGCATACGATCTCACCCTTTATTATGATACCTTACCCCATGTTATGAATAAATTTATTACTTATGAAATATCTAATAAGGGTGAAAGTTATTAATATCATAGTAAGATATTATGTAGTATAGATATGGACTCGTGGTTTGTGTTTCCATGTTTTTAAAGACACAAAAATATTATGGTACTTTGGTATGTGTTTGGTTAATGTAATGAATATTCATAAAAAATAATGTAATATTTAAGTATGATACTCTAGGATCTCTAAATATGGTATGAATGGATAGGTTTAGTTAACCTTTACAAATTAGGATGAGAAATATTTAGTGAGATACCTAAGTACATGTCTAAGGATAAGTCTAAGGATGATTCAATTAAAGGGAATGTTATGGAATTTTGTTAAACCATACAGTGAGTGTTTTATAAGAAATTACATCCATATCTGGATGCTATAGTGGATGTGTCTCTAGAGCAGAGGTTCCTAGGGGTAATAAATCCAAAAATTATGTATTGAGATGTACTCTATCAACACTTGGTGAATGATAATGGTCCTCGCTGCAAACGTTGTTTGACACTCCCAGGGGATACAATTTAGAAATTCAAAAACTCATTACAAATCATCATGAAGGATTTAAATAGCTGTTGAATATGAATGGCCTATGATAAACCTAATTTTTCATATATTAAAGTATGATTCATGATTTAGATATCCTATAAGTTGTTTTTTAGGATTATATGGTTCCCCAGCATGATTTTGTTTTTATTACACTATGCTTTTTGGTTTTAGTCAGTGGAAAGAACCAAAATAAATCATGTTAACATTGAAAAATATGGAAAATTTGGCGACTATGAGAAACAAAGTTGCATGATAAACAGAGATAAATATATTGTAATTATGCCTAATAATTTATCATGATATATGATTAACAACATGAACTTCAGTGATATTTCTAACACATCAGACAAGTGGAGGATGGAATTTTATAAAATTTCATGTGGTAATAAACATAGAGGAAAGAATATCCAGATTCATACATGTCTGGAATTTTGGAAAAATAACCTATAGAATTATATCAAATGGTGGGGAAGATTTTATCTAGGTGGAAAATAATGTAATAGAGTAAAAAACATATCTAGGAGTTCAATGTATTATGTTTAGGGAACATAGGCATTACCCAACTCAGTTCCTTGATAAATGAATTAACTTCTTGAACAAGGAAGGACATATTCCATACCAATAATTGATGTGGAAGGATGGAAGTATTTATTTATTTGTACTAAATAATTATTTTATATAAATTGTAAAATATAAAAGTATTATTTAGTATATGGATTTTGATATGGATTTTAATGAATATATTGAATGATATTTTTGATATATAAAAGTGATTTAATGTAGAGGTGATATTCCTGGAAAACTCATGATTAAGGGAAATATAAACCTTAATTTTTTCCTGATGTTGAGATAATGATGTTGGTACGAAGAGATGATTAAATTTTATAAATTAAATTGAATTTTATTGATGACCTTGTAACTGATTAATGATTTTTGGAAAAGTGGTTTATGTTATCATTGATTTAGTCTAAAACATTATTAGATTTATGGAATATATTCAAAAATATTTGGTTTTGTAAGGAATGTGTAATAATTTATGTTTCATTGAGTTTCTATGGTAATTCATGTTATTTTAATTTTTCATAAGAATACATAGTGAATATATTCACATATTTGATAATCCAGAGATACATTAAGATATACAGGGGATTAATGTAAAGTATAATTTGATAAATTTTGTGAACCTTTTTATAAATTTTTAGTTTTTCTTGGGAAAGAAGGTTAACCATTTATGGACTTATTTTTTTGATCTTTGGATGAGGTTTTAGAGATTAACCAATCACTTAATCATATAAATAATTTTCCATATTGGATAATAAGTGTCAACTCTTTTTAGCTAGATATATAAGGAAATAATTATCATTATTTTATGAATTTTATTTAGTATTATAGAAATGAAAAAAATTATTCTATTCGAGTATGAGATAAAGTGGATACTGATCAAGGAAGCACAAAAGGATGAAATTATTCTGATAAAATAAAATATTATCAAGTTAGTAAATTTTTATTTATTGCCTCATATAGATTTTTTATACTATGTTCTAAATAAGTTTTGTATAGTTCACTATATATACGAAATTTTATATATGATCGATAGAATAAATTTTTTGTTTGATTATTATGAAGTTTTTTAGATAGAGTAATGTTGTTGAAAGAAAAATTCAATAAGTTGAGGAATTTCATCAGACAATTTCCAAATATATGAATTATAAAAGGATTCAGTACAAACTAAAGAATTATAATCATGAAATTTCCAATTAGATTAATACCATTGGACAGTATCTTTTAATTTCATCATTCATAGTCCATCTAAAAGACCTTTTGTACAATGTCTATGTAACAGAAATGTATGAAGTAGTGAAGATGAAGTTTCATCAAGATGGTCTGCCTATTTTCACCCAACCAACAAAATTTTTTTATGGTTGAATTCATCAGATGGTTGTTTTGTATAAATTTCATGAGATATAGGTATGAATACAAATTAAATAGATAGAGAGTTTCTAATAAAAAAAATTGGATAGTGGAAGTAGGTGAAGTAGGTTTTCGGAAATGTTACAATGATGTTATGTTTAACCATTAGAAGATGTTTCAATGGTCTAAAGAATTTATACAATGTTTTATTATAAAAAAAATTTCTATTGAGTGGTAATGGTCTAAAGTTCATTGAGATGTTTTAATAAATATAATAAATGAGATAATAAAAAAGATGATTTTTTAATGTTTTGAATATCATGAGGGGAATATCTATTGTTAATTTCAAGTCAAGAGGAAGTTTCTTGATTGAATCCAATGTAATATTTTGGCATAGTATTAAAAAATTCTATAAAATTTTTGAGAAGAATCCAATTAAATTGTATTTAGAGGGAGATATAAAATTTTACTTTATGTTTAAATAGGAAAATAAATTGGAGATTCCACCTAATTATCATTTAGAAACTACTATATAAAGGAAATGTTCATACAAATCGATTTATGTGTGGTGTTAATTCCTAAAACAAGAATATATTCTACAGAACTAGATTTGAATAGAGATATTAGATAAAACGTTGAATGCAAATGTTTGAGAAATAAGTTTTCAACCAAGGAATATATTGGTTCAAGAAGAAGATTTTTTCTAATAGAGAATCTTTGATCAAAGGAACTAAGAAGAACACACAAAACAAAGTGACACCAAAAAAAGATTCATATCAGGTGGAATAAATAAATAGGTGAAAATGTTAATAGATGAATAGTGGATGAATAGAAAAAGAATAACAAAGTGGTGTTAGTTTTTAGAAGGATATGGATAGATTTTTCTAGATAGATGATTAGATAAAGATATAGGATGAATAAGGGAATAGAAAGAATATTTAAACAAAAATATGGGGATTAAGTTATTTTATGCTACTAGTAAAGAAAGTGAAGAAGTATTTAAATGAAGGCTTGAGAGTAAAAACATACCATCATTATAGAAAAAATAAACTTAACCTATTGGAGATAGTTTCAAAAGGTTATTAAAAAATATTTTTTACATATTTATATTTGATTATATCACATGCATTGTTGTATTGGTAAATCTTTAATTAAATTATGAGGATATTCAAAGATTACTATAACCAAAAAAATATTGTTTTCCATTGTAATGTGTGGTGTTGTATTTTTTTTAAACCATATCAAATACTAGATACTCTAATTGATTAGTAAATCTTTTGGGCCATGCAGGTGCGTTACATCCATATTAAAGAGGTTGATGCTAATACAAGATATTTCCACCTGAAAGTGTCAGGTAGGCACTGAAAAAACTCTATCAGGAGCCTTTCACAACCTGATGGAAGCAGAGTTTCTGAAACTTGTGGCATTCATGAAGCTTTGGTAGGCTATTTCTAGAACCTCTACTCCACAGGGACTCCTTTCATGTCTGCTAAAGTGGAAGAATGCATCACACCTGTGATCACTGAGGAGAACAACTGGAAGCTCACAAAAGATGTAAAGAATGATGAGATTCACCGGGATTTGAAGCATATCCACCCCACTAAGTCCCCGAGACCAGATCATTTTCACGACCTATTTTTTAAACAATACTAGCACATTATCGGTCCTGACATCTGCAAAATGATAAAAAAACATCTGGGCAGGGATTACAAGAATTTCCTCCATCAACAAAATGGTCCTCATCCTCATCCCCATTATCAAAAAACCCTAAGCGATCCCTTATTTCAGACCGATTAGTCTCTGCAATGTCTCTTATAAGATCTTCTCAAAAATCCTTGTCAATCGGCTGCGTCCTTGGCTTCCTGATATTATTACCAAAAACCAGAGTGCCTTCATGGCCAAGAGGCTAATTACTGATAATGCAATTGTGGACCATGAAGTGTTCCACTCTATGAAAACGTGCTCCACTGCGAAAAGAGGAACCATGTCCTGGAAACTGGATATGACCAAAACCTATGATAAAGTGGAATGGCAGTTCCTTAGAGCTGTGATGATGAGAATGGGCTTCTGCACTAAATGGACAGAAATTGTCATGCACTGCATCTCAACCATCTCTTTCAGAATCAAGGTCAATGGAGAGCTAACCAGAAGATTCACCCCAACTCTTGGCCTGCACCAAGGAGATCCTCTCTCCCCTTTTCTCTTCATTTTGGTGGCTGATGTTTTCTCTAACCTCATTTCTAGGGCTGCATCCTCTAAGTATATTCATGGTGAAAAGGTATGTCGTGAGAGCCCACAAGTTTCACATCTCTTCTTCGCGGATGACAACCTCCTTTTTTCTAGATCCACTGTTAATGAATGTCGGGTGATTAGCCAAGCAATCCAAAAATATGAGCGGGCATCTCGACAGTCTGTTAATCACGACAAATCAGAAATCTCTTTTAGCGCAGGGGTGCCTCCTTCCAAGAGAGATGAGCTTTGTGCATCTGCAGGAATCCATTTGGTTGATAAACACCAGAAGTATCTCGGACTCCCTACAGTGATTAGACGGTCCAAAAAAGAAATATTTACAGCTCTATTGGATAGGATTGAGAAAAAAATTCAAGGCTGGACCCCAAAAAGCATCTCCAAAGCTGGAAAGGGAACCCTCATTAAAGTTGTCATTCAGTTTATCCCCAGCTACTTTATGTCAATGTTTAAGCTCATGGCGGCCATCGTTAACCTGATCCATTCACACACTGCCAGCTTCTGGTGGGGGAAAATAATGGAAGAAATCGACCCCACTAGTTGGCCTGGGAGAATTTCTATAAACCCAAGTCGGAGGGAGGGATGGGATTCTGGAATCTTCTTCTGTTCAATGACGCTCTATTGGCTAAGAAAGGATGGCACCTTCTTAACCACCCATTATCTTTATGTGCACAAATAATCCGTGCCAAGTACTTTCCCCACATGGACTTCTATGGTTCCTCTCTTGGCCCCCGCCCTAGCTTCCTCTGGAGAAGTATTTGGGGGGCCTGAACTCTCATGGAAAAAGGATTGGGCTAGAGGATTGGAAATGACTCTTCTTTCAACATCTAGATTGATCCCTAGATTTTTGATAAGGATGGTATGTGGGCCACTTCCCACGCCCAACCAGGTCTTGAAGACGCTACTGTCAACTACCTCTTTTCAGACCAGGGCATGGGATGGTGTGTGGAAAAGATCCAGGAATGGTTTAATGAAAGAGACCAAAGAATTATTCTAAGCATCCCTTGGGTCCCTGATGCCGGCCCCGACCATCTTTTTTGGACCAATGATTCTTCAAGCGAGTACACAGTGAGATCCGGGTACAGACTGGATCTTGGCATTCACTCTCGCGACCATGATGAGGGACCATGGAAAGCGCTTTGGAATCTAAACTTCCCCCAAAAAATACACCAATTATGGTGGAAGGTGTGCATGGGCACCCTCCCTACCATGATCCTCCCTGTTTATCGACATATGGCCAACGCTGATTCATGCCCTTTTTGCCCGAATATTCTTGAAACTCCTTGGCACGCCATCATGCACTGCCTGGGAGCCAGGGAAATTTGGAATAAATGGGGCTCGGCTTCAGATGCTTCATCGGACATTGCCTCTGACCTCCCTGACCTTCTGATGCACTGGTGTTCCTCTCTTTCATCGGCTAATGCAATCACTCGTTGCACCCTGGCCTGGATCATTTGGGTTCGGCGCAGTAATTCAGTTTTCCACCATGTCCATCAGCCCCCCGAGTTCTGGATTGAACGAGCCACTTCATGGATTGAGGGCTGGAAGGACCGCAATGGACACCTTTCGCCAGGCGTTACCCCTTCATGTCCCCCTCATTGGACCCCCCCCCCCCACCCCCCAAAGGAAGGGAGTCTTAAGCTCAACATGGAATCTTCTCTCCCCAAGGATGGGCCTGTTTTTCTCAGCCTCCTGGATCGAAATCATCTGGGGTAGATCATTGCAGCAAAATATGAACCACATCATGCCTTCTGGGAACCTGCAGTTGTTGAGGCCTATGCCATTCTTACAGGGATGATGCTTTCTGTGGAATGTGGATGGGCTAATATCAACATCGAGTCGGACTGAATTTCTGTTATCAATGCCATTAACCACAATGACGCTGGACTTCAGGCCTTCGGCTTTATCATCAAGAGAATCTTCTCGTTGTGTCAAATCTTCTCTTGCTGCACCTTCTCCTTTACCAAAAGGGAAGGAAATAATGCGGCCCATTAGCTGGCGGCCTCAGGCCCCTTCGATGTCAACCAGCTATGGATGGACAACTTCCCATCTTGGCTCTGCTTATGTACTGCTGCTAATATTCGTCATTAATATTATCCTCCCTTCTTTTAAAAAAACACAATTGGAAACCAAAAAATTTTGATTCAAACAAAGGGAATCTATCTCTATTACCAACTGAGATTCCCATGTAGATTCTACAGTCACCTTGAGAGGTGGAGTGATTCAGGTTTGAAAACATTTACTAATTATATTCAGTAGACAGAATTTATTTCATTAAGTTGATCAAACTTATGATATTAGATAGGATGTATGGATCTTTATGAAATTTTCATCACCATCTTTCCCTTATTTTAGGTATATAATATTAACTAAACAACACACAATTATTTTTAAAAGTATTAGCATCAATGTGAGAACCTACTCTTGGTCGTATCAACACTCATTGAGTCACATATTCTCCAACTAATAATATTTTCAACAACAAAAAAGTTTTTTTTAAAGGAACAAAACTTAACTAAATTGATTCACAATCAAATTCAAGTGACGAATGTTTATAATACAACCCATACATGAGAAATTCCCAAAAATTATCCTCTTATAACCTGATAGGAACATTGGTATTCCTTACACTGGTTCAAAACAATATTCATGAGTTCTTTATGGAATCACTCATAGATAGATCTTAGGATATATCAAGATATTATATAGTAAAAAATTGAATTTGTTTTATTCTTTGTCTGGTAAAATGTTCTTTCGGATCTCTAAATAGTAAGGACTAGATTGTTAGGTATTTCTCTATCTGGTGTCTATGTTTGGTTCCCCTTTATCTAATTCACCTATATTTGAAATATCCTTTATTTTAGTTCACTCTAACTATTATTCTATTTATATTATCCATATATCTATTATACAATCTTATGTGTCTTTTTATGATGTGACTCTTTATGGTGCATGCCTATACAAAAAATTCTTATTTGGAAATTTTTAGTGCCCTATCAGAAAATCATCAAATTTGATCCCTTTTATAGATTACCATATATAGAAATCAATGGACCATCATACCCTTTATTTAGGAAAGTTTTTTTTGATAATTAATGGGAAAGGTCTAGCTCCCAAATTTAAAAATTTGATTTTTATTCTAAGCTCAACTTAAATGGAACACATTTTTAACCTTATAGAACAATATAGATAACACCCCTCATCAATGATTCTTGAAGTCTCATCATTAATTTTTTTTACTATTCCTTAAATTTCTACATGATTTACAAACAATAAAAAAATATCTTATCATCATCAAAATTAATATCTTTTCAAATTTTTTAAAGTTATTCAAAACTCATTGGAGTGAATTTTTTGTTTAGTGCCTTTAAAAGAAATACTCCATCTCGCACCATTCTGATCAAATTCCTCTATCTGATTTGCAAAAATTGATTGAATTGATATAAAAAACCCATTCTTCCTATATCTATATCTCTTCACAACATTATTCTATCTAGTAGACACTGATACTTTCTTAATCTATAGTCATCAATAAAATTCACCGGCATACCTCTATATTATCAGCCAATATCGGCTCAAACATCATAAAGAGCTTGGTCTTCTAAATTTAGTGTGGTGAAACTTCATTTAATCCTTTGTATAATGTAATCTATCCAAATATCTTTAATTTATATTTTTTTATAACTCAAACATTTCTATTGGATATAAGTTTTTAAAATTTTCTATCCAATGTAGCCCAACCAGTGATCTCCAATTTCTATATCTGGTATGCCTTGACTTCCCAGACTAGTAAGGCCTTTTATAACTATTTTTTTAATGTATTATATATAATGATCTTCAATTTTTCTGTCATGTATTCCTCATACATGTTTCTCAGGGATGACATTACATCTCGCTTTATCTAGTGCTATAAAGTTTGGATCCCCTCCACCTAATAGCCTTTCCATTTCTATATCCAAGGTCGCAAACTTTCTCAATATGAATAAATATTTCCTTTTTCTAATATGTTGTGTATATAATCAAGAGTCTGTCTATTTGAAATTCAATGATTAATAGATATCTTCATATGGTGGAACTCATATATCTCCATTTAATATCATCAAAATTCTATATTTGATGAAATATTATATTCCTTTTTTTCTAGTAGACCTATGGAAGGTTCAGTTAATATAACAAAATTTCCCCTTAGGAATTGTAAATATCTATCTGATTATATTTAAACCCTCCATCTAATAACATCAAAATAATCATTTGTTAACCCATATAAATCTAACTATATTGATCATAATTTTTTCTAACATATGGAAAATTATCATTCACCATCTCTCCCTTCATAATTATTTGATTATTATGACTTTATAAATTTCTATCAAACATAACTATGTACTTTTCTATTTGATGATCATTGTAAATATTTCTATAATGGACCGATGAACTCCCCTTCAATAGGAATAAGAGATCCCTAAACATATAAAACTTAGACAGATGGTTATTTTTTTGATGGACTCAATCTAATAGCCTTCTTACATTATTTCCCTCCATAACATCATATCATTGAACTTTATATGGATTGAATCTTATAATTTATAACTTCAACATTGTACGCGTTTTTTTCTAGAAACTTCATCATAGAAATACAACTTATACAACTTGTCCCACTTATATAAATATGTTGGAATCATGAATTTATTCATGGTGTTTGGAAAATTTAATATTATAAAATAATCATCAGACATATGGAAAGATGTAGTTATTCCAAACATTTTCAATAGTTCCTCAACTTCCTTATTATCTATTGTTCCTTCTCCGTTGATTTTATAAAGCTCCTTATTTCATTATTTCCTCTATCATTAATAATATCCATAAGAAACTTTTATTTCATCTTACTCGTCAGATTTGAAAAATAACTAAGGATAAAATATAAAAATATCAACATTTTCAACTGATGGGAACTTTAAAGATTTAAAGGATGTTAAGGAAAAGGAAAACATCAAAAATATTGATAAAAACAATTAATTATTCATTAGGTGACTTAATTTATATTACACTTTAAGAATTCTTGAGATGTTATTTTCATGAGACCAGAACATTTAGGACATGGGGAGGAAATTCAGGAAGTGAATGTATAAACTAGAGTGCTCATGTGGTGTGGAAAATTATAATTGGAGGTTCCCTTTTATATTTCTGGTGGGTGGAAAATATGTAAATACTTGATACATTTTTATAGTTTATATGTATTACTCAACTCAACTGGATATAAATTTTCATTATATTTATGAGAAGAATACCATGTTAAAAATATAATCAAACAAATATATTTAACCATGTGTTTTATGTTATTTTAAACCTTATCTCCTAGGTTAACCCCCATTTTAATCCTTATAGTGGCAAAAAGATGTTTACCTTGGTTACTAATCAATGTGGATAAAAAATATGATTCCCTAATTACCTTATGTTAATTAAAAATCATGAATTCATTTTACAGGATCCAAGTCCTATATTTGATAAAAATTAATTCTAATATATTCTTCCAAAATACATCAAAACAATTTTTAGAGAAAATTTATTTTTATGTGTAAAAAAGATTGTATGCTTATTTAAGCCAATGATTCGTGATTAGTGGTGATTTACATGAATATTTTGAATTTTTATTAAACATTTAATGTTATATGACATTAAAAACATACAAAAAAGAAATTGAATAATTTAATTAATAATAAAAATGAGGATTTAGCCCAAAATTTTAAAAAAATATATTTAAAAAAAACTATTACCAACTTTCCAAAAGTTTTAACCATGGGTTTCAAAATTCAACATAAATATTTTAAATAATTCATTTAAATGCTTAAAAATATATTTTTTTCAATCCAATTATTTTACATATCTTAAAACTATTATTATAGAATAATGATATGATCAATGTTATGGTATTTATAAAAATGTATTTTCCACTATTCATCAAAAACTAAAAACTTTCAGAAAAGTCCCAAAAAAATCACCCTAAAATAAATCAGATATATTCAAATTAAAAATGCAGTTCATTTTCTCAAACAAAAATTATAAAATTTAATATATTATATTTTAAATAAACTAAAAGATATTTATAATAAATAAAATGAAAAAAATATCATTTTATCTATAAATAATTAATACAATACTTATTATAATTTATTTTACCAATTATATTTCAATTAGAATGTTTGTAATGTATATAACTTTTTATTATAACAGGGAATTATTTTTATTAATTTTGGTGTTGTGTGCATCACAAGAAATTAGATGCATCAAATTTATAAAATGGAAACATATTCTAAATCTCAAAGTGTTAGACTCTACCCCCTCATAAGAATATCACCCTCAAAATTATATTTCTCAGTTATAAAAAAATTAGGATATTTCTTTCGTATCATATCTCTAGTTTCCCATGTAGCTTCCTGAAACATATGGCCTCACAATAGAACATTTAAAATATGAGTGGTCTTATTTTATATCACATTATCACTTTGATACAAAATCTCTACTGGTTTTTTGGTATTGGAAATATCATAATCAAATGGAATTAATTATAAGTTTCATACATCGGAAGGATCATATATGTACTTTTTCAAAAAAGATACATATAACACATAATGAACATTGGATAGGTTCAATTGAAGTCCTATGAAACAAGCAACCATCATAATAGGATCAAGCATCTCGAAGGGACAAATATATATGGGGATCTGTATTCACTTTTTTCTAAATCTTATAACCTTATTCCAAGAAGATACCTGAAGGAGTACCTTATCAACAACATTAAACTCTAGATCTTACTAATGGTTTTCAGTATAAATTTTATTTCAACTCTGAGTTAATATGATGTGATATTGAATAGATCTACTCATATCTTCCATTTCCTTAGCTAGTTCAATTGTCAATAACTTTTATTCCTATACTTCATCACAACATGTTAGTTTCAGACTTCTTTCGATAAAGTGATTTTTAAGGGTCCATTTCAATTCATGAGTAAAAGTTTTTATTGAGAGAAAACTCAATCATAAGAATTTGTTTATTTTAGAAACCTTCGATATCTATTGAACATTCTCTTAGAATATATTATAGGGTTTTAATGGTCCTCTCATATTGACCATATCTATGAGGTTGATATGAAGTCCTAACATTTAACACTTTATTAAAATCTTGATGAATATTTCTCCATAAATTTAATGTATTCTATCGATGACAATTAGAAACAATTAAATGTGGTACTCAATGAAACCTTACCACTTACTTAATTTATATCCTAGGAAGTTGATCAAGAGAAAAATATTCTCTGATAATAATAAAATGTACTGAATTCATAAGGAGATAAACTATAATCCAAATGTCAGTATAAACATTATATGACTTTGGGGGTCCTATGATGATCTCCAGGGTAATTATTTATGATTTCCATTATATTATGGTTAATTATTACAACATAACCTTATAATTTCAATATAAATCCACAAATTTATAACATACCTTGAATTGAGATATATTTTCTATAGTATCCATTTTCATGTTGTACCACTTGAAATTCTCTTTGAGATATATAAACATCTTCATGCTCCCCAGATGAATACCAAATTATGAGATATATTCATCACTTAATACCTCTTTCATTAATTCTAGTATTGAAAGGATTCATATCTGGTTCTTAAATCTTATTATTCCATCATGGTTATGGTTAAACTTCAAAATAAATATTACTATTTTTTGAAACTATTCATCTTTCTCTTGTGCCACTTTAATCTTTACATGGATGTGTTTTTAAGCATTCATATAATAAAGATATGTTTTTCACATTTGTTTATAATTTCAAGGAATATACTCTATAAATCTGTAAGTATTATATCTCATTAATTCCACATCCAAGAAAAGGTAACAATTTATTTCAGACTCTAAGCATCATCCGCCTTGTTTTCCTTCCCAAGGTGGTAATGTGTCGAGTGTTCATAATCTTTAATTAAATCTAACTTTATCCTTTTTTTATAATCAACTATTTTTGTGTAAATATATAATTAAATATGTTATGGTTAGTATATATATAATAACTTTCACCATATATAAACTTCATCCATATTTTCAACGAAAAGAAACTCCTTATAGCACCAAATCATGAGTTGAGTTATTATTCTCACGAATCATCTCTTTTAATGAGTAGTATTATATTATAATGTCATTAAAAATAATAACTCTTCTAAATATCATCATTGATATAGCACATTATATCACAAACTCTTATCCAATATAGGTTTGTGTTAGCAAAGGTGCACTAACAAAACTTATCTTCATCTCGTTTAAATTTTATTCATATTCCATTATCCAAATTAACTTGGATCCCTTCTATGAAAATATGGTTATTATATTTTATATCCCTAAGAAATTTCTCACGAATCATTTATAATATCCCAAAAATCTAATAAAATTATTGATATTGGTCATAGAGGTTATTCTATACCGTATTTCAATAACATTCATCTTTGAATGATCAATTTATATACCCTCTCTTATGATCACAGGGCCCAAGAAGGATACTTTCTATAGCCAAAATTTAGACATAAAAAATTAATCATATAGTTTATCTTTCCTTTAGGACTTTATAAAAATACTCAAATGATCATCATACTATTAATTTATATCTAAATATCTAATAATATCATCTATAAAGACTTCCAAAAACTGATAAAGTTAATCTCAAATATACAATTCATTAGACCTAAGAAGATAAAATGGGAATTGGTAAGTTCAATTAGAATTACTGAAAAATCATAATGATCATAACTCATACATAAATTTTTCTTGAGTGTTTCATGCTTATTGACCATCCATTGATGATACCCTTATTTAATTTCAATCTTTGAAAAGTATTCAAGTTTGTGTTGTTTATTAAACATGTCATCAATATGGGGTAGAGAAGACTTTTTTCTAATAGATATCTTGTTAAGTTGTTGATAATTATTGAAAAGGCACATTGATAAATATTTCTTCTTATAAAAGGAATAAATTCTCCCCATGGTGACATAATATAGTATATAAATAACTTTTATAGAATCTCCTATAATTTCTTTTTCAATTACATCAACTCAATTGGTTCCATTCTTTAAGGATTATTTGAAATTTTTATAACACTAGGTACAAGATTTATTGAAAATTAAACTTCACACATCGGGGGGAGACTAAGAAAATATTCATGAAAATGAATCTAAATATTCCCAAAAAATGTTAATTCCTTCAATGTTGATTTTCTCCCCATCCATTTGAGATAATTAACCCTATTGATTGGTAATATGACTCGTATAATGGAACTAACTTCTATTGGAAGTTCATGTTCACCCTTGCACTAATTGAAAATCATAGAATAATTTATAATAGAAAATATGAGTTACCTTCCTTGTAAATTGATATGGTCTATTTGTAAATAAATTTAATTAATTCCCAAAATCACATTAAATTTAAGTAGAGTGTGAATAAAAATGTTTTCAGGAAGAAAATTCAAAAAAACATGTATCAGAGAAGATCTATGGACTTGAGATGTGATCATTATACCATTATAATTTTTAACTGATAATTTAATATTTAATCATTTAAGTGGTGATGTGATATATAACAACCCACCTCTTTATATCACACATAAACATGATTTATTACAAAAACATTCACTTATGACAACTCGGGGGATCAAGAGGTCTAGTGTCTTAGTAATCTAAAAACATTACATAACAACTTAGAATATAAAACACAACATCTTTTTTTAAAACTTCTTTTACATGACCACAACATTCCTTCATAGTTATCATTTGATGGGATAACCTAAGGGAATGCATAAGAAAAGGGTGAGCTATAAAGCCCAATGAGATAGTAAACAAGGAATAACATGAAGAATATAGTACATGTTAGTAAATAGTCATATCAAAGGATCACAAGAGAAACATGAACCTAGAGGCATGATATAACATGACTATCAAAACATGGAAATGTGGCACCAACATTTAACATGATATTAGCATGATCCAAGGCTCCTTGAAAATGGAGCATGAGTAAACCCTAATTTCACATGAATTAGCATGAGAAAACCCGAATTGTGCTTGAATTATCATGATACTAATCTTTACCTAATGCATTGGAGCACTATCAGGGCACACCCTTCTTAATCATTTCATTTCATACATAAGTGTGCTACATGGATCATACAAAATGGAATAATTCAACATTATCATTTATTCCATGATAAAAGAATGTAAAATACATACCTGAAACTATATAATAAATAAGTAAATCTGCATAAATTTAAATACCCTTTATAGTGAAACGGGCATGGTATTCACTACACAATGACTTTGGCTTGGAAAATCTCGGTGCAATTCTGGTAGCATAACGGCGTGATATAACAATTTAGAAAAATGTTTGATGAGAGATAAAGTGTTAACTAATCATATGTACATGAAATGGAAAGTAATGGTTCATATAGATACATGTACCTGTATATTTAATTTAATTTAGATGCATAATATAAAATAATTTCTTGAATGTAAATGAGAAGTGAGAAATTCCTTATGAAATTTCAGCATGGTAACGGGTGTTCATGGGAGGAATTAATGGGAGAGAAAGAGGTATCCCATAATTCAAACATAAGTAAAGAATTATAGGGTAGGGGATAAATCATACCCCAACATTTGTAATGGAAAAAAGGGTATGACAATATAAAGAAATTTAGACAAAATGAGAATGGAAGAAATCCCTTACTTGGAAGTGTGATCCCAAAGGCTTCAGAGAGGCTTGAGAGAGGATTATTGGGAACTTTGGGCACCTTGGGAGGATACTATAGAGAGGATGTCAGATTAGGGACGTTATTCAAGGGATTTTAATGAGAAGAAGTGGGATATTGGGTGGGTTTTTATTGGAAAAGAGAGGGAATTCTTTATTATTTAATTTTTGGACACCACACATTAAACTAATCAAAACCACATACCAACTCATGGTTTTTGAACCTAATTTTTTTCCAAAGTGTAGTAGAAAACATTATTTTATAAGTAAAATGGCCTAAATTATTTAAATATTAGGCTTTCTTATGTGGAGGTGAGTCGCACTCTCAAGGAAATCATTTTAAATTTTTAAAATGTTTTATAAGTCATGGAGGGTCCACTAAAACATTGTAAAATAAATCAAAAAAACCTAAAATAACATTATTTTAAAGGTAAACCATATATTTTCTGAACATTGAATTTATATTATTTTATTTCATCACCACTGGGTCATTATGATGTCACAAAACACATTATATATTTAAACGGTATTTAATTTTTACCCAAAAATTCAACTGTCTTAGAAAATTATGAAAAATTCACCGTTGGATAATTTCGACATCCTGATTCCCAAGATGATATTCATTTTATCTAAATAATTTTATAAATATGTGAATTTTTACTTTTAAAATAAAAACTGACATTTATCGAAAATTCATGGGTTTTGACAAAAATAGCTTTCAAACCATTATGAAAATTAAAATTTTATTCTTAAAAATTATACGGTCATTTATATTTAATAAAAATTAATTTAGTGATAATATTTTATTAAAATATTATTTAATTCAAAAAACCCATTATTTCATCAAAATAGATTTCTTAATTGAATATTAACTAAAAATATTATTTGTGCTTTAAAAGCTATTTACAATGTAATAATAATAAAATGAATGTATATTATCAATAAAAAAATAATGCACATAATCATAGTGTTGGGGTATTGTAACATAACCTCTTAAAACACCTGCATAAGAACTAAGGGTAAGGTGCACAATGGTGATAGACTCTTACAGTGGCTCGGATAACATCGCTTGGGTGGTAATCTCTATTGACTAACACTTCTCCCGTAGGCAATCCCATTCAAGCATAACGTGTTGAAGCTCATATTAGTCTTGGTCAAGATCGAAGCCCAGTGACATGACCTCCTTTCCAAGCTCTGAAAAATGGGCTTCGTATAGATCACTCCTACTGGATGAGACTATCTCTTCCTTTTTCTAGGTAAATTGGATTTGTTAAAGCCCTATATTCATACTAATCATGTGGTCATTATTCAACGACTATATTAGAAGTGGTAATGGTATTTTGAAATCCAAAAACATAAAACCAAAGAAGTCCAGATTTTATATAACCATTTTACATAATAAGACATTCTACTAGAGCAATGATAATTTTCATTAATAAATATTTTGGTCATTACAATCTTCCCCCCTTAAGAAATTTTTTCCTGGAAATTTCATTTTCGCAGACTAAAACTGGTGAGGGTAACTCTTCTTCATCACTTCCTCTGATTCCCACATTTCTTCTTCAAACATTTTTTTTTTGCCACAACACCTTAACGAGGGGCATTGTCTTGTTTCATAGAACTTTTTCCCTATGATCTAATATCTCCACCGGCTTCTCTTAACAGGAGATTTCATTCTCCAATGGTACCACCTCTGGATTGAGTACATGTGATGGGTCTGGTATGTACTTCCACGAGAGTGATACATGGAATATATCACGTGATTGATATAGGTTCAGTGGGAGTGATATTCAATAGGCCAATGCTCCAAAATGATCAAGGATATCAAAAGGGACGATGTACCGTGGAATAATCCCTCCCTTCTTCCCAAATCTCATAACTGTTTTCCATGGTGATATGTGGAGTAATACCATGTCTCCAATATCAAACTCTAGGTCTTAACCATCTCCACCATTTCTTCGACCATTTTTGGACCTAGGATTTTTTCCTCCCTAACTTCACTTCAACATGCCAGTGTTATTCACCTCTTCCCGAAAAGGGCTTAATAAGGATTCATTTGGATGCTTGAGTGGAAAATGTTATTGTAAGAGAACTCAACCAGAAGAATATATTGATCCCATCCTCCTTTAAAGTACATTGAGCATGCTCTCAACATATCCTCAAGTTTTTGGATAGTCTGATCCGATTGGCCATATGTTTGAGGATGATAAGTTGTACTATAGTTTAGCTCAGTATTTAGAGCATGTTGGAGACTCTTCCAAAAAATATAGGTTAATCTTGGATCTCGATAGGATAAAATAGACAGTGGTACTCCATACTGTCCGTCCATTTCTCTGATATATATTTTTTCCTATTGATCTAATGATAAATCCTCTCGAATTGCAATGAAGTGTGCAGTCTTTATAAGACGATCCAAAAAACCTAGATAACAGTTTTTCCTTTGGATGTCTTTGGAAGTCCATTAACAATGTTTATAGTAATTTTCTCTCATTTCCTTGTTGGTATGGGTAATGGTTGCATCATCTCCTTAGACTTTTGCCTCTCAGCCTTCACTTGCTGACATACCAGGCACTTTGATGTATACTTAGCGATCTCCTTCTTCATGTTATACCACCAATAATGCTCTCATATATCTCGATACATCTTTGTGTTTCCTAGGTGAATAGAGAAATTAAAACTATGTACATTATCCAAAAGTTAATTATTTAACTCCGTATTTGATGGAACACATAGTCCTATTCCAAATCTCACAATTCCTAATTCATTAACATTGAACTTTGAGGATTTCACTTTTCTAATAGTTTCCACTTTCTTATAAATTCCCACATCATCCTTTTGAGCATTCTTTAACCTTTAAAAAAGAGACGATTGAGCAATCATTTGTGAAAGGATTGATGATCTTACATTCTTTATGATTCCCATGTCCATCTTCATCATATCTACGAATATTAGATCCTTTTCAATTCTCATCAACGAAAGAATCAATGCCTCTTTTCTACATAGAGTGTCGGTCACCTTGTTCGCTTTCCCAGGGTGGTAATAGATTGAGCAGTCATAGTCTTTGATCATCTCTAACCATTTTCATTGGCACATTTTCAACTCTTTCTGTGTGAATATATAGTTATGGCTTTCGTGATCCATATATATTTCACACTTCTCCCCAAATAGGTAATGCCACAAAATTTTCAAAGAGATGATTATTGTATCCAACTCCAGATCATGTGTTGGATAGTTTTACCCATTAACATTTAACTTCCTTGAAGCATAGTAAATGACTTTGTCATTTTTTATCAACACACAGCACAAGACCTTCTTCGAAGCATCACTGAATACTACAAAAAGATCTCCACTTGTGGGTTGTGTGAGAACGGGCATAGTTATAAGCCTCCTTTTCAAATCCTTGAATATCTCTTCACATTCATCACTCCAAGAAAACTTGACTCCCCTTCAGGTTTTCTTGTTAAGAGGTTTGTAAAATCATGAGAAATTTCTCACAAATTGGCAGTAATATCTAGCTAACCCCAGGAAGCTACTGATATCCATCACCAATGTTGGCCTCGATAATCCCTCAAATTCAACTATCTTATAGCGATCCAAAGAAATACCATTAATTTTGATGATATGACTCAATAATGAGACATCTTTCAACCATAAATCACACTTTGTTTACTTTTCATAAATATTCTACTTTCGCAAATTCTCTAGTACGGTGCCTAGATTCTCCTCATGCTCCTTCTTAGTTTTGAAGTATATTGGAAAATCATCTATAAAGACTACCAAAAATTTGTTGAGGAAATCTATAAAGACTTTATTGATAAAGTCCATGAATATTGTTGAAGCATTAGTGAGTCCTAAAGGCTTTACTATGAATTCATAGTTCTCATACCTTGTACAAAAATTAGTCTTGGGGATATCCTCCTTCTTCACCCTTACATGGTAAAATCTTGACCGTAAATCCACCTAAGAGAAGTATTGTGCTCCATGTAACTGATTGAACAATCCATAAATTCATGTAAGAGGATTCTTGTTCTTTGTTGTGATTTTTTTTGAGCTCACGATAATCAATACAAAAGCACATTGACCAATCCTTCTTCTTGAAAAAGAGGACTGGTCCACCCCATGGTGAAGCACTTGGGTGTTTAAACCATTTATCCAAATTCTCTTATAGTTGTTTCTTCAGCTCCTTAATTTCCAAAACAACCATTCTATACAAATTCTTGGATATTGGCAATGCCCCATGTCTAAGATCAATTGATAATTCAACATATCTTCTAGGAGGAAGATCATGCAATTCCTCAGAAAACACTTTAGCGAATTCCCTCACAATAGGCATGCCTTCAAGGATGGTCGCTTCTTTATACTCAATCATCTGACCACAATATGTGTCCTCATAGGGAAGTAATATCCATGATTCAGATGATGGTTCTAAATAAGATTCATCTTCCTCCTTGAACTTGTACATGATCAGGGGTTGATTCACCATATGGAGTGTGATTTCCCTCTCATAGTAATTTATGTAGGCTCTATATATGGAAATACAATAAAGTTTAAGAATTGAATCAAATTATAGTAGATGGATTATGAAAAGGTTCTCCAGGAAGTTAAATCCACAAATTATGATAGGGGAGGAGTTATATTCATGGGATGCAATGATTTCCCCATTTTATGTTATCACTGATATCTTTACTTCCTTGATTTGTGGTGGTGTTAGGATTATTCTAATAAACATTCAGGATAAAAAATATTGTGTAGAACTAGAATCAAAAAGTATGTTCGCTGTTCTCAAATGAATAACTAGGGTACCTGTCACCACATCATTTCAAGGGTTCACTTCGGCGGTAGTGATGGAAAAAGCTCACTCTACCTGCCTTGGACGTTGTTGGTTGCCTCTTAAAACCTTAGCTAAGGAAACTTATTTGTAGAATGCCCTAGTTGTTTGCAGTTGAAGCAATTAACAACATATTGAGGGTTGAATGGAGTGTTACTCACCTTTTTCGCAACAGAGGGTTTTTCTTGTCGGTAGTTAATGGCTAGGTGCCTTTCTCTTCCACACCTGAAGCATTTCCTCATCCCCTTCAGGAAATTTCCAGGGTGCTTCTTTCTACACCTTTGGCATGTGGGGTGCTGTAATTTCTTAGCACCATTGGATTTATCCATCAGACTTCTAGAATTAAATTCCACCGTACACTTATTATCACCATGATACCCCTAAGATTATCTGATCTCCATTTCATCTTTGAGGGCACATCAGATAATTTCCTCATAGCTCTTGAAGTCACGGATCACTAAGGCTTTCCGTATACTAGATTTTAGCCCACCAAAGAAGTGTTCAACCATTAATTTGGGGGTAACGACAAATCCAGAGGCATATCGTTCAAGACTTGTGTAGTTTTCCTCATACGCTCATATGGATTCGTCATCTTTTTTCTTAAGGGCGTGGAATTCTCTTTCCATCTTAAGTTGGAGGGTGCAAGGAAAATATTTGTTGAAAAATATTTTTGGGAAATCCATCTATTCCAATGCCTCGATCTCTTTATTAGGTTTTTTATTTTTGATAAATTTCCAGCATTGATCAACTTCACTCTCCATATAATTAGCATCCAGAAGAACATTCTATTGTTCAGAACATTAAAGGATGGAGAAGATATTTTCAATGGATTTTATCCATTTTTCAACAATTTAGGAATTGGATGATACTTTAAAAGTAAGAGGCCTTTATCTCATGAATATTTCGATTGTGTCTTGTTCTTTCTTAGTGGGGGTTGAATGTTCCTCTGGACCCATGTTTCTATTCAAAACTTGACATAATTGAGAGAGTATCATGAAAATATTTTTGATTCCCTCTCCCATCAGATTGGGAATCACATTAGAACAGTCATCACATTAGTCTTTTCATCAGATGTCAGCCCGAGTCCTCCTATTACTGGCCATTGGCTGGAATAAAAGGAATGTGAGGGGTAAAACACAAAGGGGAATCTAATGACAAAAAGGGAAAACTTATAAATTACATTTATTTCCTTAACTTATCTATGTTATCCATGATATACTTCCCAATATATATTCTTATGGGAATTTTTTTAATTCCCTTAATAATGTATCATATTAAGTTTATGAATTAAATAAAGTATATCCCCTGGGAGTGTCATAACCCAGAGTGCAGCAAGGCCCATTTTCATGCACTAGTTCCAGTTCAAGTCTATCTAAATGCCGTGTTTTTGGGTTTTAACCCTAGTTACATATGTACCAGAGCCACCTAACTACTCGTATCTAGATAGGGATGTATTTTATTGATAAACCAATTACTCAATACTCACATATATTTAGATATGTTTTTATTATACTTAGTCTTATCCCTATGTTTTTGACAAGGGTTTTTTAATCCTAATCACAAAAAATAACTAAACCTATACTTTGATACTAACTAAAAACAACCCTTCTCTTTATTACACACATAAACATGATTTATTACATAAAATTGAACTTAATACAACTATGAGGATTGAGAGGTCTAGTTTCCGGGGAAATTAGGAACATTACATAACTACTTAGAACATAAAACACGACATATTTTTGGAAAACTTATTTTAAATGAACACAAAATTATTTCATACTTAGCATTGCATGGGATAACCTGAGGACATGCATAAGAAAAGGGTGAGCTATAAATCATAGTAAGGGGGTAAATAAGGTATAACATTAAGAATATAGTACAAGATAAGAAATAGTCATATCGAAGGATCATAAATGAAACCTAAACATAAAGGCATGATATAGCATGACTATTATACCATGTAAATGTGGCATAAACATTTAACATATTATTAGCATGATACAAGGCTGATAGAACATGGATCATGAGTAAACCATCATTGAACATGATGTATCATGATACTAATCCTTACCCAATTTATTGGATTGCTATCCGGATGCACACTTCCTAATCATTTTGTTTCATGCATAAGTGTGCCACATGGATCATAAAACATGGAATCATTAAACATAATCATTTATTACATGATAAAGGAATGTGGAACACTTAAATGAAACTATATAATCAATAAGTAAATGTGTATAAAGGTGAATACCCTTGATAGAGAAATGGGCATGGTATTCACTACACAAAGACTTTGGCTTGGAAAATCGTGGTGTGATTCTGGCAGCATAACGGTGTGACATAAGAATTAATAAAAATGGTTGATGAGATAGAAAGGGTTATCTCATAATATTTACATGAAATGGACAGAAAGGGGTTCATATGGATACATGTCCCAACATATATAGTGGAATTTATATACATAATATAAAATAATTTCTTGAATCTAAATGAGAACAGAGAAATTCCTTATGGAATTTCGGCATGGTAACAGGTGTGTATGAGAGGAATTAATGAGAGATAAATAGGTCTATAATTATTCAAAAATTAGAAGGGAATTATGAGGGAGTTGATAAATCATATCCCAAAATATTTAATTGAAAACAAAAGGGTATAAAAATATAAAGTAATTTGGACAAAAATGAGAAAGGAAGAAATCCCTTACATGGAAGTGTGAACCCAAAGGCTTGGGAGATGATTAAGAGAGGCTTCTTGGAAACGTGGGGTACCTTGGTAGGGTAATATAGAGAGGAGGGAAGAGTAGGGACATGATCCTAGGGTTTTTATTAAAGTTAAGTTAGATATTCAGTTGGTTTATATAGGAAAAGAGAGGAAATTCTTTATTATTTAGGTTTTGGACACCACACATTAAACTAATCAAAACTACACACTATCCCATGGTTTTTTCCAATTGTTTCTGAGAAATTGGATTGGAAAACATTATTTAATAAGGCCAATGTCTGAAATTATTAAAATATTAGGCTTTCTTATGTGGAGGTGAGTCACATTTTCAAGGAAATCATTTTAAAATGTTAAAATGTTTTATAAGTCTTAGAGGGTCCACTAAAGCATTCTAGAATAAATTAAACAAAAATAAAATCCCATTATTTTAAAGGTAAAACATATATTGGCCGAAAATATCATTTATATTATTTTATTACATCCATATTGGCTCATTATGATGTTATAAAACACATTATATATTTAAATTATATTTAATTTTTACCAAAAAATTCAACTATTTCAGAAAATTATGAAAAATTCACTGTTGGAAAATTTCAATGTCTGGATTCCAAAAAATATGTTCATTTTATATAATAATTTTTTAAATATGTAAATTTTTACTTTTGAAATAAAAAATGACATTTATCAAAAATTCAGGGTTTTTAACAAAAACAGCTATCAAACCTTAATAAAAATTACAATTGTATTAATAAAAATTATACGATCATTTATATTTAATAAAAATTAATTTTTCAAAAATATTTTATTAAAATATTATTCAATTAAAAAATCTATAAATTCATAAAATTAGATTTCTTAATTGAATATTAACTAAAAATACTATTTTTTCTTTGAAAACAATTTTCAAAGTAACAAAAATTAAATTAATTTATATTCTCTATACAAAAAATGCACATAATCATAGTGCTACGGTTGTAACGACCCGAAATTTTGAATAATTCTTATTTCCTAATTTTGTGTGTTATTTTATTTTATTTTTATACTCAACAAAAGTGTTTCATTTGATAACATAAGTATAATTAAAATGAGACCGTTGGGTTTCGACTCTTATATAACCATTGGTCAATATGACCGCTGGAAACTAAATGTTTTGATTATTGTCTCTAAACACAAGTAATATTGGTTAATTAATATAGAAAGAAGATTCGATGGCCTCACCCAGTAGTCTTGGAACGATCGAAGTCATCTAACAGAACTTGGTAAGGAGGTAGCACCACTGGGCTTTTCTCTGGACCAAACCCAAGCTGAACTTCATCGTGTGAAGCTAGAACGGGATCGCCTTCACGAGAAGTTCAAACTGATAGAAATTACTACTCGTCCGATGTTGGCCAAGCCTCCCTCGGATTCTCTCACCTTAGCACACCTTACACTTAGGTCCTATGCTGGTGTGATAAGGGGCTATGTAAGGAGACCATAACTGCCTTGTGTAATCCTTTGTTTTAAATAAAAATTGGGATTTCTTCTTATGATGATGTTTATGACTTTTTAAATGTCTGGAAAAATATAGTATGCATATTTTTAGTGAATTTTAGAGAAAGAATATTTTAAAAAATGTTTATGTAAACCTTAAATAATTAAAAATGTGTAATGATTTTCAAAAAATGGTCTTCTACAATTATGTTCAGTACGAAATTTAGTGTCTAATAGGATCAACTTAATTTTTGATGAATAGTAAATTATGAATAGTGATTTTATGCTTAGGATTAGTAATGTGACCAAATGGATTGGTAATCTCACTTAAAGAAAGTATTAATATAATCTAGGCACCTTGATTAAGTAATGTGATTCAATATAATGGTTAAATAAAGGTTTCATAAATTATTATTCAAGTATTAGCTTTTTCGGGTGAATGGTGTTTTTTAATTAAAAATTAAATCAAAAATATTTAGAAAATTATTTTTATAAAATGGATTTCATTTTTGAACTCAGAGCATCGATATTATGTTAAGGTAAATTTTGGGGTTTTGTATGAAAAAAATGAATTTTCGGTGAATAGTGTATTTATTTAATAAAATAAATTAAAATTATTTAGAAAATTATTTTTATAAAATGGAGTTCATTTTTGAAATCAGAGCACTGATATTTGGTTAAGGTGAAATTTTGGGATTTTTCTGTGAAAGTTGAATTTTCACTGAATAGTAAAAATACAGTTTTAGGGTTTCGTTATGTTTAATGACATCATAACTGTGTCATGATGATGTCATGAGATATTTTATGGGTTGTCTGACCAAAGGTGATGATTATTGTATTGGGTCCCCATGTGTCTTAACTTCATGGGAAATATCTTCGGAGAGCGCATGGTTTTGAGAAACCCACTTATGAGGTGTCCCTTGGCCATTAATGCATTGTCCCCTCACTTTCCCTATAAATACCAAAACATTCTCTCATCCTTTGGACTCCAAAATCATTCTCAACGAATTTATGGTCTCCTTACCTCCCAAGGAGTCCTCCCAAGGTGCCCCCAAGCCCTCAAGGTCCAAACCATTGAGTTTTAAGAGTTACGTTTTAAGGTAAGGGATCCAAACTCTCTCTTTCTTTTCAAATGCTCCCTTTTAAGTCATTTCTTTTATGCTCCATGTTCTTATTTTGGAGGATGTTATTTTATATTAATTATAATGTCCTTTTTATGTTCATATGATTAGATACCCCCTCTTACTCTCATCATTTCATTTTATGAAAGTTTAAGTGGCGCCGTTAGGCTGCCGAAATTTTTGTAACGGATTCTTTCACCCTTCTCATTTTCAAGTTCTATTTTCTTGTCAAGTATTTCAAGTTCCTTTTTATTATGTTGGGGTATGATATCTATATCTATAATATAGATATTTTATGATCATATGATGAGAGACCCCATTTGATCTCTTCAATTCAGTATTTTGATGTTTTAAGTGGTGTCGTTAGGCTGCCGAATTTTTAAGTTGTTCTTTCACCCTTCTCGTTTTGAAGTTTTACTTTCATGTCAAGTCTTTAAAGTTCCTTTTTATTATGTTGGGGTATGATCTCTATATATATCATACTTAACTCTTATGTTCATATGATGAGATACCCTATTTTATCTCTTCAATTCAGTATTTTGAAGTTTTAAGTGGCGCCGTTAGGCTGCCGAATTTTTAAGGGATTTGTTCACCTTTCTCATTTTGAAAAGTTCTACTTTGATGTCAAGTCTTTCAAGTTCCTTTTTATTATGTTGGGATATGATCTCTATATATATCATACTGAAATTTTATGTTCATATGTTGAGAGACCCTATTTTATCTCTTTAATTCAGTATTTTGAAGTTTTAAGTGGTGTCGTTAGGCTGCCGAATTTTTAATGGATTCATTCACCTTTCTCATTTTGCAAAGTTATACTTTCATGTCAAGTATTTAAAGTTCCTTTTTATTTTATTGGGTTATGATATCTATATCTGTCATACTTATCTTTTATGTTCATATGATGAGATACCCTATTTGATCTCGTCAATTCATTTTTTTTTTTTTGAAGTTTAAGTGATGTTGTTAGGCTGCCGAATTTTCATAAGAGATATCTTATTTTTGTCTTCCTTTCATGTTCTTCATTTCATATGGTAAATCTTTCAAATTTCATTACCATGTTCATATATCCTTCATATTTTGTCCCTATACTATTTTATGGATCATTTATGAGTGGGTGACCCATGTCCCCTCTCTTTTCAATGTTCTCTAAAACCCCGAAACATAGCTGTTATGCTGTAGAATTTTCGACTCAAAATGCCTCTCTCTGTTCTCAAAATTATTTTATGTTATAAAGTGAATACTCAAAGCTCTTATTTCTACAGTTTTATTCACATATAATCAAAATTTTCTATTTTAAATTCTGGGATTTACATACATGATACCCGCTCTCCCCTTCCGTGGGTTTTAAAGTGACGTAAAGATCATGTCTTTAAAGTACTTTTTAAAACGTTATGATTATGAAATGAAACCCATTTATTTTATGATATATGGGTTATTTATGAAATGTTTTATGATAATATATGTGTCTCACATGATAATAAAGGCAAATTTAAGGGTGCTCCCTGATAGCGCTCCAATGCATTGGGTAATGATGTAACCACTAGAGATTACAATTTTCACGATATCTTGGTCAATAACCTTGGTAATTTTCAAATGACACCTTGGGGATGTACCTTGGTGATATGTTCATGATTTTCTATGTTAAATGATGTAGCCACATCTTAAAGTTATGAAAAACTTTATTTTTATTATGATATTCCACATGATTTCTTTCTCATTCCTTAAAGTTCTTTTTCATGACATAGTTGATGTATCTCAAGTTCACATGTTAAATGATTCTCTTGTTCCCTTACTGGGCCTTCTTCTCACCCTTTCTTTTTATGTATGTCCCCAGGTTATGAGATCCAGTAATGAACCTAGGATTAACTTAAGTAGAATCCTTTCAAGTGTTTAAGAAGAATGTTTTATGTTGTTTTCATGTATTATGTTCCTGGTTTCCTAGACACTAAACCTTAAAGATCCTCAGTTTTGTGTAATGTAATGAATGTTTATGTTATAAAAAGGGGGGATGCTATAGTTGGTATCAAAGGATTGTTTAGTTATTTGTGGAAATTATGATATGAAAACTTTAGGAATAATCTTATAGAAAAGTTTATATATAGGAAATCTTCCTGGTATTTTGGTGAGTATTGAGTAATGGGTTTCCAAGAAAATACATCCCTGTCTGGATACGAGCAGGTAGAGGTGGCTCTGGCATAGATGTACATAGGGGTAAAACCCGAAAACACTGCTTTGAGATAGACTCAAATGGGAACTGGTACACAACAACGGGGCTTGCTGCACTCTTGGTTACGACACTCCCGGGGGATATGCTTTGGTAAATTCATAAGCTTAGTATGAACCATTATTAAAGGAACAAAGATAAAATAAAATAAAGATTCGCATAAGAATATATGATCATGGATAACCTAGATGGGAACCTAGGGGATCACAAGTTAGGGTATACTATTCTTCTACAAGTTATCCTTATATGCTTTAAGTTCCTTTTCATGTTTATTGGATAAGTATTTAAGCCCCTAATTATACTTTCTTTTCTTAGTTAATGGTGGGAAATGGAAGAACATGTCCCAACAACCAATGTGATAGGAAATGCGACGATTGCTGTATTAATATGGCAGAGATGATTAGGGGATTAAAAGATGATTATTATTTTGGAAGACGTTCACTATTTTGGGGACCCTATATGATCGAGGTAAATATATTACTACGGTATTTTCATTGAGGAGTAAGGTTGACTTATATTTTGAAGAATTGATGAATTTAAGGTGGACTTATAGTAATTTAGGTTACTTATGGGAATGATTAACCTATCTTGGGTAAAATATGTTTAGGTTAGATACTTTTGTTATAATATGTTAGGAGTGGTTGATGTTGTTTGGAGATGAACATTGAAGTTTATTTTGGAAGACTATGTTATCAAATCCTTCTTGTATTTGGGTTTCAATCTTAGTTTGGTTTATTTTGAGGAATTTTAAGGACCGTTATTTATGGAATGGTCTATAATGAACTTTGAGTAGTACCATGGAACTTTGAAGGTTTAAAAGTAGTTTCCATTCCTATGGGATTCTTTCTTTTTGAAGAGTTTTTTTACCTTAACCTTTCTGTTTTTGGGATAATGTTTAAATATAGAAGAAATATATAGTTAATCTTTTTTGGATTATGTGATTCTCTAGAAGATGATTCTTGTGTTTTGATGAGACCAAGTAGTTTTGAATGCTCATCGTTTGGAGAAAAGATTAGTTTTGGTAGAAACTTATTAAAGGATGAAACTCTACATGAAGGTAGGTATATTTCCTTATATTTTTGTTCTATGTAGTAAATGAATTCCTAAAAATTATGAAAAGAAACGTAAAACAAAAATGTTGTTGGTCTACGTTTCCTACTAGGTAATCAAAGACCGTTTACACACATCATAAGTTTGGAATTTTCTCGTGGTCAACTTTCTCCTAATCATGTTTTCTATCACTCTCCCCTAGAACTTGACCCTTTTTTTTCTTCCATATCCATGTTTTCCTCCATGGAATCCTAGTATGGGTTAACTCGGGTGACCTTTTTACTTCCCTTTCATTCTTTTAAAGTAATAGTGTTACTGACTCATTTTCCGATGTGGGACTTTCAATGAAATTTCAAACCCCAATTTTAAAAATTGTGAGGACGCAATTTCTTAAGGGGGGAAGATTGTAACGACCCGAAATTTTGAATAAATCTTGTTTCCTAATTTTGTGTGATATTTTATTTTATTTTTATACTCAACAAAAATGTTTCATTTGATAACATGAGTATAATTAAAATGAGACCGTTGGGTTTTGACTGTTATATGACCATTAGTCAATATGACCGCTGGAAACTAAACATTTTGATTATTGTCTCTAAATACAAGTAATCTTGGTTAATTAATATAGAAAGAAGATTCGATGGCCTCACCCAGTATTCTTGGACCGATCGAAGCCATCTAACAGAACTTGGGAAGGAGGTAGCACCACTGGGCTTTGCTCTGGACCAAACCCAAGCTGAAATTCATCATGTGAAGCTAGAACGGGATCACCTTTGCGATAAGTTCAAACTGATAGAAATTACTACTCATGCGATGTTGGCCGAGCCTCCCTCGGATTCTCTCACCTTAGCACACCTTACACTTAGGTCCTATGATGGTGTGATAAGGGTCTATGTAAGGAGACCGTAATTGCCTTATGCAATCCTTTGTTTTAAATAAAAATTGGGATTTCTTCTTATGATGATGTTTATGACTTTTTAAATGTCCGGAAAAATATAGTATGCATATTTTTGGTGAATTTTAGAGAAAGAATATTTTAAAAAATGTTTATGTAAACCTTAAATAATTAAAAATGTGTAATGATTTTCAAAAAATGGTCTTCTACAATTATGTTCAGTACGAAATTTCGAGTCTAATAGGATCAACTTAATTTTTGATGAATAGTAAATTATGAATAGTGATTTTATGCTTAAGATTAATAATGTGACCAAATGTATTAGTAATCTCACCTAAAGAAAGTATTAATATAATCTAGGCACCTTGATTAAGTAATGTGATTCAGTAAAATGGTTAAATAACGGTTTCATAAATTATTATTCAAGTATTAGTTTTTTCGGGTGAATAGTGTTTTTTAATTAAAAATTAAATTAAAAATATTTAGAAAATTATTTTTAAAAAATGGATTTCATTTTTGAACTCAGAGCATCGATATTATGTTAAGGTAAATTTTGGGGTTTTTTATGAAAAAAATGAATTTTCGGTGAATAGTGTATTTATTTAAAAATATAAATTAAAAATATTTAGAAAATTATTTTTATAAAATGGAGTTCATTTTTGAAATCAGAGCATTGATATTTGGTTAAGGTGAAATTTTGGGATTTTTCTGAGAAAGTTGAATTTTCAGTGAATAGTAAAAATACAATTTTAGGGTTTCGGTATGTTTAATGACATCATAACTGTGTCATGATGATGTCATGAGATATTTTATGGGTTGGCCGACCAAAGGTGATGAATTATTGTATTGGGGGCCCCATGTGGCCTAACTTCATGGGAAATATCTTGGGAGAGCACATGGTTTTGAGAAACCCACTTATGAGGTGTCTCTTGGCCATTAATGCCTTATCCCCTCACTTTGCCTATAAATACCAAGACATTATCTCGTCCTTTGGACTCCAAAATAATTCTCAAAGAAGTTCTGGTATCCTTACTTCCCAAGGAGTCCTCCCAAGGTTCCCCCAAGCCCTCAAGGTCCAAACCTTTGAGTTTTAAGAGTTACGTTTTAAGGTAAGGGATCCAAACTCTCTCTTTCTTTTCAAATGCTCCATTTTAAATCATTTCTTTTATGCTCCATATTCTTATGTTGGAGGATGTTATTTTATATTCATTATACTGTCCTTTTTATGTTCATATGATTAGAGACCCCCTCTTACTATCATCATTTCATTTTATGAATGTTTAAGTGGCGTCGTTAGGCTGCCGAAATTTTTGTAACGGATTCTTTCACCCTTCTCATTTTCAAGTTCTATTTTCTTGTCAAGTCTTTCAAGTTACTTTTTATTATGTGGGGGTATGATATATATATATATATATCTATAATACTGATATTTTATGATCATATGATGAGATACCCCATTTTATCTCTTCAATTCAGTATTTTAAAGTTTTAAGTGGCGTCGTTAGGCTGCCGAATTTTTAAGTTGTTCTTTCACCCTTCTCGTTTTGAAGTTCTACTTTCATGTCAAGTCTTTCAAGTTCCTTTTTATTATGTTGGGGTATTATCTCTATATCTATAATACTTAACTCTTATTTTCATATTATGAGATACCCTATTTTATCTCTTCAATTCAGTATTTTGAATTTTTAAGTGGCGCCGTTAGGCTGCCGAATTTTTAAGGGATTCGTTCACCTTTCTCATTTTGCAAAGTTCTACTTTCATGTCAAGTCTTTCAAGTTTCTTTTTATTATGTTGGGGTATGATCTATATATCTATTATACTGATCTTTTATGTTCATATGATGAGATACCCTATTTGATCTCTTCAATTCAGTATTTTGAAGTTCTAAGTGGCGCCATTAGGCTGCCGAATTTTTAAGGGATTCGTTCACCTTTCTCATTTTGCAAAGTTCTACTTTCATGTCAAGTCTTTCAAGTTCCTTTTTATTATTTTGGGGTATGATCTATATATATATCATACTGATATTTTATTTTCATATGATGAGATACCCTATTTTATATCGTCAATTCATTTTTTTTTAAGTTTAAGTGACGCCATTAGGCTGCCGAATTTTCATAAGTGAAATATTATTTTTGTCTTCCTTTCATGTTCTTCATTTCATATGGTACATCTTTCAAATTTCATTACCATGTTCATATATCCTTCATATTATATCCCTATAATGTTTTATGGATCATTTATGAGTGGGTGACCCATGTCCCCTCTCTTTTCAATGTTCTCTATAACCCCAAAACGTAGCTGTTATGCTGCAGAATTTTCGTCTCAAAATGCCTCTCTCTTTTCTCAAAATTATTTTATGTTATAAAGTTAATACTCAAAGATATTATTTCTATATGTGTATTCACATATATATCAAAATGTTCTATTTTAAATTCTGGGATTTACATACATGATACCCGCTCTCCCCTTCCGTGGATTTTAAAGTGACGTAAAGATCATGTCTTTAAAGTAGTTTTTAAAACGTAATGATTATGAAATGAAACCCATTTATTTTATGCTATATGGGTTATTTATGAAATTTTTTATGATGATATATGTGGCTCACATGATAATAAAGGAAAATTTAAGGTTGTTCCCTGATAGTACTCCAATGCATTGGGTAATGATGTAACCACTGGAGATTACAATTTTCACGATATCTTGGTGAATAACCTTGGTAATTTTCAAATGACACCTTGGGGATGGACCATGGTGATATGTTCATGATTGTATATGTTAAATGATGTAGCCACATCTTAAAGTTATGAAAAACATTATTTTTATTATGATATGCCACATGATTTCTTTCTCATGCCTTAAATTTCTTTTTCATGACATAGTTGATGTATCTCAAGTTCACATGTTAAATGTTTCTCTTGTTCCCTTACTGGGTCTTCTGCTCACCCTTTATTTTGATGTATGTCCCCAGGTTATGAGATGTAGTAATGAACCTAGTATGAACTTAAGGAGAATCCTTTCAAGTGTTTAAGAAGAATGTTTTATTTTGTTTTCATGTATTATGTTCTTGGTTTCCAAGACACTAAACCTTAAAGATCCTCAGTTTTGTGTAATGTAATGAAAGTTTATGTTATAAAAAGGCGGGATTCTATAACGGTCTTGTTACATAACCCATCAAAACACCAGCATAAGACCAAAGGGTAAGGTGTGTGATGGTTACAAGCTCTTGGGGTGGATCGGATAACATCACTTGGGTGCTAATTTTTATTAACTTCCACTTCTCCCATAGGCAGTTTTACCCAAGATTAACTTGTTGAGGCTCTGATTGGGCTTGGTCAAGAGCAAATCCTAGTGATACTACCTCCTTTCCGAGCTCTGACAAATTGGATTTGTATGGAGCAATTATACTTGATGAGGTCATCGCTTTATTTGTCTAAGTAAATTATATTTTTTAAGTCCCTAAATTTATACTAATCATGTAATCACTATTCAATGGCTCTATTATCAACGGTAACAATTCTTAACGGTATTTTGAAATCCAAAAACATAAAACCAAAGATGTTCATATTTTATATAATAATACATTTAATTATATCAAGAGTAATTTTCATTACTAAATGTTTGGGTCATTATATGATACTTGTTGAAAATTATTTATATATAAAATATTGGGTATAACCATATAAAAACATGATAGTTAATCTTCATGAAATCATAATAAGTATACCTTTCTCAATTTTATTCATGTTCTCAAAATTTTCTTACATCAAAATTTTAGTGTGAGTATAAAAAATAAATAATAAAAGTTATAAATCATATGGAATTGAAAACAATTCCTAATATATCCTGAATTATGAAACCTTTTTATCAACCTACGAACCTTTAGGTTCATTCTATATCATTTTCAGTTGATCGTAGGTCATCTTAAGTTTAATTTTTATTTTCAGTATAACATATTCTTAAAAACAAATAAAACATTATCGAATACTAAATATGATAACCATATATTACATAAATGAATTTTTTAACATTCTAGTTGAATATTTAAAAAATATAATAGTTATTCACTACCTAGAACCATAATGGATTAATATCATTAAAGACTAGAAATATACTAAAATTATTTCATAAAATATAATTAATATCTATGAGAAACTTTTTTCCACATTGTAACCTTCTAATACATACTATATAATCCTAAAAATGTAGTTTAAATAATACTACACTCAATATCTTAATTAACAACCAGCACTGATATTTATACGAATTACGATGTGCTATGAAAATATTAAAATTTTAAATGTGATCATTATAACCTAACCATTAAATTGGATGTATGAATATGAATTCCCAAATTACTAAAAATATGTATAAATTTATTATATAATGTAAATTTAATTATTAATTCATAATAAATAAGTACTTTTTTTTTAGAAAAGTCATTCTATGATTTAAAAATATGCCATCTACAAAAATATTTTTTATTTATTTTTGTGATAGAATATTATAATTGTTTTATACCAATTTTATAAATTTAATATTATAAAAAATATACCATTTTTGATAATAATGATACCAAAATTATCTTGTGGGAAAATTTGTTGATTTTTTTAAAAAGACTAGTTTTTGAAAAAATTGTGAAAAATAATGATTTTTTAAAAAAAAATATTTATTATCATTGAAAATTGTCATTATGATATGAATATGACCATAAACTAAAATTATACCACTTTAGTTAGGAATTATAAAATTAATTACATATTAATCATCTTTAAACATGAATTTGGAATAATTTCATTTTTGTCTTCTAAAAAATGTATTTTTCTAAAAAATGTTTTCCTTTAAGTTTAAGGTATTTATATTTAAATTAAGTTGTGACACTTAAATAAATTGAATATTGAAAAATGTATTCCATATTTTTAATCAGGTGTTTCAAATTTGGTGAGTATTTTAACTTTATTTTGGGTCATGATGAATAGTAACATCATAAATATGTTTCACACCAGTAAGGGTAAATTTAGTAATTAAGGTAAAAAATAATTTTTTTAGGCCTTTATAAATATACTAACATCTACTAATTTATATTGGATTATTTTATTTCAAATTAAAAATTCATATATTTCAAAATATGGCATTTCAATGCCATTTTTATTTGATAAATAAAATTATATTATTTAAAGTTAAGGAAAAATCCCAAATGTCACCCACTTGTTTTTAATTGCACTTATATTTTCATATAATCATTATAATATGTTATTAATTAATATAAATATTTATTTTAATAAAAATTAATTTTTTATGATGTATATTTATTTTTAAATTTTAATGGTCTTATAATTACTTTAAATGCTTACTCAACACTGATACAATACTTGTGCAAGCAGTATAAAAATCAAATTAAATGAATTTAAAAACATAAATTATTATATTGTTTGGATTGAATATGGTTCCAAATGAGTAATATAGTTACTAATAATGTATAATTTATGTTTAAATATTTTATATTCTAATTCCATACCTTTAATGATGTATTTAAAGGAAAAATATGTGATTTGTTCTTAAAATTACTATAATAGCATTTGAAGTTAAATATTATATTATTAGAATATTTAAAAACAATTAAAATTTTGAAAGAGGAAAATGTGTGTTTTATATCATCAAAATTATGATCCTTTTACAATTATTTATAAAATTATTACCTTTATGTAAATTTATGACCCATATATATTGAAATGTTGTTACCAAAATTTTTGTTCAAATAAGATAATGAAGGGGTTAAACCAACAGATATGATTTAAAAATGATAAAATAACCTATCAAGATTTTTTTGTTAGAAGTTATTTCAACCTTAAATTATCATATATTCTAAATTATTTCCACATTGTTCTAATTGAACATGAAATTGAATTTATTATATTTAAATATTTTAACTAATTCCATATGTGACCTTTCCTTCACAATAAAAGGAGATTGCCTCTCTTCTATTCATAAAAACACCTTTACACCATTAGGATGTTAAAAAAATGGTAAAAACACTTCTAAACATACTTATAAAAGTTCAATATGTTCTTTTACATTAAAAATATAATCCCCATGGTCCATAAAAAGAAATCTAAGGGAGGTCCCTCAAAGATGAGGAAATTGTTTTGACTAATATCTTTCATTTTACTTCTATTTTTACCACATTCAATTCTGAACATAAAATTCCATTATAATAACATCATTAATTCCCATAAATTTATAATATATTTTTTTAATGTAACAATCCTATTCATCTATGTTTCCATCTTTTGGAGAACAAAATCATTGTTTGTACATACTTGTGGACTACCACCTATACGATGAAATGTGTTTTATCTTTCATCAACATCTCACAAGGCTGGTTGTTATTGTGGATTTAATATATATATATATATTAATGAAATAATTACTATTCTAAAAATATAATATATTGTTTAGCTTCTTACACGTACACCCATTAAAAATGAAAATGTCTATCATGCGTACATATGGAATATCACCTCCAATAAGTGATGTGATTTATATTTCACATACAAAATTCATGGGTGATAATAAAATTATATTTCATGTTTAAAATTTATAACTATCTCCTGATTATTATTCTGGATATTATTCAACAATTACACTCTTTACAATGGTTAACCTTCCAAAGTCATTTAGTAACTATTGAATTAAACATCCACGAAACACTTAATGTGGACTTAACTAATTAAAAAATTAAATATTACAATGTAATAAATGAAATAAATTGTTTAATTATATGGAAATAAAACATTAAAAACATTTAAATAATTAATTTAAATTTATTTTATGAGAAATTAATGGATGTACATGGTATGTATGGACTCAAGGTAAGGGGTTTCATTAATCAATTTCCATTTATTGGGTTATAAATTTACTTCATTAACTTTGTTATGAAAGGACTATGTGTGAAATGAAAACTAATTTTTATTTTATTTTATTTCCAAAATGTGTTGTTTTTTCTAATATTTGTTACACATAATCACTTTGTTTATTAATTCTCTCTTAAAAGGTGTGATCTTTGTAAGCAATATTCTTCTAAATATTGTTTCTTAGAGAAAAGTTTTTTGTTATGCAGCCACTTTATATTATAAAGTATATATGATTTATATTGATATATTATATTATTAATTTTTATTTTATCATAATATTTAATCTTCATTTGAAATTAACTCTTTCATGATATATTTATTCAGTGTTATAAATGTTTCAAGGGTTTCTATGGTATCAATTTCCAATATTAGAAGCATTATTCATGTCATAAACCATGTTTTATTTTATATGGTTTCATTGATTAACCATGAATGTGTTTTTACATATTATTTAAAATAAATTATGGGTTTTATTAAATCATGTTATGTCCCATCAGTCAATGGAGTTTTGAATCAATCATTACCTTAGTCGTAGGCATTTTTCGTGTCAAACATGTTTCTTTGAGACATTTTTTGATTTAAACAATTATATTCATTTATATTGTGCTTATGATGAATATTAAAATGTATTATCATGAATAATTTTATACACATGGATTTTTATTTTCCATTATTTTTTTATTCTATATGGTTTTAATTTTAAAATAACATAGAGGGTTATTCATTAAAAATGTTGTTTTAATAGCTTTTAAATACTTTTTCCCCTAACCCATTCTATATGTTCTTTATCTTATTTAAATAATTTTCTTATCAAAACATAAATAATTTACTAAATTCATCTATTATGATATTTAAATTTCATTTAAAATGTTCTAAAAATAAATTCCATAACATTATCAATATAGGACACTTTTTACTTTCTTTAAAATAATTTGAATACAATGTTTATTTTTAACATTTAGGAATTGAAGGGATTTTGACATAATAATATAAATTATTTATTTTAAAGATTAATTTATAGGTAAATATGATTATTTTCAAATAAAATACTAGTTTTAATATTATAGGAATGTTTAGTTTTTAAAGGTACCAAAAGAAAAGGGTATTTTTCCCTATTTACAAAAAAAATATTAAATGTACTTTTAATGGTATTTTTATCCATATCAATATCCTATAAGGATTAATATGATTCACTATGGATATGATCTTATTATAAAATTAACATAATCTCTGTAAATGGTTTATGATGATGTTTTAATATTTTTATTAGGAAAACCATTTCATTTTAATGGGTAAATCAAGCTATGACAGTTTTAATGAAATTCAGGAATCCGTATATTTTATTTCATTATATGGTTCTTGGAAATTAATGATGAAAGAAACATTGGGGAGTGAACCTAATTATATAGGGACATTTTCAGATATGTAACAGGTGGTACCATTATATCCCTTCAATGAATTAGGTAATGAGAAGAAGTTAACTAGATGAAAGTTAATCTTAAGGGAGGATGGAGTAATGTTACCCCTAAGAGATGACGAAGTTAAATAATTTTAACTTAATATTAAGGGAAAATGGAGTTCACTAGTTATATTATACACCTTAGAAATATGGGAATTATCTAGTTAGGTGATTCCATGATGAATTTTTGGTCTTCTAAGATACCTACACAGTTTTTAAATTCTTGTTATGAGTTCTAATGGATCCACCTCTCAAGGACTATTTTCACGTGGCTAAAGATTATTGAATTATAAAACTCTTTCTCTATGTAAAATTAGTATTCCATGTCAAAATATTTATAATATTGGTTTTTATATAATTTAATTCTCTTATTTTATGATCATTCACTTTGATTATGTGATTATACCCATATGCTCATCTTATTCTCACTGATGACATTCAAATTTTAATGAATATGTTAACCCTTATTTAGTGTTTAATATCACCTTTATAATGTTTTTAATTTTCCAAATTCATGAATAATGATGATAAATTAATTATTTTTATAAATGATTCATGTGTGGTATATTTTATTAGTGATGATGAAGTATCATTATGAAAAAAAACCTCATTATAGTTAGAAAAATGATCACTTAAAGATGAGGGTGTTATTATATAAGTGTTGTTCCTACTTCTATAAAACTATAAACCTAAAGGTTCCTTGGGTATGTAAGTGATCCAATATTTATATTTTATATTTTATAATTTATATCATTAAAATTAGGTTATGATTATTAGATTCAAGGATATAAATGTAATGATATTGTTTTTAGCATCAGATCTTAGAGTGCAGTTTGAGGATATTGTAATTAATGTCAGAGAGGGTTTAGATAACATTATAGGTTAGGATTTTATTTATGAGATGTTAAATTAAGATTTATAGATCCCATAATGGGTTTATAGGTTAAAATTTTATCATAATTTTAAATTCATATATAAAATTTTAAGGTTTTTAGTAATAATATTTTAAAGGGAGATGTTTTATTAGGTTGAGGTACAAGAAACCCTTATGTTTATCATTTGATTTAACATGAAGGGTTATTTGAGAAGAATTATATAAATTTTTTGGATTTAAGATAAATTTTATAAGATAAACTATGAGTTTATTGAGGTTATTTTGGATATAGAGTTATTTATGGAATAATTTAATTTAAACTTTTAGTATAATTGCTTAATTTTGGAGATTAATGAATTATTTCTTTGTATGAATGTTTACTCATTTTGGGTATTATTTTCCCTAGTGATAATAGTTTTGGTTATAGTAAATATAGGAAGAAAATATTTTCATCAATTTATATTCATCATGTATAATAAAAAGTTTATTTTAGTGCTTCAGGAATTAAATATTCATATATATCATTTTGATTAAAAGGTCATATTAAGATGGAAATTAATTGAAACATGAAACCTAAGGATGAAATTGTGTTTATGGATTTGAAAAAAATAAAGTAAGTGAATTTTTTATTAGTATTTATGGTGAATTAATTATTTAAATCTAGGAAAATGATCTTGAAAGACCAAATTTATCATGTTACCATCATTTTAGATGAACAGATGGCCTTTTTCAAACCACATTGGTTTATAGTTCTGTGGTCATTAACTTTCTCATGATCAATGTTCTTGGTAACTCTCCTTCATTATTTGAAAAATAATTTTTCATCGATGTAAATCTTTTCACTTCCCAGCAATGTTATGAAAATTAATAACCTAGTTACATTTTATCCCATTTTACATTCATATTTCCCTTTCCCACTTTTCGAAAGGAATTTGTATTAACCCTTTTTATATTAATTTTCAACAATGGTATTTTGAATTGTCATCCCCATAACTATCAAGATCAAGATAAAATTATGAGTATGAAATTTATTTAAGTAGTAGAATATAACACCCAAAAAATATATATTAAAATAATACCTTGATTTATAGATTTCTTAACAAGAAACATAGATATTTAAATGAGTTGAGATATAATATAAAAATATTAAAAGTTTTAAATTATATTTCTATACCATAGTAGTTAAATTAGAAGTATTAATAAGAATAATCAAATATAAAAAATATGTATAATTGTTTTATATAATTAAAATTTATTTATTAATTCATGATAAATAAGTACTCAATTTTAACAAAATTCATTTAATGCTTCAAAAATATGACTTCTTCAAAAATGAAGTGACAAGACTTTAAAAATAATTTCATAAGACTATAAATGATATATCTAAGACCTAACTTATATCTATTTCATTATTTCAGTTCTACCACAAATTTTCTATATTTTAAAATATGGAAATATTTTCCACTTATCTTTTATAAAGACCATTATATTTTAAAAATTAATGGAAAAAATCAAAAAGTCCACTTTATTGCCTTTAATTTATCTTACATATTCGTATAGGTAAAAGAAGATGTTATGAAAAAATATAAAAGTTCATTTGGAACAAAATTTATTTATTTTTCTGTTGTAAAATTATATTTAATGTTTAGTGATGGTATAATTACCTTAAATTTTTACACAATGTTAACACATTGCTTATTAAAATAGTTGAAAAATAAAATTAAATGATTTAAAAACAAAAAAAGGAATATTTTTTGATTAATTCTGGTGTCACATGAATTTTATAGTTACTAATAATTTATAATTCATTGTGAAATATTTTATATTTTAATTATATACATATTTTATGCTTCTTAAAGTCAAAATATGTTAATAGTTCTTAAAATGAGTTTAATGGTATTTTTTATTAAATAATATATTATCAAATGACTTAAAAATCGTTAAATTTTTGAAAGGGGAAAGGGGTTGTGTATGGTCTATAATTTCATCCCTTGACCATTTTTAATCAATATTTACCTTAGAATACAATTTATAACTTATTAGTATTCAAGAATTTGTTACCACGGTTAATGTAAAAATTGGTTATCGAAGGGGTTAAACTAAATGCTAATTATTAAAATAACCCCAAAAACCTTCCAATATTTTATTAGATGAATGTATTTCATGATTACACTGTATAATATTTTAAATATTGGCCACTTGGTTATACTTTCACATAAAAAATGTATTTATTATATTAAAATCATTTATGTAAGTGTATTCATTCCTTCACTATAAAAAGGAAATGCCTCTCCTCTATTTTTCACACCTATGTGAGCATAATTTCTCAAAAAAAAACCTTACTAAAACCTATTTTAAAACATCCTTACCCAATATAAAGAGGTTATAGTCACTTTAAAATACCATCACTTGGTTCCATAAAAATAAATCAAATGGAGGAATATCAAAAACCGGGTAATCATTTTAACCAATCTATTTCATTTTACATATTATTTTACCTCCTCTAATTTTATTATAACCATTAAAATTTAATAGCATCAGTATCTCCCATAAACAAATATGTTATTATATTAATTTTTGGAACATATTATTACCTTTTTCCATCCTATGTGGAAGTAAATCATCATTTTTAAACACATGTGGACTACCACTTTCACAAAGCATCATGTTTCATTTTTTATAACCACCTCATAGGGCAAGTTATTATGATGGTTTTTATGACACCCCGTGATTTTATGATATAACTCTCACTTCTTTGATATCATGCACTACACCCAATATTTATTTTAGAAAAACCAATAAAATGTACTAAAATATTATTATGTGATAGTTATATAATTTTTATATTCATAATATCATGATTATTATAGGTTAAATTTTGGGAATTTTTCAATAAAAAAATCACTAAATAGTTATAAATACAGATTTCTATAAAACATCCATTTATATTAATTAAATAAAGTAATTTAAATGTCCCATTATATTTTTTATTTTTTATTAATGTGTTATAGGATACAATTTATTTAAAATAATATAATTCATACCCTTAGTATCATAATTTTATATGATATCGATATAAGTCATTTTTCGGCATAAAAATCCATTTTTCTGGAAACCCATTTTTGTCACATTTTACAGGTTTCTTTTGAAATTAATTTATGAAAATTATGGTATTTTAATTACATAAAATTGATTCCATTTTTTTGAGAAATATGTTCTAATTTGGTAATTAATTACATTTTATTCTTAGGCATTATGAATCATAAATGTGGTAAAATTTATCACATCTGTAAAGGGTATACCTGGTAATTACGTTTAAAACTAATGTGATATGAAATTAAAAATATATAAAACATATGATTTTCATTAATTTGATTATATTAATTCTAAAATAACTATCCTAACCTCAAATATATGTTATTTTGGTGTCATTTTCCTTTGATAGTGACATTAATATTATTTTAAGTAAAGAAAAACACAAAATGTCACTCTCTTGCCTTTAAATTTATCTTATATGTTTAGATAGGGATAAAAATATGTTTTCAATTAATATTAAATATTATTTTTCTATAAATAAAATGTATTTTATTATGTAAATTTATTTATAATTCTTAGAGATTATGAAATTTTCTTAAAGACTTATACAACGTTGAAATTGTGCTTGTACAAGTAATGAAAATAAATCAAATTAAATAATTTGAAAAACATTAAAACTAATTTTTTGATGAATTATGTTTCCTTGAGATTTTATAGTAAATAATAATGTATAAAAAATGGTAAAAATGAATATATTCTAAACTTATCTTTGTATTTTTGTCTTTAAAGTCAAATAAAATTAATAATGTCAAAAAATTATATTAATGATATTTTTTGAAAAATAAAATTTTATTAAATTATTTAAAAATAATCAAAATATTATAATTGGAATTATAGGATCATAAATAGTTTAAAATTTTAAACCTTTTCGATTTTGGAGAAAAAATTTACATTATATTTAAAATTATGTCCCTTTAAGATTGAAAAATTGACTACTATGGCTATAGTTAAAATTGTATAATAAAAGGGTTAAATGAAAATATAAGGTAAAAACAACCACTTAAACCTATAAAAAAATATATTCCATGAAGCTTTTTAAACCATATACCATATTATACACTATATTATTTCCACATTCTTCCACTTTCATGTGAAAATTAATTAATTTTATTTTTATCGTTTTATTAATTCCATATGTGTCGTTTCATTCACTATAAAAAGGCACCAAATCTCATCTCTTTTATACACCACCTAGAAAAAATTATATAAACAAGAACATACCAAAAACACTTATAAAAATATTTATCTAACTTTTAGAGTTTATTTTATTCCCAAAATACCAAAAATAGGTCCCTTAAAAGGGGATCTAAAGGAGCTCTCTCAAAGAAGTGGTAATCATCATCACTATGCACTTGCATTTTTCTTCTACTTTTACCTCCTATAATTTTATCCTAACCATACCATTATGATAACACCTATATATTTCTTATAATTATATGTCATCATATTTATGTAATAATATATATTCATGTATTTCTTTATCAAATAGGAAACAAAATCATCGCTCGTGTGTACGACAGACTACAACATCACTTAATAATGTAGTTTTTTTCTGTTATCATGTCCCAATGATTTTCGTAATAATGGAACTAGTGAATTTTTATGATAGTAACAAAAAAATTATAATTCAATAAGTGAAATATATCATAAAATTCAATACCTTTCCACTCATTAATAAATGGTAATGTCGCTCTTGTGTAAGTATGACCTATTATCTCCACGAAGTGATGTGGTTCAATTTTCAAGTCTATTTCTTAAGAATTATTTTAAATATATATTTATTATTTATTATTTTGTTATAATTATTAATAATCTATTTATTATATAACTATGACCAAGATATAAATACCACAACTATCAAATCAAAATATACAAGAAAAACAAAGTAGTTAAAACCCGGAACAATGATAATAATAAAGCATTGTTAAAAAATGTATGACAAGATATTATAAATATATCATATATTAAATTATATCATTATATTATGTAATTATAATAAATATAAATTTATTATAAATGAGGTTAAAATCACATATATAGAAATTCAAACTTGTGGTAAGGGATTTTGTTTCAATTATCACTCTATTGAGACATATTTGGTATTATGCACCTATTTATATTTATGTAGTTTATAAACTAACACTTTTATTAATTTAACATGAATATGTATTTACTCATGATGATTAAACATTAGTTAATGTTTACACTTTCAAGAGGATACAATTGAAAAATTAACAAAGATGTAATAATTTATTTTAAAATCACATTTTTCAGGATTGCTTCTATTTTCATTAAAGGAATATTAAAATATAGCATTGATAAAATCAATATATTTTCCTATGTTAGGGATATTTAAGAAGTTTCTATTATTTCCTCCAACTTTTACTTTCTTTTTAACTTAAATCAACAAAATAGAATTTTAAAATAATAACTAATATTATTTATCTTTGGATATGCTATCTTCTTATTTTTTTCCCATATTTTTTAAAATAGATTTATAAAAGCCTTTTTTATTTAAAAAATTTATTTATTAAGGTAATTTTAATTTATCATTTAAATTTTAAAAGTTTTTAAAGGAGTATTAATAATGTTTTTTGAAATTTTAATTTTCTATTTTTTACAAAAATTCAAAAGGAATATTTATTTTTAATGTATACAGAGTTAATGGATTTTCTCACATCCATAACCATTTTTCACTATTTAGCTTCTTTAATAAGTTTTCAATAGTTATATAAAGAAAAATCTTTAATGGAATATTATTTTAATGATTTTCCTATATTTTATTTATTTCTTTAGTGGAATTTATTTTATTATAAAACATATATTTTTGATAAATTGATAGTCATATTTTATTTATTAACAATTTTTTCCCATTAACATTCTCTTGAAACATTCATTTTCTTATAATTATTTTTCATTGGACATTACATTTATATTAAATATCTATATTCCTTATACCATGGATATCATGTTATCATAAATAGTATACCATTTCTAAATATGTTTCTTTACTATGATAGTTATTTGATTCACTGGAGAAATATTAATCTTCCATATTATTTACTGAATACAGATATTTTTTGATAATTCATATTGTTAATAAATTAAATTTATCATTTAATATATATATAATTACAATAAAATAAGGTGATAGGTTGGGGATGGTTATATATTTTCCCTCAATATATCAACATGTATCATGTTAAACCAGTTGGAAAAAATATTAAATGATATTTTAGTTTATACATACCCATCAATTAAACTCTCATGTAAAAAGGCCTTAATGGTAAATATATCATGATGTTTTTTATCATAATGTCTATCATTAATAAACTCATTTATTGAAAATTTATCTAATATTATGCATGATATTAATGTATTTATATTATCCATGGATTCATTTTCTTCTCAAGTTATCGATTAAATTGAATTTATTTTTATTTATTTAATTTTTCATATTGATTATGACTTATTTAGTCATGATAGATTCCACTGTATAAAACACTAACTAAGTATCTAATTTCACCCTTTATTTGTTTTTATTTCCCCATGATATGAATCAGGAAATTATGAATAATATCAAGGATAATGTTATATTTCATATAATATATTTTTTATATTTCTAATGTAATATGGGAATCCTGTACTTATCTGATTATTTAAGGCCATAAAACTGATCCATCCTTGGTGAAGTGATCCGTTAAATATTTTCCTAATGTAATAATGTAGAAACTACCTGTGGGTAACTAAAGTTTGGGATATTATAGTAAGTATTAGATCATGTTTATTATAAACCATCGAAACTAGATTTTAAATTTACATAGCTAAAATGATAACAATGATAAATCCTAATAATTTTTGATAAATTTTACCATTATAGGGATTTTTATTTTATGGCTCAATATTCTTGATGATTATGAGATAATTCAGTGTATGACACAATTTAGTGATGGAACCTAAGAGAATAAAGTGAATAAACACATGTAGTCAATGTATGTATTTTCCTTATAAGAAGGATAATGAATATTGTGTTGGAACTAAGTAGATCATTTCCATATTTGGGTTTCATATTCAGGTTATGACAAATAACCCTGGCTATATAGAGAAACCTATTTTTCCACAATGTGATTCACCTATGTTGGATCACTTCATTCAACATATGCCTCCATTTTTTTAAATGTAAATACTAATCAATTCATATTTTAGAAATGGATTAAGTCCCTTGAAGGGATATTCCATGATTTTACAAGTAATGAAAGTGAAAAGGTTATTTTGGTTGTGTATTGTTTAAAAGTATTTTCTGATCAATGTTGTTTATTGACCGAAAACACTATAGATGTGGAAGAAATAGAAAATATTGAATGGATAACTTTTATATATATGTTATTCTATAAGCACTTCCCATGAGAACAATAATATGAAAAGGAGGAGAAGTTCTTCACTTTAATGAAGAAAGAAGCAGAAAGTGAGGAGCAGTATGTTCCTCACATGAAAAGATTATCCAACCATGATACAAACTATATATGTAATCTGGAAATTAATATTTTCCATTTATATTATGGGATAAGGTTTAGTCTCCTAAGAGAACTAGTTTCTAAAATGTTTTCATCATATGATGATATCATATCAAGTAACATTAAGAAAGAGAAATAATTGTATAGATCCTCTATCTTCAAGGGGAATATGGAATAGAAGATTTTGGATGGGAAAGATAAAAATAAAACATGTTAAATAAGAATAAGTTAATGAAGTCATTTTCATCATTTAAAAATTGTTGAAAGAAACGTCCTTGAAAATTCTTGAAGTACATAGAATTTTGTTACATGTGTAGAAAAAAGGGTCATCTAGATAAATATTGTAATGAAAAAAATAAATCACCATTATCTAGTGATTTAACTATAAGGATATGGGAAATTATTCAAACCATTTACCCAAGAGTCAAGGGAACTTACCACAGAAGAATCCAATGAGATGTGATCAAGAATATGGAATTACTATTATTGAAGTAGAAGTTCAAAGTAATATGGTGAAAGGTGAACTTATCATCCAATATAGATGGGTTTTTTTTGTTTTACCATATATTTTATATCTTAATAATTTTATAAGGGTTTTAAATCACCACAATGACAATTATATATTGATATAGTAGTGAAAACTCCAAATGGTATGTGGATAACATCTCAAGTCTAAAAATCATCTTTGATAGAATTTTGTGGTAATATGATTCATCTAAATATTGTTATCATTCCTCTCATTAAATTTAATATAAGTTTCATAATATATTGGATCTATCAGTATAGACCCCATGTAAATTTTTGTGGAAATTATGTTACATTCATTATTACAAAACAACCTATGTTTTTTTATTAGTGTTAGGATGAACCTAAACTCCTAAAATAAATTAATTCCATAATATTAGTTTTAATAATTATTAATGAGGTATATTTATCATAAATATTTAGGGATAAACTCGACTTTAATGATATTCCTATCATAATATATTTTTGATTTCCTTCCAAAATAGTTTCCTAGTCTTCCCCCAAATCTTGAAGTTTAATTTTCAATAGAATTTTTACATATTTCTACAACTATTTCAATGAATCAACCAAGAATGGACCCAATTGAGTTTTTTGGAATTGAAGAATAAAATATTGGAGAATCTAGATAAGGGATTCATTTGAACTAGTGTTTCACTATGGGGTGAAACTGTTCTTTTTGTTAAGAATAAAGTTGGTTCAATGCATATTTTCATTGATTATTGAGAACTTAACAAGATCACTATTAAGAAAAAGTACCCCATACCATGTATATATGATATATTTGATCAATTATGTGGAGGTTAATATTTTTCAAGATTGATATTAAATTTACATATCATCATCTAAGGGTCAATATGGATAATATACCTAGGACATCCTTCCATTCGTGGTATGTTCATTATGAATGTATAGTAAGGACATTTGGACTTACCAATTCTCTAGCTATCTTTATGGATTTAATGAATAGAGTCATTAAGGATTACCTTGATCTGTTTTTATAAGTACATATAAATGATATTATTATATATTTAAAGATAAATTAATTTCATAATGAATATTTTAGGATTATGTTGATGAATCTGAGGTAGGATAGGTTATATTCCAAATTTACCAAGTGTGAATTTTGGATATAAAAGGACTCATTCTTACATCATATAATTTGAAGTGAAGATATATTAGTAGATATATCAAATATGGAAGTTATTAAACAATGTAATATACCAACCATGGTAACCGAGATTCATATTTTTCTTAGGAAGGGTGGATACTAATGATGATTTGTGAGATATTTCTAATAACTATATATTCCATTCTCCAATTTTACCCATAAGGGATCCAAGTTCGTGTGGATTGATGAATGTGAGTGGGATTTTAAAAAAATTAAGAGGATAATGTTAAGTGTTACTGTTATTACACTACCGCATGGTCGATAAGGGTTTTTGATATAACTTTATGCATAAAAATGGGTTTAGGATGATTCTTCATGTAGAATAATATAGTGATAAATTTTGTGTAGCACCGCAAGATTTTAAAATATTAACAATTTATTTAATAAAATTAATGAAATGAACTAAAAAGTGTAAAAAGAAATATTAAATGCTGATATGTTATGATATACTTATTTTTAAATTAATTAAACCTTCTCAATAGCTTGCAATGAAGGCAACACCAGGTTTGAGAAAAAAAGAGATACTCTATAAAAATATTAATATTTAAGCATTACAATTATAACATGGCCATTAAATTGGTTCATATGGATAATAATAAATAACATAGGAAAATTTTATGGTTTTAAAATTTATAAAAAAATAAAAAGGATATTTATTAATTAGATATGAAATATGAATCACTTAAAAGAAAACAAATTATTTTTTCAAAAATTATTTTTTTTCTAAAATGTGGTATAGTTGTGCTTTGTGCACAAAATTTAAAATTAATTTATACCAATTTTAGAAAATTTATTTGATAAAATTAATTTTATTTTTAAATTATAATATCAAAATTATCTAACTGGTAATTTTTGGGATTTTTTTTAAATGTTCCATTTTTTCAAATGAATTGTGAAAATTGAATATTTTTAAATAAAAATATGATTTTAATTTAATATATTTATAATTTTAAAATTATAAATTAAATTTATCTTAAAGATAAATTAGTTCAATTATATATATATTAATCCAATTTAGTTAATTGTAATCATTTTCATAATGAATATTTATATAAAAACTTTATAAACTTTTGAACATTATCTCTTTAAAAACCCACTTTCTTATCGTGTTTGTGGGATTAATTTTAAATTGAAATTTTCCACCAATGTTAATGGAATTTATAATAATGTATTACATATTTTTAATTATAAAATTTTATATCATTTATAATTAAAAATTATTTTATTATCATAATTAATATTAAAAATAGTAAATATTATTTCCTGCGGTTGAGGTAAAAAGTGTATTTATTCATGTGATAAACTAAAAAGATAAGGGATAAAGTCGAAAAAAAAAATTTAAAATATATTTTAAGGGTACATTTTTTCCCTATCATTTTTTGGGATCTACAATAATAAAATTTGTACCCTATTGGTATATTAAAAAAAATGGTTACACCTTTTTCTTTCCATAAATTAAAAGTGAGCCACCCAGATCACTCATAAATGGTCGCCCCATCTATTATCTTCTTTACACCATAAATACCTCTTGGTTATGCCAATAAATTCCTGAATAAATTTCCAAATTCACTACCCTCATACTAGAAGACTTATTTTTGGTAGAAATCCATCATAGTAAGGCTTTTGTGAAAACCTAAGGAGGTTTCCCAATGAAGAGGTAATGTTCTTCAATGAGAACTTTTATTTTATTTCTTTATCCACATAATTAAATTATTATTAAAACATTATAAAATAATAAATTTAGTTTATTCCATTTTATATATATGATTTTATTTTAATTAAATATCCTAAAATCATCCCCAATTCCATCAAATGGGTTACAAAATCATCAATATTGTGTACAATAGACTACTACCTCCCAAAACAATGTCATTCATTTTCCATTACAATCTATAATGGTTGGGTATGATGAAGTATAATATACATATATATAATATTTATAAAATAATTATACATACTAATTAATTATATCATATATAAATTTTTCACTTTCAATTCTATAGGGCATACGATAATGTCGCTCGTGTGTACGGTGGAATTCCGCCTTGTGAAGTGATGTGATTCCTTTTTCACTAACACTTTACATAGAAGGAAATAAAGATAAGTTTAATTATTATATGTGATATACATGAAATAATTTTTACATTCATGACATATTTATCATTCTAAAAATATAATATATCACTTTATTTCTTACATTTTCACTCATATAAGGATGATAACATCATTTATATATGTGAGGACTACTGCCTTCATGAAGACATGAGCCTCTCTTTTCATCACCACACTATATGGATGATATATATAAGTTTATTTAATGATATAATATGGTATATATGATATTATTATGATTCAATAAAGATAACATATTACTTAAATCCTTTCCAAAATGACCAAATAAAGATGCAAACTTTGCCCATGCGTACGTACGACATACTATCTTGGTGATTGTAACGTACATCATTTTCCCAAACCAACATTAATTTTTGGTTTTAAAAGTATTATTTATGTATAAATACTATAATTAATTAATTATTATTCTTCTAGATATTTTTAAATAATGACCTGTTTTACCATAGTTAACATACCAAAGTCATTTTTGACACATTATCCAAATATCATCAAAACATGTGATGAAAAATTAATTCATTATGTAATCATATATAACTTGGTAATAATTTAAATAAATGGAATAATAAAAATTAAAAAGGTTATTATAGATGTAAATAATTAACATATTTTTATTATTCAGGAATATAAATAATATATGTGCCAATTCATACTCAAGGTATGGGTTCCTCATCTCATTTTTACTTCCATGAGAAACACACCATATTCACCACTAATTTCGTTTTTCGGTGTATATACTTCAATTTTTTATATCATATCATGAATTAATTTATATTAATAGTATTTAATGTTTAATTTAAATTTATTTACTTTAAGGGGATTATGATTCAAACATTTCTAAATTGGTAGGTTTATTTCGCAATCTCATCATTATTCAGGATTATTTTGGTTTAAGACTCACTCAGTGGAATTATTTGATATTTCTATCATAAAATAAATCTATTTTATTATACTATGGTTATTCATTTAATTTTTCATGTAATAGTACCATTTTCCCTCCCTTTGATACTTAAATTATTAATTAAATATTTTTAATAAAATCTAACATTATTTCTCTCTTCATTCGGAAATACTTTTCATCAACACCCATGCTTTCAAAGAATGTTTTCAAAAATGTTTCTAACCATTTCAAATATATTTATTGATTACATTTTTTAAATTTTTCTCTTTTAAAACAAAATTTTTAAAGGGATATTCCTATCATTTTCAAAACCATTCACCTCTAGATTTTACTAAAAATGTGAATGGATACTTTATTTTATTATGTATGGATTGAACAGAATTTTTCACCTTCATGAAAAATAAAAAATATAATGTTTATTTTATATGTTTTAAATGGTTATTTTCAAATAAAATGTGTTTAAATTTATTTTTTTATCTTTTATTTTTTAAAATATATTCAATGTGAACAGGTTATTTTGCTCAATATTGTTTTTAAAGATCTTTTTACGGTATTTTTACTCATAAACAACATCAACACTTTACTAAACTTATGATACACTAGTAATATGTTGAGTTGATATCATACTTATTACTTATTAGGATGGTTTATGATCATTTTAACTAAGGATTTACAATTTTATTACCATTAAAAATATTACTCTTGGTTGTTTATGATTATGTTTATTGAGGTGGGAGGGTATGAAAATTTCAAATACTTGATTTTAAATAAATATATTTATATTGACTATAATCCATCAGTTTAGTATGAGTAATGAACTGGACTTTGTATGTGATGGTTTTGGCACACTATATCCCCATCATGCATCTGTAGGAATCCTGACATAAACTATATTAATTTTTGGCTGAGGCATTACCCATTTATATAGATGTCTTAGAAAAAGGACCAGAAGTTAATAGATATATTTGAATAAGGCCAAGATGGTATATTTTATATGTCTATCATGTATTACATCATTTTGAATTAATTTATTGATATTCCATGTGATTATTCAAATAATTAAAATATTCATGGTTATGTTCCATGCTCATTTTATTATTTGTATGAAATTATAAGATCATCATTTATTCTAGAAATATTTTCTCAATTGATTGATTTTCTGGTTTTCTCCTCTGGGGCAGTATGTTTATGGGTTTTGGAAAATGCAAAGAATTGTCTAACAGGTGACAATCATTCTTCTGTTACTATAGATACATTCTTGTCTCCATCTTAGTTGCAACCCAATCTTCATTGTTATCCTTTAGTGGGAATTTGATTGACCCCACGGGTACTAGGTAGTTTATCCATTTTATATTACGAAGGAGGTTCCACAGTAAAATGATCCAAGTAGATGATTGTATAGGTATAAGTCTTTTTGAAATTAGTCCCCATCGGATATGACTTCCTCTGATGGTCTCTAATAGGTTTATTTATAGAGCTAGAAACACCCATCATCCCTAGTATACAAGATTCATGGACCTACTTTCCAAAGGAAGGTGCTCATTGGATGAAAATTTGGCTAACAACACTTAAGGACTCCATTGGTCTAGAGGATGGGAGGTCGGGCACATCACACCTTTTTTGGGAGAATTATTGCCTATTCTGGGAATATCTTATAGATTTAAGTCATATTCATATGTTCCTAAATCATTTGTTCATGCCTACAGAGTGTATCCATGGGATACGCATAGTTTGTAGGATCATCATGGATATACATAAATTTGATTCTGTAGAGGAAATGATAACTTAAGACAAGAAATTAGGTGATCTGGAGTTTATCGTCATCCAGGAGGGATGCAAGGTTATTTTATATTGGGATCAGGCCCATAATATTGGATTCTTATGTGTCCTCAAGAGAAGAATCAGAGCCCATGTAGTTTGGTTGTCTTGGGGCTTGGACCCGAGAGGAAGCCCATTTCTTAGGGGCATAATTGGGGCTAACCCATTTGGGAGGGCACCCCTTTTGATATCAGTCCTTCAAGCAGGAATCCTACATATCGTAGTTTGACAAGTAATTAGAGTCCTCATAGTTCAATATGGTTTAGGTATTATACATGTAAGATTCCCATTTTATGGTACATGATTGGGTGAACCCTTTCAGAAGGGAACCCTTTGAGATCGGTCCTTCAAGAAGGTGTCCTATGTATCCTGGTTTGAACAGGAATCAGAGTTCTCATAGTTCAAGACGAGTTAGTTGTGTGGATGTTGTAATCATTACAAATCTCTAAGAACATGTGAGTCATACATGGTGTGAGAAAAAATAATATGTGAGAGATTCAGATGACCACACACCTTCTCTCCCGGTTATGGGAGAGGGCAGGCCTACGACAGAAGAAGCCAAGGTGATGGTGAGAGATGACACAGGGCAATGAACCCTACAATGTGGGGTGAAATTGGAGTACATACGGCTCAGCTCTCGAATGACTAGGGACTTACCTCAGTGGGAGTGCCCCTTAATATGATCTGGTAAAGGGGATGAACGTCTCCTCTCATCAAAAGGAGAAGTGAACATGATTCCCTTGACTAATCACCATTCCTAATTGAATGGAAAAGCAATTGATCACCCTTAATCATTAGAATGGGGAGGTTCACATTAGCATCCCATGGTTGGACTTTAGGTTACCATGGGAATGTAGACTTACAAACATCCCTGGAGTCCAAACCATTTTGGGGATATCCTTCCTCACTTAGCTTACCATGGGTTTTTGGACTGAAATGGGTGCACTAATGTTCCTGATGATCTGATCATACAGGTCTGGTGGCATTGGAGGAGGCTTTGGCCTGATTTCCGGGGGACTGATTGATGGAGGATCTATGGAAGACTGGAAAGTAATATAGGGACGATATTGGAGCCATAGGGAAGGACACCCAAATATTACCCATTCCGCATACTATTTTCTCATGTGGGAAGGGGGAGCTCCACATATGGTATTGGTATGCGGGTAGAGGGTCATCCGTGTTCTGAAGCAGTACGCAGGCTCGGTCATAGATCACTGTGTACCAATGTGCTACGAGGTCCTAGATGTGTTCTGTTGTGATGCTTCATTTTCCATCTATATATTGATGAAATACACGGCACGAGGCTCGATCCACATAGTGATACACTATGCGGATCACTGTATTAAAGGTGGGTCTTGGAACCCATTGTTCATGGGGAGTTCATCCGTGAGGAATTTTTTGTTCGTGATGACACCAAGTAGGTTTTCAATTTACCCATTATTAATAAGTTATTTATTTTTATGGTTCAGGGATAGTTATACCTTTGGAAATTTGGTTCGTAGTTTTAGCTTCATCGATGATTAGAAATCAAAGTTGGAATTCACTCTGAATTCTTTCTTCCAATCTCCAGGGTCTCCTCCATGCTTTATTCATCATTCCGTTATCAATTCCTTTTATTCTCCTTTTATATAGAACTATGAAGATCATATCTATGGGAATGATACACCATTTTCCAAATCCCAATAACTCATATCTCAACCCACAAAAGACTCACTCAATTAGGGTTTGCGGAGGCTATGGTTCATGTGTCATGTTTCACGGAACCCTGCCGATTTTCTTCGTCCACAAACTGTCGAGTTCACGGGATCATATTTGGATGGAATTTAGTTTCCTTAACTCATTAATGATGTGGTTTGTGGAATCCTAGGTTCATTGGCCATCTCTCCATAGTCTATCACCTCATAGGTCATTCCACATATCAGTGGTTCTCGATTCATGCATTCCGCGAACCCTTCTCAATGTTGGTACACAGGTCACTTAAAACACTTTGAGAAATTCAAATTCTTCAAGTTTCTTCCAAAGTTTTAAATTCAATTTGAATCAATTCACTTTACTGGTCCTTTTGGAATGCTTGATTCCTTATGAAAAAATCTTCTAGGAGTATTTTTTCCCTTTGCAAAGTTTCTAGGACCCTGCAAATTCCCCCCATCCAAATGGGGTACGTTCCAAACGAAGAGGACACTATTTTGATGTAGAATCAGTCCTAAACTTATGGTTTTTTTGGTAGAACACATAGGTATTTTAGGAGGGTAATAAACCTATTTATAGGGGCCTAGGTCATTTGACTTTTACCATTTCTCGTGGAGAAAAGGGCTCTCGACTCTCCGTCAGCTTTCTCTACTTCTACGTACCACCCCCTTTGCAAAATCAGTTATCTTGAACAGTGTTGTATGTGTCGCAAACTGAACTATAAACAATTACTTCTACCCATGAACTGAACTTTGTGTTTTATGAACTCTTTTGTGAAATTGAGAACTAAAGTCTTGACCTCTGTGTAGGAAAATGCTATGTGATTTTCATGTCCCACACAACAAACATAAATCAGAGAACTGAACTTTAAGCCTTAATAATCAGAACTTAAACTCTTAATCAGATTCCTTTGAATTTCAAATTGTTGAGGCCTTGGTTCGTGGATTATTCCATCTATAAACCCTTCTATTTGTTGGACAATCCTCCACAAGCTAGCACCTCATGGGTCTTTCGCATATCGTGGATATACACAGTCTATAGATTTTGCATACCACTATAGTATGTGGGAAATGTATTCCATATACTGTTTAGTATGAAAGAAATAGATTTTTACATATCGTGAAGTATGTGGGAAATGGTTTCCACATACTATTTCTGAGAGTAGTACGTGGAGCCCCATGTGGACCCTCTTTTATGTCCCTTGACCATTTTTGTGATCATTATACAAAAATTCCCATTGGATTGGATTTTTTGTGGGATTTTGGATCTTTATATGCCAACTACAATGAGTCTTCCACAAACATTGACGAAATTGAACAATAAGAGGGATACCATGGTAGAGGACACATAGGACCATCTTTGACACTGCATTGTTCCTCACGACCTATTCCTAAAATATCTCTCTACACCAAGGCTCCTAGCATACCCATTGTATGTGAATTTTCAACTTTATGGTTTTGATCTTCCTGATTATGTTGCTCTACCATTGGGTTACCCTAATACATCTTTTATTCTCCTAAAATCTCAACAAGTTCATTATCAGGTGAATATTTTTTCAATAAGAGAATTCATAGCCACTCCGATTTAGGAGAATGTGTTCATATTAGAAGGATCGGTGTGGACTCAGGGAAATCACAGGTGTTGCCACACTACCTTGAGAATAGTGTCCCATGATTATCCATCCAACCTTTCCCAAGAATACCCTAATGGTGGGTGGATCACCACCTGGGACCTATAGGCCGGAGGATGCTTCTTCGATGAATGGGCCTAGGCATTCTGGGTACACCAAACCTGTTTGCAGACCCTGATCAGTTTGAGGCAGTGAACATATATTACACAGCTTGGGTCTCCCAGTTTGCAGCATTCTCTCAAGGAGAAATTCTTCTTGAATTGTTGATCCACTAGTGTTCAAGAACCAACACCTTACATTTTTCGCATGGGGAGGTAGGAATCAGCTTATGGGAAATTCACCAGCTTAGAGGGCTCCCCATCCTTGGAAATATTTATGATAAATTTCATCCAATAACAGCTACTTGGGTTGATACCAACCATGTGTCCCCATTACAAATGAGCCAACTGGTAATGGAAGATGGATTTCTTGATCACCCCCTCCAGGCTCGCTCTCTTATCCCATTTGAGGCTTGGATAGGGTCATTTATGCAGATGAATGGGCCTAAGATGAGAGCCTACTATAGTCGAAATCATCCATCCCATCAGTCTCGACAAAATTCAGGGTCATATTGTTCCACCCTTGAAGCGGGAAGATATATGACTTGGGGATATGGGTTTCAACTGGGTGTGCCTCCTGTTCTTAGATTAGCAGGATTCTTTGACTTTTTTTTTGAGAAGATGGATCTTCCCATCCTATGATGTATATACTAGGTTCAGGGCATGCACTCTGATAATGGTGGTTTTCCTGGAAGAGGTTCGACCAATTAATATCGTCATTCCTACTCTTTCCTGACTATATGTGTCGTTGGGTAAAATAAAAGAAGGTAAACCTCTATATCGTCTCAGTGGACCATTTCAATTCTTATATGGGTGGATAGAAAAAAAATTCCCTTGCTATGAATATCGACACACTGTGAGGGTTCCTAACTCCAAGTTTTAACCCACCCATCTAAATATGATTGTTTTTCGTCTTATGACTTTAAGTTATAGCAATGCAGTGGGGATGCTAAATAATGCATATCCCTTCTCATTTTCACCATGCCCTACCCCCCATGGTTCACTAAGGGGTGATGGAGGTGGTTCTTCTGAGGAGTGTACATAAAATATCACACTTTGGGATGGGATTCTCATAACTCACATAGATCAAGTGGACATCTGTGAGCCATACCTCCCTTTACCAATTATCCATGCAATTTGGGTGACTTCAATAGACTGTTCTTCCTCCTTCCATTCAGTTAAGAGGGGAATATCATCCTATAATTCTCTACTATATGTGGCTTATAATGATGCGGTAAAGTGACGTTGTGGAGGTTATCATCCCTAGTATAATGGGATCCACTTTTCTATCACTGGAATATGATCAATTGTGGGTAGAATTCTAACTAATGGGGTGCTGAGAAGACCAATTTGATGGGTAAAAAATCCTATAACCATCCATCAACCCATCTTGGCCCCAACGGTCATTCCATCTATTCCTCCTCAGATGGTGACTGCGATGGCTACATCTCTATTCATGTCCCTAAGTTTTCCATGATGTATGCACCATCTGTTCCTTCCCCAGTGGTGAGAATATTATCAATGTGCGATCAGATGCATCTGGAAGAGGCTTCATCTGTGTGGCCTATCTCAGTGGGGAGTCATTCAGACTACTCCTCTCCTATGGATTCTACCCACAACCCAAATGACGATGGCCCTAGAAGAGTGTCACTAGATACCCTAGAAGTTTCGGCTTGTCTTTCGTGTCTGACTCCATAGGTCAAATCGTCTATGGGGAGGGAGAGCTCCCCCCCCACTCTAGGGTATCCATTCTTAGGTCCCTTACCAATCTTGTAATGAAACTTCCTGCATATAAACCATTTTTGGCAGTAGAAGACCATGGCCCGGATGCCGTGAGGAGCCACCGAGAGGTGCGAAAACTGGTGTGGCATTAGTTATAAACAATTACCATGGATACACCTATCTCTCGTTTTATTGATGAGATATAAATCTTCCCATAGTTATTTTAGGAGTTGGTTTTTGATACTTTTGATTAATGGAATCTATATCTTCTTATCTACCAGATTGTCATAGCCTGGGATGACCTTTCTTCCTATGAGCATTAAATTACCAAACTCAATTATTCCCATCATAAGGTAATGACCTTACAAGATGTTTTAGAGGAACTAAATCAAATTATGGATGAAGAGGCTAAGGCTCATGATTTGGTGATTTCAAAAAAGGAAGATTTGTGAGAATGAGATGCTCATGTAGAAAGGTTGAAGGCTTAGCTGGCCACTTCGGGTGCCAATTATGAAGCTTTTTAGAAGAAAGGGTGGGACATTAACGTCTTTATAGAGCGTGTGTACCTGATGGTAAGAGATAAAGTGGATGAGAGAGCTTCATTAGGGAAAACTATTGATGGCCCATAGCAATCGCTTGCCATATTTCTGGAAAGGGCGATCCAATATTTATTGTAACTTTTCGAAATCATTATGTACTCATTTCCTTTTGACACTATGGAGATACTCCGAACTAGGAATGTTCATCTTTTTTTTGGAAATAATGGAACTAATTTTCCATCCAATACTTCTTCTTTTCCTTTTCCCTATCATGTTAAATAATCACAATCAACTATATAAACATTATTTTGATCAGGTATTAATTTTAAAATGTGATTTGAGACAAGTAATTGAAATACAAAAATCAGTATCTAATTGTGTCATGAGTTGTAGTACTCAGTGAGTGTAGAACAAAAATTTCTGGGTTTTCATTTAAAACCTCACAAAATTTTGTGTATTTTTAATTATTACCCTAATTTTTTCCCAAGACTATTTGATACGGGATTAGCGGGTATAACTTGAATTTTTCTAAGGCCACCTTTTGTGGGTTTTTGGCCTAACAGTATTTATTTCTCTATTAATTATTTGATAGCTCAACATTTTCTTCCCAAACCATACACAGTATAGTTTTAACAAGTGAGTAATCGAATTTTATCTTGGGTTTCCCTTTGTGGGTTTTCACACTAGTGAGTATTGCATCTTTTTCATTGGCATTTTATAGTCTCACCACTCAGACTTAACACAGCTATTTTAGGTCGATGGTTTTTAACCAAACTTGATGGGGTAGGGGTCCGAATTTTGGATTCATTAACTAGGAATGTCCAAATATTCTCAAACATAAATGATGGATTTTTCTTGACCCTGACATTATGGGTTTTGAATGTATATGAGGCTTGGGAGACATTTTAGGAATACAGTGGTAGGCGAGGACTCTCCTGAGAATGAATTTTCCTTGTATTGATAGTTATCTTGTAGGCATCATATGAAGAGACACTGGAGCATGATGTATGTAGTCAAATAAAGGTGTATGTAGGACACTGGCCTCCCATCTTCAATGGTTTGGGAGGATTTATAACACTATGGGTTTATTTTGAGGTTGGGGACCATAGTGGGTGGCCTGTTTGAGGAATGATTTTCAAACGTATTAGGGGAATTTTTATTGGTTTTGAACAGGAAACCACTCCCAAATGAATTTTACTTGTGTAAGGGAGGTATGGTGAATGGTACAGTTTAACATCATACAGCCAGAAAAGATGACACCTATTATGGGAGATCATTTTTCTTTAACCAAAGAAGAGTAAATGATTCATCAGTTCAATGAGAAATGAATTTCATGTCGGGGAGTTTGAAGTGGGAAATACATGTAAGCTATAATCCAAGGGGTTTCCAAAATCTATGGAGTGATACGGTATATAAATTTCATAAGAGCATACAGAAACTAGAAAGGACTCTCCTATGGGTGAATTTTCCTTTGATTGATGGGCATTTTTTAGGCAACATATGCAGAGCCACCAGGGCATGCTGTGCATAGTCAAAAAAAGGTGTATGTAGGACACTAGCCTTCCATATCCAATGTCCATGAAGGATTATGGATATTGGTACATTACTTAAAAGAGAATATGGATTCTAAAAATGGATGCGCCTAAGCATGAATGGGGGAATTTCTTTGACTGAACATTACTCGGAAACCCAGAAATAAGTGGGGGTATTTGTTTATTTCATATGCAGATCAACTTTACGCATATGTATGGGGTATCTTTATTTTATAGTACCCACAAGAGAGACCAGAGGTGAATCAGGATAGGATGTTATGATATATCTATGACGTGGGAAGGGAAGAGAATGTAAACCATGGCTCTAAGTGTTCCTGAACCAGGAGGAATGTCACAAGGATTGGAAGCAATAAAGTATACTTAGGTTGGAGAGGACTCTCCTGAGGAATGATTTTCGATTGATTGATGGTAGTTTTATAGGTTTCATGTGTAGAGACACTAGGTCATGATGTACATTGTCAAAAAAAAGGTTCCCATAGGACACTAGCCTTCCATCTCTTATGGTCATGGAAGATTATGGATATTCAAGATTACTCAAATCACAGTGTTTGATGTATGGAAAGAGTATATTCGGATACATTAGAAACTATCAGGATGTGATTCACTCATGGGATCAGGTAATCCCCTATGTAGATCTGACTCATACGTAGGGTGAGGCATTCATCTTATCTTTGGAGTACCCTATATTTTAACATCATACGGTCAAAACTTGGGGTTTTATATAGGGAATGGAATCATAACATGTCTTTTATGGTCATGTTTCTAGGAACAAAACTCCTGGACTGATTCACCATGATGTCATGGTGGATCACCTAATGAGGTCCTTAATCTCACATAAGCTATGCTCAGTGTGATAAACAAGGGATTATGAGGATTCTAGACCACCACTTAAGAATAGAATAATCAATGGAAAGTAGTATTTTATTCTTAAACTAATGTTATGTCGTTTAATGTCATGAAATAAAGACAATAAGTTGTGTAGTTTAGAGTCATGGAGTGAGGACATTATGTTGTGCAGTTTAGAGTCATGCAGCAAGGACATTATGTTGGTAAGTTTAAAGTCATGTAGTGTGGACATTACGTTGTGAAGTTTAGAGTAATGCAGTGAGGAAATTATGATGAAAAGTCCATAAATATCTTTTACTTAATGGTGGTTGGGATATTTTGGAATTACGTATACATGATTGATGATAGAAGGTGTAAAACATAGTCCTAGGGGACCCTTGGATCAGGAGGAATGACATGGGGCTAGAATCTATTGGGCGTAATGAGGTAGGATATGACTCTCCCGATGAAGAATTTTCCTTTTGTTTACATCCATTTTGTAGGTGTCATATGCAAAGCTACTGATGCATGATGTGCATCATCAAACAAAGGTGTCTGCAGGACACTGTTCTTCCATCTCTAATGGCCATAAATGTTTATGGGGACCCAATATTTCATAGAGTATGGAGTTTGAAAAATGGTAAATATGTGTCTGGGAACATAATAAATATCCATACCATGATCATCCATGAACTGTTGAAGCTTCTACATATATATGACTCATATTTAGGGGGAAACATGATCGTTTTACTCCATATGAGTGTCGAAATTCAAACATGGAAGTTCCTTCATCTCATTAAATTTTTTGTGAGAAAAATTAGGGGATGTGTAGGATCTGGTAATGTTGATAATTGGGCCATACATGACTCTTGAGGAACCTTTACATTTAATGTCATGTGGTTATGACTGGGATATAGTATTTGAGCATCACTATGTATCCTGTAAGGGCAGGAATTAAGTTGTACGTAATTCTGAATGTTCCCTAAAAATGTCTCATCCACGTGTAGCGACATCATAGGGAATTTTTTTAAATTGGTGGTAGGGTTCGGATTTTAAATTTGGGCATCACTACGTATCCTGCAGGGGAAGGAATAAATCCATACGTAATTCTGAACTTTCCCTAAACAGATCTGACTCGGATGTTGGAGTAGATCATTTTTGTTTCATATGCTACAGGTGTTAGGTCTATCATATTCCTCTATCATTTTATTTCTTAAAAGAATCCTTACCACCAATCCTAATCTCATGTGAGTTATACTTGATGTGATAAATAAAGAGTACCAAGGGTTCCCTTCATACTATGGGTAGATAGAGGATACAATAGAGGAATTTATTCCTACATGGGTGTTGTTCCAAGATAAAGGGTCGAGGTGTTTCTACATACCCCACTAATAAATGGAAATCAAGTCGTACATAGTTATTTGGGGATCGGGTGGTTTATCATCATGCAATTAGGATGATTTATGCTATGCAGTTTAACATCTTGTAGCTAAGATGCTACGTTGTGCAATTTAGAGTCATGCAGCGAGGATATTGGAATCATAGTTTAATGTCGTGTGTAGGGACTAGTACCATAATGTTTGACGTCATGTGTTCAGGATTATAACTCATAGTTTATGGTTATATATTTGGGAGCACATATGTTTCTGTTACACAAAGTACTTCTTTATAAACCTTGCATTGGTGGGAGCCGTGATGAGTCATCCATCCTTGATATCAAGTCGTATGCTCTATTGGAATAGACCTTATGTTTGACATATGGTCCCTCCCACTTTGACTCATGCTTTAGGGGTTTCTTCCGGAGTATCATCAGGGTTATGAGGACAAACACAATTTCTCATTTGAGGAAATTGTGAAGGAGAACCTTTTTGTTGAAGGGTTGTGCAATCCGATTTTGGAAGACATCTAAATGGTGAAAAGTGTGCAGTATTTTCTCATCCTGCTACTTCAACTCATCAAACTATTTCTAGGATTGATCATCCATAGATAGTTGATCACAAATGGCTAGACAGAGTGATGGAACTTGAATTTCAATGGGAAAAACAGCCCTTGTCCTGTATACTAGTGAGTACTGGGTGGCTTGGGTGGCAGTGTGGGACATGGTCTAATAAGACTATAAATCATGAAGGATCTTGTCTGTCCATGATTTATAATCCTTATCTACCATCTTATAGAGTATGTTAGATGAAGTCTTATTGAAAACATCTATCTACCTGTAGGCCACTGCAAGGTAGTGTGATGAATGGTCGGATTTGATTCCATACTCCTGGTATAACATGTACAACTTAGCAAAGAAAAATTTGGTGCCATTTTTCATCAGTATATTATGAGGGACACCAAATCTGGTAATGATTTTGGCCTTCATAAAGCAAACAATTTTTTTCCCCCGACCTCTTTATGGGGAACGACTGTGTCCTATTTGGAGAAGAAATCAGTTGTTGTGATAATGAACTTTAATTGTCTCATTCTAGGGGGAGGATATAGTCCCACAACATCCATCCCCTATAAGGAAAATGGATATGAGTACATAGTTCTGTGAAGTAGCTCTAGTGGTTGGTGAATAAAATTGGCATGAACTTGGAAAGAATGGAACTTCATGGTGAATATGGCACAATCCTGTATCCTAGTGGGCTAATATTATCCAAGACTTAAAATTTGATGGGAGAGCTTTATGGCTGATTGGTGTGCACCACAAGCTCCGGCATGAACTTCTTCCATTACAGAATCATTATCTTCTCCATCGATGCACCTGTGAAGGACTCTGTCAAGGGATCATTTGTGGAGAACCTTTTCTTGCTTTTCACCATGGTACAAGACTAAATTGACTGCCCACCTCCGGTTTTCTTATCTTTTATACCTATCTGGTGGGATTTCCCCCATCCAGAGCTAATTTTCAATGGAATTCATACAGTTGTTGTTGTGACCATAAGGCTCAGAAATGGGGCTAATCTCATCAATTTCCTCCATATTGTTCTGAATAAATGGAAAGATCATCTGACGATGGTTAATGCTAATGATTATTTCATCCCAGTCTGGATCATCTAGGGTTGTAGCTTAATTTTCCAATGCATTGGCCTGAGAATTTTGGGACTAGGGGACATAGGTCAGTGTCAGCTTTGAGGGGAAGTCTTCAATTAGTTCTCAAACATGGTTCATTAAGGGGGCTAATACTTCTTTCTTAATGGCATAGTCACCATTGACCTACTTTATAACTATCTCTAAATTTCCTTATATCTTTATGATTATGGATCTTGCATGAAGTGCCAACTCTAGGCCTGCAATGAGGGCCTGTAATTCTCCTTCATTATTTTTTCGTCCCTTTGAAAGTAAAAGGGGTAAGGTAAGACGTCCTTTTCTAGGGATATGAGTATAACACCTGGCCCAAGTTTGTTGAGCTTGGGATCCTCTATCTTTTTCCCTATTGTGATCATGTAATCACCATCAAAATAAATCTCCAATGCCTGGGGTCCTTCTTGGATTGAGAACACTTCTTCATCTAGAAGATCAACATCCAATGGGGTCATTTCATCAAAGGGGTGCTCCGCCAAAAAGTTTTCTAAAGCCTGTCCTTTGATGGATTTCTGGGGAACATAACATATGTCAAACTCTTGTAGTATGACTGCCCACCATGATAGGCATCCAGTTATCATGGGATAGTTGAGTATATATGTAACAACCCGAAATTTTAAATAAATATTGTTTCCTAATTTTATGTGTTATTTTATTTTATTTTTATAATAAAAAAAATGTTTCATTTGATAACATGAGTATAATTAAAATGAGACTGTTGGGTTTTGACTGTTATTTGACCATTGGTCAATATGACCGCTGGAAACTAAACATTTTGACTATTGTCTCTAAATACAAGCAATCTTGGTTAATTAATATAGAAAGAAGATTCGATGGCCTCACCCAGTAGTCTTGGACCGATCGAAACCCATCTAACAGAACTTGGGAAGGAGGTAGCACCACTGGGCTTTGCTCTGGACCAAACCCAAGCTGAACTTCATCGTATAAAGCTAGAACAGGATTGGCTTCGTGAGAAGTTCAAACTGATAGAAATTACTACTCGTGCGATGTTGTCTGAGCCTCCCTCGGATTCTCTCACCTTAGCACACCTTACACTTAGGTCTTATGCTGGTGTGATAAGGGGCTATGTAAGGAGACCGTAACTGTCTTGTGTAATCCTTTGTTTTAAATAAAAATTTCGATTTATTTTATGAATTTTCAAATGACCGGATAAATATAGTATGCATATTTTTGATGAATTTTAGAAAAAGGATATTTTAAATATGTTTATGTAAACCCTAAATGATTAAAAATGTGTAATGATTTTCAAAAAATGGTCTTCTACAATTATGTTCAGTACAAAATTTAGAGTCTAATAAGATCAACTTGATTTTTGATGAATAGTAAATTATGAATAGTGATTTTATGATTAGGATTAATAATGTGTCCAAAGGGATTAGTAATCTCACTTAAAGAAAGTATTAAAATAAGCTAGGCACTTTGATTAAGTAATGTGATTCAATAAAATAGTTAAATAACGGTTTCATAAATTATTGTTCAAGTATTAGTTTTTTCGTATGAATAGTGTTTTTTAATTAAAAATTTAATTAAAAATATTTAGAAAATTATTTTTATAAAATGGACTTCATTTTTGAACACAGAGCATCGATATTATGTTAAGGTAATTTTTGGGGATTTTTCTGAAAAAAATAAATTTTCGATGAATAGTGTTTTTAATTAAAAATTTAATTAAAAATATTTAGAAAATTAATTTTATAAAATTTATTTCATTTTTGAAATAAGATCATTGATATTTGGTTAAGGTGAAATTTTGGGATTATTCAGAGAAAGTTGAATTTTCGATGAATAGTGAAAATACATTTTTTAAGTTACGGGTGTTTAATGACATCATTAAATGATGTATTAAGTATGTAATCAATATGGTCGACTTATGAATAGTAAGATAAGGTATGAGGTGTCCCAAGTGGCCAATACCATGGGCAAATACCATAGGCAAGCCCATGGTTTTGCCAAAACCACTAATGAGGTGTCTCTTGGCCATTAATGCCTTGTCCCCTCACATTCCCTATAAATACCAAGTCATCCTCTCATCCATTCGACTTCGCACTCTCCCCCAACGAAGTTATGGTCTCCTTAACTCCCAAGGAGTCCTCCAAAGGTGCCCCCAAGCCCTCAAGGTCCAAACCTTTGAGTTTTAAGAGTTACATTTTAAGGTAAGGGATCTGATCTCTCTCTTTATTTTCAAGAAATATCTTTTATGTAATTTCTTTTATGCTCCATGTTCTTATGTTAAAGGGTGTTCTTTTATACTAATCTTACTGCCCTTTTAATTTTCACATAATGAGAGATCCCCTCTTACTCTCATTATTTCGTTTTATGAAGTTTTAAGTGGCGCCGTTAGGCTGCCGAAATTTTTGTAACGGATTCTTTCTCCCTTCTCATTTTTCAAGATCTATTTTCATGTAAAGTATTTCAAGTTACTTTTTATTATGTTGGGGTATGATCTCTAAATTTATCATACTGATCTTTTATGATCATATGATGAGAGACCCCATTTTATATCTTCAATTCAGTATTTTGATGTTTTAAGTGGCGCCGTTAGGCTGCCGAATTTTTAAGTGGTTCTTCACCCTTCTCGTTTTGAAGTTCTACTTTCATGTCAATTATTTCAAGTTCCTTTTTGTTATGTTGGGGTATGATCTCTATATCTATAATACTGGACTATTATGTTCATATGATGAGAGACCCCATTTTATCTCTTCAATTCAGTATTTTTAAGTTTTAAGTGGCGCCGTTAGGCTGCCGAATTGTTTAGGGGATTCTTTCACCCTTCTCATTCTTTTCAAAGTTCTACTTTCATGTCAAGTATTTCAAGTTTCTTTTTAATTATGTTGGGGCATTATATCTATATCTATCATACTTAACTATTATTTTCACATGATGAGAGACCCTATTTTATCTTTTCAAATCATTTTGTTTGAAGTTTAAGTAACGTCGTTAGGCTGCCGAACTTTCATAAGAGAAATCTAATTTTTGTCTTCCTTCCATGTTTTTCATTTTAAATGGTATGTCCTTGAAATTTCATTACCATGATCATGTATCCTTCTTATTCTGTCCATATACTGTTTTATGGGTCATTTATGAATGTTTGACCCATTTTCCCTCTCTTTTTAATGTCTTCTAAAACCTCGTAACATAGCCGTTATGCTGCAGAATTTCCGTCTCAAAATGTCTCTCTCTTTTTCTAAAGTTCTTTTATATTATTAAGTGAATACTAAAATCTCTTTCTTCTAAAGGGGTATTCACATATATACCAAAATGTTCTATTTTAAATTATGGGATTTACATACATGAGACCCACCTTCCTTTTTTGTGGGTTTTAAAGTGACGTAAAGATCATGTCTTTAAAGCAGTTTTTAAAATGTTATGATTATGAAATGAAACCCATTTATTTTGTGCTATATGGGTTATTTATGAAATGTTTGATGATGATATATGGGTATCACATGATAATAAAGGAAAATTTAAGGGTGAGCCCTGATAGCGCTCCAATGCATTGGGTAAAGACTTAATCTCTAGAGATGACCATTTTTAACGACGCCTTGGTGAATAACCCTGGTAATATTTAACGACGCCTTGGTGAATAACCTTGGTAATTTTTAACGACACTTTAGGGATGGACCTTGGTGAAACGAAATGATTGTCAATATGAAATGTTGCAGCCACATCTTCAGGTTATGAAAAAGTTTTATTTTTATTATGATATGCCTCATGATTTCATTTTCATGCCTTAAAGTTCTTTTCATGAATTTATTGATGTATCTGAAGTTCATATGTAAAATGTTTCACTTGTTTTCCTTGCTGGGCCTTCTGCTCACCCTTTCTTTTGATGTATGTCCCCAGGTTATGAGATGCAGTAATGAGCCTAGGGTGAACATGAGGATAAGCCTTTCAAGTGTTTAAGAAGAATGTTTTTTTTTGTTTCATGTTTTATGTTCCTTGTTTCCAAGACACTAAACCTTAAAAGATTCTCAGTTCTATGTAATGGAATGAAAGTTATGTTATAAAAAGACAGGATGCTATAGTTGGTATCAAAGGATGGTTTAGTTATTTGTGGAAATTAGGATATGAAAACTCTAGGAAGAACCCTATAGAAAAGTTTAAATATAGGAAATCTTCCTGGTATTTTGGTGAGTATTTAGTAAGGGGTTGCCAAGCAAATACATCCCTGTCTGGATACGAGCAGGTAGAGGTGGCTCTGGCACAGATGTACATAGGGGTAAAACCCTAAAACACCGCTTTGAGCTAGACTCGAATGGGAACTGGTACACGACAACGGGCCTTGCTGCACTCTTGGTTACGACACTCTCGGGGGATATGATTTGATAAATTCATAAGCTTGGTATGAATCATTGTTAAAGGAACAAAGATAAAATAAAATAAAGATTCACATAAGAATATATGATCATGGATAACCTAGATGGGAACCTATGGGATCACAAGTTAGGGTATACTTTTCTTCTACAAGTTATCCTTATATGCTTTAAGTTCCTTTTAATGATTATTGGTTAAGTATTTAAGCCTCTAATTATACTTTCTCTTCTTAGTTAATGGTGGGAAATGGAATAACATGTCCCAACAACCAATGTGATAGGAAATGAGACAATTTCCGTATTAATATGACAGAGATGATTAGGGTATTAAAAGATGATTATTATTTTGAAAGACGTTCACTATTTTGGGGACCCTATATGATCAAGGTAAATAGATTACTATAGTATTTTCATTGAGGAGTAAGGTTGACTTATATTTTGAAGAATTGATGAATTTAAGGTCTACTTATAGTAATTAAGGTTACTTATGGGAATGATTAACCTATCTTGGGTAAAATATGTTTAGGTTAGCTACTTTTGTTATAAGATGTTAGGATTGGTTGATGTTGTCTGGAGATGAACAATGAAGTTGTTTTGGAAGACTATGTTATCAAATCCTTCTTGTATTTGGGTTTCAATCTTAGTTTGGTTTATTTTGAGGAATTTTAAGGACCGTTATTTATGGAATGGTCTATGATGAACTTTGGGTAGTACCATGGAACTTTGAAGATTTAAAAGTAGTTTCCATTCCTATGGGATTATTTCTTTTTGAAGAGTTGTTTTACCTTAACCTTTCTATTTTTGGGATAATGTTTAAAGATAGAAGAAATAGATAGTTAATCTTTTGTAGATTATGTGATTCTCTAGAAAATGATTCTTGTGCTTTTATGAGACAAAGTGTTTTTTAATTCTCATCATTTGGAGAAAATATTAGTGTTGGTAGGGACTTATTAAAGGATGAAACTCTACTTGAAGGTAGGTATATTTTCTTATGTTTTTGTTCTATGTAGTAAATGAATTCCTCAAAATTATGAAAAGAAACGTAAAACAAAAATGTTGTTGGTTTACGTTTCCTACTAGGTAATCAAAGACCGTTTACACACATCATAAGTTTGGGATTTTCTTATGGTTAACTTCCTCCTAATCATGTTCTCTATCACTCTCCCCCAGAACTTGACCCTTTGTTTTCTCCTCCATGTCCATGTTTCCTATATGGAATCCTAGTGTGGGTTAACTCGGGTGACCTTTCTACTTCCCTTTCTTTCTTTTAAAGTAATAGTTTTACTGACTCCTTTTCCGATGTGGGACTTTCAATGAAATTTCAACACCCAATTTTAAAAATTGCGAGGACGCAATTTCTTAAGGGGGGAAGATTGTAACAACCCAAAATTTTAAATAAATATTGTTTCCTAATTTTATGTGTTATTTTATTTTATTTTTATACTAAACAAAAATGTTTCATTTGATAACATGAGTATAATTAAAATGAGACTGTTGGGTTTTGACTGTTATTTGACCATTGGTCAATATGACCGCTGGAAACTAAATGTTTTGACTATTGTCTCTAAATACAAGCAATCTTGGTTAATTAATATAGAAAGAAGATTTGATGGCCTCACCCAGTAGTCTTGGACCAATCGAAGCCCATCTAACAGAACCTGGGAAGGAGGTAGCACCACTGGGCTTTGATCTGGACCAAACCCAAGCTGAACTTCATCGTATAAAGCTAGAACAGGATCGCCTTCGCGAGAAGTTCAAACTGATAGAAATTACTACTCATGCGATGTTGGTTGAGCCTCCCTCAGATTCTCTCACCTTATCACACCTTACACTTAGGTCCTATGCTGGTGTGATAAGGGGCTATGTAAGGAGACCATAACTGTCTGGTGTAATCCTTTATTTTAAATAAAAATTTCGATTTCTTTTATGAATTTTCAAATGACCGGATAAATATAGTATGCATATTTTTTATGAATTTTAGAAAAAGGATATTTTAAATATGTTTATTTAAACCCTAAATGATTGAAAATGTGTAATGATTTTCAAAAAATGGTCTTCTACAATTATGTTCAGTACGAAATTTAGAGTCTAATAAGATCAAATTGATTTTTGATGAATAGTAAATTATGAATAGTGATTTTATGATTAGGATTAATAATTTGTCCAAAGGGATTAGTAATCTCACTTAAAGAAAGTATTAAAATAAGCTAGGCACTTTGATTAAGTAATGTGATTCAATAAAATAGTTAAATAACGGTTTCATAAATTATTATTCAAGTATTAGTTGTTTCGGATGAATAGTGTTTTTTAATTAAAATTTTAATTAAAAATATTTAGAAAATTATTTTTATAAAATGGACTTCATTTTTGAACTCAGAGCATCAATATTAGGCTAAGGTAATTTTTGGGGATTTTTCTGAAAAAAAAATAAATTTTCGATGAATAGTGTTTTTAATTAAAAATTTAATTAAAAATATTTAGAAAATTAATTTTATAAAATGGATTTCATTTTTGAAATCAGAGCATTGATATTTGGTTAAGGTGAAATTTTGGGATTATTCTGAGAAAGTTGAATTTTCGATGAATAGTGAAAATACAGTTTTTAAGTTACGGGTGTTTAATGACATCATTAAATGATGTATTAAGTATGTAATCAATATGGTCGACTTATTAATAGTAAGATAAGGTATGAGTTGTTCCAAGTGTCCAATACCATGGTCAAATACCATGGGCAAGCCCATGGTTTTGCCAAAACCACTAATGAGGTGTCCCTTGGCCATTAATGCTGTGTCCCCTCACTTTCCCTATAAATACCAAGCCATCCTCTCATCCATTCGACTCCCCACTCTCCCCCAAAGAAGTTCTGGTCTCCTTACCTCCCAAGGAGTCCTCCTAAGGTGCCCCCAATCCCTCAAGGTCCAAACCTTTGAGTTTTAAGAGTTACGTTTTAAGGTAAGGGATCTGATCTCTCTCTTTCTTTTCAAGAAATCTCTTTTATGTAATTTCTTTTATGCTCCGTGTTCTTATGTTAAAGGGTGTTCTTTTATACTCCTCTTACTTCCCTTTTCATGTTCACATAATGAGATATCCCCTCTTACTCTCATTATTTTTTTTTATGAAGTTTTAAGTGGCGCCGTTAGGCTGCCAAACTTTTTGTAACGGATTCTTTCTCCCTTCTCATTTTTCAAGATCTATTTTCATGTAAAGTATTTCAAGTTCCTTTTTATTATGTTGGGGTATGATCTCTAAATTTATCATACTGATCTTTTATGATAATATTATGAGATACCCCATTTTGTCTCTTCAATTCAGTATTTTGAAGTTTTAAGTGGCGCCGTTAGGCTGCCGAATTTTTAAGTGGTTCTCCACCCTTCTCGTTTTGAAGTTCTACTTTCATTTCAATTATTTCAAGTTCCTTTTTGTTATGTTGGGGTATGATCTCTATATCTATCATACTGGACACTTATGTTCATATAATGAGATACCCCATTTTATCTCTTCAATTCAGTATTTTGATGTTTTAAGTGGCGCCGTTAGGCTGTCGAATTTTTTAGGGGATTCTTTCACCCTTCTCATTCTTTTCAAAGTTCTACTTTCATGTCATGTCTTTCAAGTAGCTTTTTAATTATGTTGGGGAATTATATCTATATCTATCATACTTAACTCTTACGTTCACATGATGAGAGACCCTATTTGATCTTTTCAAATCATTTTGTTTGAAGTTTAAGTAACGTCGTTAGGCTGCCGAACTTTCATAAGAGAAATCTAATTTTTGTCTTCCTTCCATGTTTTTCATTTCAAATGGTATGTCCTTTAAATTTCATTAACATGATCATATATCCTTCTTATTCTGTCCATCTACTGTTTTATGGGTCATTTATGAATGTTTGACCCATTTTCCCTCTCTTTTTAATGTCTTCTAAAACCTCGTAACATAGCCGTTATGCTGCAGAATTTCCGTCTCAAAATGTCTCTCTCTTTTTCTAAAGTTATTTTATATTATTAAGCGAATTCTCAAAGATCTTTCTTCTAAAGGGGTATTCACATATATACCAAAATTTTCTATTTTAAATTATGGGATTTACATACATGAGACCCACCTTCCTTTTCTGTGGGTTTTAAAGTGACATAAAGATCATGTCTTTAAAGCAGTTTTTAAAACGTTATGATTATGAAATGAAACCCATTTATTTTGTGCTATATGGGTTCTTTATGAAATGTTTGATGATGATATATGTGTATCACATGATAATAAAGGCAAATTTAAGGGTGCACCCTGATAGCGCTCCAATGCATTGGGTAAATACTTAATCTCTAGAGATGACCATTTTTAACGACGCATTGGTGAATAACCTTGGTAATTTTTAACGACGCCTTGGTGAATAACCTTGGTAATTTTTAACGACACCTTGGGGATGGACCTTGGTGAAACGAAACGATTGTCAATAGTAAATTTTTCAGCCACATATTCAAGTTATGAAAAAGTTTTATTTTTATTATGATATGCCACATGATTTCATTTTCATGCCTTAAAGTTCTTTTCATGACTTTATTGATGTATCTCAAGTTCATATGTAAAATGTTTCACTTGTTTTCCTTGCTGGGCCTTCTGCTCACCCTTTCTTTTTATGTATGTCCCCAGGTTATGAGATGCAGTAATGAACCTAGGGTGAACATGAGGAGAAGCCTTTCAAGTGCTTAAGAAGAATGTTTTTTTTTGTTTCATGTTTTATGTTCCTTGTTTCCAAGACACTAAACCTTAAAAGATCCTCAGTTCCGTGTAATGGAATGAAAGTTATGTTATAAAAAGACAGGATGCTATAGTTGGTATCAAAGGATGGTTTAGTTTTTTGTGGAAATTAGGATATGAAAACTCTAGGAAGAACCCTATAGAAAAGTTTAAATATAGGAAATCTTCCTGGTATTTTGGTGAGTATTGAGTAAGGGGTTTCCAAGAAAATACATCCCTGTCTGGATACGAGCAGGTAGAGGTGGCTCTGGAACAGATGTACATAGGGGTAAAACCCGAAAACACCGCTTTGAGCTAGACTCAAACGGGAACTGGTACACGACAACGGGCCTTGTTGCACTCTTGGTTACTACACTCCCGGGGGATATGCTTTGGTAAATTCATAAGCTTGGTATGAACCATTGTTAAAGGAACAAAGATAAAATAAAATAAAGATTCACATAAGAATATATGATCATGGATAACCTAGATGGGAACCTAGGGGATCACAAGTTAGGGTATACTTTTCTTCTACAAGTTATCCTTATATGCTTTAAGTTCCTTTTTATGATTATTGGTTAAGTATTTAAGCCTCTAATTATACATTCTCTTCTTAGTTAATGGTGGGAAATGGAATAACGTGTCCCAACAACCAATGTGATAAGAAATGCGACAATTTTCGTATTAATATGACAGAGATGATTAGGGGATTAAAATATGATTATTATTTTTGAAGACGTTCACTATTTTGGGGACCCTATATGATCGAGGTAAATAGATTACTATAGTATTTTCATTGAGGAGTAAGGTTGACTTATATTTTGAAGAATTGATGAATTTAAGGTGGACTTATAGTAATTTAGGTTACTTATGGGAATGAGTAACCTATCTTGGGTAAAATATGTTTAGGTTAGCTACTTTTGTTATAAGATGTTAGGAGTGGTTGATGTTGTCTGGAGATGAACAATGAAGTTGTTCTGGAAGACTATGTTATCAAATCCTTCTTGTATTTAGGTTTCAATCTTAGTTTGGTTTATTTTGAGGAATTTTAAGGACCGTTATTTATGGAATGGTCTATGATGAACTTTGGGTAGTACCATGGAACTTTGAAGATTTAAAAGTAGTTTCCATTCCTATGGGATTCTTTCTTTTTGAAGAGTTGTTTTACCTTAACCTTTCTATTTTTGGGATAATGTTTAAAGATAGATGAAATAGATAGTTAATCTTTTTTAGATTATGTGATTCTCTAGAAAATGATTCTTGTGCTTTTATGAGACCAAGTGTTTTTGAATTCTCATCATTTGGAGAAAAGATTAATGTTGGTAGGGACTTATTAAAGGATGAAACTCTACTTGAAGGTAGGTATATTTTCTTATGTTTTTGTTCTATGTAGTAAATGAATTCCTCAAAATTATGAAAAGAAACGTAAAACAAAAATGTTGTTGGTTTACGTTTTCTACTAGGTAATCAAAGACCGTTTACACACATCATAAGTTTGGGATTTTCTTATGGTTAACTTCCTCCAAATCATGTTCTCTATCACTCTCCCCCAGAACTTGACCCTTTGTTTTCTCCTCCATGTCCATGTTTTCCTACATGGAATCCTAGTGTGGGTTAACTCGGGTGACCTTTGTACTTCCCTTTCTTTCTTTTAAAGTAATAGTTTTACTGAATCCTTTTCTGATGTGGGACTTTCAATGAAATTTCAAAACCCAATTTTAAAAATTGTGAGGACGTAATTTCTTAAGGGGGGAAGATTGTAACAACCCGAAATTTTAAATAAATATTGTTTCCTAATTTTATGTGTTATTTTATTTTATTTTTATACTCAAAAAAAATGTTTCATTTGATAACATGAGTATAATTAAAATGAGACTGTTGGGTTTTGACTGTTATATGACCATTGGTCAATATGACCGCTGGAAACTAAACGTTTTGACTATTGTCTCTAAATACAATCAATCTTGGTTAATTAATATATAAAGAAGATTTGATGGCCTCACCCAGTAGTCTTGGACCGATCGAAGCCCATCTAACAGAACTTGGGAAGGAGGTAGCACCACTGGGCTTTGCTCTGGACCAAACCCAAGCTGAACTTCATCGTATAAAGCTAGAACAGGATCGCCTTCGCGAGAAGTTCAAACTGATAGAAATTACTACTCGTGCGATGTTGGCCAAGCCTCCCTCGGATTCTCTCACCTTAGCACACCTTACACTTAGGTCCTATGCTGGTGTGATAAGGGGATATGTAAGGAGACCGTAACTGTCTTGTGTAATCCTTTATTTTAAATAAAAATTTCGATTTCTTTTATGAATTTTCAAATGACCGGATAAATATAGTATGCATATTTTTGATGAATTTTAGAAAAAGGATATTTTAAATATGTTTATGTAAACCCTAAATGATTAAAAATGTGTAATGATTTTCAAAAAATGGTCTTCTACAATTATGTTCAGTACGAAATTTAGATTCTAATAAGATCAACTTGATTTTTGATGAATAGTAAATTATGAATAGTGATTTTATGATTAGGATTAATAATATGTCCAAAGGGATTAGTAATCTCCCTTAAAGAAAGTATTAAAATAAGCTAGGCACTTTTATTAAGTAATGTGATTCAATAAAATAGTTAAATAAAGGTTTCATAAATTATTATTCAAGTATTAGTTTTTTCGGATGAATAGTGTTTTTTAATTAAAATTTTAATTAAAAATATTTAGAAAATTATTTTTATAAAATGGACTTCATTTTTGAACTCAGAGCATCGATATTATGTTAAGGTAATTTTTGGGGATTTTTCTGAAAAAAAAAATAAATTTTCGGTGAATAGTGTTTTTAATTAAAAATTTAATTAAAAATATTTAGAAAATTATTTTTATAAAATGGATTTCATTTTTGAAATCAGAGCATTGATATTTGGTTAAGGTGAAATTTTGGGATTATTCTGAGAAAGTTGAATTTTCGATGAATAGTGAAAATACAGTTTTTAAGTTACGGGTGTTTAATGACATCATTAAATGATGTATTAAGTATGTAATCAATATGTTCGACTTATGCATAGTTAGATAAGGTATGAGGTGTCCCAAGTGGCCAATACCATGGGCAAATACCATGGGCATGCCCATGGTTTTTCCAAAACCACTGATGAGGTGTCCCTTGGCCATTAATGCCTTGTCCCCTCACTTTCCCTATAAATACCAAGCCATCCTCTTATCCATTCGACTCCCCACTCTCCCCCAACGAAGTTATGGTCTCCTTACCTCCCAAGGATTCCTCTGAAGGTGCCCCCAAGCCCTCGAGGTCCAAACCATTGAGTTTTAAGAGTTACGTTTTAAGGTAAGGGATCCGATCTCTCTCTTTCTTTTCAAGAAATCTCTTTTATGTAATTTCTTCTATGCTCCATGTTCTTATGTTAAAGGGTGTTCTTTTATACTCCTCTTACTTCCCTTTTCATGTTCACATAATTAGAGATCCCCTCTTACTCTCATTATTTCGTTTTATGAAGTTTTAAGTGGCGCTGTTAGGTTGCCGAAATTTTTGTAACGGATTCTTTCTCCCTTCTTGTTTTTCTAGATCTATTTTCATGTAAAGTATTTCAAGTTCCTTTTTATTATGTTAGGGTATTATCTCTAAATTTATCATACTGATCTTTTATGATAATATGATGAGAGACCCCATTTTATCTCTTCAATTCAGTATTTTGAAGTTTTAAGTGGCGCCGATAGGCTGCCGAATTTTTAAGTGGTTCTTCACCCTTCTCGTTTTGAAGTTCTACTTTCATGTCAATTATTTCAAGTTTCTTTTTGTTATGTTGGGGTATGATCTCTATATCTATCATACTAGACTCTTATTTTCATATGATGAGAGGCCCCATTTGATCTCTTCAATTCAGTATTTTGAAGTTTTAAGTGGCGCTGTTAGGCTGCCGAATTTTTTAGGGGATTCTTTCACCCTTCTCATTCTTTTTAAAGTTCTACTTTCATGTCAAGTCTTTCAAGTTCCTTTTTAATTATGTTGGGGCATTATATATATATCTATCATACTGAACTCTTATGTTCACGTGATGAGAGACCCTATTTGATCTTTTCAAATCATTTTGTTTGAATTTTAAGTAACGCAGTTAGGCTGCCGAACTTTCATAAGAGAAATCTAATTTTTGTCTTCCTTCCATGTTTTTCATTTCAAATGGTATGTCCTTGAAATTTCATTACCATGATCATGTATCCTTCTTATTCTGTCCATATACTGTTTTATGGGTCATTTATGAATGTTTGACCCATTTTCCCTCTCTTTTTAATGTCTTCTAAAACCTCGTAACATAGCTGTTATGCTGCAGAATTTCCGTCTCAAAATGTCTCTCTCTTTTTCTAAAGTTATTTGATATTATTAAGTGAATACTCAAAGATCTTTCTTCTAAAGGGGTATTCACATATATACCAAAATGTTCTATTTTAAATTATGGGATTTACATACATGAGACCCACCTTCCTTTTCTGTGGGTTTTAAAGTGACGTAAAGATCATGTCTTTAAAGCAGTTTTTAAAACGTTATGATTATGAAATGAAACCCATTTATTTTGTGCTATATGGGTTCTTTATGAAATGTTTGATGATGATATATGTGGCTCACATGATAATAAATTCAAATTTAAGGGTTCACCCTGATAGCACTCCAATGCATTAGGTAAAGACTTAATCTCTAGAGATGACCATTTTTAACGACGCCTGGTGAATAACCTTGATAATTTTTAACGACGCCTTAGTGAATAACCTTGGTAATTTTTAACGACACCTTGGGGATGGACCTTGGTGAAACGAAACGATTGTCAATATTAAATGTTGCAGCCACATCTTCAAGTTATGAAAAAGTTTAATTTTTATTATGATATGCCTCATGATTTCATTTTCATGCCTTAAAGTTCTTTTCATGACTTTATTGATGTATCTCAAGTTCATATGTAAAATGTTTCACTTGTTTTCCTTGTTGGGCCTTTTGCTCACCCTTTCTTTTGATGTATGTCCCCAGGTTATGAGATTCAGTAATGAGCCCAGGGTGAACATGAGGAGAATCCTTTCAAGTGTTTAAGAAGAATGTTTTTTTTTGTTTCATGTTTTATATTCCTTGTTTCCAAGACACTAAACCTTAAAAGATCCTCAATTTCGTGTAATGGAATGAAAGTTATGTTATAAAAAGACAGGATGCTATAATATACTTGGGCGGGTTGTAGTGGGAGACCAGATAGACCACATGGTGTTGTAGTTAATGCTTGAATTTCTGAACCGTGAAGATTAAGGCTATCCAGTCCTTTTCAATTCTTGATTATCTAGTCTCAGCATCGATCATTGTTCAGTTGAGGTAATATATATTTTTCTCACTGCTGGAATTATTCTTCTGCATGAGGAAAGCGCCTAATGACCATTCCAAGGTGGTTACATAAAAAATGAGTGGCCTCCTCTCAACTAGTGGCATCAACACTGGTGGGATTAGGAGATATATTTTGATATTGTATAATTCTTCTTGAAAATAATTATCCCACTCATATGTAACCTCTTTCTTCATTAAGATATTTAAAGATAAACATTTACCCGCAAGGTTGGCTATAAGGCACCGGATATTGGCCAAGTTCCCCTAGAGGCCCCTCAACTTAGTGATGTTGTGAGGTGTAGACATGAAAAGGATGGATTTTGTCTTATTAGGGTCTACTTAGATTCCTTGATGGAGTACAATAAAGCTGAGTAATTTCCCAAAGGTAACACCAAAATCACACTATAGGGGATTTATCTTTAAACTATGATGTCATAGTTTGTTGAAGATTGTATCAAGATCTTTCATGTGGTTTGAGCGCTATCTTGATTTAACTACTAGATCATTAACATAGAACTCGACAAATTCTCCAAGGAAGGGATTAAATATGCGATGTATAGAATGCTGATATGTAATGCCAATATTTTTCAAACAAAAGGGAATCCCCTTATAGATGAACACTCCCTAGGGGGACCTAAAGGCAGTGGATTCTGTATCTCCTATGTCCATTCAGATATATTTTTTTCTAGAATAGAACGGTGGTCATATAGATCAAATATTCTATAATCATGAATGGGAAATAATCTTTTGGGAAGTTCCGTTTGAGGTCCATAAAGACGATGCAGACTCTAATCCGTTTATTCTTATTTTTTATAGGGACTATTTTTTCTAGGCAGGTCAGATATTGGAATTCTCAGATGAAGTTAAATTTTATTATCTTGTCAACGTCAGCCTCTATTTTGGTAGCATGCATCGGGTGGGTCCTTCTAGATACCTACATATAGCCACAATGGTCTTCCGACACACCCGAATGATAAATGGAGACCTCAGGATTGAGGCCTGACATTTCTCTATAGTTCTAGAAAAAAACATCTCAATTATTCTTTAGGATGGAAGTATATGCCACGTTCTCATCTAAAGGCATATCCACACTAACCATAGTGGGTCGCGGGTCATCTTCGGTGCCTAGGTTTATCTCCCTAAGTTCATAGATTGTTGTGGAGACACATTCTTCAAATGTGAGGGGAAATCTTGGAGGTCTTCTTCTTCTTCTTCATCATCCTATTCATCATCATCTTCTTATAATTATGGATAAAGGATTCCTGATATGAACACTTTTGTTTTGGGAGATAAATCATCTTTTTTACTTAGTGAGTAAGGTGGGTACAATCTGGGGTCCCAAAGACGGGCTGGGATCATCCCTGTTTGGATTTCATTGACATCATTTCAGTCAGTGTGCTCTTCAGTATCTTTGGACATAGCGGCCATAATGGAAATTATGCAGATGATTGAGTCTATATCTGAGATTTAACTTATTAATTCAACTAGGTTGATCGAAAATACATTCTCATCCCCAAGATATTGGAGGGGATTAGCAGGATCCATTTACAAACCATTTGGGGCAGTGATCCAATCAATGTCATCAGCCAAAGACTGCTTCTCTTTTAGTTCATAGAACTCTGTATCAATATAATGTGACTCACAGGAATATAATGGAAATTTATTGTCAAGAAATTTCTTGATTTTTCATTAGCACAATATTTAACACACTGATGGTATGATGAGGGAATTACAGTGTGCTCATGCATCTAGTTCCTCCCTAACATGACATTGAAGGTCATACTTTTACACACTACCAGAAACTCAGAATTAGGCACGAGGTCACGAACCCATGTTTTAAGATTAATTCATCCCAATGGGTTCTTCTCCCTTTTTAAAAATACCAGTAGAGTTTTGGTGCAGGGTGCTAGACTGTCCTAATCAGAGCCAAACCAATGAAGTGTTCAGAGCGGGATGAGGTTGACTCCAGATCCATTGTCGATGAAAATCCTCCAAACATCAATGTCATTTATCTTGCTAGACAAATATAAGGGTTTGATGTGCCCTTGAATGTTGGTGTCTTCATCCTTGTCTGTAAAGGAGATGACATCGTGGCATTCTTTGGGAATGGATTCCATCTGATAGATTTCATCCACTACTACTTCGGCCTTGAATCCATGGGGACATAGTAAGGCTTCGATGATTTCCTCCCTAAGTTATGCGGATAGACTCAAGGCATCTAGTATTGGTAGCTTTTCCAGTACTGAGGCTAGCTACTTCAAAATGTCATATTTCTTTCCTAAAGGTTGTTTCCTCCAATCTCAGGGATGATCTTTCATGGGCGCTCTAAAGGCTTGAGTTTTGGACCTAGAAGGTCCAACCTCTATGATAGGAGTTTATTGAACTATTGTGCTTTCTAAGTTTGGACAAATTGGACTTCCTACATGTCTCAAGCAATTGGACATCTGTTCTTCCTCAAATGGATACTCCAAGATGTTCAGGCTCAAATTTATTTTGATGGTGGCAGAGAAACACTCTGGTTCTTATTGTGTCTGTTAGAGGGTTCATCTGCAAGTCTCTGAAACATAATGGTTTGAGCCATGGTGTGGCCAAAATTTTGACTCTTGCCACGATCATGCCTTCTTGTAAACCCTTGGCCTCTATGGCCTCTTCCTCCAGCTCTCTGGTTGGATGCATGGAATTTGTGTTTATGTCCATATTCTCTATTGGAGAAGGGGTCCATCAAGTGAAATATAATAATTGATCCAAAGATCAGTTCTTGATCCAACAATCCTTTTGTCGGACTGTCTTCTTCTGATTGCGTTATATAGCGGGGTGGTACCCATAGTGTCGTTTGGCGTGGAGGTGCCCATTGTCCCAAGACTACAGGCATGAATTTTGAAAGTGTTAAGAATATTTTCTTCTTTGGTTCCATCTTATATTCTGTATCCTTATTTCTACCATTCTAGACCTTAGAGGACTACGGGAATGAGGATGATTGTTGTGTGGAATTAAGAGATTTTGGGGGCATGGTTGGTTGCTTAAATTATTCCTTAAGGATTCCATGATCCAAGTTGACTGTTTTTTGAGTCATCCAATGATGATATTTTTATCCCTTTTTTGGTGACTATTTTCCATTCCTCTACCTCTCTTGGGTCTAAGGTGGAGACATACGCTACTTGTGTTAGCGATAGACCCAACATGACTTGTCTGGAATCCACCATCTTTTACATGATATCCTTAAAGATGAATCACTCCTGGATGGTGTGTCCCAGTATGTAGTGATAGGGAAAACAATTGGGATGATCTTTGAGACCAACTTCATTGACTCTCTTTGGCTTTGGTATATGAAGCAAGTTACAATTCAGGGAGGCTGTGAAGTAGTTGCGGACTTGGTCATATCAGAACGAGTAGGGTTTATTTCTTCATTCCTCTAACTGCTTTCTTTTAGCACCCATTCACTCATATTGCTGAGTTGGGGGTGGTTTTTGGAATATGGGGGTCCCGCACGGTTTGGGGGAGGCCTCACAACTGGAGCTGGTGTGGGGATGGCTTAAGTGTGACAGAACCGGAAACAACTTTTCTCATTCTTTTTTCTGGGGCTAATGGGGCCACTCGAGACTTTTGATTTTTCAACTACAAGGATTCATATATCATTTGTTAAATAGAAGAGATGTCTCAGAACCAACTTGTGTAATTCAGTGTGATGATAGGTTTTTGTAATTCATCACAAAGGTTATAGATTCACATAGCGCGCATTTCATTCTAGGGGAGTGGCTGGTTCAAGGAGTAAGTCAGATATTTCTATCTGGAAATGAAGTCTGAAACTCTCTCATTCTCTCACTACCTGCAGTTAATGAGATCACTGACTGTTGTATTATGAAATTTAGAACTAAATTGGAAGAGAAACTATCACTATAGGTCCTCACAACATGTGATTGAGTAAGCTGGGAAGCTACTATACTATACGAAGGTTGAACCCTGCAACATTCAAAGGAAGCACCTAAGTTTCACCGCTTCATGGTACTCTGGTGTTCCCATCACGGGATCAAAGTAAGAGGCATGGTGCATTAGTTTCTGTTCTGGGTCTACCAAACCATTGAACACTGGGAATACGGGGTTCCCAAAGTTTGGTGGTGGCAAAACATTTCTCACCCAATCAAGGTTGGGTTTTCACTCTAGTTGTATCAAAGAATATTTTACTTCCATGGCTTCTAGTCGAGATTTAAATTTCTCAAAAGGATTCAAGATCCCTTGATGCATATCCTTACAGACTTGAGCTTGGTTGGGTGCATCCAGGGAAAAGCTGGACATTCAGGCATTACTGGAATTTGGGGTGGATACCCATCCAGGGGCATCCTTTGTGGGTTTTCCTGATTATATTCATACTACTTTACCAGTGGAGGGAAGTATTTATGTCCATTAGATACCGAAATTAAATATTTTGATGGACCTGCTGGTGGATTTGATGGGTATCTGAGATTAACTTCATTTACCAAGATGAGTGTCTGTGGCAGGGGAACCTCTACTTGGCTAATCTTTCCTCGAGAGTGAGGGATACATTCTTAAAGAGTAGAGGAGGGGATCATAGAAGACCTTGGATTTATTCTTATCATTGTTGGGGATTCATGTGGGAGGTAATGATGGATTAAATAATGGGTAATCTAAATTTAAGACAGCTCTTTGGTACCAAGTATGCACACCATCAGGCTCGGTGTGGGATGCCTCAGGGAGGGAACCATATTATCATTCTTCCTATCCCTTTGTATTATTTCCTGTGAAATCTATGGGTATTATGTTTACCATTTTCATAAACACATACCACATTGGGGGTGGTGTACCCGGTGTCTAATGGTAGGAAATATTTTTGCATCCTTCGTTGGAATTTCTCATTCCATTCTGGGGTATTCTTCTGGTTTCATGGAGAAAATTGACCCAAAGGGAGCCCTAATCTGACCTCATAACGTGCCTTCATCTCAGAGGATATGAAACACATGACATGGTGGAATGGGTGACCTCTCTCCTCATTATTCTTCCCATATAGGAGAAGACATACATCTATTGTGTGGGAACTTTGGGTAAAAAATCTCAGAGCCATATGGGATGGGGTTTCTCTTGTTCTTCGGTTGATGCCCTACGGCCTAGATTTTTTGGACTTATGGGGGAATTTTGAGATAAAAATTCCCCCAGAACTATGGGATGGGGTTGTTCCCTTATTGTGGTAGTAGACCTTTCTATTTCCTCCTTTTTTATATCACACACTCCTGCATGGGTGTGAGTTGAGTATGCCACTAGATCCGCACAGGATTTATTATCTTTCGAAGACATGAGCACAACTTTCTGGTCGGCTTCCATTAGGAGGGAAGCCTACTGGATGTTCTTGGTTGCCTATATTAAAAAGAATTTGATGGCTTTGCCTCATCGGGATTGACTTTTTTGAGACTTATTCTAGGCTAGTTTTTGTTGAGTATCCCATCTTTCCTAAGCAAGGATTTCTTTTGATCACTACCTTTGGGTAATGACATTGCAAGATGTCATTTCCACTGAGGTATTTTGTATGGGACATGGGGTGAAGTGTAGAGCTCCATGTTATCCATATCCCCAAATATGAACTCCATACATAGCGTCGCAAATGAGGAAACTCAACTTGTGCAGTTCTTGGAGGTAGGCTAGTTCAAGGTTTTTCTTTCGCCTTTCTGATCATGGATGTCTTACAAAAGATAAGGATTCCATGTATATAAGATGGAAGATCTCTCCTTATGTGTTGACATGGAATGCATACCATTCATAGGGCAGGAAATTTTCTTTTAGATGGCAAAGAGTCATCTAGATATTGAGGTGAATTCTATGCATACATTCCTTACAAAACTCCATTGATATGTCGAAATAAGAAGTGGTCATGGGAAAAAACATCACTAGTATATTATCCTTAGCTAGTTATCTTCTCACGAGCAACATATCATGTTTTTTTCATCAGGGGACTCCTCTACTTGATATTCCCAGCTTGACTGCTTCTTAATAATTTCAATCCAAGATGCCGGGTTAATAGGTGCATCATTGATATGTGAATAGTGCTGGGGTGGCTTAGAAGATGAGCATAGCCTTGGACCATCCTCTAGTTGATAAAGGATATCATTCATCATTGACTGATTGTCTGATATGTCTGAATCCATATTTCTGAGTTCCTCTACGTAGAAGGCCATTCACAAATTTGTCCTGGAGAGGGTAGGGCCTTCTTGCTAGTATGGATTTTGATTACAGGGCGGACCTTCGCAATTGGTGCTAAAATGGAAATGGATACCATTTCAACATGATTCCTGACTACAGGGAATGTCCTTATGGATTATACCTAGGGGAGGACCTTCAGGGAGAGCTACAGCAAGGGGAATACCTCCTAACTGCTTTATTTCACTGAGGGGAGGACCTTCTCGATGACTACTATTATGGTGAGAACTACTATCACAACATGATATCAGGATGCGGGTAGAATTTCTATAGTGTAAATACTAGGGAGTTCCTTCAGGATACACTACAAGGAGGGGAGGTCCTTCTCATTTTTTTATGTTACTATGGGGAGGGCCTTCACCACAACTTCCATTTCGAGGAGGGCCTTCTAAATGGTTGTCGTGATGGTGAGGACTACCGTCATGATTTTACATCCGACTAAATAGAGAAGCATATCTACAGGGTATACCCTAGGGATTACTATTTGGGTGGATGACAACAAGGTGAGGACCTTATTTATATATAATATTTAGGTCAATGGGAGGGATACCCTGACATTCCTCGAGAGATCAGCTCTAGTGATTGATCATTCCTAGCCCAAAGAATAATCCCAAGTGGGTACTCTGGGGAGGCCCTTTAGAGCTACTGGTAGCCACATTTAAGGGAGGTATTTCACAACTACTAATGCCACTTCCATAATTTGGTTATGGATCGACAGGTTCTTGATCCTTTATTGATATATTTTTTAGGGCATCAAGAACTCCAACTTCTAATAGAGTAGATCATGCATGTGCTCTTCATTTTTTGATTGCCTTTGGAAAATTTCTTTTTTAGGCGCTCTCTTATGTGTAATCAGGGTCGTCTGCTATTGGTAATGGACTTTATATACAGGTCCTAGTCTTGTTGGTTCCTGTGATGTTTTTGGGATACACTGACGGACATCTTGGGTTTTGGCAGGGATATATGCCTCCCCTGAAGTGACCAGCACGTTGGACCGGCATCCCCCAATTGGAAAGAGTTTTTGTTCCCGATCTGGTTGTCCTTATATCATAGGATATTTTCTATGACCCTTCTGAACTAAAGCAAAGATGCATAACTTCTCTGGAGTGACTAACCCTTTTTGCGAGTAAGTCATTCTGTTCGAGGAAGTCAAGTTGTGGGCTTGGTTCCTCACCTTTTCCACCAAGGCAATGATATCTTGGTAGGTTTGAAGTATGTGGTCTAGAATCGATGTTTGTTCTTACATAATAAAAAATATGTGTTATGATACATCATTGGATGGAATTGGTATAAAGGCATATTCTAATGTTTGGGCTAGAGTTTGTTCCTGCCCCGGTCCTCCATCGGTTGTCAGTAGGTACTAGTAGTTCTCTTTTGCTGGGACAGAGGAACAAGTCTTCCACCAGTTTTCTTCTCTGGTTACCACTGTATTTGACTGGTGGTCTTCATATTCATGAGTGGGAATTTTCATCTGCTCACTTTTTGATGTATTAGTCACACAGGATTTGTATGCATCTACATGAATTTGACTCTACTCATATTTTATTTCCACCCAATTTAGATGGCTGGATTGATATCAATCAATCGGTATTTGTGTCTTCCTATAACTAGTTTCCATCCTATTTCGATGACGGGATTCTTATGCATCGGAAGATATCTGTATCTACCTATAATTTGATACTTTTTCTGCATGTCAGGACCAGTGAGCACTGGTAGGAATGTTCATGTGCTCTTATTGCACCACCATATTTCTGTGGTGGGCTTGAGTAGAGGGGGAAGATTTTATGTCTTCCCATTGAATACTGATGAATTTTTATGGAGGATTTGATCATCAAGGATTAGGGTGATAGCTTGTTCCTGATTATATGTTTGTTTCTCTTGGAGAGCAGCCCGAGGGGCCGATGTCTTTTGGGATTCAGCAGGTTCCCTCAATATAAGATCCTCTTCAGAGTGAGGATACTTGGTCACCCGATGTTGGTGGTGACACTCTTTGGTAGGGGCACGTGAGTAGGACCCCTATGCAGCTGATATGAAGTCATCATCATCAACATCATCTGCCTCCCAAAGATAAGGGAGGTACTTGTTGTCCCACATTGGGTACAGGCTCCCAAAATGGATTGAGATGACCACTAGGACATCCTTGTGTTGGGGCACCGACCACGGATGAGGAGGTGACTAGAGAGATTTTGCAGACTGGAGGGAATGTCTTGTGGCCTCCACTTTAAGGATAGTTCCATTTAGGTGGTGCTATTTATTTATCATGTTGGATACCATGAGTTGAAGATGGTGGGTAGGTGAGGGGGTCTTTCTCTTCATCAGATACCTTGCTGCCTTTGAGATCATTGAGGCGTGTGTCTGCACTGGTTTTCGGGATTCCATTTGGATCAAAGGATTCTATGTGGGAACCTTATTTATATATATATATGACATATATATTCAAAAAACCCATAAAAGTATCATATATTGAATATATGTATATTTGACGATTCAACATGGACCCCTAACCCCATTTCATTTTTTGCGAGGTGAAAGAGATTGAGTGGGGTTGAATCCCCACCTTGGTTAAGGATTCACATCGGGTTCACTATTTTTGTTTTTCCTTTGAGGCGATGCATTTGGGGGTTTGGAAAATGCAATGAATGGTCTGATGGGTGATGAACATTCATCGGTTACTGTAGGGACTTTCCCATCACCATCTATGTTTTGACATGATTAGAATCATTGTCATTTAGGGGGAATTGGATTGACCATAAAGGGACAAGGTAGTTTATCCCTTGTGCATTAAGAAGGAGGTTCCATTGTCAAATGGTCTTAGTGGGTGATTTCATAGGGTTACGTATTTGTGAAATCAGTCCTATTAGGATATGATTTCCTCAGATGGTCTCCAATGGGTTTATTCGTGGAGCCAGAAACACCCAACAGACCTAGAATCCAGGATTCATGGACCTTCTTTCCAAAGGGAGGCACTCATTAGATGGCAATTTGACCAATAAAACTTAAGGATTCCATTGGTCGAGAGTATTGGAGGTTGGGATCATCACACTATTTTGGGGGGAATTATTTCCTATTCCAGGACTCTCTTATTGGTTTAAGTCATGTTCATATGTTCATGAATCCTTCATTCATTCCCAAAGAGTGTATCCATGGGCTACCCCTGGTTTGTAGGATCATCATGGATATACATAAATTTGATGCTATAGATGAAATGATGACTTAAACCATGCAAGAAGGCACTCTGGAGTTTATCATCATCTAGGAGGGATGGAAGGCGATTTGATGTTGGGATTGGGCCCATAATATGGGCTTCCTATGTATCCTTCAGAGGGGAATCAGAGGAAACGTAGTTTGGTTGGAATGGGGATTGGACCCAAGATGAGGACCATTTGTTGGGGGCATAATTAGGGCTGACCCATTTGGGAGGGCACCCCTTTTGAGATCGAGCCTTCAAGAATGAGTCATACAAATCCTAGTTGGACCAGGAATCATAGTTCTCATAGTTCAAAATGACTTGGGACTTACGCGTGGAAGCTACCTGTTTGAGGGGACATGATTGGGTGAACTCTTTCAGAAGGGTACCCTTTGATCTTGGGCCTTCAAGCAGGAGTCCTATGTATCCTAGTTTGAACAAGAATCATAGTTCTTTTAGTTCAAGATGGGTTAATTGTGTGGATGTTGTAATCATCACAAGTCTCTAATCTCACTTGAGTCATATATAGTGTGATAAACATGGGGATGTGAGAGATTAAACCAACCAGACACCTTCTCTCCTACTAATGGGAGAGGCCGGTCCAGCAACGGATGAAGCCGAGGTGATGGTGAGTGAGGGTGTGGAGCAATGGAACCTTCAATGCGGGATGACATTGGAGTTCATGTGGATCGGCTCTTGGAATAATAGGGATTTACTTCAGTGGGAGTGCCCAGAATGTGTTATGGGAAAGGGGGGGATGTTTCCTCTCATCAAAAGGAGAAGAGAATCTGATTCCTTCTACTGATCATTGTTCCTCATTGAATGAAAAAGAAAGTGATCACACTTAATCCCTAGAATGTAGAGGTTTATGGTAGCATCCCAAGGTTGGACTCTCGGTTACCTTGGGGATGTATATATAGAGAGACATCCCTGTAGTTCGAACTGTTGTGGGGAAAGGCTTCCTGACTCCTCTTACCATGTTTATGTAGACTCAAAGGGGAACACTGATGCACCTGATGATCTGATCATATGGGTCTAGTGGATTTGGAGGAGGCTCCAGCCTGATGTTCGGGGACTGATTCACGGAGGAGCTATGGAGGAGTGGATGATAATCAAGGGATGAGATTGGAGTTAGAGGGAAGGAAACCTTAATATTCACCATTCCATATACTATTTTCTCATATGGGATGGGAGAGCTTCGCATTCCATAGTAGTATACGGGTAGATGGGTCATCTGCATACCAATCAGTATGTTGTGTCGGGAATGGATCACCACATACCAAAGTGGTACGTGGTCCTGTATGTGGTCTTCCACACCACTTTGGCTTCCATCTACGTATTGATGTAGTATGCGGTGCAAGGTTGGACCTGCATGCCAATGCACTATTCAGAGCATCGTATTAAAGGAGGGTCCTGGAACCTATCCTTCATGGGGAGTTAATCCGTAATGAATTTGTGGTTTAAAATGACACAAATTAGGTTCATGGTTTACCCATTATTATTAAGTTCATTTTTATGGTTTTCTACTGGTTACAACTATGGAAACATGGTTTGCGGTTTTAACTTCGTCGATTATTTGAAACCGGAGTAGAAATCCTCTCTGAATTCTTTCTTCAAATATATAGGGCCTCTTTTTTGCTTTCTCTTTCCATATATTCTCAATTCATTTTGTGCTAATTTTATAGTGCACTAGGAAGATCATATCTATGGGCATTCAGTACCATTTTTGGAAGCCCATGAAGACATATCTCAACCCACAGAAGACTCGATCTACTAGGGTTTGTGGAGGATGTGGTTCATGAGTCATGGTTCACAGAACCCTTACAATTTTCTTCATCTGTGAACTGCCGAGTTTATAGGATGATATGCAGATGGCCTTCAGTATATTTATCCCACTAACTATGTGGTTCGTGGCATTCTAGGTTTGCTGGCCATTGCTCTGTGGGCCAGTGGCTCGTGAGTCGTTCCGCCTACCGGTGGTTTGCGATTCATGTTTTCTACAAACCCTTCCAAGTGATGGTATATAGGTCGATTAAAACACTTTGAGAAATTTAAATTATTCAAGTTTATTATGAATTTTTTAATTCAACTTACATCAATTCACTTTACTATTCCTATGGGAATGCTTGTTTCCTTCTGCAAAATGCTTGTGGGAGTATTTTCATTCCTTTGCGAGGTTTCCAGGACACAATAATATGGATTTTGTATAAGATATTTACCATTTGGTTTTAATTATGACATATTTATTCATATATTATGTTGTACACATACCCTTACTAATCTTTTCATCTCACCCCTTTATTATGTTTATTTTTTTCCTGTACAAGAGGAAGATTATTTTGATGGATGTACAGGGATACACTAGGGAAAAAATTAAATTCTCAAAGAATCATTTTGTGTATTTTATGTTTTAAAAAGAAATGTTAATTTCAATTATGTGTCTATTTTACCAAGAATACTAAACTATTTTTCCCTTCTAGTTGTGGTTCCTTGCTTCTAATGCCAATTTTATAAAACAAACATCAGATTTGGGATACTAGGGCTAGACTCACTATAGTTGGTATCAGAGAATGTTTTGAAGAAACATTGGGAACTAGATTTATGAAAACATAGATTAGGGAATATATCCCTATTATAGACTTCTAAGAAATATATATAATAACACATTAATTCTTTTGTAAGGAATATATTTTTTTTTTCTGAAAAAGTGCATCCATGTATTGATACTATAAGTTGGATGTTGTTCTGAAACAGATTGGGATAGGGGAAATAACTCTGAAATGGGCACATTAGGATTTACCCAATCATCACCTAGAGCAAACAGATAGGCGTTACTATAATCCTTGGTTGAAAATATTGGTTTATATGCTTATAATAATTCACATTTTCTTCACAATCCATTATGAAGTATTTGAATATAAATATTTTGATAAAGAACCATGTTTAGGATTATGATATTAGATATGCATAAGTTTTTCAATTTATAATTAAGTATTTCACTAATTTTGGTATTTTAAATTATATTTCATATTGATATGATCTAATCCAGTATATTCAATAATTTTTAAATTATTCCTATAAGAAATAATGGGAACTAAATCAATGTGAATAATCCAAAGGGTAAGAATGATTGTTTCTATGATTGGTTTAAGACAATATTTTATAGGGAACTAGTCACCCAAACATTATAATCATATGAGTACATAATATCATGTTATAAAAAGATATATATGGAATTATCGAAGAATTTTCGATTTGGAGGTAAGCAATAGAAGAAGAGGATAATAGAGAAAAAGATGGATATAGTGAATATAGGAAAGAAGGATTTCCCCATACGTGATAATTATGGAGAGAAACACCGTAGAAATTTCTTAAAGGGAATGGTATTATTCTACAATTTTGGAGATAAAGGCCACCTTTCTCATTATTCAAAGGGAAAGTAAAACTTTTTCAATTTTCTATACTTCAACTATTAAGATATGGGGAACTATGCAAAAGAATTCCCTAAGCATTAAATAAATATTCCTCAAAAGTGGAAAATGGATCGTGGTTAAGCTTATGCTATTACCATAAAAAAAGTGGAATGATTAATATTCTTATGTTTAGATTCAATAATTTTTTAATTTGACTATTTTATCAATGATAATCCAGTTATAATAATTATGAAACATATAAGAATTATACTATAGTACTTTTAAATTTAGAATTCGAAATCATATGGTGAACTGTATTTATGACCAAGAAATTTTTTTATTTAAAAATTAAATGTATTGTAAAACACATGGATAAGGGAAATAGAATACATAATATGTTCTTAATTTTGATATAATGATGTTGGGATAAAGAGTTGATTGATATGGACAAAGTAAATTGGATAATACTGACTACCTTGGAACTGATTAATGATTTTTTGAAAAAATGGCTTATGCTATAATTGATGGAGTTGAATGTAAAAATTATTTAAAGAATATATATAATAATATTTTTTTTCATTAATGGATAAGTAATCATTCTTGTTTTTAATGATATTTTATGGTAATTCAGGTAGTTAATAAGTTTCAAGAGAATATATGATGAAGGAATTCACATGTTTGGTATGTGATGATTAAGGAATACTTCATGTTGTTTGATAGATTAATGATAAGTACATTTTTAAGTTTAATGATCTTCTTTATAAAGTTTTGGATCATAATATTTTTAAGGGTCAAAATCTTAACCATTTATGAAATGGTTTAAGATGATCTTTGGATGAGTTTTTAGAGATTAATGTATTACTTCACCATACAATGAATAATGCACATTAGATAACCAACACTAACTATTTATAATAATAATTACTAGAGATTAAATAAATTAATTATCACTATATTATGGATCTTATGATTAATTACAAGTTAATTTTAGTCCTTCTAGAATAAAAAATAATTTTTGGATATTCATTTATTAAACTAAGCAATGAATTGGAAATTTATCGAAGTGCAAAGAAATTATGAAATTAGATTTTTAAATGCAACAAGTAATTATATTTCCTTATATTCTTAGTTTGTAAAATAATTCTTCATATTTTGTAAAAGTATATTGAAATGGAAAATTTATCATATTACCTTTATATATGATGAATTAAATGGTCCCCCAACTCATCATAGATTAATGATTTTGTGATTATTAACATTTTTTAGATAACCCTCATTCTCGGGATAAATTATCCCTATCATTATTTATTAATCCTCGACCATTATAATTCTCTATAATTTAAATTTTTTCATTTACTACCAATGTTCTCCTACAAGGAAACATAGTTATGTGTTATTCCATATAACCTTTGTACTCCACTTTCTCTCTTATTGAGATAATGTTTTATTAACCCTTTTCATGATATGTAATTTTATGAATGGTATTTTTAACTAAAAACCCTTTGATTATTGAGATCAATATTAAAATTTGAGGGAACAATTTATTTATAGGGTGTAGAATGTGACAACCCATGATTTTAAAATATGAAAATCATATTTGATTACTTGTCTAAGATGCATCAAAAATTATATAAGGGAATATAAAGTCTTGTTATTTAATGATATATTTATTTTTAAATAAACTCAATAACATTGATAACATTCAATGTATGCAACATCAGGTTTGAAGAAAATGTGATAATTTATTAAAATATAATTATTTAAAAAATACCATTATAATGTAGCCGTTAAATTAGAGGGTCTGAATATTACTGATTAAATTACAAAAATTATATATTTTAAAAATATATAAATTAAATAAAATATATTTATATTGATTAAATATAGAAAAATAAAAATCATTTAAATGAGAAATAAATATTTTTTTAAAATTTTTTATTTTTCCCTCAAAGACAGTTTTGTCATGCTTTTAGCACATAGTTTAAAATTATTGATTACCAATTTTATAAAATTTCTTTTATAAATGAATTTAGTTTTAAAAGTTACAATATAAAAAATAAATTATGTTGAAACTTTGTGTTTTTTAAAATTATTCATTTTTTTTAATTGGGAAAATTACTGAATTTTTATTTGAAAACTACCTTTTAGTTTAAATTATTTATTTATAAGTTAAATTATATTTTATATTGGTTATAAAGTAAAATTAGTAAAATAATATATATATATTAATCTAATTTAGGTCATTTTAATCTTTTTTATGTTCAATTTTGATATAAAAACTTTGTAAAATTTTCAGTATTTTGTCTTTAAAAAGTTGTTTTCTCATCACGTCTGTGGAATTAATTTTAAATTAAAATTTTACAATTTTATAAATTAAATTTTTAAAAATGGATCCCATATATATAATTAGAATAATTTATTTTATCTAATAGGTTCAGCTTAAATTTTTACTATAATGAATAGTAAAAATAGTAAAAATTATTCACCACAGTTAAGGTAAAAATGAATTTACTAGGGGTTAAACTAAAAATATAAGGTTTGAAATTACCTAAAAACTTAAATAAAATCTATTTTCTTGCATAATTTTCCTATATAGTATAATATACTCTATAATAATCCATTTGGGTCATTTTTCATTAAAAAAACATGGGTATACCTTTTTCATTCCAAAAATTACAAGTGTACCGCTCACCTCACTTATAAAAGGCCAACATCTATCCTCTCTTCTTCAAATATTATATCCTTTTTGTTTATTCCGATACCAACCCTTATAAAATAACACAATCCATGAAATCATCACATAAGAATTTGTTTGTGCCCAAATTATACATAGGATGGATTGTTTTGAAAACAAAATGAGTTTCCTTGAAGAAGAGTTGACGTTCTTCAATGGGTGTTTTAATTTTATTTATTTATACACCTAATTAAATTATTGTTAAACCATACTGATATAATAAACTATTATATTAAACAAAATTATATTTTTTATGATAATTTTGTGACCTATAATTATACCCACTTACATCAAATGGGTTATAAAATCATCATTCGTGTGTATATAAGACAACCGCCTCGCGACTGATGTATTTTGATTTTCCATCACCACCTATCATGGTTGGGTATTTTGGTGGATAAAAAGTATATATATTATATTTATAACATTGTTATATATCTATATTTATTATATCATATATACCTTTTTACATTCCATTATGTAGAAAATATAATTACATCTCTCATGTGTGCGGCGGACTACCGCCTCACGAAGCGATGTGATTCGTTTTTCACTAACACTTTACATGGAAGTTAATATGGAAAATTTTAAATATTATATGTGATATAAATTACATAATTATAATATCAATGAAATTTCTAACATGATAAAATGATAATATATCATTTTATTTCTTACCATTTCACAAACTTAATGTTGATAACATTATTCGCTTATGTATGGAGTACCGCCTTCAAGAAGTGATGTGAATCTCTTTTAATAACCACACCGCATGGATGATATAAATAATTATATTTAAATAAATAACTTTGTATTTATTATATTATGATGTTTTTTCAAAGATAAAATATTACTTACCTCCTTTCCATAATGGTCATTGAAAAATGGAAATGTCACCCGTGTAAACGTACGACTAATCATCTCCATGATCGTAAAGTAATTCATTTTAAAAAATAATAATTAATGATTGGTTTTAAAATTATAATTTATGTGTAAATATGATAATTATTTTAGGATTATTATGATGTATATGATTAAATAATTAACTTTTTTAACATATTCAACCTACCAAATTCATTTTGGACACATAAGACAAATATCATCGAAACATCTAATGTAAACTTATTTCATTAAGTAATCATATATAACATGGTAATAAGTTAAATAAAAGGAATTATAAACTTTAAAAGGTTATTAATCAATTAAATAATTAATATAATTTTATTATTCATTAATATAAATAACATACGTGGTGATTAGAACTCAAGTTAAGGGTTTCTCGTCTCACTTTCACTTCTGTAAGACATATTCCATATTCGGAACATATTGCTTTTATGTGGTGTATATAATGAAATTTTTGAATTTTATATAGTGAATTAATTTATATTAATGGTATCTAATGTTTTATTTAATTTTATCTTGTTAGTGGGTCTTATGATTCAAATGTTACCAAAGTAGTAAGGGTTTATTTTACAATCTCATCATTATTCATGATTATTTTATTTAGTCTCCCTTGGAAGAAATATTTGTTATTTATATATTAAAATAAATATATTTTATTATTCTATATTTATTCATGAAATTTTTCTAGAAATATTGACATTTTTCCTTTCTTTAGTGCTTAAAATTATTAAAAAAAATTAAATTTAATCCTACTTTATTTGTATCTTCATTCAGAAATAATTTTTCATCAAATCACATTTTCTCCAAAAATGTTTTAAAAAATGTTTTTAATATTTTAAAAATAATTTTTTAAATAAATTATTACCCATTTTTAATTTTTGAAAAAACCATTTGAGGAATATTTATTTTTTTTCAAAACAATTCCCACGTGGATTTTAAGGAAAATATGAAAGGAATATTTGTTTTAATGTGTACGACATAAACAAAATTCTCCACTGTCATGACTAATAAATGTTTTAAATCATATTATACATTTTTTAAAAAGTTATTTTTTCAAAAAAAATGGTTTTAATAGTATTTTTTAACTTTTATTTTTAAAAATATTTTCATAGTGAAAAATATTTTTTACCTCAAAAATGATTTTAATGACCTTTTATGGTATTTATACTAATCAATGGTATCAAAAAATTATTGAACCTATGAAACAATGAGGATATATAATTTTTATATCATTAACATTTCATTGTATGGTTTATTATAACCTTGAATAAGGATGTAAAATTTTATTACCATTCACCATGTTACTCAGGATGGTTTATGATTATATTTATTGATTAGGGAAATTATTAATATTTTGTATGATAGTTTTTAAATATGAATTTTATTTTGATTGTGATTCACCCATTTCATATTAGGAATATATTTTAATTTTTATATTTTTGGAGGGGGCCACTATATCCTCTCTATGCATCGGTAGGTCTCATGAGACAAACTAGATTGGTTTTTGGATGAGGCTTTATCCATTAATATATACGTCTTGGAACAAGGACTTAGTGGTATTAGATGTCCTAGAAAAAATCCTCAGTGGTATGTTTTAGATGTCCAAAATTATAAATTATATCCATATGAATTATGTTATTGATATTCCTTGTTATTATTATATTAGTTAGAATATCCATATTTATGTTCCATGATTGTTTATATGTCATTATTTGATAATCATTTATTCCAATCATATTATTCCAAAGTTATTGATTGAATAGAATGTATTTCACCTCTATACCTTACCATTTTATTATCCATTATTTATTCATAGAATTAATTGTATTCTAACTCTTACTGATCATCATAGATCACACCTTTTTTATGTTTTTCACCAGAATATGAGAAAGTGTTTTGTGATTGATATGCAAGGATACAGTAAGAGGAATAATGGAATTATCAAGGGATTTTTTTATTTTATTTTTAAAATTTTAACATCAATTTCAATTATGTGTCTATTTTACCAACACTAATAAACTATTGAGTTATTCGGGACATCATTCATTGCATCTTCTACCAATGTATTAAAGTATAAACAAACTTTGGGATAATGGGATCTAGGTCGTAACATTCGTTCTATCACCAATTGAAAATTCATTATAAAATTTAGTTGACTCATGATTTGGATATTGCAGTGTTAATTTTATCATTGATGATATGGAGGAATTATTTGTATGGTGAAAGTTTTGATATATATAAATATATTGATCATAAAATATTGATATTATATATTTAAAAAAATGAGTTGAATATATACTAGAGAATACGGATGGAGTTGATCAATGATTATAAATGTTCAATTAACTACCACATAAGGAAGGTGAACAAGGGGGTTAATGATCTATTTTAGAAATACCATCCTAGTTTTTCTATGATTTGTATTGAAATTGATCTGATATTTATGGATTTTTAGAGGTTTGATCCGGAAATATTAAATAAAGGGTGGAAATTATATCTATCATAGATGAATATTTAACCATCTATCCATTATAGTACTAAGAAGGTGAAGAGAAAATATTTGTAACTATATAAGAAGATGATTAATATTATTTACTTCACCAATGATCATGCTAGAATGATAATGACCAAAAATTGATTATGTGTTTCGTAAAAACTAGGCTTGAAGCAGTAGTTATTGAATGATGCTCATAACTCATCTGTATCTATTCGTCCAAGAAGTATGAAGAGATAAAAAGATATAAAATTGTATTCCTAGTGGGTTAACATGAATATGTATATTACTGATTATATATCTCAACTCATGGTGTTTCACAAATTTAATGCTGAGATAAATAATTCTAAGGTGATGTTAAAACCATTACCAATATATAATGGATATAAGAAAAAATCATTATGGGTTCCTTTATAAGAATCCCCAAAACTTCTAAAGAGAATAATGTTATTTTGGTTGTATTTGATATCCTTAAAAATTAAATACATTTTATTACTATTATATAATATTTCTCTCTTAAATAGATTACTCAATTATAAATTGAGAAGTTATGAGATTTAATAGAGTACCACTCTCAATCATATATGATAATGATCTGAGGATTAAAAAAATGTTTTGGATATTAGTTCACCATTTTCTAGATAGAATGTTTAGTTTCATGAAAGATTATCATCTGTAGAAAAATGGTCAGTCTGAGGGGACCATTAAAACTCTAGAAGATATGTAAAGAGATTATTCTATGTATTTCACAGGTGGTTGCAATAAACACCTTTTTTTGGTTTAATTTTTTGAAAAAAAATAATTTCACTCAAGCAATCAGATGGTTCCTCATGAAGAACTCAGTCGAAGGAAGTGAATAACTTTAATGTGTTGGGACAAGGTTAGAGAAAAAAATCTATTAATACATGATCTAGAATAGTAAATGAGAGAGATCATTTTTTCTATTCAATAATACATAATGTAAGCTAAGAGTTGGAAAAAAATTATGGGGACAATCTATACTGAGATATATACTTCGAATTTAGGGATAATGAATTTCTATAAATATTACCATGGAATAAGGTTATGAAATTTGGAAAGAAAGAAAATGTGAGCCCTAGATATATTGGTCCCTTTGAAATTCTAGATTGTATCGGGGCGATAGCTTACTGGTAAGTGATTCCACCATATCTCCCTCAAGTTCATGATTTTTTCCTTATATATCTCCTTAGGAAGTAAAAACCCAATCCATCATATATACTAAAGTAAAAGTTTGTATCGTTAGATCAATATCTGTCATATCAAGAATAACTTCTAAAGATTTGGAAAATTAAGATAAAGTGTTGGGAAATAAGACCACCCATATGGTCATTTTTTCTGGAGAAAGCATAAATTTGTGGAAGCTATAGGGGAACAAAAATATATTATGAGGCAAAGTTATCCTCAATTTTTTTCATGTAGATTTAATTTATACTAAAAAAATTTTATAAGGTGCAAGAATATAAGACCCTGATATTTAAACATATAAATCTAACTTCTTTGAAAGCATAATTTATATGAAACACTAAGTTTAAAGAATCCCAAAAAACAATTTAAATATTATTATGTGATTGTTATATAATTTTTAAAATCATAATTTCATTATTATCTTATGTTAATGTTTTTTTTATTTTTTAAAAAATATATATTTTTCATTGAATAGTGAAAAATACAGATTTTTTTAAAGTATCCACTTCTTTTATTTAAATTAATTAATTTAAATGTTTCATTATATTTTTTATTTGGTACCAAATTTATATAATATCAATTTTATTAAAATTAATATAATTAATTCCATTAAGAAAATTATTTTTCATAATTTTTATACAATTTATTTTTTTATTTAAATCACATTTTTATGGAAAATGTTTTTTCAGAAAATTATATGAATTTATTTTTAAATTAATTTCTAAAACTTATGGGATTTAAATTTGAAAAAATTAAATCCCTACTAGAGATAGTTATGTTTAAATTTGTTAAGTTGTTTCGTTTAATTTTTAGGCAACATGAATAGTAATCATTGTAAAGATTATCAATATAGAAAAGGATAAATCAGGAAATTAATGTTGTGAATATTGAGATAAGGAAATAAAAATAAATTAAAATCTTCAATTAATTCCCTTTTTTTAGATTAATTTTTCTATAATCATCCTAAATTTTAATATATTGAATTTTGGTTATATTTCTATTTTATAATGACATTTATATTAATTTAAGTAAAGAAAACGCAATATCACTCTTTGGTTGATAAATTTCTCTTATATGTTCACGTAGGGATAAAAATAAGATATAAAAAATTCTAATGGTTATCAAAAGGTAAATTAAATTATGTTATGAAGTTAATTTATTTCAAAATTTTATTGATTATATAATTATCTTAAATGTTTATACAACGCTGGAATTTTACATATGCAAGCAATCGAATAATCAAATTAAATAATTTTGAAAACCTTAAAAATACTTTTTATTTCATGAATTATGGTTCGGAAATACTTTTATAATTTATAAGAATGTATTACTTATGTTTAAAAGTATTATATTTGGAATTCATATTTTTATTAATTTCATCAATGTTGGACTAATTGAATATTTTCAAAATTGACATTAATGATACTTTATGAAAAATAATATTTAATAAATTTATTTAAAAATCATAAAAATATTAAAATAGGTAAATTAGGAAAAAAATGTCTAAAATGAAATATATTTTCCATTTATATAAAAATTTTCACCTTATAAGTAAAATTATAATCCTTTAAGATTTAAACATTTGTTATTGCAATTAAGGTTAAAATTGTTTAACTAAGGAGTTAAACCAATAGATAAGGATTAAATTACCACATAATCATATCAAAAATTTATTTTTTAAAGTTATTTAAACCATATAGTCAAAATTATGGAAACATGGTACAAATTGCACATGAATATGAATTTATAATATTTAAATCATTTTATTAATTCCATGTTTGTCATTTCATTCAATACAAAAAGATACAACCTCTCCTCTATTATATACAGAACTTAGAGCCACTTAGATCAACCAAACCCAGAAAATAATCTTATAAAAATACTTTTAAATGTTCTATAGAATTTTTTCTTCGAAAATACTAACCCTAAGTCCATTAAGGGGTGATATAAAAGAGCTCCTCTAAAGAATATTTAATCTTCTTCATCGAGCACTTTCATTTATATTTTTATTTTAACACATTAAACTGTTTCCTTAATATTTTAATATAATAAAAAAATTATCTCTAATATACTAAGATATTATTATATTTACAGAATAATATTTATCATTGTCTGTTTCTATCAAATGAGAAACAAAACAATCGCTCATGTGTACGGAGGACTCCTACCTTGCAAACCATTGTAATTAGTTTTCCATTACCGCCTCTCATGTATTTTCATAATTATGGGCCTAATAAATATATATGATACTTACAAAACAATAAAAATTATTCATTTATAATATACCATATAATTACATACCTTTCTACCAGTAAAAAATGATAACATTGCTCTTTTGTACATTAATCCAACAGTCTCCTTGAAGAGATGTTATAAATGGATCATATATCATATTATATGATTTTTGGAAGGTAATTATAATAAATATAAATTTATTATATGTGTAAGATAGAGACCTTTATAGATAAGTCTTGTTCCTGATTTCAGGTATTCTTTGACTCATTTCTTGATCATATCGGGGTTGGGTTTTTCTATGGGGTTGTTATGGGTGAATTTGGAGAATTTTGGTATCCCATTGGATTGTGAATAGTTAGGGAATAGTTATATAAACTCATATGGTTTTTGCTAGGAAACCTTATAGACATTTTTGATCTATTGGAGGAGGAAGGCAGTCTCCTCAAACTATGCATCCACCCTCCCCAAACCAGGAACCCTCAAATAAAGGGGATTTTCGTAGTTGGCACAAGTTTGAAAAACTATGCACCCTATAATTAGGGGTGCATGGTTAAGGAACACAGTTTGAAAAACCACACACCCCACCCAAGAAACCAGGCACTATAGTTTTTAAACCCATGAATTTTTTTAAGTACTCCCAGACCCCCATGTTATATCCTTAATCTCCCTATTTTGACCTAATTTTATTTTCATCCTTTTTTGATATCTGGAGAGGGTTCCAAGGATATTCAAACCCATTTCATAGTGAATCAGTGATCTAGGGGAAGGATTTACTCTTATTTGGTAATTTATTTATTCTTCGTTTATATTCCTATATCTCTTATATTTTTTCCCCATAGAGTGGAATTTTCTTCCTCTATTTTTAGTTTCTTTAGATAAAGGTTTTGATGGAAATTATTTCATTGAATATTAATATTCTGTTTTTTATCCAATATTTTCTTCGATATTTTGAATTTGACCATTCTATATCAAATTGAGGGTTTATAGTTTTATAAGAATTTTTCAATGATCTTGAGGTTGGTGGTATAATTTCTAATTCCCATAATCTTGATTATGATTTGGTGTATGTATGTTTGAGGTTTCATTTACATGTTAGGAAATCACATTTAAGTTAAAAAGATAAATCTAATTCTAGGAAATTGGGAAACCCTTAACAAATCTCGTTGGACCCATTGGATATTATGATACTGAACTTGTTGAAAACCTAAGGTGGGTGCTAATATCATCAAAATGATGATTTATAGAATTTTAAAAGGGGAATAAATAATAATTTTAATTGTATTAAAACTTTTTTCATGTTTTTAATGGTTATTAATGGGTTTGTTGGCTTAAACCTGAAGGTTTAATGAATTTTGTAAGTAAATGTTGATACAAGGATTAATGGGGAATTTTTTCATGTTATCCTCTAGGATTAAATTAAATAACCATGGTTGTGTTTAATAAATGAAATGGTGAACCAAGATGGGAATGATTGATCAAAAGGTTTGTGATGTTGAACCTTGTTATGTATATGATACATGTGATAATGTGATTGATTGATCAATGAGGTGTGGGTCAGGGAATGATGCTCTAAATACCTATGGGGTTCCAGACTGATGCTCCAATCCCCTAATGTGTGCATGTGAACTATGATTTTTTAGAGAGGTACTAATGCTCCCAATACCCATGTGGTTCGAGATGGATTCTCAAGGCCCCTAAGATATTGGCATTAGAATGATGTCCCAAGTTCCCAAGATTTTGGTACATGTATTGATGCTCTAAGGTACCATAAATTAAATTGAAATTAAATAAATAATGAAATATCATGAACTAATAAAATTTGATATCCCTTTGGTATATGGTTTAGACTATGGCATGGGTTGAAGTAGGTATGATGTGGTTGATTATAGAATAATAATTGTGAAACTTGTTTACTTTTGTCTTTAGATATTTATTTTTTATACAACAGTATGCATTATTATTGACTAGATATTTCTTTAGGTGTCATTAGTGGTGTCCTACTAAGTTTTACTCACACCTTAATCAGGCTGAATAATCCTTACCTAAATAGACTTCATGTTTATTGGACAAGACAAGGTTAAGAACCCCATTTTAGATGGATGATTTGGCATTCGGTATGGATCAGGGATGAGAGGATCATACATGATGTCGAGACCTTCTTGGGATATGTCAGTGTGTATTTATTTTAGATTTATATTATACAATCGACACTTATATCGAATGACATGACTAATACTTTCATTTATGGTCATTTTACATGTTTTGGATTTATTAATGTGTTTTCTACTTTATTATTGATTATTATAGTATCTTGGTTATAGTGAATATTGTTTTTTACTATTGTGATACTTTGATAAAAATGGTATGGTCTCCCCACATTACATATTAGACCCTCACTACAAGTCAATAGCCTTTGGCATACGGGATGGTGTTCCTAATATCACATAATGAGCTCACTCTGGGCACCGACATGTGGAACTCAGGTTGAGACATTACAATATGTGGGATCAAAAGCACTTATAAGGAATGTAAAACTTGAGGTTTGATATTTTGTCTCAATTTTCAGTACATTGATACATATTTGGTATTATGCACATATTTACCTTTATGTGGTTTATACACTTACCCTTTGATGAATTTAACATTAATATATATATTTAAGATTCATATATTTTTAATTCATGTTTTCCCTTTAAATGGGTTATAATTTAAAAGTCACCAAATATGTAAGAATTCATTTTACAGTCTCCTTTTTTTCAGATTGATCTTATTTTTGTTAAATTTGTCTTATAATATATCTATATCCCCCATATATTTTATTATCCTATTGATATTTAAATATTTTCTGTGTTTTGTATCAACTTTTCCTATCATTGGAACTTGAATCAAGAAAATAAATGTTTAAAATAAAATATGATCATATTTCTCTTTTGTTCAGGTATATTTCTATGTGCATATTTTTCAAAATGTATTAAAAAAATATTTTTAATATACCCAAATTATTTATTAAGTAAATTTATATTAACCTTGAATTTTTGAAAGGTTTGAAAGGAATATTTCTAACTTACTTTGAAAGGGTAAATTACTACTTTATTTACAAAATTCAGGAATGTTCCTTTTTAATGTATATGGAGTTAAAGGATTTTCCTACCACCATAACCATTTCATTAGATTTAACATATTCTATAATTTTTAAATGATTTTACCAAGAAAATATACAATGAATAAATATTATAATGGTCCACTTTCATTTTCTTTATATCTCCAAAGGATATGATTTTATTAAAAAACATATATTAATGAGGAATTAATTGTCATATTTTTTCAATTATTAATTTTATACTCATTAAATTTATCTTAAGAAATTCACTTTCTTAATATCATTTTTCATAAGACATTACATTTCCCTTAAATATCCATATTCTTTGTATCATGGATATGATTATTACCAAAACCATACACCATTTCCACATATGGTTTCTTACTAGGAAAGTTATTTGATTAGCTGGGGAAATCTTAATACTATTTTTTATTTAATCAATACATATATTTTTTGATAAGTTATGTTTTATATTAATTAAATTTATCATTAAATATATGATTAATTAATTTCACATGCAATGACGAGTGTGTCACAGTTATAGATATCCCCTCAATGCATCGAGAGGTCTCAAGACATAAACCTGTTATCCCAACTTTTAAAATTGGTTTTTTTAGTGTATTCCTACCCATATGTTAAATTTTCTAGGCAAAAGGTATTGATAGAAAATATATAATTATATCTAATATAATGACATCCAACATTAAGTATTTTCTTAATTGGGAAATAATTAATTATTATCAATGAGATTATTTCAGTGATATTATCCATGGATTCATTTAATAATCTATTTATTGATTAAATGTCTTGAATTTTTAGTTATTTCCTTTTACATATTTATTATTCCTTATTTATTTATGATAGCTTACTTTTTTACATAACCCTTAATGAGTGTCTAAGGTCTCCCATTGTTTTTTATTCCCCAAGATATAAACAAGTACATTATGAATAATATTAGGGATGTGAAAATATCTCTTATACTATATGTTTTAATTTAAAATGTAATATAGGAATAATTTATGTATCTTGTTCTTCAAGAAAACTAAAATGCTCGGTCCTTGGTGATGTGATCCCTAGTATTTTATGTTAGTGTAATAAAGTAGGAACTAGATCTAGGTTACTCGAGTTTGGGTTGTTATAGATTTAAAATATATAAATAAACATATATGATATTCATAATAAAATTATACTCTGGATATATAATATATTACATACCTCATTCCACTTACACCAATTAAAAAATACAATTTCAATCATGTGTATATGTGGAATACCACAACCAAGAAGTGATTTGATTCATTTTTCAAGTCATACTTTCATGGGGGATTATGAAATTGTATTTGAATTTTAAAAATTATAATTATTTCATGATTATTATTATAGTGATAATTATACAAAAACACCTTTGACCATGGTAAACCAACTAAATCCATTTCCTAATTATAAATTGAACATCTAAAAACACATGATGTGGATATAAATGATTATGTTATCAAATAACTAATTTTAATAAATTTAATAACATGTTTAATGATATGGTATGAAACCTATATATTGGTTTTAAATAAGTAAATAGTTAATATAACTTTATTATATAGTAAATTATTGGACATACAAAGAATTTTTGGACTCAAGGTAAGGGGTTTGTTAACTCAATTTCAGTTCATTGGGTTATACTTCTACTTCTTTTACTGTGTTCTAAAAATGTATTGGTTTAAATTGACTCTGATTATATTATTTTTCATTTGATATTTTTTTCGATTTTTACCCATAATCACTTAATTTATTAATTATCACTTTAATGAAATGATCTTTTTAAGGATTTGTTTTCCTCAATATTGTTTCTTTAGTACATGCTCCGTAATATGCACCTATATCATTTTATATAGTTTATATGATTCCTTTGGAGATACTATATCATGAATGAATCTATGATCATGATATTTCCGTTGAATTTATCTCTTTCATTAGATATTGATTCAAGTTTTATAATGCATTAATGGGTCTTCATGGTCTCAATTTCAAATCTTTGAGACATAATTCATGTTATGAACCTTGACTTACTCTATATAGTGTACTTACTTCCCCATGAAAATATTTTAACATATCCATTTATAAAAATTATGGGTTTTACATAATCATTTCTATTTTAATCATTCAATGGGATTTTTTACACAAGCAATACCCATGATCTAAGGGTTTCTCAACTCAAACATCCATCTTTGAGAAATGTTTTGATTGATACACTTATTTTCATTTATATAGTGAATATAGTGACTCCTAACATATAATACCCTGAAACTTTTTATACTCATATTAATCTAAAATCCTTTTGATGTTTTTTTTCAAAATATTTTTTTTTGTTTTAATATTTCGTAAAGGGTTTTTCTCTAAAAAAATTGTTTTAAAGGTTTTAAAAAAAATACCCAAACTATTACTCAATTTTTTAATCTAATTTCATGAAATTTATTCTATAATCATAAATGATTTTCTAATGTAATTTTCTAAGATCTTTTATCTTATTTTATATGGTTGTGAGAGTAAATTTCTTAACATTTTTTACACAGGTCATTTTTCATAGACTTTACAATGTTTGAAAATAATGGTTATTTTTAACATTTATGACATCAATTTATTTTATCATCATAAATTATCTTTGTTTTTAATCTTACTTTACATGTATCCATGATTATTTTAAAATAAAACAATCTTCTGTAATTTTTTTGGAAATTGTTTGTTTTTAAGGTATTGAAATAAAAGGGTATTATCGCCTTTTCTCCAAGATATATTTTAAATGTCCTTTTAAAAGTATTTTAAAATATTTCAACATTATTTATTAGTCCAAATGATTAATTTTGAATATGTTCTTATCATACCATTGAATTACATTCTCTAAATGCTTTATTATGATGTATTAAATATATTTTTAGGAAACCTGTTTCTTTTTCATAGGTAAATCAAGATATCATAGTTTTTATGAAATAAAAGAACCAATGTGTTTCCAACAAGCTTGTACCCAAGTGGTATAGCCGACTGTTTGGCATCCAAAAGATCCAGGATCAAATTCGAGCAGGGAATAATTTTTGGGTACTGTAGCAGCTCTATATTAGGGCACTATAGTAGGACTATAGAAATGATGGACTGCAGAAGAAGTGACACTGTATTGGTGGAGGCACTGTAGCAGGAACTATAGTAGCGGTAGTACTGTAGTAGGTAATATAGGACCCCAAATATTATATTAGTATTATGTACTGATGGGAACTTTGTGCCAAAACATGGGCTTCCAAGCCAAGTATTAGGGCCCCTTGGCATTGGGCCTTTTGGATATGCAATGGGTCTCCCTCTAGCTAGTCTATAGAGGTCTTGGCTTTAATAATAAATTGAGGCTTCGGCCCAAACTTTTAAAAAATTAATAATAATAACAATATAAATTATAAAAAATCAATGTGTTTTGTTTGATGATATGGTACATGGAAATTATTGATGAAATAATGATTGGGGTGTGAACCCAAATACATATGGGGATTTCTATGATATGTGATGTTTGGTTTTGTTATAGCCCTAAAATGCATTGGGTAATGATAGAGATAACTAGATGGATGCTACTCTAAATACATTAGGGAGTTATATAACTCCTAAGCATTGAAGTAGTTAATTTATTGTGAGTTACTTTTATGAGAATATAGAGTTTACGGGTTGTAGGTTACTGCTAATAGCTATTTTAATTATCCATGTAGGTGATTCCATTATGAGTTATTGATATTCCAATATTTCTACATTGTTTTTAAATTAAATATATTTTTTATAAGGGATCCCTTAAGGATTGTTTTAACATGACATATTTTTATTAAATTATATAACACTTGGTTTATGTTAAGGATTCATGACATTTATAATGATTTATGATCCAGGATTTTATGTGCATAAAATCCATTATTTTATGATCATGTACTTTGATTTTGTCATAAAATATTTATGTTCATCTTATGATCACGGATTGCATTCAATTTTTAAGTCTTATGTTTACCCTTACTAAGCATTTTATCTCACTCATATTATGTTTTCCATTTTCTAGTTCATTAATAATTATGTTAAATTAATTATATATAGAAAGGTTTCATGCCTGGTGAATTTTATGGGAGATGCTGAAGTATTATTTTTAAATAAGAAATAAGTGTATAGTTCAAATAATGGTCACTTAAATACATGGGCATTTTTATATAATAATTCTTCCAAATTATATAAAACACCAATCTTAAAATTTTATTGGCAATATAAGTGATCCTATATTTAAATTTTATTTTTTATGTCTTGGATTTCTAAAATTGGGTTGTGTTTATCAATATCAAATAAAAAAATGAAATGATTATGTTTTTATCACTAGATCTTGGAATTCGGTTTTAGGGTTGTTATACATTCCCACATTAATACCTTTCTTTATAACCTGAGGAATAGGAAACATAAAAAGGGGAGATCACAAGACCTCAACAAGGAAAATCATGGAAGATATCGATCAATGACCCCAAGTGAGAATATGATAATTATAGTTGAATGAATACATTATCATAACATAAAAAATATCCACAAAATTTCATTGTATAAAATTCACAAGTCAATTAATAAGGATTTCTCATAAAAAATACATGGATCATAAGAGTATGGAATCATTAGTAATAAATCCCGAGACATGAGAGAATATCAAAAGAATAAGACATAAGTTTTTGGCATACACATTACCATATAAAATAATTTCCTTAGTTAAGGCTCACTACCAATACTATCCTAGTGGAAAAATTCCCATTTTGGATTGGGTTAACTCCCAATTCCCATTATTTTCATTGTCAAGGCTCACTTACATGACTATGATAGTGGACATATTGCCTTAATGGACTATGTTAACTCCGTATTCTAGTTCATATTACCTATTCAAACATAAATCATTACCCAATTAAATGTAAGGAAAAATAATTTTTTTCCCACCCATCACATAATGAAAACCATACATGAGCAGGCCACAAGATCATAAAAACATTTATCATTTTATCATAGTGTAATTAACTAGTATGAAATAAATGGGTTTCATGAAATCATCATTAAAACCTCATAATCTTACAAAATGTAGAGAAATAAAGTGGATTATATCATAAGATCATATCCCCAATGAAAAATAATAAAACTTAAAAGATTTTAACATAGATGATAAATCGCCCTTATAAAATCATTTATAATTTTCACTGAAAATAAAGAGAATCATCCCATTTGTTTTGGTAAAATATAAATACTAAAATTACTAGAAAAATAGGGATTGCATTTTTTTTGTAAAACCTTTGAAACATATAAATTAATATTTTTTATTAATGAAGTATATGATGGTGGTAAAATATGTTCATGTCATATACATTAAAAAAGAACATCTATTTACACTTTTGTAAAAAATTAAAATTGATACATGTGAAAATCCGTCAAAATGAATAATTTAAATTAATTATTAAGAAATTAGAAGGTAATGAAAATTGATTTTTTTAAAAAAATTAATTATATTTTAAAAATTCCATAAATAAATTTTAAGAATATTGATATGGAACAAAAATATTCCCAATAGAAAAGAGAAAATAATGTCATATTTTCATTAAAACATTTTCTTGATCATTTTAATCCCAAACTAGAGGATAATGAGTTTAATATATTAAAACATCAAAAATAAAAATATGGGAATAAAATATGTGGGGTTTAGAGGATAATGATTATATAATTTCAGAAAATGTAAATTTATCATAGACAATCCCGTAAAGATTAGATTATAATATAAACCCTCACCTCGAGTCCTAACTTTATTCATGCACACTATCAACCTATTATATTATAAATTTTGATTTATCTTTAATATATAAAATATCTATATTCATATGTTTCATATAATATATCATTACCTTATAAATTCAAAATTCCCATTTATTAACAATTCTCTGCTAAAATCTACATTTTGGTGTTAACAATTCTATTTCTCATGCATGTTTCTATTCAACTGTCTCATTCCATGAACATTAGTCAAGTATTGATCATATAAATAAAATTATATAGTTATAATTATAATATTTTTTATTATATACAATTTTATAACCATTCATATAAATATACAATGATAAATAAATTACATCACTTCGTGAAGACGGTAGTCCATACGTACACTTGAGTGTTATTTTCATTTCCCAAAAAATGGAAAGGAATAAAGGTGAATGTTAATATTTTATCACAAAATTATAATAATATAATTATTATCATATATATTCATTAAAAATATTCTTATTACAATTCATTTTAATAGAAAATAATAAATTAGTCACATCGCATTATGGAGGTGGCAGTCCACACGTATGGACGAGCAACATTATCGGTTTCCATGGGATGGGAGGGTAAGAAGATACATAATATTTTATCTCTAAATAATAATAATAATGTTATAAAAATAATATATAGCCATGAAATATATCTATATTACCCTCCATGATAGAAGGTGAGTAAAAATAAAATACATCACTTCATAGAGACGGTAGTCCATACATGTGCATAAGAAAAGTTTTTATTCTAAATTTGATATGAAGGAGATAAAAAATGTATGTACCATTAACATAAAATCATTTAAATATTAAATATACTAATTTATTCATTTTAATATATTTTTACATTTTTTATAAGAGGTTAATGAATAAATAAACACTAAATATATTGGTAAAGGCAATTACCTCTTGTTTAGCTTTCTTTTATTAATATACACATTAATCCTTCTTGATATGGTTTTTGATGATACAAGTACCCCTATGATATGGGTAGAAAATTATTTAAGGTATTTTGGTATGTATTTCCCAAAATATAGTTCTCTATTGGTGTTGAAAAGTGATAATATGGTGTTCCCTCTAGTAGGTGAGGTCAGTGAAAGATTTTGTAAATACTTGAAACATCGTTATTTAATATATGTATTACTCAAGTAAAGTGGCTAAAAATTATCCTAATTTATAATATAATAAGGAAAAGTTTAAAATAAAATCAAAAAATTATATTTATGAAATTTTTTCATGTTATTAAAATCATATATCTTAGGTCAACCCACCCCCATCAATTTTAACCCTAAATGTGGTAACAAGATTTTTACCATGGTAACTATTCATTATGGATAGAAATTAATTTAAATTATTAAAAAATATAAAATTTTATAATTAAAAAATATTTAATCCATTTAACAAGATTCAATTCCCATATTTTGTAAAAATTTATTCTAATGTTTTTGCAAAAAAATGGGTAAAACCCATTTTAGAGAAAGTTTATTTTTATGTGTAAAAGTGAATTAGTGCATATTTAAGCCAATAATTTTTGAATTTTGTTGATTCCCATGAATTTATTGGATTATTATTAATTAATTAATTTATGTTTTAAATTATAACCATATAAAAATATAATGGAATCATTGAACCACCTCATTCAAGGTAAGGAATCAAAAAGAGTATTTTATTAGAATAAAATATTACTTAGGATCCAAAAAGTCAATAATTGGTTTCCAAATTCAACATAGTTGTTTAAAATGGTTTATTTTAATACATAAAAAAATTCTATAAAAATATTTTACATATTTTTAAGTCACACTTATATCAGAATTATGTCATCAAAGTTACGGTATTCATAAAAATGAAATTTGTCACTATTCAACAAAAAATCCACCACATTAGAAAAATCCCAAAAGAATTAATCAAAGAAAAATTTGATATGGTGAACTGAAAAATGAATTTAATTTTTTAGAACCAAAATTCAAAAATCTTTAAATTTATCTTTCAGATAAGGATTATATAATACACAATAAAATAAATGTTTTTAAAAAAACATTTCTGATGAGCTATGAATAATTGAAGTAAAAAATTTATATAATTGATTTTACTAATTAATTCTTATTTAATGGTATCATAATATATTTCATTTTTTATAAAACAAGGAAATATTTTCTTTAGTTCTGTCTTTTTTGTATTTCCACCTATTGAACAAATTAAATTTACTAAATAAAAATATATTCTAAAATACCTCGGTGTTACAGTTATCACCAACTCCATGAAGTTATATCCTTTGATTAGATATTAATATAATTCATATAGTTATATTACATGAAACATCAATTTATATTAATCAAATTCAATGAATAATTCAGAAAATTTTAGGATTTATTTGGCATGTAAATATTAAAAGTTAATGTTCACTATAAACTTTTACAGCTAGTTTCCAATATGGGAGTCATTGTAAAAGTTATAATCTGGGAGTGGAATATCATTATGAATTATTAAGAAATATAATTAACTAATGTGTTATAATTCATGATTTAATACATTAATTAGCCAATGGTAATTCTGGGGTTCTACTTAAATCCACTTTCATGTGATGGTTGTGATGAATGATTTGTGTGGATTCAATGTTGAGACTCCCAAAACACTGACATATTCTTCTTCTTCTTCATTTGAACTAAGAGACACTAGAACATAATAGAGTAATAAAGGATATTTTTATTAATATTTAAATAATTAATCATGCCATAGGGATACCATCATAGGTGGGATCCTTTTATCTATCATATTGCTGATCAATATTGAACTTATTTGAAGAAACTAGACATGTTATTGTGTCCTACCAGTGTAAGGTACATATGGTTTACATGTTCTTTATTTATTTTTATATATATTTCATATTATTTATGCATGGGTTTCCTTATTATGGGATTAAATCATTTATTCTATTATTATTATACTTCTTATCATCCCTTAAGTTTTATTAGATATTCCAATGTGTATAGAATCATGAAATAATTCAAGAACTATTCTATATTTAACTCATAAAACATACCATATAAGAAATCATAAAATAAGATGTGTTGAAGTGTTCTATTGGTTTTTCATTTCTTTATTATGACATGGGATATCGTAAACTATGATAAATATTTAATTCTTATTTTTATTCAATTCAAATCATATGACACTTGTTATCATAGTGTATGAACTCTCATATTCCATTTTTTGGGAAAAAATCATCAAATTGAAACTATTATATCTTTTATTAGAATTAAAAATGATATGTTGTTTCATAGTGAGTTATTATAGAATTTAGTCATAAAATAATACTAACAAGTTCACTATAGTGAATAATATTTTGTGATATGACTATAAATTATAGAGTGTGGTAAAAATTGATTTCAAGCAGCAGCCTGCATATCAAACCCAATGACAAGCCCTAACTTGTAGAATATGATTTAAGATGAAAAAAATTATTTTTATTTATATACAATTACAAATTGAATTAACTATTCATAAACTATTTATAAAAAATGAAAAGTTCTATATGAGAATATTTATCAATTTATTTAAATTTTAGGTATTATTTTATTTTAATGATTTTATAAGTCATAAAATATATTTTTTAAAAAAAATTATAAATAAATATTTCATAAATATTAAGTGTTAATTTTATGAAAATAACTTTCAAACATATATAGAATGTCCTATGGATTATTGATAATGATTTATTTAGTAATATAAAGGGTTAATTTATAAATATATTATAAGCTAAAAATAATATATAATGTAAATTTTTTGTATTTGAGAAGAATATGAAATTTTCATAATAATTAGATCAATGTGTTCCCATTAAAAGTGTGTTATCTTGAAATTATTAGAACCTCATAAAATAGAGTTTTGTGTTTCATATTATCAAATTTATAAATAATATTTAATAATGTTATATTTAATAAAATGTAAATAATTTAAATAATTGAATTATAAAAATATTAATAATTAATATAAATGTCATATAATTAAAACAAAATTCCATATAATTATTAATATGAAATGTTTATAATATGAATATAAAGAGTTTATATTAAAAATTTAGAAAAAGTCTATAATTAATATAGCTAAAATTATAAAGAATTCAATATTAAGCATTGATTTATGAGTTATTTATAGATATTATTTCATATTTAAAGATTTTAAGGTTTAGTTAATTTAAGTTTTTTCCTTCCTTTATTGTTCATAAATATAAATTTTTTATAAATTATCAATATGTGTATTGTTCATTTTATGTGATAAACTACATCTTATAAATTTTCAAGCTTGCATTACATACTAAAATAACACTACTACAAATACGGCTTTTATCAGTGCTAAAAATGTCCTTTAACAGTGTTAGAAAAGCGCTCTTAATGCCGGCGAAGATAAAGGGGGGTCCCCTTTATCAGTGCTCCAAAAAGCACTGATAAAGGCCCCTTTTTATCAGCGCTAAAAAATGCGCTGATAAAAGGGGTCTTTTATCAGTGCTAAAACAAAGTGCTGATAAAAGGGTCCTTTATTAGCGCTTTGTTTTAGTACTGATAAAAGACCCCTTTATGAGCGCTTCCTTTATCAGCGCTTTCATTTTAGCGTTGACAAAGGACCCCTTTTATCGGCACTTTTTTAAAAGCGCTGATAAAAGGTAAAAATTTAAAAAAAATAAAAAAAAATAAAAAAATAAAAAAAAATATAGCCAATCGGGGGGGGCTTTTATAGTGCTTGACCCCCCCCCCCCCCCTACAGTGCATTTCCGCCCCCCTACAACACCCCACGCACCCCCTCCACCCTTTAATAGTGATTTCTCTCATATTCCCCCATGCGCGCACGCCCCTGCCTCCACTAGGATTTAACTCGAGACCTCCCCCCTGCGCGCCTAAGCCTTTACCACTCCTCTATTTTGATTTGTTTTCCAATTCATGATATCTCTATATATATATTTAGTTATTTAGTTATATTTATTTGTATAGTAATATATATTTATATTAATATATATATAGTTATATTAATATATATCTCTATTTATATATATATATATATATATTTAGTTATATTTATTCGGATAGTAATATATATTTATATTAATATATATATATAGTTATATTAATATATATATATATTTATATTAATATATATATAGTTATATTAATATATATATTTATAGTGATATTAATATATATATTTATAGCGATATTAATATATATATTTATAGTAATATTAATATATATATATATATATTAATATATATATATATAGTTAGATTAATATATATATATATATATAGTTAGATTAATATATAGGTATATAAATATTAATATATTTTTATTTTAAATAAAATGGATATTAGTTATTATTTAGAAAATGCTAATAAATTTTATATGTAAATATATTTTCTTATTTATATTTATAATTAAATTTTTATGTGTGAATATATAAAAAATATGTATATATTGTTATATATTTGATTATAAATAGTAGTGAATTATAAAAAACAATGAAATTTCAAAGAAATAATATCAATATGAATGTAATACCTTGGAATAAATTCAGTCCCCACCAAAAAAGACAATAATACCCCCCTTAAACGAGGCTGAAAATCCACAAAATGTTAAAAAATCGGGCTACCCCGACTTATAAATCAGTTTTGGAGGCCTTCTGGCTCTCTTTTGGCCTCAAAAAAACCTTTACCAAGGTCAACCGGTCCTAGCGACGTAGAGCTCATCACAAGCTTCAATTTGATATGTGGTAGAGCTCAAACGGACACCCGGATCAAAAGTTATGGTCGTTTGAAGTTCAAGTTGCGTTTTCAACATATTTTGGATCTTTTTTTATTTTATTTTTTTTTATTTTTTACTCTTCAAATTGTTATTAAATGACTATTAATCCATAATAATTAGCAAATTATTAATTAAAAATATTTTTTAAATTTTTTTATAAGCCATTTTCACTAAATATATTATATATTAAGTATATTAAGTGTAAATGTATATTTATACTTATCTAAAATATATTTAAAAATTATATATTATATTTATATCAATATAAATATATTTCTATATTTATATATTAATATATTATTTTTAATTAATTTTTTTTTTTTTGAAGTCGACCCTTTATCAGTGCTTTTAAAAGCGCTGATAAAGGCCCCCCTTTATCAGCGCTAACGAAAAAGCGCTGATAAAGGGGGCTACCTTTATTAGCACTAACGAAAAAGCGCTGATAAAGGGGTGCTTTTATCAGTGCTTTTTTAGCGTTGATAAAGGCACCCCCCTTTATCAGCGCTTTTTCGTTAGCGCTGATAAAGGTTGGTGCTGGGAAAAACTATTTTTGTGGTAGTGACAATAATATAAGAATTAGTTTTCATATAACTTGACCATGTTTTGGTATTGAGTTTATAAAATATAAATTATTTATTTACATAGTTTATATTAATTTGATTTTAGAATTATGATTATTAGGATTCAATCTTAAATAAAGTATCCCTGGGTATAAGAACTTTGGGTCAAACTTCTCACTCATGTGGAGGCTTGTGCCTAATTTTATATAAGTGATGGAGGGCTATCCATGTTTCCATACATTCTCAAGTAGATATTTCCAATCTCATATAATTATAAACCTTTATATGAAGAGTTAATGTACCTTATACATGACATGCGTTTTAATATATGTAAAAATGTTTGAATTCAATTTTTGGGTGCATGACACAAACTATGGTTTCTTCAAAGAGTTAAACATCAATATGGATTGAACATATTGATTTATTATTGGTAAGATGGTTACAAAACTAAATTTTTAGAAGCATTCTATATATAAAGGGGATATATGAGATTAGATAGAGAGATTAAATCACATTAAAATATTAAGTGTTATATTGCTTCTATTGTCTCACATTTCAAGACCTCAATATTTTAGTATGGGGGACTCATACAGTGTCGTGATCATAAATTCCCTTATGTAAGGCAAGAAATAAATGAGGAGATAATAAAAGTTTGGTTCCTTGTTCTTTGAATTTGATTTTGGTTACACATAGATGTGAAACCCTAAAGGTTATGATACTAACAGAATAAAGTTGAGTGTATCTACTTGTTGTACTGAATAATGAGTCATTTTCTAGAATTTTTGATAGTTATATATGATATGATTGAAATGTTTTTCCTAGAAGATATATAAATGGATTATTTTTGTGAACAATCAAGTGTATGTCATGATGAAATATAGATCTTAGACTATTAATGGATATGATTTATTCTAAATGGGTTATAATTTCATGGGGAGTTCATTCAATAAAATTATCTAATAATGATATAAAAACATGATACTCATGTGATAAAATCAAATGTTGTAGATAAATAAAATTATCATTATTAAAATTCACATTGAGATTAATCCTTGTGAAGATTATTCTTATTGTGAGAAAATATATATACTGGTAACTTAAAAAAATTTATTATGTATAATGAAAAGATCCACATGTAAGAGAAACAATTTCCTATGAAACCAAGTGTTGAAGTTATTCAACAAGTGAATCTAGATGCTTTTGAATCAAAAAATGATTCACTTTGGGTTTCAAAGGAGTCATATGGAAATGATTTAAGGAATTTAAGTATCCTCTAATATATTCAATAAAAAATGGATATGTTAATAACTTGGTCAGACTATATATTTCCTTAAGGCATGTTTTGGTTAAGTATTTAATCATCTTTTCATCTATAAAGATGCTATGAATATGTGAAAAAATTCAGAAAAATTTTACTTTGTATTTCCATTTGTTGAGGATAAATGTTCTAGGAATGTGATGTCATGTTTCTTATGTATTATAGATAGTACAGGAATGTAAATGTCCAAATAATAATATAGAAAATAGATTGGATAGTCTAATGATACTTATTATAATAGCCAAAGTCATGGAAATTTTATTTTTCCAAGAAGTTGGAGTAAAAATTCATTAATATGGAACATTTTTTAACGCCTAATGATGATTTTTAAACTCCATGGAGTGTCCTTGTAAAATTTCATGGATATAGATATAGATTATTATATTTTTAAGGGTATATAATGTCCTTTTATACATTAAAAATGTTGTAAATATACATGAGTTTAAAATAAATGGAATAATTGAAAAATATTGTAGTTTTCATTAAAATTATGAATAAAATGGTTTTTATATCAAGTATTTTATTATAATGGAATACATATCAATATCATATATATCATAAAATATTTGTATCTTTAACTTATTTTTATTATATTATAATAGAATTAATTTGTTAACAAAGATTTGTTATGAACAAAATGAGATGATTAATTGTATATTATAATAACTTAATATCACTATTTCATAAAGTATCATTCCAGTTAAATTCAATGTCATTTAATCATAAAAAAATTTATAATACTTTGTAAATAAATTATATAAATAGTTAAATTATTTAAATTAGAAAATATGAGGGAATATGATTCTAAGGATGATGATATTAATGTTATAAATAGTTTTATATAGTTTATAAAAGTTGACTATAACTCCCCAAAAACTAGTAACCTAGAGTCAGGAAAAAATTTACTATATTAGTTCTAGATACAAGTGATCTCATCCTGTGGCATCCCGCCTTTTTAATACATAACTTTTCATTACATTTTACATACAGAGGATCTTTTAAGTCCAGTGTCTTGGAAATCAGGAACAATAAAACTTGAATACAACATAAAACATTATTCTAATCCACTTTTAAGGCTTCATAATAGGTTCATCCTATGTACATTTACAGCATCTCATATCCTGGAGAAAGACATTAAAGGAAAGGGTGATCAGAAGGCCCAGTAAGTGTAAATAAGGGAATCAATGTATTTGTGATATCAATAAGAACTTGAATAAAAACATAAAGACATGAGCAATGGAAGAATAGAAATATCATAAAGAAAAGAACATGGAACATAACTTGAATATGTAGCTACAAAATTTCATTTAGACATTCATGAATATATCACCAAGGTCCATCCCCAAGGTGTCATAAAAATTACCAAGGTTATTCACCAAGGTATCGTGAAACTTGTCATCTCTAGAGATTAAATATTTACCCAATGCATTAGAGCACTATCAGGGTGCACCCTTAATATTTATTTACTTACATGTGCACCACATATATCATATTCAAACATTTCATAAATAAACCATACAGAATAAAAGAAATAAGTTTCATTTCAGAATTGTGATGTTTTAAAACCTCTTAAAAATAAGATCATTATATCATTTATAACCCATGGAAAGGGAGTGAGGGTTATATGTATGTCTATTCCAGAATCAAATATATCATATTTATATATTTATAAACACCCATATAAAAAAAATAGGTCTGGGTATTCACATAAATAAACAAGGGAATTTCTTGAGAGAAAGAGATAGAAATTTTGAGGTGAAATTTCTACAGCATAACGGCTATATAACATGGTTTTAGGAAACATTGGAAAGAGAGGATACAAGAGTAACCCAATCATAAATAACTTATAATATAGTATAAATATAGAAAAACATGTAGATAAGAACATGGTATGGAAATTTTAATGACATACAACTTGAAAAGGAAACATGAAAGAAAAGAGAAGACGTGATTCCTTTTACGAGAAATTCGACAGCCTAACGGCATCACTTAAAAATTCAGAAAACAAATTGATGAGAAAATAAAGGGTCTCTCATAATATGGAAATAAAATGGAAAGTAATATGAACATATAATAACATACCCTCAATATAAGTAGATGGAAAATATAAGACACAACATAAATGAGGTCATGACTTAAAAGAGGAGGGTGAAAGGATCCCTTACCTTGAAGAGTAACATCGAAATCTTGAAGGTCGAGACCTTGGGAGGATTGATGGAACCTTGGGAGGACTCCTTGGAAGGTAAGGAGACCAGAACTTAGTTGAGGAGGATTTTGAAATGAAATGAATGAGGGAAAGTCATGGTATTTATAGGAGAAGTGAGGGGACAAGACATTAATGGCCAAGGGACACCTCATCAGTGGTATTGGCAAAACCATGGGCTTGCCCATGGTTTTTGCCCATGGTATTGGCCATTTTGAACACCTCTTAACTTATATTACTATTCATAAGTCTACTATAATGATTACATAATTATTACATCCTTAATGATGTCATTAAACACCTGAAAGTAACAACTGTATTTTCACTATTCACCGAAAATTCATTTTTTTCAAAAAAATCCCCAAAAATCACCTTAAACTAATATCGATGCTCTGAATTCAAAAATGAACCCAATTTTATAAAAAAAATTCTAAATATTTTTAATTTAATTTTTAATTAAAAAAAACACTATTCACCCGAAAAAACTAATACTTGACTAATAATTTCTGAAAAAGTTATTTACCTATTTTATTTAATCACATTACTTAATCAAGGTGCCTAAATTATATTAATACTTTCTTTAAATTAGATTACTAATCCATTTGGTCACATTACTAATCCTAAGCACAAAATCACTATTCATAATTTACTATTCACAAAAAATTAAGATGGTCTTATTAGATTCTAAATTTCTTTCTGAACAAATTTCCAGAAGACCTTTTTTTGAAAATAATTACACATCATTAATTATTTAAGGTTTACATTAATATTTTAAAATATCCCCTTTTCCAAAATTCATCAATATACATCCTATATTTATTCGAATATCTGAAAAAAACACAATCTTCACCATAGGAAGAAATCACAATTCTATTTATCTCAAAGGATTACACATAGTAGTTATGGTCTCGTTACATAGCCCCTTATAACCCTAGAATAGGACCTAAGTGTAAGGTGTGCTAAGGTGAGATAATCCAAGGGTGGCTCGGCCAACATTGTGTAGCGACTCGGGTTTTTGGCCCTGTCAGACTTTGGAATATTTCTACGAATAATTCCAGAGCTAGGCGCGAAGACGTCGTGCGATTCCGAGGCCCGGTGTGCCTGGAATTAATTTTATAAAAATATTAAGTATTTTTATACTATGCACGTGGCGGGGGTGTGATATCTCCTAAACCGTAGCTCAGAACGGGAATCTGAGGGCACGGTTGCGTCCGGAACGTGCCGTTTACCCTAGGCAGGGTGTAAACTTTGCGGGCGCGGGCCTGCGGTGAGAAACGCCACCAGGGGCGTTTCCGTAAATAAGTAGCAACTTAGTGGGCGAGCGTCGGCTCGAATAACTTCTGAACGGAGTCTCGGATGGAAAATCTGAGACCGCCATTGTGTTCAGAACGGTGCGTTTACCCTAGGGGTGACCTTACTTTTGTTCGCATCGGGCGTCGGGTCCGAGGCGGGTTTGGCGCCGGCGGGCCGCTGATATAAATATCAGCGCCCCCCTCCCCTTTTAATCGTTCTTCGTCATTCTTCGCCGTTCTTCGCCGCCACTCCGCCGAATCGAGCAAACGGAGCGCCCACGAGCTCAGAATTCGACGGCGGACGTTCCAGGAGCGCGCAACGGAAGCTCTGGAGCGCAGATCTGAGGCAGAACGTCGGTGTTTCGCTCGCGAGGTAGGCGGTTTGAGTTTTACAATCCCGGATCCCGTTTTTGTGTTGTTTTTCTTCAAATTTTCATATGGGTTGTATAGTTCGGGTCCCGAGCTTTCCAAAACATGTTTCGGATCTGAATTTGGAGCACCGGGGTGCTCTCGGTGGCTCCCGGAAGTTTTCCGGCATAAACCCGGTTTTCCGGCGGCAGCCATGGCGGAATCCGGCAACGGCGCGGCGGCGCGGCGGCGGTTTCCGGTAGCGGCGGCGGCGGCGCGGCGGAGTCCGGCGGCGGCGCGGCGGAGTCCGGCGGCGGCGCGGCGGAGTCCGGCGGCGGCGCGGTTGTTTCCGGCGACCCTGCGGTGGTCCGGCCAGTTTGTTCCGGGGGTTCTTTAAACCCCCGTAACTCGCAAACCGTAACTCCGATTTGCGAGCCGTTTGCGGCGACGCGCTCCTTGCATCGAGACGGACCTTTGAAATCACTTTGAGAATTTTATGGTTCGGGATCGTGGCCCGGGAGTTAGAAACGTCGTATAAAATAATATTATTTTATTATTTTACGACTTCGGGCCGTTGTAACTTCTACCCGGAGCGTCCGTTTGACGTGTCGTCAGTGGCGTTGTGACCCTGATGGTACGACGGACTTTTTGAGATGGTTTCCAGGTGTTGGGACTGAGAACGGGGTGCGGGCCCCACGAGGCCGGCTTTTGGCGTTTGCTGAGAAACGCAGCTTTTGCACCAGGAGTCCGTTTTTGGCGGATGAATAGTCGATCCTGTGTGGTTTTCCGAGGGGATTGCAATGGTGCAATCCGTTCGATGAGTTTCGGAATCTAGGCGTGGGCCCCACCCGAGCTGGCCTTCGGTGAATAGTACCTTTTTCACCGGGAGTCCGTTTTGGGCGAGTGAGTAGTCGATTCCGCTTGTTTTTTCGAGGGGATCGCCGTGGTGCGATCCGCTCGATGGGTTTCGGGATCGTTGTGTGGGCCCCGCACGAGCTAGCTACGGTGAATAGTGCATTTTTCACCGGTGCTCCGTTTCGGGCGAGTAAACAGCCTATCCTGCGTGTTTTTCCGCGTGGAACGCGATGGTGGCCTCAGTTTTGGCTTCGGAGGTGCGCAGTGTGTCTTTGGGGTGAGTCGCTCGGGTTAGCGATGTTTGGACCAGCAGTGGTTGAGGGTTCTCCTTTGGTTCGTTCCTACGAGGGTTCGTGTGGTATCACAACCTTCGTATGGGTTTATGATCCTCTCGATGTGATGTTTAAACTGTTAGAGTTGTGGTATCCCTCCGGTGGGCCCGGAGTGGATCCTCTAGCATCTTTACCCTAGATCGGGTTCTTGGTATCGCTGTGACCACTTATTCACGGGCAGCGATCCCCTATCTAGCAGGTTAACCCCGTAGGGTTTGTGGCATCATCGGGAATATGATCCCCTACACGGTGGGTCGTGCATAGTAGGGTTGTGGCATCGTCGGGTTTACGATCCCCTACTCAGCATGTTGTATATAGTAGGGTTGCGGCATCGTTGGTTATACGATCCCCTACTCAGCGCTTGGTGTCGGTAGGGTTGTGGTATCGTTGGTTATGCGATCCCCTACTCAGCGCGTGGTTTCGTTAGGGTTGTGGCATCGTCGGTTCGATCCCCTCCATCGCGAGTTATCCCATATAGGGTTCTGGTATCGTCGTGACCATCTTTATATGGACGATGATCCTCTATCTGAGTGTGAAGCTTCTGTCGAGTGCAGATCGGGTTGTGGTATCCCCCAGCGGATCCTGGGTGTGATCCCCTATCTGTGATAACTACGTATGCCAGATCGGGTCGTGGTATCCCCCAGCGGACCCTGGGAGTGATCCCCTATCTGTGAGCTACGTATACCGGAGTGGGTCTTGGTATCCCCTAGCGGACCCTAGCGGCGATCCCCTATCCGAGGAGTTTGGTGGTTATGGTGTTTCAGCGATGTTTCCTCAGTGATGTTATCCGACGAGCGTGGTCTCTCGGGTGAGCATCTGAGATGTTTGTTTGGGACCCGATGGAGTGTATCGCTCGGATGAGTGTCATTTGGTATGACATTGTTCGTGGTGTACTCTCCTGGTTGTGTACAATTGCTGGTGATGAGGTCGGTACCTCTTGTGGCTTTGTGGCGTGAGCTGTGTATATCTGGATTTGTTCAAGGTGTATGTATGGGCATACACCTGAGCTGAGCTGAGTTGACTTGTTGTGTTTAGCCGAGGATGGTCACGAGATGGAGTTTCTCTCTCTTCTGGGTTCCCTCTGGCTGGGTTGAGCGGACTGTTGCCTTTCAGTTGCTCCCTTGGGTTTTGGGTTTTTGGGTGCCTACTGAGTATGTTTATACTCACCCCTGCACGGGCTTTGCCCGCACATGTTTGTGTCTTGTGCAGACCACAGGCCTTTTGACGGAGTCCCAGGAGGACCCGGAGCAGGCGGAGCTTAGTGAGCGAGTTGACTGGGGTGTTTACCGGAGTTGTGTCGAGGGAGCTTTCCGGCGGGTGTTTGTGGCAGCGTTCCCCTTCTTCAGAGCAGGTTGGACGTGCTTTGTAGTTTTCTTTTGGTGGGCCCTGTTTTGCCCTTGTACTTTTGCTGTTGCACTCTGGTTTGGGATAGATTGTATGCATGCATTTACTTTTCAGTTTCTATATCTCTGCACTGTTTCATGGAGGTGTTTTTGGGTGCGTGTGTACAGGTACCATAGGCTAATGCCTCCCATGTGTGTGATAGCCTAATCGGCGCTAGTCGCCCGCCCCTGGCCTATTGGAGGCGGGCTTGGGGAGTCGCGGCTCGAGCCCCGTTGGGTCGGGTCGTGACAGAGTGGTATCAGAGCAGGTTCCACCTTTGGGGTCTCAGAGCGTAGCTGGTCTAGCTGTGAGCTTGGTTTGGGTTGCATAGCGGCAGTGTTAGGGTGTTTCGAGTTCGGATTTCAGGCCAGGGACTCCAGTGTTGGTGCGGCGGCCGACGTATCCATACACCAGGACTCTGATAACCTGCCTTTCGAGTCGGTACATTCGTACACTGGTCGCGGGGACATCATGGTACATGCATCATATAGGACTGGGTTTTTGGTTTTTCCTTGTCCTTCTTGAGTCAGCTCTCCAGATATACTCTTTGACTGTGGTGTGTTTTGAATGTATTTCAGGATGCCTCCACGACGACAGCCAGTGAGGGTTCCGCAGCAGGATTGTGCTGATGACCCGCCCCGTGTAGTGGTTGTGGAGCAGGGCGCAGGTTCTGAGGTTGCACCTCCAGGTGGTCTGCCAGTTGAGCCACCACCTGTCGAGCAGCTGGTTGTGCCGGCGGGGCAGGACGAGGTTGCGCGCAGGCTGAGTGCGCTGCACGAGTTCCAGAGGCAGCGACCTCTGAGGTTCCGGGGTGATCCAGACCCCCAGGCAGCTGATGACTGGCTTGAGGCAGTCACCCGAGTTTTCCGCCTAGTGAGGACACCTCCAGATCAGATGGTGGTCCTAGCGGCGATCCTTCTGCATGGTTCTGCTGGGCGATGGTGGAGTTTGGTGACGCAGTCCCATGACGAGGAGACGCTCACGTGGGCAGATTTTGAGTGGCTCTTCAGAGAGGAGTTCTATCTGGTGACGCTGAGGTCAGTGCGGATCCAGGAGTTTCTGCAGCTTCGTCAGGAGAGTATGACTGTGTCGGAGTACTCAGCGAGGTTCACAGACCTGTCGCGCTACTCCCTGGATATGGTTCGAGACCCGTTCTTTAGGGCTCGGACCTTCGAGCAGGGATTACGCCGGGATATCCGAGCAGGTGTGGTTTCCCAGTGTCTGCCCACCTATGCTGGAGTGCTGGAGCGAGCGCTGGTGGTGGAGAGCTTTCTGGCCGAGCAGATCTCGCCTGTTAGTGCTGGGCACTCGAGAGCGGAGACTTCGTCGGTCGGATCGGCATCTGGTAGCCGACGTCAGACTCAGGGGTCTGGACGTGGCCGATGTTTCAGGAGGCGACCCCAGGATGGGGGGTCTGAGCCTCGGAGCTCACAGGGCTCGCAGGCCAGTTTTGGTCAGCCGCAGGAGAGGCGGTGTTACGCTTGCGATGGTCGGGGACATCTTGCTAGAGATTGTCCGACCCGACGTGCTGCTGAGAGGGAGCCGGTCGATGGGCCGCCTTGGCAGAGGCAGCGTCTCGAGCAAGGAGGTCTGCATGGCGGCGGACGTGGCGTCGGAGCTGGTGCAGCGGGAGGCGGTGGTAGACAGTACCAGTTGCCACCACCCCCACCCCCAGGTGGTCCACGCCAAGCTAAGGGAGCTGGTGGTCGAGGGCGAGGATAGCTGCATGCCCTGGAGGCTGTTGACCCAGAGGCACCGCGGATGGATAGAGGTACGCCTTGTGTCTTTTCTACTTACTGCAGTAGTTTGTCAGACACTGTTTAGCGGTACTCTTTCCTTTTGTTGCTTGCTCGAGTTTTGTTCAGGGCGTTGGTAAGACCCTGAGTGGTTGTTGTTGGTGAGCTCGCTGGTGTGTGAGACCCAGTTGAGAGTTCAGTCGCTTTCCTTGTGCTTGGGGCTTTTCGGGGACGAAAAGTTCTAAGGGGGGAGGATGTAGCGACTCGAGTTTTTGCCCCTGTCAGACTTTGGAATATTTCTACGAATAATTCCAGAGCTAGGCGCGAAGACGGCGTGCGATTCCGAGGCCCGGTGTGCCTGGAATTAATTTTATAAAAATATTAAGTATTTTTATACTATGCACGTGGCGGGGGTGTGATATCTCCTAAACGGTAGCTCAGAACGGGAATCTGAGGGCACGGTTGCGTCCGGAACGTGCCGTTTACCCTAGGCGGGGTGTAAACTTTGCGGGCGTGGGCCTGCGGTGAGAAACGCCACCAGGGGCGTTTTCGTAAATAAGTAGCAACTTAGTGGGCGAGCGTCGGCTCGAATAACTTCTGAACGGAGTCTCGGATGGAAAATCTGAGACCGCCGTTGCGTTCAGAACGGTGCGTTTACCCTAGGGGTGACCTTACTTTTGTTCGCATCGGGCGTCGGGTCCGAGGCGGGTTTGGCGCCGACGGGACGCTGATATAAATATCAGCGCCCCCCCCCCCCCCCTTTTAATCGTTCTTCGTCATTCTTCGCCGTTTTCTTCGCCGCCACTCCGCCGAATCGAGCAAACGGAGCGCCCACGAGCTCAGAATTCGACGACGGACGTTCCAGGAGCGCGCAACGGAAGCTCTGGAGCGCAGATCTGAGGCAGAACGTCGGCGTTTCGCCCGCGAGGTAGGCGGTTTGAGTTTTACAATCCCGGATCCCGTTTTTGTGTTTTTTTTCTTCAAATTTTCATATGGGTTGTATAGTTCGGGTCCCGAGCTTTCCAAAACATGTTTCGGATCTGAATTTGGAGCACCGGAGTGCTCTTGGTGGCTCCCAGAAGTTTTCCGGCGAAAACCCGGTTTTCCGGCAGCGGTCATGGTGGAATCCGGCGACGGCGCGGCGGCGCGGCGGCGCGGCGGCGGTTTCCGGTGGCGGCAGCGGCGGCGCGGCGGAGTCCGGCGGCGGCGCGGCGGAGTCCGGCGGCGGCGCGGTTGTTTCCGGCGACCCTGCGGTGGTCCGGCCAGTTTGTTCCGGGGGTTCTTTAAACCCCCGTAACTCGCAAACCGTAACTCCGATTTGCGAGCCGTTTGCGGCGACGCGCTCCTTGCGTCGAGACGGACCTTTGAAATCACTTTGAGAATTTTATGGTTCGGGATCGTGGCCCGGGAGTTAGAAACGTCGTATAAAATAATATTATTTTATTATTTTACGACTTCGGGCCGTTGTAACTTCTACCCGGAGCGTCCGTTTGACGTGCCGTCAGTGGCGTTGTGACCCTGATGGTACGACGGACTTTTTGAGATGGTTTTCAGGTGTTGGGACTGAGAACGGGGTGCGGGCCCCACGAGGCCGGCTTTTGGCGTTTGCTGAGAAACGCAGCTTTTGCACCAGGAGTCCGTTTTTGGCGGATGAATAGTCGATCCTGTGTGGTTTTCCGAAGGGATCGCAATGGTGCAATCCGTTCGATGAGTTTCGGAATCCAGGCGTGGGCCCCACCCGAGCTGGCCTTCGGTGAATAGTACCTTTTTCACCGCGAGTCCGTTTTGGGCGAGCGAGTAGTCGATTCCGCTTGTTTTTCCGAGGGGATCGCCGTGGTGTGATCCGCTCGATGGGTTTCGGGATCGTTGTGTGGGCCCCGCACGAGCTAGCTACGGTGAATAGTGCCTTTTTCACCGGTGCTCCGTTTCGGGCGAGTAAACAGCCTATCCTGCGTGTTTTTCCGCGTGGAACGCGATGGTGGCCTCAGTTTTGGCTTCGGAGGTGCGCAGTGTGGCTTTGGGGCGAGTCGCTCGGGTTAGCGATGTTTGGACCAGCAGTGGTTGAGGGTTCTCCCTTGGTTCGTTCCTACGAGGGTTCGTGTGGTATCACAACCTTCGTATGGGTTTGTGATCCTCTCGATGTGATGTTTGAACTGTTAGATTTGTGGTATCCCTCCGGTGGGCCCGGAGTGGATCCTCTAGCATCTTTACCCTAGATCGGGTTCTTGGTATCGCCGTGACCACTTATTCACGGGCAGCGATCCCCTATCTAGCAGGTTAACCCCGTAGGGTTTGTGGCATCATCCGGAATATGATCCCCTACGTGGTGGGTCATGCATAGTAGGGTTGTGGCATCATCGGGTTTACGATCCCCTACTCAGCATGTTGTATATAGTAGGGTTGCGGCATCGTTGGTTATACGATCCCCTACTCAGCGCTTGGTGTCGGTAGGGTTGCGGTATCGTTGGTTATGTGATCCCCTACTCAGCGCGTGGTTTCGGTAAGGTTGTGGCATTGTCGGTTCGATCCCCTCCATCGCGAGTTATCCCAGATAGGGTTCCGGTATCGTCGTGACCATCTTTATATGGACGATGATCCTCTATCTGAGTGTGAAGCTTCTGTCGAGTGCAGATCGGGTTGGGGTATCCCCCAGCGGATCCTGGGTGTGATCCCCTATCTGTGATAACTACGTATGCCAGATCGGGTCGTGGTATCCCCCAGCAGACCCTGGGAGTGATCCCCTATCTGTGAGCTACGTATACCAGAGTGGGTCTTGGTATCCCCTAGCGGACCCTAGCGGCGATCCCCTATCCGAGGAGTTTGGTGGTTATGGTGTTTCAGCGATGTTTCCTCAGTGATGTTATCCGACGAGCGTGGTCTCTTGGGTGAGCGTCTGAGATGTTTGTTTGGGACCCGATGGAGTGTATCGCTCGGATGAGTGTCATCTGGTATGACAGTGTTCGTGGTGTACTCTCCTGGTTGTGTACAGTTGCTGGTGATGAGGTCGGTACCTCTTGTGGCTTTGTGGCGTGAGCTGTGTATATCTGGATTTGTTCAAGGTGTATGTATGGGCATACACCTGAGCTGAGCTGAGTTGACTTGTTGTGTTTAGCCGAGGATGGTCATGAGATGGAGTTTCTCTCTCTTCTGGGTTCCCTCTGGCTGGGTTGAGCGGACTGTTGCCTTTCTGTTGCTCCCTTAGGTTTTGGGTTTTTTGGGTTCCTACTGAGTATGTTTATACTCACCCCTGCACGGGCTTTTCCCGCACATGTTTGTGTCTTGTGCAGACCACAGGCCTTTTGACGGAGTCCCAGGAGGACCCGGAGCAGGCGGAGCTTAGTGAGCGAGTTGACTGGGGTGTTTACCGGAGCTGTGCCGAGGGAGCTTTTCGGCGGGTGTTTGTGGCAGCGTTCCCCTTCTTCAGAGCAGGTTGGACGTGCTTTGTAGTTTTCTTTTGGTGGGCCCTGTTTTTCCCTTGTACTTTTGCTGTTGCACTCTGGTTTGGGATAGATTGTATGCATGCATTTACTTTTCAGTTTCTATATCTCTGCACTATTGCATGGAGGTGTTTGTGGGTGCGTGTGTACAGGTACCATAGGCTAATGTCTCCCATGTGTGTGATAGCCTACTCGGCGCTAGTCGCCACCCCCTGGCCTATTGGAGGCGGGCTTGGGGAGTCGCGGCTCGAGCCCCGTTGGGTCGGGTCGTGACAATTGCCTAAGTAGTGATTTCGATAAGCTTGAACTTTTCCCAAAGGTGATTCCGCTCCAACTTCACACGATGAAGTTCATCTTAGGTTTGGTCTAGATCAAATCCCAAAGGTGCGACCTCCTTCCCAAGTTCCATCAGATGGGATTCAAATGGCCTGAGTCTACTAGAGGAGGCCATCAAATCTTCTTTCTGTATTAAATAACCAAGATCACTTGTATTTAGAGACAATAATCGCAACATTTAGTTTCCAACGGTCATATTGACCAACAGTCATATAACAGTCAAAACCCAACAGTGTCATTTTAATTATACTCATTTTATTAAATTAAATAGTTTTTTTGAGTATAAAATAAAATAACACACAAAAAATTACGAAACAAAATTTATTCAAAATTTCGGGTCGTTACATTCTTCCCCCATTAAGAAATTTCATCCCCGAAATTTTTAACTCATACCCTCAGAGGAGAGAAGGTGTGGGTACTTCTACCTCATAGACTCCTCTGGTTACCACATGGCTTCTTCACATTTGTGGTTTCACCACAACACCTTAACAAGGTGGGTGGTCTTGTTGTGTAGAACCTTGTCTCTATGATCCAAGATCTCCACCGACTACTCCTTATAAGAGAGGTCGTGTTCCAGTTGTAACACCTTTGTGTTTAGTACATGTGAAGGGTTAGGTATGTACTTCCTCAAGAGGGATACATGGAAGACATCATGAACTTGTGCTAGATTTGGAGGAAGTGGAAGCCGATAGGCCACTGCTCCCACAGGATCAAGTATTTCATTAGGGCCAATGTACCTAGGGATGAGCTTCGCTTTCTTCCCAAATCTCATGACTCTCTTCCAAAGTGAAATTTGAATAAAGACCTTGTCACTAACATCAAACTTTAAGTCCCTTCGACGGTTGTCAGCATAGCTCTTTTGCCGACTCTGAGCAGCCTTAATGTGTTGTTGGATGGCAAGGACTTTTTTTGTCATCTCTTGCACAAGATCAGGCCCAAAAATCTTTCTCTCACTAGATTTATCCCAAAAAGTATGATTTCTATATCGCTTCCCATATAAAGCTTAATAGGGTGCCATTTGAATGCTTGAGTAGAAGCTTTTTTTGTAAGAGAACTCAACTAAAGGGAGATGTTGATCTCATCTACCTTTAAATTCGATTGATCACATTCTCAGCATGTCCTCGAGTGTTTGAATAGTCCTTTTATATTGTCCATCAGGTTGGGGGTGATAAACCGTACTGAAATTCAATTCAGTGCTTAGAGATTTTTGAAGACTTCTCCAGAATTTTGATGTGAACCTTGGATCAAGATCAGATACGATAAAAAGTGGAACTCCATGCAGCCTTACCACTTTCTTCACATAAATCCTGGAAAGTTGATCAAGAGAGAAATCTTCCTAGATAGAGATAAAATGGGCAGTCTTGGTGAGACGGTCCACAATAACCCACATCACATTTTTTCCTTTGGGAGTTCTCAGAAGACCAGTGATGAAGTCCATAGTGATATTGTCCCACTTCCATGTTGGTATGGGTAGTGGTTGCAATATCCCTTTAGGAAGTTGTCACTATGCCTTCACTTGTTGACATACTAGGCACCTTGATGTGTAGTTAGAAAACTCCCTTTTCATGTTATCCCACCAATAATGATCACGAAGGTCCCTATACATTTTTGTGCCTCCAGGATGGATAGAGAAAGTAGAGCTATGAGCTTCATCCATCAGCTCCATTTTATTTCCAGAATAGATAGAACACGTAGTCTTGTAAAAAATCTCAATACACCTTCTTGATCAATATTGAACTCAGGAAACTTTCCGTCTTTTATAGTCTCAAACTTCTCTTGTAACAAAGGATCTTCTTTCTGAGTTGTCTTTATCCTCTCTAGTAATGACGATTGAGAAATCATTTGTGTTAGGTTTGATGATGTCCCTTTCCTTATAATTCCCATGTCCAGCTTTAATAGGTCATTGATTAAAGGATCTTTTTGAATCCTCATCATGGAAAAAACAACTGGGTCTTTCCTACTTAATGCATCAGCAACTTTGTTTGCTCTTCCAGGGTGATAATGAATTGAAAAATCATAGTCTTTAAGAAGTTCCAACCATATCCTTTGTCTCATGTTCAATTCCTTTTGTGTGAAAATATACTTCAAACTTTGATGGTTTGTGTATATATCACATTTCTCCCCATAAAGATAGTGCCTCCATATCTTCAGAGCAAAAACAACTACAGGCATATCCAGATCATGCGTAGGATAATTCTGCTCATGAATCTTCAATTTTCGAGATGCATAAGCAATGACCTTGTCATTTTTCATGAGGATGCACAAAATACCTTTTAGAGATGCATCACTAAAAATAATGAATCCTTCTCCACTTGAGGGTAGAGTTAACACAAGTGCAGTAACCAATCTATTCTTCATCTCTTAGAAACTTTCCTCACACTCCTTTTTACAGATGAACTTGACCCCTTTTCGATTTAACTGGGTTAATGGATTAGAAATTAATGAAAATTTTTTCACAAACATCCTATAATATCCTGCTAATCCAAGAAAACTACGAATCCCATTTATCATTTTAGGTTGAGGCCACTCCTTTATAACTTTTTTCTTTGTAGGTTCAACCGTTATTCCTTCATTGGTTACAATGTGCCCTAAGAAAGCGACTTGTTGTAACCAGAAATCATATTTACTAAACTTTCCAAAAAGCCTCTCCTTCCGTAGAGTTTTCAAAATAACCCTTAGATGATCTTCATTCTCCTCGCGACTTTTGGAATATATCATAATATCATTAATAAAAACTACCACAAAGTTATCAAGGTAGTCCTTAAAGATTCTATTCATCAAATCCATAAAAATATCAGGTGCATTAGTCAGTCCGAAGGGCATAACAACAAACTCATAATGCCCATATCTTGATCAGAAGGCAGTTTTTGGAATATCTTCTTTCTTCTCCCTCAATTGATGATAACCAGATCGAAGATCAATCTTAGAGAAGAATTGATCCCCACAAAGTTGGTCAAATAAGTCATAAATTCTTAGAATAGGGTATTTTTTTCTTCACTGTGATCCCATTCAGTTCTCTATAATCAATGCATACATGTATCGATCCATCCTTCTTCACAAATAGAACAGGTGCTCCCCAAGGAGATACACTTGGTCAGATAAATGCCTTCTCTAAAAGATCTTTGATTTGTTTCTTTAATTCCCCCTGCTCCACATTTTCCATCCTATATGGGGTCTTTGATATCAGATGAGATCCAGGTATGAGTTCGATGGAGAAATCCACCTCTCTTTCTGGGAGAGGTCCAGGCAACTCCTCTGGAAATACATCAATGTATTCCTGGACGATGGGGACATTTTCTATCATCAAAACCTCATCTCCTTATTCTTCTTCAATGATCAACTTCATTAAGAAGGATATAGGGGGTTATTTTAGACAAATATGAGGTTGATATATCTCTCCTTGGAAGATAATTGTAGGTTTTCCATTCAAGACTACTGATATTTCCTTGCTTCTGCAATTGATCTTAGCATTATACTTTGAGAGCCATTCCATCCCTAGTATAATGTCGAATTCCAGCATGTGAATGACTACTAGATTTGTGATAAGATTGTGCTCACTAAAGTAAATGCTAGGGTTTCTAAACACTGATGATGCTTGGATAGTCCCCCCAGGAGTCTTGAATGAAAACTCTACTTTTAGCAATTCGGGGGTTGATTCTAAATTCCTTGCAATCATGGAGGAAATAAAGGAATGCGTAGAACCAGAATCAAACAAAGTAATTTCTATCTTTGAGAGGAAAACAAGAGTACCTCGTACCACATCATTTGGAGTATCAACTTCAGTTGTCATGATAGAAAAAAGCACAGCCTTGATCCCTTGGCCTTTGCTGAGGATGATGGTGGTTCCCCTCCACTGCCCTCGGATTTGGATAGTGATTGGAAAAGTGTCCACATTGTCCACACTTGAAGTACTAGACATCAGGTAGGGCCTGCACCATCTTCCCCTTGTTGTTTGTGTTTGGAAGTTGACATTTCACATCTCCATGACAATTCCTCGCAATATGGCCATCTCTGCCACACTTGTAGCACTTCCCACTCCTAAGCAGGAAGTTCTCTGAATGCTTATTCCCACATTTATTACAGGTGGTAAGTTGTACTTTCTTTCCTCCTCTTCCCTGATCAAAATTCCTCCCTAAGTCGGGCTCTATCGATCTCTTCTTATCATTGGATTTATGAGACCACTATGTCTCACCAAACTCTAGCTCGACTTTCATCACACTCCGCATGATATCCTAGTAGCTATCATAATCTCAGTTGGCTAGATTATTCCACAGATGAGGTCTCAGTCCACTTATGAATCTTTCAACCTTACCGTTTGGATCCATGACAAAGCTAGAGGTATATCGTGAAAGCCTTGTGAAGTTCATCTCGTAGCTTCCCACAGATTCATTATCCTTTTGCTTCAGCTTGAGAAACTCCTCTATTCTTGTTCTCATGGAATGAGGGAAATACTTACTGAAAAATATCCCTATGAACTCTTCCCACTCCATAGCTTCAACTTCCACTCTTTACCTCGTGTTTTTGATCAGTTCCCACCACTTATCAGCTTCTCCCTCTAAGCGATAGACAACTTAGTTGACCTTCTCTTACTCTAAACAACGTATCACAGAAAAGATATTCTCTATAGAGATGATCCATTGCTCAGAAATCAATGGGTCAGTCGATCCACTGATGGTTGGTGGTTGTTTCCGCATAAAGGACTCAACAGAATGTTGTTCCCTTCATGGTGAGATCAGCCTCTCAGCTTGATTCAATTTATTACTTATAACTTGAGTCAATTGGTTCATCATTCGCATAAATTTTTCCATTCCGGCTTCTATTGGAGGGTCGTCAGCGCATGGTCCATTGCGGTCACCATTTGTATGGTTCCTCCTATTGCCCGCCATTTTCTAAAAGAATAAAATCTTAGTGAGAAAATTGTTTCATTTACGAATCTTTTAACTATAAAGGATTCTATGTCTTAAAACTTCATGCTTAAATAATTATATTTCTCTATAATTCATTCATAATGATTCATAAAAAGCTTGCGATTAACCAAACATATCCCCCGGGTGTGTTGTAACCAAGAGTGCAGCAAGGCCCATTGTCGTGCACCAGTTCCCATTCTAGTCTAGCTCAAAGCGGTGTTTTCAGGTTTTACCTCTATGTACTTATGTGCCAGAGCTACCTCTACCTACTCGTATACAGTCAGGGATATATTTGTTTGATAAACCACTTACTCAATACTCACCAAAATACCATGAAGTTTTCCATATATCTAAACATTTATATAGGGTTCTTCCTAATGTTTTCATAGCCTAATTTCCATAAATAACTAAACTATCCTTTGATACCAACTATGGCATCCTACCTTTTTAAAACATAACTTTTTATTACATTTTATATATAGAGGATCTTTAAAGTCTAGTGTCTTGGAAATCAGGAACAATAAAACTTGAATACAACATAAAACATTCTTCTAATCCACTTGTAAGGCTTCATCATAGGTTCATCCTATTTAAATTTACTGCATATCATATCTTGGAGACAAACATCAAAGGAAAGGGTGAGCAGAAGGCCTAGTAAGGGTAAATGAGGGAATCAATTTACTTGTGACATCAATAAGAACATGAATAAAAACATAAAGACATGAGAAATGGAAGAATAGGAATATCATAAAGAAAAGAACTTGGAACATAACTTGAATATGTGGATACAACATTTCATTTATACATTCATGAACATATCACCAAGGTCCGTCCCCAAGGTGTCATAAATATTACCAAGGTTATTCAATAAGGTATCGTGAAACTTTTTATCTCTAGAGATCAAATCTTTACCCAATGCATTGGAGCGCTATCAGGGCTCACCCTTAATATGTCTTTACTTACATGTGATCCACGTAGATCATATTCAAACATTTCATAAATAACCCATAGAGAATAAAAGAAACAGGTTTCATTTCAAAATCGTGACGTTTTAAAAGCTCTTAAAAATAAGATCATTATATCATTTATAACCCATGGAAAGGGAGTGAGGGTTATATGTATGTCCATTCCAGAATAAAATATATCATATTTATATATTTATGAACACCTGTAGAAATGAAATAGGTCTGGGTATTCACATAAATAAACAAGGGAATTTCTTGAGAGAAAGAGATAGAAATTTTGAGGCGAAATTTTTGCAGCATAACGGCTATATAACATAGTTTTAGAAAACAATGGAAAGAGAGGGTACAAGTGTAACCCACTCGTAAATAAATTATAATATATTAAAAATATAGAACAACATGGAGATAAGAACATGGTATGGAAATTTTAATGACATACCACATGAAAAGGAAACATGAAAGAAAAGAGAAGACGTGATTCCTTTTACGAGAAATTCAACAGCCTAACGGCGTCACTTAAAAATTCAGAAAAAAAAATGATGAGAGAAAAAAGGGTATATCATCATTTGTAAATAAAATGTACAGTAATATGAACATATAAGAACATACCCTCAACATAAAGAGATGGAAAATATAAGACACAACATAAAGGAAGTCGTGACTTAAAAGAGGAGGGTGAAAGGATCCCTTACCTTGAAGATTAACTTTGAAAGCTTGATGGTCGGGACCTTGGGAGGATTTAGGGCACCTTGGGAGGACTCCTTGGGAGTTATGGAGACCAAAAATTAGTTGAGGAGGATTTGGAACAGAATATAATGAGGGAAAGTCTTGGTATTTATAGGATAAGTGAGGGGACAAGTCATTAATGTCCAAGGGACACCTCATCGGTGGTATTCGCAAAACCATGGGCTTGACCATGGTTTTTCCCATGGTATTGGCCATTTGGGACACCTATTACCTTATATTACTATTCATAAGTCGACTAGAATTATTACATAATTATTACATTCTTAATGATGTCATTAAACACCCGAAAGTTAAAACTGTATTTTCACTATTCACTGAAAATTCATTTTTTCAGAAAAATCCCCAAAAATCAACTTAATATAATATCGATGATCTGAATTCAAAAATGAACTCCATTTTATAAAAATAATCTTCTAAATATTTTTAATTTAATTTATAATTAGAAAAACACTATTCACCTGAAAAAAGCTAATACTCTACTAATAATTTCTGAAACAGTTATTTACCTATTTTATTGAATCACATTACTTAATCAAGGTGCCTAAATTATATTAATACTTTCTTTAAGTTAGATTACTAATCCATTTGGTCACATTACTAATCCTAAGCGTAAAATCACTATCCATAATTTACTATTCACAAAAAATTAAGTTGATCTCATTAGATTCTAAATTTGTTTCTGAACACATTTCCAGAAGACCTTTTTTTGAAAATCATTACACATCACTAATTAGTTAAGGTTTACATAAATATTTTAAAATATCCCCTTTTTCCAAAATTTATCAATATACATCCTATATTTATTCAAATATCTGGAAAAAACACAAGCTTCACCATAGGAAGAAATCACAGTTTTATTTATCTCAAAGGATTACACATAGTAGCTATGGTCTCATTACATAGCCCCTTATAACCCCGGCATAGGACCTAAGTATAAGGTGTGATGAGGTGAGATAATTCGAGGGTGGCTCGGCCAACATTTCCCGAGTAGTGATTTCTATAAGCTTGAACTTTTCCTGAAGGCGGTTCCACTCCAGCTTCACACGATGAATTTCGGCTTGGGTTTGGTCTAGAGCAAAGCCCAAAGGTGTTACATCCTTCCCGAGTTCCATCAGATGGGCTTCGAATGGCTCAAGTCTACTAGAGGAGTCCATAAAATCTTCTTTCTGTATTAATTTACCAAGATCACTTGTATTTAGAGACAACAATAGAAAACATTTAGTTTCCAACGGTCATATAACAATCGAAACCCAACAATCTCATTTTAATTATACTCATTTTATTAAATGAAATAGTTTTATTGAGTATAAAATAAAACAACACACAAAAAATTAGGAAACAAAATTTATTCAAAATTTCGGGTCGTTACACATCCCAAGGTATTGAATAGCTTAGTATCCTTGGTAAACTTGATACATGCGTGAATATCACATTACATTTGAAAACCTAAAAATAGCACATTGTGTGTTCTTATAAAACATTATTATTCCCTATATAATATCCTTGAATTTAATTCATAATAATCTTCATGAAATATAGGGGAAAATAAACAAAATAAAAGGGTGACCTCAAATGCTCAGTAAGTAGATGTGTACAATAAAGGCTATTATAGAATCAATAAGGAATGAATAATATAGAAGAGATAAAATAATAATCAAATATACCATATAAAAAATATCCTAAAATGGATACTAAATCCTTGGAAGAAATAGAAAAATAAATCATCTTTTGGATAATAATAACTAGTTTCAAAATTAATGAATGCATAACATCGAACATCATAATCATACCATCAAGGCCTTCGACCAAGATGTCATACATATAAAAGTAAGGTGTATTCCAAGTACCTAAACTGGTGCATCTCATGTGACTTGACCATTCATTGAGAGTCTATAACAGGTCTCTCCCATCACTTTATATGTCCAATACATTCATCATATGAAAAGGGTGAATAAAAAATAAATACATAATCAACATAGACATTCGTATTGCAAAACTAGCTTATGAAATGTAAATATTTTCCCCAATAAATAAATGACATGATCATAATACATCCAAATAAATATAGAGGATGTAATCAAAATATTATATCCCAGATAAATAATTATATTCATAAAATGATGTGGGAATTAATAAAAATACATTAAAAATTTCACCGAAATATTTCTTGAGGAAAATACACTTTTCTTTAGAAATTAAATATATTAAAATATTAAAAATTACAAAATATTAGGAAAAATAATTATTTAAAAAAACCATGGATACTTTTAAATTAATTTTTAAATCATTTAGTGTTATAAAAGTGGAAAATGTATTTCACATGAGAGTCGTTAAAACAAAGATTTTGTTCAAACCTTTGGAAAAACGTACAAAATTCAAAAAAAGAAAATAATATTTTTTTTAAAATTTTACAATATAAAAAATGGATAATAATGAAATTTATATTTCATTTATGAATATTCAAAACAATATTGAAATAATTTTACAAAATATCTATATGGAAGAAAATGGTTTTCCTGCTGAAGGAGGATAAATAAGGTTATCCTTTCTTAAAATATATTTTTGAAACATTTTGAGTACCAAAGGGAGAAAAATGTTAATAAAACAAAATATATATATAAATAAATATAGGATAATAATTATTAAATATATTTATCAAATAATTATTATATAATTTTCTTAATAGATATCAATGCATATAAATCTCAATTAAAATGGGATTGAAACATAAATCTTTTACAACTTTGGTAATCTATGATCAAAGTATCATGAATGAGAGACCATAATTTGTATTTTTAAATCCCAATAATTTTCATGAAAATAATAATAAATTACATTCATGGGTATTATATCCATATCTTAAAATAAAAATGTAGTGAAAATGGCATGTCTCATAAAAAAAGTGATACTTGAAACCCTTACCTCAAGTGTGAATTTCTTTGTAAGTTCTTTTAACCACCATTATAATATATTAAAATTCATTATAATTCTATAAAAGAGTAATTTACATAATTTTAATATCATATATAATTCAATTAAAATATTTTAATACACATTTATTAATAATTCTTTATTAGAATCATCATTTTCGAGTGTTAACTATTTCATTTTTCATGTATGTTTCAGTTTGGTAATTTTGATCCATGAATCTTTCTCATGGTTACATAATCTTTAGAATGTCAAAAATGAAATAAATATAATATAAATATATATATATATATATATTATATAACCATCCTTGAAATGCATACATGAAAAATTAATCCCATCGATTCGTGGAGATGATTTTCCACACGTACATATGAGCAAGGTTGTCATTTTTTGAGTGGAAAGTGAAGAATTAAAAAAGATATATTATATTTAATTAAACATAATTATTTCATAAATATCATATATATTAATTTTTTCTTTCTTTATTACCATCAATTTAAAATGGTGAATAATAACAAATTAAACTGCTACATGGAGATTGTAAGTTGTATATATGCATGAACGATGTTTTATATTTCCATCAGATGGGAAAGAGGTGGAAAATAGTTATCCCATAATCATAATAAAATATTAGTATATTTATTATACTGGTTTCATTATTTTGGTGTGTGTATAATAGTTTTATTGGATGTAGAAGAAGAAATAAAATCAAAAGTACTCGATTAAGAGTTATACCTCTATGTTGAGAAAAAATTCATTGTCTTGCATCATATGCCTTGAGAGGATGGTATTTTGTAAAGAATAGAATAAATAGGATGTTTTGCGGAAAATAATATGGCATTATGGTAGGAATTTTCTGATCTAGATTCCTTAAAAAATTGAATAAGGGAGGAGCAGAGGTTCCCGTTTATAGTTGATGGAAATGACTCACTTGAAACATAAATATTTTATAACTTTGGTAATATATGAATCAAAATATAATGAATGGAATAAAATTACCTGGATTATTTAATACCAATAATTTTAATTAAATTAATCTTAAAATAAATTCATAGTGAGTATATACGCCACATAAAAGAAACATGCAGTGAAAATGGAATATGCCTCACAAAAATAAAAGTTAGATGGGAAACTCTTAACTAAAGTTTGAATTCCTTATCATGGGGTTCTAACCAAATTTGTAATAAATTTAAATTAATTTTATTTCTATAAAATAACTAAATAAATAGTTATAACATCATAAAAAATCAAATTATAATATTTTCATACCAATTTATTAATAGTTAAACATTAAAATTATCATTTCGGAGTGTTCACAGTTTCATTTTTCAGATATCATTCACTTTAATAGTTTTAGTCCTTAAATAGTTTTAATGGTTAAATCATCTCTAAATATATAATAATGATATTAATATCACATATATTCATTTTATACATATTTATAATCATCTTTTATAGGAAAAAATGAAAAATGGATTTCATCGCTTCTTGGAGGTGGTATACCACACGTACACACGAATGAAGTTATAATTTTTAATTAGTAGGAGGGTAAGATGATAAATGAAATAATATATCTAAAGGAATATAATTATATAATAAATATCATAAAGATTCACTAGTTCTATATTTATATCCATTCACATAAAATGCTGTTGAAAATGAATTACACTACTACATGGAGACGATGAGCAGTACGTATGCATTAGTGATGTTTTAAAATTCTATATAGTGGAGAAAAGTGGGGGAAATGGTTATCACATAATAATAGTAGTATTAATAGTAATAATAATAATAATAATAATATAATTTTTATTAATAATATTTTATTCATTATTTAATGATGGGTACACTAGGTTTAGAGGAAGAAGAAGAAATAAAATCAAAAGTATTAGATTAAGACTAATACCTCTTCACTGAGAAACCACCTTTGGCTGACAACTTAAGTCTTGAAAGGATGAGATTTTTTAAAGAAAATAATATCTATGAATTGTTAAAGGAATATTATATAGTTTTATGGTAGGGTATGGTATATATAGAGTGCTAAAACATTGTGAATAATGGAGGAGAGGATGTGGCCATTTACAAGTGAGGAAATGGGAAAACTTGTAATTACATAAAACAATAAATAAATAAAAACATCATTATCATGCCACATGGAACCAAGTAATAAGATAATGTGTTATAGGGTATAAATAAACTAAAAAAATCACATTTACACAAGTTACATATACATTTTTCACATTATCACCTAGTTAAACAACTTTATACATATTTTAACCATAACTATTATAACATAACTTTTTAACATGATAACGTAATTATATGAACAAAAATAAAAGTGGTTTTATAAATAATTTTTAAATTATTATTCTAAATATATAATCCATTTTATCATATTATGTTCATTTATATGTAATAAATTACTTTTAAAATAAGAATAAAAAAAGCACGGGAAATGTTTTTTCAGAAAATATCAGATTTAAGCATAAAAACAATTTTACCCTAAAATTAATTAATAAGTTGGTTTATAAGAATTTTTTTGTTAAATAATAATAAAAGAAGTGTTTTTTTACTTTTTGATAGAGGAAAATCAAAATTTAATCTTCCAACCATTCCATTAAATGTAATTACCCAAAAATAGTTTTCAAATTGAATAAAATATTACTTGTATTCTCAAAAGAAAAGAAGGATTAAAAAAGTAAAAATAATTTCTTAAAATAAATAATTTAACTCTATAAATATATATTTTAACAAAAACCACTCATAAAATAGGATAAATACAATTTTTACATATATTTCAAATCTTTACTCTATAGATTTAACCAAATTTAACCTTATCGAGGTGGAAAATATTTTTCATGGTTATAATTTATTGTGACCAAAATTTTTGATAAAATTATTAACATATATTAATTACGATAATTAAAAATATGTGAAAATTTTAATAATATTTTTTTATAACTGGAAGAAATAAATTTTAATAGAAGTGTCTAAATCCCAACAAAAAACAAGTTTTCAAAAAACAATGAGTTTTCATGCCTAAAAATGAATTTATACAAACAATAAAGTATAATTTTGATAAATATGTGATTAATTATATTATATATAATTAATATATCCATATTTCACATGAATAAAAAATTAAAAACATAATTAGAATTTTAAAATAATTTATTTAATGAAATGAAATGATAGTTTTACAAAAATTGGGATTTTTTACTATTTACTTAAAAATATATATTTTTAGAAAAACTTCTAAAATGTAAACATAAGATAATATTTTTATGTAGATTTAAAGAAAATTATCCATTTTCTAAAATAAAATTTATTAAAATGAGAGAATTGAATTATAATTACTATGAAAAAATAAAAAAAAAATATTTTTGAAGAAAATATATTTTTGAAGCGTAAAATGACTTTACTAAAAATTGAGTACTTATGAATTCATAAATACATTTACATTATATAAAAAAATATACACATTTTTTTAATTTAGTTATTTCTATTTATACTAATAATTTAATGGATAGGTTGTAATGGTCACATTTAGATAATAATATTTTCATCACAGTTCTCTTAAAGTTCTTTTTTTGTGTTTAGCAAGTTATAAAGCTTACTATTATTTTAGACTAAATTTTTTGGGTGTCACGTTGAAATCATAACATTTTTTTTCTGAATTTAAATATTTTTAATAGGTTCAAGGAGATTTTATTTAGGACAATGATATCAAAATCTAACCATTATTTAAACTTTCTTAATTCATAGGTGCTACTCACTGAATAGTTTTTTGGGAGGGTTTAATCATATTTTCACATACTAATTCATAAGTAATTACATATATAAATTATTATTTAACATTATCCTAAAAGGAAAATATATGTATGATCTATCAATTTATGATATATGATATGATAGACTGAGGATTTTTTTTGTTTTATTAAATATTATTAAAAGTGTTTTAAGAATATAAAATTTATCATATAAAAGTAAATCTGTATTTTACTATTATTTAATTTTGTTTATATAAATGTATATTTAGATATTATATCCATTAAATTTAATGAAAATTGATCTCTCATTGTATGGATTTGAGTTTATCCCTAACTAATGTTCATCATAGTGTTTCACAAGTTATGATGAAATATAAAGGTTAGTGTAAGTAGTATTCTTGTATTAAGATACATAATATTCACCTAAGGAAAAAAATGATGCAAAGTTATTATTTGAATTAGATGACCCTTTTTGTTTTCCTTATAAAGTGGCATACACTATATCTCTATTGTAATAGGGTTACATGGTATTATTTGGTCCCCACTACCTGTGGTTGGTGAGATACCAAGAAAAATAACCATTGTACTTTGATATATTTCCTACACAATCCATTGTAACTTATCTAATTAGTGGTTTTTTATATATTATTGATCAGTTCATCAGTTGTAGATCAACCAATATGATTTTTTCCTCTCATTTGAGTAATATTACATATATACCCTCTACTGAGATAGACTGGGAAGTTTTTGGTCACACCAAGACAATAAGAATGAGGTTCTTATCTATTTGGATATGGGTAATGTGATGTACTCAACTATAAGGTTGAATGAAATGTGATTTATTCATTGACGAATTCATTTTATACATAGAGAATTTAGAATGTATGATTTGTCTACAATAGATTTAAATACCCCATGTTCCATGGTCACTCTATATCTTATAAAAAGGGAATGAATGAGAATACATGATAACATGAGATATGGTTGGTGGGTACGGGAATAGATAAAACGTTATTTAATGGAGATTACACCACATCACTTTATTTTTGGAGTAACATTGATTCTTTGGTTGAGTCCACTCTTTTCTTACATTTATAGATTTGATGATTCATATTGTCCATCAAGGTTATTAAGACCTATGGGGCCACACATTATGTTTGTCTAAATCGGGATTGATTTTGACTCTGATTGATACTATAAAAGTGTTTAAGAGTGTAATTTAAAAGAGTTTTGGTTGGGTGTTCATAATATATTACATACGATTTGATGTGAGTAAAAGATAATGATATCATTTAAGTGTTTTGGAAGATATCCAAAAGTGTTTTGCATATGTATTAATGGGTAATTGCATATAATACAATGAAGCAATGTATTTTAGACTTTATTAAAAGTTCGATATTTAAATAAATATGTCTTAGAGATCTTATATATATATATATTATATATAAGTATGTAATGTATATCAGATTTCACAATATATCCAATCACAATACATGTATTTAAAACATTTTCCATGTCATTATTATGGATAATTATAACATATAATAATATGGAAACATATTTTATGATTTTAGAAATAGATCCATTTCCATAATAAACTCCATACTACCATATCCAATAATTTTTATGTCATATAATTTATGTAATTATATTACATACCGCTATCATTTCCAATAAATATATGCAATGATTCATTTTTCAGAGGCTATGTTACATTTGGTATATGAACATTAAATATGGTATTTTATAGTTGGATAACATTAAGGAAGTTGTTACAAGAGTTAAGATGTGATACTATAATTTAATTCATGAATATAATTCATGAACTATGGATGGAATTAAATCATGCATTATAAGGCATGAATTTTCTAAGGAGCATCCTTAGGGGATACTAAAATCCAATTCCATGTGATGGTAGGGATGACTTATGTGTGTGGATTCTAGGATAAGACTCCCAAAATACTAATCTCTTCTTCTTATTCCTCACTTGTGCAATGAGATTCTAGCACGTCATGGAGTAATAAAGGATCTTGTTTTGGACATCAAAATAATTTTTCATGGACCATGGATTCCTTTATACATGGGATCCCTTTATCTAAAACTTTGTTTATCATCATCAAACTCAATAATGGACATGTTTTAGTGTCTAAGTGGTGTAAAGTTTTCATGTTTTATGGATTCTTTCTTTCTTATTCATATTTCATATTCTCAATGCATGGGTGATCTTGGGATGGAATTCAATCACTTATAATATTGTTGCAAGAAGTATTACAATCCCATCAGGATCACCCTACTCCCCATGACCTATAGCAGTTTAATCGCCCTTTGTTGCCTGCAAGTCATAGGCACCTATGTCATTATCTAATGAACCTAAGGTGACATAGGAATCCTTTATCAACCTCAAAAAATATGGTAATACACTATATTTTTCCAAATCTACAATCGTTTTACAGTCGTGGCCAATGATGGTTTAGTTTTGTTATTATATTTCTTTCATGAAGGCTTTTGATGAGCACTTTAAGAAACAGAACCAACATCCTCAAACTATATTGGCTCAAAAATCTTCCCATTGGGAGGCCAAATATGGAAAAGTATTAAGTGTAAAATCCTATTCATTTATATGAACTTTATTTATCAGCTCTAGACCCCAAATAACACCTTGTAGAGGGAAAAAATCCACAACCTCTTAAGAAAACTGCATCTTTTATCATACTTCATGGGTTTCCATGGGATAGATACACCCTCATATATCACTAGACATACCAAACTAAGGGTACCTATATACTAGGGTTGTAAGAACCCAGTTTTTTCTATGAAAGACTTTGGAATATTCTCGATGATATTCCAGAGCAGCGCCCTCAGACGGCGAGCGATTCTGAGCCCCGGAGTGGCCGGAATTAAATGTTCAGTGCGTTCATACTGGAATTGCTAAATAAATGGGATAACTCCTAAATGGAGTTCTGGATCAGAGATCTGAGTGTACGGATGGGTCCGGAATGGGGTGTTTACCCTAGGATTGACATAAAAACTTGTCGGCGCGGGATGTTTGGACCCCTCGCCCGCTTCTGGAATGTTAAACGGATAAATTAATTAATTAATTAATTAGTTTAATGGTGAAACTCGAGTATCTATTAAACGGTGGCTCGGATTAGAAAACTGAGGGCACCGTTGAGTTCGGAGCGTGCTGTTTACCCTAGGAGGGGTATAAGTTTTGCGGGCACGGGCCGTTTGTGAAAAATGGCCCCATGGGCGTTTTCGTAATTTGGCAGTCTCGGGCGCTAAGTTTAATAACTTTTGAACGGGGTCTCGGATTAAAATATCGAGACCACCATTGTGCTTAGGAGGTGGTGTTTACCCCAAGGGAGGCTTAACCTCGACCCTGCTGAGGGTTCGGGTTCGGGCCGACGGGCAGGTGGTTAAGCGTTTTTATTTAAACGCTTAAGTCACCCCCTCCCTCTTCCTCTCCCTCACCTGGACAGCAGCAAGGAGGAGATCCTCCCTCTCCTCCTCTAGCTCCGGCGAGGCGACTCCAGCGAGATGGTCCGGTGAAGCGCGGCTCCGACAGATCGCGGCGAAGCTCCGGGCAACGCCCACGAGGTAGGGTTTTGTCGTTTGCATTCTATTCTCGTACCTACTTCGAGCCCGAAGTTTTGTATCAAATATCTGTCGAATTATCAAAAAAATCCCATGAATGCGAATTATATTTTATTCTCTTTCAGACGCTTGTTTCGGATTTGAAATCGGAGTTCGGAGGCGTTCGAAATCGTTCGCCGAAGTTTGCGGGAATTCGGGGACTCCGGCGAGTGCGGGCGGCGGAGCGCGGCGGCTGGGTGTGTTCAGGCGGCGGCGGTCGGCGTGGCTTCTCAGCGTGAGGCGGCTCGGTCGGGTGAGTGGCTATCGGAGGCGGTCGGGTGTGCGAGGGTGACGGTGGGCCGACTTCAAGGAGACGACAAGCGCAGGCGGCCGGGCGGCTCCGGCGTAGGGCAGAGGGGGGGGGGGGGTGCGCGACCCCGCGTGCGGCGCGACCGCGACCCCCATGTTGCGGGTCGCTGCTGGGGAAAGGAGACCGGCCTTGAAGGCCGGTCGAGGGCGCTGGCCGCGGAGGACTAAACCGGGCCCGCGGCCGGGCCGCGGGCCGGCTGAGGGCGGATCGGCCGGACCGGGCCAGTCCGGGCCTAGGGAGTGCCCCCCCCCCCCCCTTGAATTTCCGACGCCCGTAACTTTCGTTACGGGAATCCATTTTGCGCGTCGTCAGCGGAAACGCGGACCTTGCGATGAGGGGAATGTTTTGAGATGGTTTCGGGATTTTTTAATTCCCGAAACGTTAGGCCTCGGAGGCGCGACGCGTCTTTAAGTAAATTTGACGTTTTCCGGGAGTTCTTGTTTTGGATGGCGCGGATGCGTCCGACGTTCGTTTTGAGCGCCGTCAGTTGCGTTGGGACCCTGGCGCCAGGGCGAAGTTTTCCAGGTGGTTTCGGGCATTGAAGCCGAAGTTGAGGCGCGGGCCCCACGGCCCGTCTTTCGAGCTGCGTGCAGCGTTTCACAACTTTTCCATCGGACGTCCATTCGGGGCGTGCGAGCAGTCGATCCTGGATGTTTTTCTGAGGGGATTGCAATGGTGCAATCCGCCCGCTCTAATTCGGCACGATGGTGCGGGGCCCACGAGGGCCGTTTGGGCGTCGACGGTGATTTTCCATCTCTATCACCGGGCGACCATTTTGGACAAGTGAGTAGTCCATCTTGTGTGCTTTTTCGAGAGGATCACAACGGTGCGATCCGTTCGTTGAGTTTCGGGACCGATATGCGGGTCCCACATGGCACCGCTCGTGTGCGGTGCGCCGGAATGGATCTTTTTCTCCGGATATCTGTTGCACTCATGTGAGTAGTGCTTTTGACGTGTTTTCCCGAGGGGATCGCAGTGGTGCGATGCGTCCGACTGTTTTTGGGGCCGAGGCTCGGGATCACGGGACGCCGTTCGGGCGTGAGGCGGTGTTGGTGCCCTTTCCCGTCGGATATCCGTTTGAGGCGAGTAAGTAGTCAACCTCATGTGTTTTTCTGCGAGGATTACAACGGTGCGATCCATTTGGCTATGCGGAGCCTCTTGCGCGATCTTATTAACAGTGGAAGCATGGAAGGTTCTCCAGTGGTGGTTCGCCCTACCATGTTTGTAGCGGACCCTTGGCGTGTGATCGCGCACTCTTTGGAGAGTGATATGAATGGTTCACAAGATGTGGTTGGCCGTTCCTGGGCCTTTGAGTTGGAGATGTTACGTCACGCCTTCACGTTGACGTTGGGTGTTGTGTGCACGATGGACCTTGGGCTGAGACTGTGTATACTCTGGGAGTATACGGAAATGCTTGGAGGTACATGTGGTTGTTCGTACCTGAGAACGTTGGTGCGTTCAGTTGGGGTTGAGATGGGGCCACACGTTGTGTGGGCCCCACGTGCGTGTCAGGTTTTGCTTTGCATACTTTGACCTCTCGCGACGTAGAGGGTCCCTCTGTGTGTTTGTTTGACCAGCAGGGTTGAGTGGTCTCCCCCTGGTTTCGTTCTCGATGGATCGGCCGGTAGCGGTGTTAGTGACACCCGGTGATGGAACATGCACTGAACTTCTTTTGGATGAGTTGTTCTGGAGTTGGGTGGTTGCACGATACCCACTCCGCGTTTGGTTAGCCAGTGTTGTACCCTCCAGTGGATGTGTCCAGAGCAGTTCTGAGTTTTACCCTCCAGCGGGGTTGGGCAGTGGGTTACTCATCGGCTTTTAGGGTCTACCCTCCAGCAGAGACTGGGCAGTGGGTCACCCGACGCACTTATGGTCTACCCTCCAGCAGAGACTGGGCAGTGGGTTACCTGACGCACTTAGGGTCTACCCTCCAGCAGAGACTGGGCAGTGGGTTTCCCGACGCACTTAGGGTCTACCCTCCAGTAGAGACTGGGCAGTGGGTCACCCGACGACCTCTTAGGGCCTACCCTCCAGCATGGCTGGGTAGTGGGTCGCCCGTCGTTCAGTTCCAGGTCTACCCTCCAGCACGGCTGGGCTGTGGGTCGCCTGTCGACTTATTCCAGATCTACCCTCTAACGGGGTTGGGCAGTGGGTCGTCTGATGATGTGTTAAGGTCTACCCTCCAGCAGGGCTGGGCAGTGGGTCGCCTGATGATGTGTTAAGGTCTACCCTCCAGTGGGGCTGGGCAGTGGGTCGCCGGATGATGTGTTATGGTTTATCCTCCAGTAGGGCTGGGAAGTGGGTCACCCGATATCATATTATGAATTACCCTCCAGCATGGCTGGGCAGTGGGGACACTGGTTGGCGTTCCGGACTCAGTCATTTCTACTAGGCTAGTCTGTGTCTTTCCTCCGCGACCACCGGAGCGGGACCCTTGGTTATACGGGTCGGTGATGGGACGACTTTGACTTTGAGGAGACCTCTCGACTGCAGGGCAGTGACGAGGTGTGGTTGGACTTTCCCTAGAACTCTCAAGTTCTAGGGGCGCTTTCCCCACCGAGACGCGTTCTTGTGACGCGACCTAAAACCGTGCGGGCGAGTAAGTGCCGCCCAAAGCAGATAGTGTCAAGGTGCGGTGATTGAGCCCCTTGGCTTGCAGTTTAGGGCAGACGTGTGGGATGCTGGGCATCGATGATGGTGTTTCTTTTGGGACTGTTGGCTGCTCTTTTCTTGGGCTGAGCTACGGGACGGAGATCCCCTTACGACGATGTTCGGGCTTCTTATTTGAGCATAAAGATATGTATATACCTTGTTCGAGTACCCACTTCTTGGGCCTGGTTACTCTCCCTCCAAGAGAGGCGAAGACGCGCGGGGTATGCCACGTGCTTTCTGTGTCTAGCTTCTCGTGGTTGGATGAGTCTACTCTCCTGCTATAGGTAGCGAAGACTCGATGGGAAGTTCATCTTCTCACTGTTTCTAGCTCCTTGTGCCTGGACGAGTCTACTTCCTATCTCTTGTTGGGTTGAGCTGGACTCTTTACTCCACTCTGTTGTACTTCTGTTCTACTCCCTGTTCGCTCTACTGCTCACCCTTCGGTACCTCCTTTGTTTCTCTCTTGAGCCTTCGGGGTATCCTACTGAGTATTTTTATACTCACCCCTGCTTGGGCTTTGCCCGCACTTGGTGTGCCCTTACAGACGACGGACAGGTGGAGCGTGACTTCAGTGGAGCGTAGGAGTTTGGGAGCTTGGACCGTGTGCGGTGGTCGTAGCTGGGTTCCAGGTGGGAGACCCGTCAGCTGTTTCTTTTTGTTTACCTGTTTTCGGGTTGTGGAACTTTTTGGTTGGGCGCATGTTTTTTCCCTTTTCTTTTCAGTTTGTGATTTGTACTTGTAGAGGTCGATGCACTCTGTGGTTTATATATAGCAGTTGTCATTTTTACTCTGCTTGTTGTTCTTTTTACTCTGCACTTTTGCATTGAGTGTGCTGCGTGTGGGTGTGTACAGGTACTTAGGCAAAGGCCTCCCCGAGTTGTTGTGCCTTCGGCGCTAGTCGCCAGCCCCTGGCCTATGGAGGCGGGCCTGGGGTAGTTGCGGTTCGAGCCCAGGTAGGGTCGGGTCGTGACAACGTGGTATCAAAGGTGGTTCGTTCCTTGGGACATTGTGCGGACGTCCCTAAAGGAGGAATTGGTTGGGATATAGGGCAATAATGTTAATGTGTCTCAAGAGTGGCTCTCAGGCCAGGGAGTCCAGTGTTGGTGCGGCGGCCGATGTATCCATTCACCAGGACCCTGATAACCCGCTTGTCGACTCGGCATGCTAAGACACTTGTTGCATGGAAATTTGTTTGTGCATCACATAGGACTGAGTCTTGATTGTCCTTCTTGATTCAGCTCCCCATCGTTGTTGTTGTTGTTGGTATATACATATATGCTAATCTGACCGCAGCACTCCTTGATAATATTCAGGATGTCTCCGCGAAGACAGCCAGCCAGGATACCAGCTTTGGTTTGTGACGACGACCCTATGAGCTACGAGGCCACAGTCCAGGACCCATCGTGCGATCCCTTTTCTCCGAGTGGGCCGGTAGTAGAACCCCCACCTGTTGAGCAGCAGGCAGTTTTAGCAGAGTAGGCTGAGCTTGAGCGCAGGTTGAGCGCGCTCCGTGAGTTCCAGCGGTGGGGACCACTGAGGTTCAGTGGTGATCCAGACCCTCAGGCAGAAGAGGTTTGGCTCGAGGTAGTGGTTAGTCTCTTCAGGCTTGTGCAGACGCCGACAGATTAGAGAGTGGCTTTGACAGCCACCCTTTTCGTGGAGTAGCTTGGCGTTGGTGGAGTCGGGTGACTCAGTTTCTTGACGAGTCGTCACTTTCATGGGACGACTTCCAGTTGTTGTTTCGTGAGGATATTTGCCCCTCCTGCTTGCGCTCCGTTCAGATTCAAGAGCTCCTGCAGTTTCAGCAGGGAGGGAAGACGATGGCCGAGTACGCGGCTAGTTTTGCAGACCGTGCACGCTTTTACCCGGACTTGGTCCATGACGACAACCTCCGAGCGCGGAAGTTTGAGCATGGTATCCGCCGAGATATTTGTGTTGTCATAGTACCCTTGGGAATTTCCACATATGTCGGGGTGCTAGAGAATACGCTGGTGACAGAGGGCTTCCTGTCATGTTTTGCGGTTGGTAGTGGCAGTGGGCGCGATGGAGCCGGGACATCTATTGTAGCTAGCAGGCGCCGGAGGACAGGACCTCGATGTAGGTGGCCTTCCCACTGCCGGTTTCGAAGACGTGGTCGTAAACCACTGTGGCGAAAAGGCGCATGGCCTCAATCGAGGATGCCCTTCCGTGAGTGGATCCCGGGTCGTGGTCGTACACCACAGTGGCACCGGAGGGCACCGGGGCATCCCAGAGAGCGCTGGTGCTATGCTTGTGACGGGCGAGGTCACTTGGCACGAGACTTCCTGAACCGAGTTGCTGAGAGCTTCGGGCAGGCAGCAGGCGCACCACAACAGCAGAGGCAGCGCCGTGATCGGAGTAGTGGCCAGAGAGGTGGTGCTAGTAGAGGAGAGGGAGGAGCTAGGGGTGGGGACGACTTTACGAGATCTCCCCATCACCACTAGGCGGTCCACGTCAGGCTCCGGGAGCTGACGGTTGGGACCACGGACAGCCGCGAGCTTTGGAGGTCTACAATCCTGCAGAGCATGGGATGGTGAGAGGTACCCCTTGAGACTCTTCTACCCTTTTTGCAGTAGAATTTTTAGACTTTGTGTGTGGAATTCTTTCCTCCCTGCTCCTTGTTTGAGGTATTACCAGGGTGACGCAGGGCGTCGTTGTAACCCTGTGTTGGTAAGGAAAAAGGCGTGAGACCTTTTTCCTTTAGTCGATGGTGTTGACTCCTTCGCCTTTCGAGCATGTAAGAGAGTCTTGGTTGAGAGACATTGACTGTGGAATCTTGCGTGACCAGATATCCTTGGGTGTTCCACCATATGGATTTCTGAAGTAGGGAATCATCGGGCCTTGTTCCAGGTGCGGGTGGTGATTCCAGTCGCGGCGTGCGACGTAGAGGTTTGACCGGGGAGGTGAGCTACCCCTGAGGGCCTTCGGGCCGTTTGAGACCGTGCAAAGGGATGGCGAGGTTCCCTACCGCCTTTCCCTAACCCCAAAGTTTGGAGTGGGTGCACGACGTCGTCAAGGGCCGACCTAGCATGGACGGATCAATCCTTTGGTTTGTGTGCGGAGGTGCAGAGCTGTGTGTGGGTTCTTCTGGGTATGGGAAAGCCACGTGTGAGCTTAGTACACTATGTTGCTCCCTAGTTTTGATTTTTGGGGACGAAAATCTTGAAGGAGTGAATGATGTAAGAACCCAGTTTTTGCTGTGAAAGACTTTGTAATATTCTCGATGATATTCTAGAGCAGCGCCCTCAGACGGCGAGCGATTCCGAGCCCCAGAGTGGCCGAAATTAAATTTTCAGTGCGTTCACACTGGAATTGCTAAATAAATGGGATAAATCCTAAACGGAGTTCTGGATCAGAGATCCGAGTGTACGTATGGGTCCGTAATGGGGTGTTTACCCTAGTATTGACATAAAAACTTGTCGGCGCGGGATGTTTGGACCCCTCGCCCGCTTCTGGAATGTTAAACGGATAAATTAATTAATTAATTAATTCATTTAATGGTGAAACTCGAGTATCTCTTAAACGGTGGCTCGGATTGGAAAACTGAGGGCACCGTTGAGTTCGGAGCGTGCCGTTTACCCTAGGAGTGGTATAAGTTTTGCTGGCGCGGGTCGTTTGTGAAAAATGGCCCCAGGGGCGTTTTCGTAATTTGGCAATCTCGGGCGCTAAGTTTAATAACTTTTGAACGGGGTCTCGGATTAAAATTTCAAGACCACCGTTGTGCTCAGGAGGTGGTTTTTACCCCAGGGGAGGCTTAACCTCGACCCTACTGAGGGTTCGGGTTCGGGCCGACGGGCGGGTGGTTAAGCGTTTCTATTTAAACGCTTAAGTCACCCCCCTCCCTCTTCCTCTCCCTCACCTGGAAAGCAGCAAGGAGGAGCTCCTCCCTCTCCTCCTACAGCTCCGGCGAGATGGTCCGGCGAAGCGCGGCTCCGACGGATCGCGGCGAAGCTCCGGGCAATGCCCACGAGGTAGGGTTTTGTCGTTTGCATTCTATTCCCGTACCTACTTTGAGCCCGATTTTTTGTATCAAATATCTGTAGAATTATCAAACAAAGCACATGAATGCGTATTATATTTTATTCTCTTTCCGAAGCTTGTTTCGGATTAGAAATCGGAGTTTGGAGGCGTTCACAATCGTTCGTCGAAGTTTGCGGGAATTCGGGGACTCCGGCGAGTGCGGGAGGCGGAGCGCGGCGGCCGGGTGTGTTCAGGCGGCGGCGGTCGGCGTGGATTCTCGGCGTGAGGCGGCTCGGTCGGGCGAGCAACCATAGGAGGCGGCCGCGTGTGCGAGGGCGACGACGGGCCGGCTTCAGGGCGACGGCAGGCGGAGGCGGCCGAGCGGCTCCGGCGTAGGGCAGAGGGGGGGGGGGGTGCGCGACCCCGCGTGCGGCGCGACCGCGACCCGCATGTCGTGGGTCGCTGCTGCGGAAAGGAGACCGGCCTTGACGGCCGGTCGAGGGCGCTGGCCGCGGCGGACTGAACCGGGACCGCGGCCGGGCCGCAGGCCGGCTGAGGGCGGACCGGCCGGACCGGGCCGGTCCGGGCCTAGGGAGTGCCCCCCCCCCCCCCCCACCTTCTTTGAATTTCCGACACCCGTAACTTTCATTACGGGCATCCGTTTTGCAGGCTGTCAGGGGCAGCGCGGACCTTGCGATGAGGGGAATGTTTTGAGATGGTTTCGGGAATTTTTAATTCCCGAAACGTTAGGCCTCGGAGGCGCGATGCGTCTTTAAGTAAATTTGACGTTTTCCGGGAGTTCTTGTTTTGGATGGCGCGGACGCGTCCGACGTTCGTTTTGAGCGCCGTCAGTTGTGTTGGGACCCTGGCGCCGGGGCGAATTTTTCCAGGGTGGTTTCGGGCGTTGAAGCCGAAGTTGAGGTGCGGGCCCCACAGCTCGTCTTTCGAGCTGCGTGCAGCGTTTCACGACTTTTCCATCGGACGTCCGTTCGGGGCATGAGAGCAGTCGATCCTGGATGTTTTTCTAAGGGGATTGCAATGATGCAATCCGCCCGATCTAATTCGGCACGATGGTGCGGGGCCCACGAGGTTCGTTTGGGCGTCGACGGTGATTTTCCATCTCTATCACTGGGCGACCGTTTTGGACAAATGAGTAGTCCATCTTGTGTGCTTTTTCGAGAGGATCGCAATAGTGCGATCCGTTCGTTGAGTTTCGGGACCGGGATGCGGGTCCCACGTGGCACCGCTCGTGTGCGGTGCGCCGGAATGCATCTTTTTCTCCGGATATCCGTTGCACTCATGTGAGTAGTGATTTTGACGTGTTTTCCCGAGGGGATCGCAATGGTGCGATGCGCTCGACTGTTTTCGGGGCCGAGGCTCGGGATCACGGGATGTCGTTCGGGCGTGAGGCGGTGTTGGTGCCCTTTCCCGTCGGATATTCGTTTGAGGCGAGTAAGTAGTCGATCTCGTGTGTTTTTCCGCGAGGATTACAACGATGCGATCTGTTTGGCTGTGCGGAGCCTCTTGCACGATCTTATTAACAGCGGAAGCATGGAAGGTGCTCCAGTGGTGGTTCGCCCTACCATGTTTCTAGCAAACCCTTGGCGTTTGATCGCGCACTCTTGGGAGAGTGATATGAATGGTTCACAAGATGTGGTTGGTCGTGCCTGGGCCTTTGAGTTGGAGATGTTACGTCACGCCTTCACGTGGACGTTGGGTGTTGTGTGCACGATGGCCCTTGGGCTGAGACTGTGTATACTCTGGGAGTATACGGAAATGCTTTGAGGTACATGTGGTTGTTTGTACCTGAGCACGTTGGTGCGTTCAGTTGGGGTTGAGATGGGGCCACACGTTGTGTGGGCCCCACGTGCGTTCCAGGTTCTGCTTTGCGTACTTTGACCTCTCGCGACGTAGAGGGTCCCTCTGTGTGTTTGTTTGACTAGCAGGGTTGAGTGGTCTCCCCCTGGTTTCGTTCTCGATGGATCGGACGGTAGCGGTGTTAGTGACACCCGGTGATGGAACATGCACTGAACTTCTTTTGGATGAGTTGTTCTGGAGTTGGGTGGTTGCACGATACCCACTCCGCGTTTGGTTGGCCAGTGTTGTACCCTCCAGTGGACGTGGCCAGAGCAGTTCTGAGTTTTACCCTCCAGCGGGGCTGGACAGTGGGTTACTCATCGGCTTTTAGGGTCTACCCTCCAGCAGAGACTGGGCAGTGGGTCACCCGGTGCACTTAGGGTCTACCCTCCAGCAGAGACTGGGCAGTGGGTTTCCCGACGCACTTAGGGTCTACCCTCCATTAGAGACTGGGCAGTGGGTTTCCCGACGCACTTAGGGTCTACCCTCCAGTAGAGACTGGGCAGTGGGTCACCCGACGACCTCTTAGGGCCTACCCTCCAGCATGGCTGGGCAGTGGGTCGCCCGTCGTTCAGTTCCAGGTCTACCCTCTAGCACGGCTGGGCAGTGGGTCGCCTGTCGACTTATTCCAGGTCTACCCTTTAGCGGGGCTGGGCAGTGGGTCGCCTGATGATGTGTTAAGGTCTACCCTCCAGCGGGGCTGGGCAGTGGGTCACCTGATGATGTGTTAAGGTCTACCCTCCAGCGGGGCTGGGCAGTGGGTCACCGGATGATGTGTTATGGTTTACCCTCCAGCAGGGCTAGGCAGTGGGTCACCCGATATCATATTATGAATTACCCTCCAGCATGGCTGGGCAGTGGGGACACCGGTTGGCGTTCCAGACTCAGTCCTTTCTACTAGGCTAGTTTGTGGCTTTCCTCCGCGACCACCGGAGCAGGACCCTTGGTTGTACGGGTCGGTGATGGGACGACTTTGACTTTGAGGAGACCTCTCGACTGCAGGGCAGTGACGAGGTGTGGTTGGACTTTCCCTAGAACTGTCAAGTTCGAGGGGCGCTTTCCCCACCGAGACACGTTCTTGTGACGCGACCTAAAACCGTGTGGGCGAGTCAGTGTCGCCCAAAGAGGATATTGTCAAGGTGTGGTGATTGAGCCCCTTGGCTTGCAGTTCAGGGCAGACGTGCGGGATGTTGGGCATCGATGATGGTGTTTCTTTTGGGATTGTTGGCTGCTCTTTTCTTGGGCTGAGCTACGGGACGGAGATCCCCTTACGAAGATGTTCAGGCTTCTTGTTTGAGCATAAATATATGTATATACCTTGTTCGAGTACCCACTTCTTGGGCCCGGTTACTCTCCCTCCAGGAGAGGCGAAGACACGTGGGGTATGCCACGTGCTTTCCGTGTCTAGCTTCTCGTGGTTGGATGAGTCTACTCTCCTGCTATAGGTAGCGAAGACTCGATGGGAAGTTTATCTTCTCACCGTTTGAAGCTCCTTGTGCCTGGATGAGTCTACTTCCTTTCTCTTGTTGGGTTGAGCTGGACTCTTTACTGCACTCTGTTGTACTTCTGTTCTACTCCCTGTTCGCTCTACTGCTCACCCTTCGGTACCTCCTTTGTTGCTCTCTCGAGCCTTCGGGGTATCCTACTGAGTATTTTTATACTCACCCCTGCTTGGGCTTTGCCCGCACTTGGTGTTCCCTTGCAGACGACGGACAGGTGGAGCGTGACTTCAGTGGAGCGTAGGAGTTTGGGAGCTTGGGCCGCGTGCGGTGGTCGTAGTTGGGTTCCAGGTGGGAGACCCGTCAGCTGTTTCTTTTTGTTTACCTGTTGCCGGGTTGTGGCACTTTTTGGTTGGGCGCATGTTTTGACCCTTTTCTTTTCAGTTTGTGCATTGTACTTGTAGAGGTCGATGCACTCTGTGGTTTATATATAGCAGTTGTCCTTTTTTACTCTGCTTGTTGTTCTTTTTACTCTGCACTTTTGCATTGAGTGTGCTGCGTGTGGGTGTGTACAGGTACTTAGGCAAAGGCCTCCCCGAGTTGTTGTGCCTTCGGCGCTGGTCGCCATCCCCTGGCCTATGGAGGCGGGCCTGGGGTAGTTGCGGTTCGAGCCTGGGTAGGGTCGGGTCGTGACAAGGGTGGTATCCACTCAGTATTTACATCCCTATATTTAATATGAACACCAATACAGTACTATTATCCACTATGGTTTGTCGTTGACATGCTTCTTGCCATCATGGAAAACCCTTCAAATCTGTCACCTAAGAATTTCTGGTCACACCATACCACTAATTCAAAAACCCCAATGTTTCCCTATATCACCTAAAAGATTACTGTATGGAAACCACCATCAATTTATAGTGAGAAACACTATCTCTTTCGATGTAAGAATCACTACCATAATGCTAACTATTTAAGTGCATCCACCATTGGATGGAAAAAAAATTAATCATTTAGAATCATTACCACTAAGACATTATTATGAAACTAATATTTCATCAACACCTAAGGACAAATCTTCATAAACTCCAATGTTACACCATGAATCTAGTTCCCACGCTATAAGGTTTTTCTACAAATTAGGAACTCTTATGGAAAAGTAAGGTAAAATTCCTTGAATTCCCAACAGGAACAACTACAAGATTATTCCTACTATGTTTTGGTCCATATGATTAAAAAATACATAGTGTAACTCATAATTTCACTCAAAAAAACTTGAATATTATCTCTAAAATGCACTTCGCTCCACACATCATCCTCTTTATAAGGGTAAACTAGGGGTAACCCTTCTAAAGAATTCAAGAATTCTTATACATTTAAAGGGACTAAATTATCATCTATGAAAATTGCTGAAAAATCATACATACAAAATGATGGGTAGTTGACTTCATCTTTAAGGGGTTTGGATCCACAATCTATACCTAGATGGGTGAATTCTCCCAAAAACTCCAGTGACCACTTCTAATAAAAAAACTTTAAAAACTCTATGATCTAGTCAAGTAAGTCATTTAAAACTTGACTAAACTATGACTCGCTGAACCCATATATAAATATGATGATCTTTTTTCAATAAAAATGGTTAATTTAAGATGTTATCTATTATTTGAAACTCTATGGTTGACTATAGTCCTTCAACGGGTTCCACCAAATTCTTTAACTCTAAAAAATCTAATTCAAAAAAAGTATATATAACTTTAATGTTATTTAGTATGAGAATCTCTAAAAATAAGATGTGTATCATACACTGAAAAGATTCTATTTATTCCTATACATAACCATCCATCACAGGCATCTTCTTATTTCATATATTTTAAACACTTCTTTTATTAAAAGAACTAACCAGTGGTGTTAATATAATAGGATTCATGTATCTCTAGTATAAAAATTCTCACTCACCGCCATAGCTATTACCAAAAAACATATCATTAGGAAAATAGACGTAAAATAAGGATGTATCTAAACCTTATGTCACCTTCCAAGTGGAGGCCCATCCACATCATCACCCATGTCATCTTCAAAAAATATTATCTTACCCCCACAACTTGGATGAATTGCAACCAATAATTCTCAATCATCCATCACTCAATTTATTATATCTAGAAAAGGTAGTGTTTCATGAAAACACGAGAGATAAAAAATATCTTCATCTAGAATCTCTTCCCAATCCACCAATATTGAATAATTCCACTTCAAAAATGTGTTCAGGGATCATATCATGAGTTCTGTGCCCCTAGAAACATACTTGAATATCGTCGTGATATCCCATATAGATTCAACATCCACATATGAAACTCTATCATAGATGATATCCCAAACGTCATCCATGGTATAATACTCCCATTTTGAGTAAAAGAAAAACATCATACACTACGAGCTCATGGTTCCATATAGGGAACTCAATCAAATATTTCCCATATGGTCACCAAACTAGATAGAAATATGGGTCCCAGACTCCATCCACCCTTCTACTAATCTTGGGATAGGAAAACCTTATAAACTCATGAGGCCACTAACATATAAACAAACAAAGAACAATCTAACTATGGGAATACTAATCTAGTTCAGTGGGTGACCATTATACACTCCATAAGACTAATATTTAAAAATTACAGAGGGGGAAAATTCTATAGATCATGGGGAAAAATACCAAAAAAATGAGTCCTAGAAAACAATAACTCATTACACACTAATTTATAGATAAAGGCCCAACAAAAAGTAGTGGCTCACCATGATCTGGCCTCAACACATAATCTTGAAATAAAAAGTAAAAATTATTCATTTAAATAGAATTGACCCATGAAAATTAGAGAATATCTGGATCAAATGACAAAAAAGGGAAATAATATATCATAATTGAACAACATATTATGCATATACTAACATATGTGTATACTATAATGATATTTTATAGCTCTGGGTTGAATAACATGTTATTAAAGACCTATAGAAATATTTTTTTGGCCATTTCACCTAATCTGGCCTCCTTGGTCTGATAATTAATCTCAAGACCCCCTAAACATTACTTCCCTAAATATAAAACTAGTCACATGACTACTAACCACAAACTCTATCACTAGGTCAAACCCTCTTTGATACCAATCAAACATGACCATACCAACAGAGGCCTTGCTAGTATCGATGGTAATCGGACAATGTTTGCATAATCCTATATCCAATAGCTCTAGCATTGGGGACTAGCACCATGTAAGCATATCTAATAATTTGGGAGACCTTAATCAATATCAACCTATAATACATACATATCCCTATTGCATATAATAGATAGAAACACCAAAAAGATGAATATATATAATAAATTAAGGAGATGATACATGTATGAGACATTAGGTAAAAATACATAACCATAAATGAGAATAAAAATAAATTATACATCCAAACAACCAAATAATCAGACAGATACAAGACACAAGAATGATCCTCCATTCCACATATATTAATATAATGATATCTAGCAGTAATGATCACCTACATTTTCATAAAACATAACTCTCTATCATTTGTTTCTAAGTTTCATTGGGTATCTGCTCCAAAGAAGTCACACTAGCTCAACTTATAACAAGAAAGCCACTAAACTAATGTTTTATCTATAGAAAGATGACACGTGTGGGAATAAATCCCATGTAGGGATGAGTATAAACATAATAAGTAGGATTCCCAAAAAAACATAGATAAAATATTGACACATTAGCTCAAAACTCCTAATATGAGATAATATGAAGGGAGATGAAAAGAAACAATCTAGATATACTCAATCACTAGAATTATTAGGGATGGATAATTCTGGGTCACCTTATTTCCAATACAATAATTTCATAACATAAGTTTGTAGGGGATATTCAAACCCGAAATATTCCATAAGCATGAAGTTGATATCCAGCCATAAAATATATCTATAAAGTAACAAAAATGGTTATGAGGATTCACAATTCCAAAATAAATCTTCGCCGAACAACCATCCAAACTACTACACACCTACAAAATCAATGAAGGGGGTGAAGGAATTGGGAACATAGTGGAAGACCCAAAAGTTGGGATTTTAAAAAATTCAGCAACAGTCGATGTGAAATTGTCAACGTAGGCGAATTGTTGCCCAGTTTAAAATGAGGATCACACGGGAAGAGTTTTAAGCACAAAAATGAAACCATGAAATACCTTGTTTATATCTGAAGAAGTGCATGATGTCATCTAATTGTTGGTGATCAATTCTTGAAGAATCTGAAGCTAAATTCCTCTAGATCGTCAACAAGTTCTTCAAGAAATTTGTGGGAGAACTCTTCATCGAATTCCAGGTTCTACCACAGAGATCTGACGACGCCTTCTACACTATAACAATCACTGCATCGCTTCGCTTGAGATGCATGAGAGAGATCTCGATCTGGGCCCCTTAGATCCATATTTTTTCTCTATAAAACATGATAGAGATTATAGGATAGAAAAATACCGTGAATGGTGTTTGGGGAATGCCCCTCCTCCACTATTTATAGTGTGTAATTATAATACCTAGAATTGCCTCTCCGTCCCCCGAATACTTTACACACTATTAATGTCATGTTATGACTACTAATTTGAGTAAAAAATATATTTTTCACTCTATTTTAATATATAAAATATATTACATGATAATAAATGAGTCATTAACTCGACTCTTCATTCCCATAAATATTAATTGAACCTTGAATATTTTAAACTATTAATCATAAATTAATATTTTTTATGTACTTAATTAAATAATGTAAATACATTTAATAAATAAATTCAATTCTTGTTATTCTTAACCTGAATAATATGAATTTATTTATACAACTAGATATCGTATGTCCTTACAAAAATCTTGGACCCCAGTGGTGGGGCCCACGACGTCCAAAATACCTATTCAATTGGATTGGGTTGATTCTTGAATATGCTATTGTGTGTGACCCTCTAGGCCCTTATCTCAATAGCAGTGAATATTATTCACAGACTAAGAACAGGATCTAGCAACTCATCATGGCCCCTAAAGAGATACAGATTGATGCAACAGCGATAACCAACCAAAGAACACATACTGTGTAATATAATATCTTTGCCTTTAATATCTCATAAAGAAGGATGCACTCATGTGTCATCTCCCTTTTCTTGATTAAATATTTTTGATCTAAATAGACAAATTTACCCTTGATTGCCATGGACATGGTCTTATGAATATACTAACATACTTATCAACATGGCCTAAGATATATTATTTCCATAACCCAGAAGTGAAAAATCTTTTCTTGGCCATTCAATCAATGTCATGTTATCAATGACACACCCAAAAAAACTACCTTTCCACCATTTCAACATCATAGTTTTTGTATTTCATCAAACTATGTGATCAAATGACATACACTAACAATGATCTCAAGTCAGGAGACCATTACACATGTTTGTAGATATAAACATCCAATGACACCTGAAACATGTGGTGTTATTATTGGATCGTTTGTACTTATGATCTCACTAATAGAGATCACCAAGTGTAAACTTCATGAAAATAAGTCTTGATGATTATGATCCCCCATCACCTGGTGGTCAAACATCTATTGTGTTTGATCATTATGATTTATCTATACTATAGAACATAAATTTAAGATTAATTTCATAGTATCATAAGGTTCTCATTATAGTCTGGGATCTTCTATAACCTCTTGAAATGATAATTAATCTAAAGAGATTACAATTATATAGAGGATGCAGAAATATCTACACTACAATGGTAATAATTCATCGTGTATAGCTTATTGAATACATGATATGGTAATCAAAATCACAACATAGTTGGGTCTAGGGAACCCACTATTTCAACACTCCTTTCACTATAACCAACTTGCTAAAAAAACATGTTAGCTACTCACATGATAAAGATCATGTTTCTGTTAGGTAATGACTTTAGCTATTGGGATCGCCATAGTTCTTCCACATGGTAATTCCGTTAGTTAAACCTTATCTCCTTGAGTGAAACTTCTCAAGAGATGGTATCCCCGATTATATCTATTTTTTTCAATGTCATAACTTGACATCTTGGGTAGAAAGAATATAATAATTTAAATTATGATGATACTTTTATTACTAGGTATATTTCCATGAACTGGAATAGATCATTCCATTTATCTACATCTTAGATTCCTTAAAGTTGCAACGTACTCGATCATTGTAGGTACGGGTACCACTAGTTTATATGAGCGTGTCTCACTCATTATATTAGCCTAACTGTGATACTAGATCACATTGATCTATGAAAGACTAGTTTGTATCCCTAAAAACTAGTATCCTTTCTTCTCCACATACCAAGTACATATCATTTTGCATATGTCAATGTACAAATGAGTAGTTCTGTCTACTTCACTTGTAGTGCCCCTAGATATAACTGAAATTTTCCAACTGTAAAATATGTACTGGTGATATTAGTTCATGTATATATCATGGAATACGTTATTAATCCATCACAGAATTGAATAGATAGAAACTCTCCATCCATCCAACCAATGTCCCGAAGGCCTTCATTTTTTATTGATTTTTTATAATCCACATTTCAAGGGGTGAGGTGGAATCCTAACAAGGCCCGTAGGCATAAGTATTACATGGCTCATAGGCCTTATAGGAATTTATTGCCCGTAGGCTTCAAACATTACATACAACCCTGAATAACTACTTGAAACTGCTCCTCCCCAGCATTTTCATCATGAAATCATCTCTCTACCTTCGCTTGGCTATTTGTCTAGGCTATCCCATGCATGCACAGGCTTGTCCCGATGGCAGGTTCTATACCCTCTCATTCTTGAAATTTGTGTAGCATCTTATGTGGTGAAATCTCTTTGCTCATCCTCCTTATAGAGCTTGTTCCTTGTAGGTTGTCTGGTTTTCATCTGCACTTGAGGTGGACTGAAGGACTTGAGGTGGCCCGAAGGCCTTACTAGCCTGAAGGCTTGGGTGGATCGAATGCCTTAAAGGACTCAGGGACCAAATCGGTGGCCCGAAGGCCCAAACGGGGGAAAATTCCCAGCTACTGCAGTGTCAAACATTTCCTGCTATAGTTCCCGCTACAGTACCTGCTACAATAATGCACAGTTCCCGCTACAGTACCTACTACAGTACTACTATAGTACCTTGGAAATTGTGCCTTTACCTGGATTTGATCTCGGGTCGCCTAGATGCACTTAAGAGTCCTATGATATAGGAAAAAAATTGTCTCTTGAATTGTTCTAATGTGTATTTTTTCAATACCATGTCACTATATGTATGACTGATTAGGTTCAAGAAACCTTTAAATCTACTTTAGTAAATCTTGTTCCCTAGAACAGAGGTTTCTAATTTTAGTCAATCACTAGAGAATAACTTTTATCCTGGTCTCATCAAACTTAAAGACCAATGAGTTTTCCATATATTGTCGAACATATTTTACTTGGAAAACCAATGGCGCTCCCATAAACCATTTGTAAACACATGGAAACCATTTATTAAAAATGTATAATCTATGATCCAATTTCTTAATTCAATCCTAGAATAGATTTTAGTAACTTTTATCCTTTATTATCATTTTGCATCATGACCATCTCTTTCTAGTTGTATCGTATTGACACCTTCCATGATTGGTGGTCATTATATCTTATGATTAATATAATGATCATAGAAATTAGATATTACATGTAAAATTATAAAGTATTTACGCTTAACAACTTGGTGAAACCAATTGAGCCATATTTGTACTGCACTTGTACCACCCTTGTATCAACTAACTTGAATAACCACTGTAGTATTCATTAGTTAAGACCCTTTGAAATGTGATACTTGGACTCCTTTATTGGATTTTAGTTGGTCTAGTCAATTTTAGAAAATTTCCATACACTTCTTGTAGGAAATATTATTCACATTGAATAATAGATCACTGACTGTGGTGAATACAAAAACCATCACCATGGTTTTAAACCTTCTTACAAATTTTATGTCTTTAAGACATTCTTGTTTGATATAAACTAGTGGAACTTCTTCCATTTCCAACTACTTGTGCATCTTGAGAATTAACTATGATCAAGTCAATCGTTCTCCCACTATCTCAAGTAGAGATACTCAACCTTTTATAGAAATACATTCTATAACTTGACTATATCTTTTCTATCATAGGGATTTGTGTATCATTCTAAACAACCATTGGGATAATTTCAAGGGATGCACTATTTGCTTGTTCCTGATGCAAGTTTGTTTATTTCCTAACAAACACTTTTTATCCAAACACATCTCTTATTACATAATGGATTTTCATCTTACTACTACTTGTATGATATCCATTTTTCATTTTAGTTGGCATATTGTTATGGGATATCGTCATTATTTGCAAAGAATTTCATGAAATATAATGGAAGTTTCTGTAGGGTGCAGCATTGATACTCCATACAGCATGACTCTGGTGTATAAACGTGCATTTAAAAATTACTCCATGCAACATATTGTTGATCAATGTTAACATGTAAGACTTCATCATCAATACTCTTCATTAACATCTATTTCATGATGTAGATAAGGTAAGGGGGTTTAGGAATTACCCCTCACTACATTAACATGACCGATGAATTCTTGGTCATGATATTCTTCGGTATGCTGACTCGAAGCAACTTATATCTTCTAACCATGCATGTATCATACTTCACTTTACTATTCCTTAATAGCTTAAAGGAATCTTATGAAGGAACTTTACCGCTAGATTTCTCCTGGTATAGTTTATGCTCACATGATGAACTAATTCCAAAAGCCTTATGGTGTACCTTTATTTATAAAAGTTTCTTTGTAAAAACTAAAGACATCCATTTTTAGTATTTCTTGAAAAAAATTATCATTCCATGACTGGGTATGAGTCTTACATTTTATATTCAATGGGAATTTCCTATAATTCAAGTATTATTGAACTATTTGTTTGGGTATTAATTACCAAAGACAACATTAATTTCCTCAACTTGGGATAATGCCTCCTTGTGTCCAAGGACACTTGAGAATAATGTTTTGGTTATGCTCAATGATAGTTTTACTTGAATTTTTTTTCACTTGGCAATAAAGAAGTCGGTACTTCTCAACATTGGCCTGGGTATCTCTCTTTCTCAGCCACTTGGAGAATAAACCTAACTTCGAATAAGTTTTCTATACTTACATGGTTACCATATTAGAATATGCATATGTCACGAGAATGTTATATTTAATACCAAAGTAATAAAACTAAAACATCACAATTGATGCATGTTTTTGAAGAATAAGCAGGTAACTTGCTTCTTTAATTCAGTTTATTGCTTTTAAACTTCCATTATTTTATTTTATAATATGAAATGAAAATAACCATTATTAATACCTCATTCATTGAATCACGTTGGGAATGTTCCATTGGCGTTACTTTCCTTTTGGAATTTTCATCTTGTCTTTCAATTTATTCTCTATAAGAATTAAAGATGAAACTTTCTTTAATATTCTTATTTACTTAGCAATCATTACGTAAATTGGTAATTAAGCGTTTAGTCAATACTTGTTGGTTTTGTAACATAAAACAAAATTCATTTAAAGGGATGAAAATCATATTAGAATAGGATATATTGAAAGATCATAACTCTTCTTTCAATTTACATAGATCCATTGTAAACATTACCTATTCATATCATTGCTTCACTTTCTCCATGCAAACTTCTCAGAGATGAGACTTCATGTTATATCATTCATGTCCTGATGTAGCAAACACATTTAACATCAGACGTTGATGAAAGCATAATGACATAACCATCATATTCTATATACATTGTTCTCCTATAAGAAATTTCACACTCACTTCCTGAGGTAACTTAACAGCTGTTGGAGACACTAGAGCCTTGATTTTCCAATATTATTGAACTATGTGCAAGCGCTCATACTATCTTTGAATACTCGTGTCAGTGAGGACATTTACATTATCCATTATTTATCCCAATTTTTAAACTGATGGTATAACTATCCAATTTTCTACAGAAATAAATTTTAGCATATTAGTACTTTTATCATGATTACCAGTTTAGATGATTTTATTAAATAATTAAATAATTAAATGTTTCCCAGTATTTTATCAGATTCTAGGAACTCTCTGTTCAAGCATCGGGATACTTCATCGCTTGAGTATTCTATGGAAAAGGATCCTTGAACCACCCCTCATAGTCTACGAGATTTGGCTACACCTCTACTTGGAGGGTTCAAGGTTGGCATTTGGTTGTCCAACCGCTTTGATTCGCGGTTCCTTGATCTATTGAGTGAAGTCTCAGCTTCTTTTAAATCATAACTTGATTTACTCAACACCTGAATCTAATATTACAACAATATAGATTTGTTTATTTCTTTGCTACAATTGTAATGAAGTCAACCCACCACTTTTATAATAATGCCCTAGTAGTAAGAGGCACACCCAACTTTGGCATGATCAGCACCTCAAACTATTAGTTTTGTCCAAATTTGATTGATGGAAGACGGTAATGAATTAATATATCTTTGAGGGTTTTATTATTTTTAATGTTATGAAATAAATATTTTTCTTTTTTTAAGAATGTTCTATGTGATCGCACTCACAACTAACAATGCAAGAAATATAAAAATCATTGTGTCAGATGTTCATTTTATCTTTCATACCTATTTATTATTATTCAATGTGATCACGCATTAACTACACATTCACAAAAACAACAAACCATACAAAAAAATGACGACCTTATCATGATCTGATACTAAAGTTTGATCTGTTGAGTGAATAACAGAACAACATATACCATAGGGACAAGACCTTGAGTTGCGTCACTTGCAACTCGAATTGTAGCATCTGCCACTCCAATGCATTATATCTCTTGTCTGGTGTGTTTCCATGAGTTGTCACAATGTGTTTCACTAATCTCCTCATTGTACGACATTACTCACATGCAGGAAAGGGGGTCTTGGGGTATAAAAATACAACTCTAGGAATGTGCGTGTAAGGCCTTATACATATAATGATCATGAGACGACACACAGATCACCATTAAGTTAATTAAACTAATTATTAAAAAACTATTTCAATAATTAAATAAATAAATGTAATGCACCAGACATGCAATAGTCAGTCATCAGACTCCTTAGCAGTCATATACGCATTAAACTCGCGTATATTAAATAAATTCAAAAATTAAATTAAACTTACATTAAAATAAACTTGAGGACATTTTATTTGAATTAAAAATTACCACATATAGTTAATTTAGTTGTTAGGTCGTTCGGTCTCAATTAATTATTTTTATTTTAAAAACTAAAAATTAAATTAATTAATTAATTTAATTAAGCATTTAATTAAATTAATTAAATTCACACGCAGATTTTAACCAAAAATTAATCTAATTTTCAATCAAAATTAAATTAATTAATTTTTGTTTTTATAAATTAACCTGGGCCTTGAAAACCCCAAGCTCGGTCTGTACATGTTGGGCCGAACCCACACACACACATTTCGGGATGTGAAGACCCATTTAGAGGTACTCTTGGAAGGACAGGTCAGTCCATGCCGGTTACGGGATGGGAAGACTCGTGCAGACTCGGTTCAGGTCGGATCTGGCCTAACCCGCCCGACAGAAGGGTTACCTCAATGTTCGGCGAGAAGCTTGCCTCCAAAGTGCTGATGTGGTCCGCTGAAGTGCACAGGAAGCCGGAAAGGTGGCAGGGGCTCTGGTGAGGCTGCCCAATCCAGGAAGCAGAGAGTGGTCCACGTCCGTGAGTAGGGGAAAATGGCACCAAAGGTTGTCAGCCCCAGGGTAGCTCTGCTCGGAAAAACTGGCAGGGGTGGCCTCTAGCTTGGTAGATCCGGCGGCCAGGGGGGGTGAACCCAGGTGGGCCGCGATATGAGGCAGCAGTGATCTCAGGGATCTGGGGTCCTTTCTTGGGTGGTGGAGTTCGGACGGGGTCCCTGACCATGGAGGGAAACCCGGAGGAGGCGGCTTCTAGGTGGAAGTGGGAGGGTGCGACATTCCTCGGTGAGTCAGAGGAAAGTGACATCAAGCGAGGAGGTGTGTGGAGCTCTGGTGGGGAGTTGAAGGGATGCCACAGTACTGGCTAGGTCTTGCTGGCAATGGGGTAGTAAAACAGGAGGGGCGTTGGCAACGTAAAAACACCGGTCGGAGGCGGCCCGGCTTCGCCGGCCTCGTGCGGTGATGCTCTGTGAGGGACGGAGGCCGGCCTGGCCGGGCGGCTGCACAGGAGGGGCTTCAGCAGGGGGCACTTCCCAGTGTGCGTAGGAGGGATTTGGCCCTGTCGGGTTGTCGTGCGTGACAGTGGGGATGCGCTGCCCCAACCTCCCATTTTGGTCAACACCCTTTATGTTTTTTTTAGATTTTTTTATTAGGAAACTCTACCCAAGTCAAGCCCCTACCCCTTTAAAATTTTCTAAAGCCTGTTTAGTCTTTGGAAAATAAATATTATTATTATTATTATAAAATTAATATTATTTTTTAAAAAACCATCGGTACTGGAAAAACAATTCTGATGACCGTGTTGCGGTTTTGAGATGGTTTTGGGTGTTAGAAGATATAAATAAATATTTGTTCATCGTTTTAGACCGTAAAATATATTTTCCAATCTGAATTGATAACTTTGTATGTCCGCAGACTGGACATCCGATATTTGATTCAGATTATGTCTGTGGCATTGGTTCCATAATGATTCCCTTCATTTAATTTAATGCAAACTTAATTTATACATGGCTTAAAATTAACACGTGATTTCTCTAGTACCACATGAAGGATCCGACCGTGCATCAGAATCCCCAAAAGGTGATGTTGTAAAAAAAATCAACAACAGTCAATGTAAACATGTAAACATAGGTGAATCGCTTCCAGGTTTAAACCGATCATCATGCGTGAAGAGATTTAAGAAAAAAATGAATCCATAAAATACCTAGTTTAGATATGAAGACACGTGTGACGTCTACTCATCATTAGTAATCGCTTATTGAAGAATCTGAAGCTGAATTCCTCTAGATCGTCCACACATGCTTCAATAAATTCACAGGAATGTCATCCATTGAATTCTGGGTGCTAGTGAAAAGATCTGACAACGCCTTCAACGATCCAACGATCACCATATTGCTTCACTTGGGATGAATGAGAGAGTTCTCAATCCAACCTCCTTTGATCCAGAGCTTCTCTCTCTAGAAAAAGGGAAAGAGGAAAAGGGGAGATAAATACCATGAATGTTATTTGGTGAATTCTCCTCCTCCTCTATTTATAGTGTCTAATTAAAATACCAGGTATTGCCTCTCTAGCCCCCGAATACTTAACAAACTATTAATGACATGTTATCAATACTAATCTGAGTCATACATATTATTATCACTATCTTGTAATATATTAAATATATTACATGATAATAATTGAGTCATTAACTCGACTCGTTGTTCACACAAATATTAATTGAACCTTGAATATATTAAACTAATACTCGTCAATTAATATTTTTCATTTACTTAATTAAAACATGTAAATAAATTTAATAAATAAATTCAACGCCCATTATTATTGACTTGAATAATATTAATTTATGTATACCATTGCAGATCGTATCTCCTAAGAAAAATCTTGGACTGCAGCGTTGGGGCCCATTATGTCCAAAATACTTTTTCAACTGGATTGGGCAGATTCTTGAATATGCTACTGTGTGTGACCCTCTAGGACATTATCTCGATAGTAGAGAATATTATTCACAAACCAAGAGTGAAATCTAGAAACCCATCATGACCCCTAAATATATAAGGATTGTCATAGTAACAAAAACCAATCTATGAACACATAATGTGTAATATAATCTCTTTGTCTTTAATATCTCATAAAGTAGGATGAACTCACGTTTTATCGCCCTTTTATTGCTTTATTATTTTTTGATCTAACTGGATGGATTTTCCCTCGATTGTCATGGCCATGGTCCTGTGAGAGTACTTCCATCCTTATCAACATTGCCCTTGATATATTACATCCAAAACCTGGAAGCAACAAATCCTTTATTGAACATTTAATGAATGTCATGTCACCAATGACCCATCCTACACAAACTACCTTGCCACGATTTCAACATCATGGTTTTCATCTTGCATCAAAGTATGCAATCAAATAGAATACACTGGAAATGATCTCAAGTCAGGATACCATTACACATGATCGTATATGGGGACATCCAATGACACCCAAAACATGTGGTGTTCCTATGAGAGGGTCTATCCTCATGATCTCACTACTAGAGACCACCAAGTATGAACTTCATGAGAAGAAGTCTCAATGCTTATGATCCCTCAACACCTGATAGTCAAACATCTACTATTTCTAATTAGTAAGATGTATGTAGACCATCGAACATACTTTTAAGATTAATATCACGGTATCTTGAGGTTCTCATTATATATTTGGATATTCTATAACCTCTTGATAGGACAATTAATCTATGGACATTACCATTATATAGTAGATATAGAAATATCTACACTATAATGGTAAGAATACAACATGTATAGCTTATTGAATGCACAATATGGTAATCAAAATGATTGTATAGTTGGGTCCAGGAAACTCACTATTTCAACATGGGGTCCTCTCATCATTGAAAAATGGTCATCTGGTAAGGGAACACCACGCCTTGTGGTCCAATAACACCTTATCAGTGATCAAGTATATGCACTACCAATTCCAAAAAAAAAATATGTGACCTCACATGAATTATAATAGAGGACACCAACCTCATGTTATACCCCTCAGTTGAGAGGAATAATAAATACAATGTAGAATCCCATCCCTGAAAGATCTCTTGGATGAGTGAGAATATTGACACTATCGATAGAGTATCCTAACACAGAGCATGTGGTGTGAATAACGACTATAACTATAAAATGATCCAAAGATAAAGGATATATGTATCGAGTATGTTAGGGGGAATAATGACTCTAGTGTTAAGATGGGAACAGTTTGATCTTCATTCATGAACTTAGTCGCTAGTCCAATAGATCTAATTTATAAATATACATATCTTACCAAATAAAAACCTCATATGGCTAGACATATAGCATCATTGATATCTACATAGAAAAATACGCAATAAATGTTATTTAATTATTGAAAATTTATAATAGATGAAAAATAAACTTTTTCACATAAATTAGATGATACGTGACACGTTACAACACCCTATCATCATTACCTATGTTGAAATTATGTAATTCATATTGATCTTGAAATCATTTCCATAATTTCCAACTTATGATTCTATAGAAAGGACAACAATTTAATTTTTCAACAAAAATTTACAACCAGAACCATATTTAATAATATTATTATTTTACCTACTACTGTAATAAAATATATTATAAATGATTATAGGGTGATGGATTCAAACCTCCCCTTACTCACATGTGGCTCATACTCCCAATATACAAATTATGAAAACCCTTTGCATTTTATATATCTTAATTACTTCTCTTATCTAAAACAACACAAGTGATGGGGAGAAAATTGTATTACATGGAACCCAATAAGAAATGAATCCTATTTCATGATCCATTTATATATATAGGAATGATATTGACCATAAGATAGGTTAGTCTTGATGTTCAGATACTGACAATAAAGAAAGTCCATTGGATGTGGCAATTTAATCAGAATATCAAAACTTCCAATGGGTGCATAGTGAATTCCAGTATTGGTTTACTAAACGAAGTGATTAATGTAGTTGCATCTATATAGAATTATAGGTTTCTTGTTCCAAGTTAAGGTTATCCACAAAATTTAGATGGTATTTTAACCTATTAAACTTGGTGAAAACTTATATAAAATTGTAATGGGAGAACCTAAATAATAACAAATATAGTATTTTGTACTTAAATTATTTCTAATACCAGAAATTACTAATTGAAGTATTGACATTATTATATTCTTGAGTAATAAAATTATACATTGTTCTCCCATTGATGTTGGAATAAAAATACCAACCACATAATCTTTTTATATCCTCTTCACATCCTCATTATTTCCTTTTGATTGAATGTTTTGTGTGATTTATATGGAGAATGTGTTAGAAGTAAAATATAGTATGGGGAGTGGGGTATTTTTCCTTCTCATACTCTAGTGCACTAAAATTGGATGGATAAAGTTGTTCTAGAGGTTAGATTATATTTCATAGAGATTCATATGTGTGATATTCTAGTGTATTTAGGTTCCTGGTCTTGATGATTACATGAATTACCACATCCCCCATAAGTGGTATGAAATATTATGGTTCATGATCAAATAGTACTCGATGAAAGATTAAGTAGAATTCTCACACATTCCATGATGTTATATATTTCTCATTTTGTATTACTATAATTTAAAGATATGGAATTTGAAGAAGAAAAGGTTTGGATTTATAAATTTTATGGAATAGATTGTGGCTTCGAGAGGATGTAGATGTAAAATTATCTCATCCAATATTAATTATAACATCTCTTTACAAGAGTAAAATCAAAAGTTTTAGAAAATTATTAATTGAAAAAGTTATATAGAAAAGAACTTAGATTGGTGTAGATGTTGCTGGAATGGAATTTGTCCTTAAACATCTGGGATAAGAATACAATAACTTGGATGAGGGTTGCCTTAGAGGATATGTATAAGAAACTAATTGAAATTAAAAAAAATGTTCCAGATATAGAATTTTTTTAGTGTGAGGTTATATGGTCTAAGTTTAGTGGTGGATCATGAGAATTATTTCAACATGATATGGAGACGACTTTAATATGTGAAAGTAACATTCATGGATGATGTTTATGAAATTCAGTTATTTAAATCACTACTAGAATCATGGGATTGAATGATTACTATAGTGAGTAATTCCTTTGAAAAAACAAAGTTGGTGTTTCAAGATATCTGAAACTTCATCCTAAATGAATAACTCAAGATTGGTAAATTTCAAGTTCTTTTTGGTAGTTTTTTGAATATGAGTGGTTGGGTACAATAACCTCATAGTAAAATTTGAAGGTGAAATTAAGATAATTCAAGAGAGAGGTGTCAAGGAAATATGACTACTACATGTATCTTATACTAACATTTTGGGAATCTTGGACATCTCCATAGGGATTACTGAACTCAAATGGAATTGTCCTAAAGGAAAAATTCTAGAAGTTTAAATTCTATAAGTTTAATGGATAGAGGAAAAAAACAATTTCTTAATATCGATGTTCTGATACATTCATTGGTGGTTGACTCTAGAGCATCTTTCCATTCAACACTATAATGTGAATTCATAATAAAATTATCTAATTTAGGAACATACCAAGATTATGAAAGAATATAATTGTCATTTGGTATCTCAATGAAGAAGGATATGGTATAACCAATTCTAATGGAATCTAGAAAGTGGCTCTAGGGTCCATGGTGGTGGTGTGATAATTAAATTATCGAATTCACCATCTGATAAGAATATTCAATGAAAATAAAATTTCTAGAACAAAAACTATTAAAGATACAAAAATTTAGTATTGTAAACATGATCAACTTAGTGAAAATAATGTGAAATATCTATTAGAAATATGCATGTTAACAATCAATCAAAATGATATTAAATGTTTCAAGAGTTACGTGCTGGGGAAACAAAAAAAGTGTATTTTCAACTTGATTAGTTGGAAGCCTATAGCCTAGAAGCTATAACATGATCACTTAGATGTATGGGTTCCATCTATAGTTCATTATAAAGGAGGATCAATTTACCTCATCACATCCATAGATGACCTAAAAAGGAAGGCATGCATATATTTTTTTAGTCAAAAATGTAATTTTTTTAGTGACTTATTTCAGTGGAATTTCATGGCTGAATGTGAAGGTGGTCGTAATTTAAAAAGATTTGGATTAGATAATGATTGAAATTACAATGGTAGAAACATAAAGAAATTATTCTATAAAAAAGGGATCAGGCTTGAGAAGACCACATATAAAACAACAAAAAAATATAGTTAAAAACCGGATAGACAAAACTTTTTCTAAAAAGGAATGATGCATTTGAATGAATTATGGAATGCCCAAGACTACATGGGAAAAATCAATCAATAATGTGAGACACCTTGTTTATAAACTGTAACCTATATTGTGGGATAGATTCTAAAAAATATTTATGGTTTAGTAAGCCACCAAAATTTAGCCAACTTCATTTTTTTATGTTCGGAATATGTCCATGATAATTTTGGGGTGCAACAGAAGAAGGTTAGGCATGTGCCTAATAAAATTTTTCCATAAACTTCCTCAAATTTTCCCTAATAACAAGATAAAAGGTTTTATTATAATCCATAAATATATAATCTTTTCATATATAATTTATAATTATTTCTTTAATTAAATAATTTTACTCTATTGAATTTTATCTTCTTTCAGAAATCAGTAGAAAAATATATTCATACCATCATTACATGAGAGGAATAATGTGTATATTCCCACTAGTGGGGATCCACAAGTGATGTGTGAACCACATATTGTCACCATATAATTCTATGGGTGATAGCATAAATGAATATATTGATTCTTATGATCAATGTTGATCACTATAAAATCCATCAAAGGAAAATAAATTATCTCAGTTGTAGGAGGAAAAATTTCTTTATGTTCTTTAGAGTGTTCTAGAGAGGGGACACTATAAATTGAGAGTTCCTCCCAATATTTCATTATGTGGAACGATGGAATGGGATAGAGCTTAAAAAAATGTCATAATTAGGTTTATATTGTTCTAGTGTTCAAAAATAATTAAATACATGAGGGCCCTTATAAATTTTCTATTTCCCTGTGAAACCCCATGTCTAAATAGAAATATTATTAATATTTTGTTGATAAGTGATAAAAGTATGGATAAAATAAGTGTATTTAGCATGAATAAATTAATTAATATTTATAAAAATAATATTAATATTACATTTCTAATTGTACCATAAACATGGTTTTTCAGTCCTCCTCAATATTTATAGGTCTTTTAATAATGACTATTTAATTAAATAAATATCACTGCATTATTCAAAAATAAGTTTATAAATAAATTTTATTCACCAAATTAGTGAATAAATATTTATTAACTACCCACATAAAATATAAATAAATATTTTTACCCTATGAATAAACCAGAAAAAATTAATATTTTATATTATTATAAATAAATAAATAATTTCCTAGTGAAAATATATTTATCAAATATTCAACTCATATATATATATTCTATCGAATAACCAGTGATAGAATATTTGAAATCAAACCAATATAAATAATTATTAAATCGTGAATGTTAATAATATTTATTCAACCTGTAAAATTCAAATAGAAATTAACTGAATTTCCAAATAAGCATTGGGTACGGCCCTCTAAGCTACTTTCTTGGTGCAATTAGGCTACACTACAAAGTCCAATATTAGAATATTGTAACATATCAAGGCTTTTAATGAGAAAGAATTTAGCGTCATAGTGATATGTAACATCCTATGAAAGATCACCCTATAATATAATCCCTTTATCTTTATACCTATAATAAATCATATTTTATGCTAGTTTCATTAACTTATATTCTCTATATGGTGTTTTTTGAATTTCAAAAAGTTAACTTATCAAAAATAATTCCATGGAAATATACTTAATAAGTAAATTACATTCCCCTCAAAGGGCCTAGGATATCAACATCAGTTAAAGAATAGATTGGGTAAATCTTTTCTCGTATTATCTATTAATACAACATCACTTGTGAAGCACCAACTGTATCATACCTCATTAAAATCATATTTCATTATGATTTAAGTCTATACGAAAAATTAAAAAAAATGAATCACATGTATTAATGATAATAAAATATTATAAGGATTATTATACATGTATGCAGATATTAAAATCCAATAATACAAAAAAGTATGAATTTCCTATTGGTGGTTAATGTTCTCATAAACTCATGCATTGATGATTACCCTAGGCGTTCACCATGATAAAGAATCTCAAATTCCTATGAGTATCCACCCCTAATAGTCTATATCTTTTGTTTCCCATCAAATGATATCATTTGACTATAGAACTTATATTTGAGAATAATTTTATGGCACTTTTATGTTATCATCATAGCGGGGAACTATTGGGCCCTTTTTGTGTGACATGTACACTTATAAAATTATCACATACTATATTATTCATAAAAAAATATTTATGTGATAAAACATTTTATAAATTTTTAATAACAATAATTAAGTAACCATATAGTACATAGAATTTGTCTCTAGAATATAAACTCCAAAAAAATCCCACATACACTAGAGCCAACTTGCAACAACCATCACTATGTTAGCACTAAAATGGTTTTCTTACTTCTATTGAGATAAGGCTTTAGTCAAGGGGTTTTCCATGTTTTATTATAAGTAAGCTATTCTTCGAGTGACGTTACTATTTTAGAAAAATCCCTCAATAGGTGATATTATTGGATTATGTGTTTTTTCTATTGATATGACCCTTGAACATTTGTGAGATCTATTTATGTGGTATTATCATAATAAAATTTGATCGGATATCTTCTACTAAGACACATTTATATCTATGAAAAAAAATTGATTCCAAAAATCTTCTTTAACTATATAAGAATATATTATATTTTCAGACTTCATTGTAGAATTAGTGATAACTGGATGCTTTGAACTCCTCTACCTCAAATCTTCTCTATTGAAACTAAATACATATTTGGAATATGACTTCAAATAATTATAATATATTTTGAAAAAAGAATCAATATATCCTTTTATTATTAGTTCCTTGTCTCCTCTATATACAAAAAATATATCCTTTGTACACCTTAGATACTTAAGGATTTCCTTAACAGCAAACCAATGTTGTTCTCTTAGATCATTATGATATATACCTTTTATGCTCAAGGTGTGGGAAACATCAAGCCTAATACATGACATGGTATACATGATAGATCATTTCAAATATGTGTATTAGATTCTAATCATTCTCTTTCTCTCCTATTGTGTTCGGAGAAAATTTTCCTAGAGATAGGTATATTGTGGGACACTTAAACTTTTCCTCTCTTGGATTATTCCATAATAAATATTTTTAGTATTTGGTAAATGTATATACTCTGACTAAGTAGAAGTAGTATTTTGGATCTATCAGGGAAGATCTTAATCCCAAGGATATATGATTATTCACCTAAGTCCATCATGGATAAGCAATTGTTTAACCAGTATTAAACTAACTGTAAGACCAGTATATAACTTCCAATAAGTAATATTTAATCAACATATACTAATTATAATATGAATGTGCGCCCACTTAATATATTTTAAACACATGGAATCAATTAATTATTTATGAAACCAAAATATTTTATAGCTTCATAGAACCAAATGATCCATGACCTAAATGATAGATTTAACCCATAAATAGATCATTGAAAGTTGTATATTTAGTTGAAATTTTATAGAGTCACAAACCCCTAAAGTTTTTTCATATAGATATCTTTATGAAGGTTTATATTAAGGAAATTCATTTTGAAATCTATTTTCCAAATATCACGATCATAGAATACTGCTATATAAAGTAGAATTTTGATGGAGTTAAACATGTAAAATAGAGAAAATGTATTTTCAAAATTACTGTCTGGATTTTTTAAACACTTTAGAAAATATCCTTTCTTTTTAGGTACAAACATTACATTTCATGTCCATTTTTCTCTTGAAAACACATTTTCACCCAATGAGATTTACATCAAATGGCGGATCTAATATAACTCATACTTGGTTCTAATAAAATGAATATATCCTAAATTCAATGATTATTTCCATCTTGAAGATTCTGAGATCTCTACTACCTCCTCATAGTAATGAGGATCATTATTTTAAAACAATAATGTTTCTCTGTATTCAGTGACTAAAGAAACATTTCTATCTGGTTATCTAACCTCTCTAGTTCTCATATATTGTACTTGTGTTTTAGGAACAAAAATTCCATAGGGACCTATGAAAACTATTCTTGTACCAACTCTTGTGTATCTTGAACATCAACTTCATCGAAGTAAATCCTTCTCCAACTATCCTTTTTGATGATGTTCTCCCTTTCCAGAAAAATGGATTACCTCATGTCATTCACCTTTTTTTCTAGGGGGTTGTAAATATAATATCTCCTTGTTTCATTAAGATAACCTATAATAATAAACTATGTGCCTTATAGTTCTAGTTTGTTATCATGGTTTACCTTAATAAACTCATCACAACCCCATGCATTAATATGTGAAAATACACATTTCTTTCTTATATTAACTTGTATGGTATCACTTTTACTACCTTAGTTGGAACTTTATTTAGAATTTGTGTTATAGCATGTAATAAAAACCCATAAAAGGATAATGGAAGAGTTTCATGGACCATCATCAACCTTACCTTGTTAATCAAGGTACAATTCCTCCTTTTATTGACCTTATCCTACTATGGTGTATATGAAAGATTGATTTGGGAAAATATTCCACACTCTTGTAGAAAGTAAATGAATCCTTGTTTAAGATATTCACCACCCCAATCAGATCAAAGTTTATTTATCTTATTAACAAGTTGATTCAAAACTTCATTCATGAATTCATTAAATTTCAAAATATATTCTGAATTTATACCTCACTAAGTAGACATATCCATATTTACTCAAGTAAATAGTAGAATTAAGGAATTAAGAACACCCAACACTAGATTTTATAAGAAATGGTCCTCACATGTCTGTTTTTACAAATTTTAGAAGCTCTATGGCTCTGTCACCTTTTCTATAAAAAGATGTCTTGGTCATTTTTCTTTTTAAACAATCACAACAACTAGCGATTGGTTTCAGCACAAGATTTTCTATCTTGGTAGATAATTTTTATACTCTTATCATTTACATGACCAATATGATGATTCAATAAATGGGTGTTAAATGAGTCGTGTGAACTTTATTAATTTTTAATTTCCAACACTTGGTTTTTGTAATTTAATACACAAAGAAGGTCATTTAAATATTTTATGCAATAACATGCATTGTACTTTTAAAAGAAACATGTTTTATATCTGAAAATTGAATATAAAACCATATGTATCTTGTAAAGATGCAAAAATATAATTTGTTTAATAGTTGGTACATGATAACAATATTTTAAACCCAATACCATCCTAGTTGGAAATGAAAGGTGGTATTTCCCAATGGCTAGAGTAGCCAACCTCACACCATAGGTAGCCTGCAATCCACCTCTCCTCTGAGAATCATTCTAAATATACATGATTATAATAATTTAATAAAGATGTGAAAACTACAGATTTAATAAAATACACATTATTTAGATATAGAAACATTTCACTTGATAATGAATGCATCCGAATCTTCCCCTTTCTTCTTTAACTATGTGTACTTATTCTTACAGTGTCCTAGCATTCCACATACAAAACACATTGAAAACTTTTCCATTTTAAATATCTAGATATTACTTTTATTGTAAGGATAGTTTTTAGGAGTGTTATACATGGTAGTATTCTTGGGCCTCTTTGTCATGCTCTTCCTTTTCTTTTTCACTATAAGGACCACCGTCTTTTCACACCCCATGTCTTTATCAATATGGAGAATAAAAGTAATAAGTTCCAAGAGATTCTTCTCACTATTACTCATATTATAAGAATAATAAAACTAGATAAAGTATTATATAGAGAGTATTTAATGATATTGGTGGGTAAATCATCGGGGATCTTAAAACCCAAGGCATGAAATTTCCAAATATAGCCAATCATCTTGACTATATAAGGTCCATCTTGTGTATACTCTCACAAAATTCACATTAAAAGTGAATTAGAGATCTCATATCTATATTTTTTTTTCCTTCTATTGATATATATCTTGGAGTTGATACTTAATTCTATACATATCTGTATCTTTTTGTATCTGTAAAATAACTCTATACCTAGAAATTAACAAGAAACATTGGAAATCTGTGGCATCAACAAAATGTTTAATATAAAGAGATAGTTCTTCCTCTCTAGACCGTTTTATTGGAACCTAGGGAAGAGTGTTTTATAGCATATATAATTTCCATTCATGGTGAATTATAACACATATGTCTCTTTACCAATCCTAACAATTTGAGCCTATGAGAAAGTTATCCTTCTCTAGAGTGGATCATAGTGATATTACCGATTTCATGTAATTCTTCATTTCTAAAATGAGAAATAGAATAATCTAAATATAATATCATGATTACAATGTAGATAATATGTTTAATTTGATTTATTAATCTCCCATTATTTTACTAAAATATAATATCCCTCACCATTACTTTCATAATATCTCATCACATAGATATCCAAGTGTAAAGGATCCATATGTATCTTCACATAACCCATATTGATGTTTGAAAAGATATCTGAAGGTATTTGGGTGGGAATATATAGGAAACTACATTTACTCAAAGATCCATAATCCATTGAGTGGACTACCCAATCATGAAAATATATATTAGGATTTACTCAACAATTTTCAAACTATATATACTAAGTCTTGTGAAATTGATCATCCCTTACTTCAAAATTGGATAAGTAAACCTAGTATACAAGATATAGATTCCCTACTAACTGAATAAACCCAATGCAGGATTGTCAATAACTATGAACTAGGGTTTTATTTCTACCAAAGTAGTGGAAGGTAATATCTAATATTTTATTTTATGGATTTTTGTCTTTATGTGTAAACAACCCATTTTATCTTATCACGTTCTTTTTAATATTAAGTGGGTATTAAATAAGTGATTAACTATGTCTATATGAAGTCTAAACATATTATAATATTTATTTTACTTCCACATTTCATTCTTTTTAATTAGTTTATTTAATGGTTTTAATATACATTAATAATTAACCATGTAACAGACATAAATAAAATAAATAAAGTTTAAGGACCCTGAGCTTATCTAATGGTTTGTTTATCGAGTTAATGATAAACCAAACCATGGCCCAAGGGATTAAACTATTGGAACCAATAATAGTTTGAGTTGTAGAATTATACTAGTATACCTATGTACAAACTTGATCAGTTTTTCCTTGGCCCCATACTTGAACAGCCTCCACTCTCCTAGGATCTCCATTCATTACTTTATTTTTACACACAGTTTGGTGAGGGGAAAAATGATTCCTAAGGGTGTTTATATAAAATAAACCATGGTAAAATCTTCTAATATAATAAGAGGAGAGGAATAACATGGAGGATGTTATTTAATTTAATAAATTATAAAATGCATCATGAAATAATAAATTAATTAAATCAATCACATAAATAGGTTGTAGTAATCTCATGGTCATCCATATACCTAAAACAAATAAAAAAAGTATAATAGTCAGTATTAACTCCAATTATTTCTTTATTATTAAGATAAATGTCCTTGAGTTATTTAACTTTATCTTAATGACCATATAAAGTATCTTGAAGATACCCATCATAAAATAAATATTGTAAATAAATTTACTGAACATTAATTATAGATAATTACATGAAATTAATTGACCATTTAATAATTCTGAAAACCTTTTTTACAATCAGCTCATCTAATGTGAATAGTATAATTAGGATTTAAATGTTGTTATTAATTATTATTTACATAATTTAATTGTATCCTTTACCAGGAGACATCATGGAATTTACTAATGAGATGCACATCATGTTCCTCTTTTTTTGTGTATCCTTGATAAATTCCAAGGGACTTGGCATGTATCACAACCAAATTACATGGTGTGTATTAATGAGCTACATGACATGTTTTCATCTTGTCATATACACACATAACCCTCTAGTTGACTTGGTTTATTCTTAAAAAGTGGGAATATTGAGTCACATGGCATGTTTTCTATTTAGACACTATGTATCTCATTAATGATAAAACTTTTCTGTCTCACGTGGCATTATTCCAAATATTTGACCATATGGTTAATTTCGATTTTTTCCTTTAACCTATGTAGACAACATGGCATGTACGCTATCTTTATGTCATGTATTCTAACTATAATTCTTTTAGGATGGACTTCAACGTTATTTTTTCATTAAATATATTATGTGTAATTACTAAACTAAAAATTGTGAATCCCATGATAGGTCTAGGTTTAGTGTACTTGGCTATATGATTGGTTCATTGGTCATATGAAATGTAACCTAATCAGTTATACATAATTCATATCTCCTCACAGTGGAGTATTTGGGTTTTTTATTAGGCCTTAACATGTTTAAGATAATATGATACATGAATAAATATAATTAATATCTCAAAAACATATTAATTAAATTCCAAATTAAGAAAAAAAAACATATGTAAAAAATTTACCACAATTTTTAATGGATTAATTAATAATAAATAATTGTGTGACCCCTCTAAAATCACTTGAAGGTTTCAAGGTTTAGGGGAAGCAAGTTAAGTGAAAGGCCAAAAAATATTTACATCAACTTCTTCATATTTCTCCTTAAAAAAGATGAAATATGTTCCCAGAATACACAGAGACAAGACCTTATCACATATAATTTATAATTAATTTATTTAATTAAATAATATCGTTTAATTTAATTTTTTCCCTATTGAAAAATCAATGTACCACATTTTTCATACCATTATTGTGTGTGAGGAATTAAGGGTAGATTCTCTCTAGTGGGGATTCATAGGACCTCTAAAAAAATCCGATCAATGTTGTACAATTCCCTGGGTGTTAGTGCAGAAAAATATATTAGTTGTGGCGATTAATGTTTTTTGCAACTAAATCCTTCAAGGAAGAAGGAATGTGATCATGTGGATGAGGAGAAATTCTCTTTATTATTCAAAACATTCAAAAGTGGGACCTCTCTAGGTCTTGAGAGGTTCTCTCATGATTTTAGTGTTCACAATGATGGAATTTTCTAGAGCTTCCCAAAATGACATAATCGAGTTTATAAAGTGCTATGGTTGGTAAAAATATTAATTGTCTAAGGGACCTTATTAATTTTCTAATTTCCAATGAAGCCTCATGTATAAATAACAATATTATTATTATTATTTAAATTACATGATCTAACATTGTGGATAAAATAAATAATATTTTATTGAATAAGTAAATTAATATTTATTCAAATAATATTTAATGTGACATTTATCACTAGGCCATAAATTCATTCCATCAAACCTCCTCAATATTTATCAGGCCATGAATACTGAAGATTTAATTAAATCAATATCACTTTATTATTATCCAAAAAATATTTAAATATATTTTATTTAATAAAATAGTCAATTAATATTTCTTAAATATTTATATAATAAAAATAGTTACATATCTTATGAACTTTTGAATTAAAAATAATAAATAAATGTTTCAGGTTCACATAATTAAATAAATTTTTACCTAGTGGATAAATAATTATTAAATATTAAATTCACAAATATATTCTCTTCAATAACTTGTTATTGAATTTTATAGGATCAAAAAATAAGTATAATCATTAATCTATGTGCGGGAATAATATATATTTGACAACTTAATTTCATATAGAATTTAACTAAGGTTTAGAATACACTTTTTTTATTACCCTCTAATCTAATTTCCCAAGGGTATTAGGTAACACTACATAAAGTCCAAAATTCGATTCAAACAACACACCGAGGATCCCATAAGGAAATAAGTTAATATCATAATGAAAATTGACCTCCACTGAATGTATATCATGTAATAAAATCATGTTATATCAATATCTCTAATAAATAAGGTTGCATGATAGTTCCATAAACTTGTATACTAGATGTCTCTTTCTTTGAATATCAAAAAATGAACTTACTGGAAACACCACCATGGCCATAGAATTAATTAGGAAATTTAATTCCCAAAAATGTGATGGAGATGTAAACTTCTGTTAAATAACATAAGTGATCAATCCATTCTTGTGTTACTCATTAATAAAACATTACTCATGATACACAAAATGTACTATACATCGTTGTGGGCATATGTCATCAGAGTTTTCATCAATACATCATAGTTCACAAATCATAACATGTATAAATAGTAATATTAATTTTTATGGATCATTATACCCATATGAATATAGTAATATCCAATTATTGAAAAAAATGTGGATTTACAATTGTCTGATCATGTTTTTATAATCTCCTAGACAAAAGATTACCAAGGGTCTACACTATGAGAAAGTGTTTTGACATTCTATGACTCTCTATGCTGGATTTACTATATCATTTTCTAATCAAATGATATTATCTATCTATATAAATTATATTTATGAATTTTGTCATCAAACTACTAGGTTATCATCATAGTGTGGAACTATTTTGTCCTTTTAGTGTGCTACGAACACTTTGGACATTAACACATGCTTTTAAATATTAAAGAACAATCATAATGTGATAATATATTTTTTAAATATTAAAACACACAAATACATGTAACTATATAGTACATAAAAGTTAGTTCTAGGGAATAACTCCAATAGTCCATATCAATACCAAAGGAAGGGAAAATTAAGACCAAGTCCAAGTTATATTTACTCATTGGTTGCGGGAATGAAGTCTTCAGTTTCTAACTATAGGATGATGAAATGTTTCAAGTCATTAGAAATTTAATGACTCACTTTAATGAGAAGTTTTTGTGAAAGGAATGGAAAATATTAGAATCAGAAGTCAAGGTCATTGATTCAACTACTAATTTTAAAGTTCATCTAGATAATTTCACCAAGAGTTTCATATAACGGTGATTCCAAGTATCAACATAGAGTTACTATAAGTAAGACCGATATAAGATATGAAATTCCTATTAAATCCCAAGGGAAATTAATAAAATTTTATAAATTGTTATAAAGTGTGATGGAAGATATGGCATTAGAAATTAAAGCACTAAAAAATGGGGAATCTGAAGCCGAGTTGCGAAGATCTTATAGAGTTAAGAAACAAAACCAGATATTTAGATTTGAGATGAATTTTATACTTTTAATGGATAATATAGAACCCAAATTCACATAAGAATCATCGATACTAAGAAACATAAAAAATTGGTAGTCATTAATAAAAGAATAAATGGATTCCTTGAAGTTCAACTAAATAGGGGAGCTGACTAATATACTAGAATAAAAAAGAGCACTAGATAACAAATGGGCCATCCATTTAAAAGAAAAATATGGCATGAGAAAAATATACAAGGCACAGTTGGTGGTGAAATTATTTCAAAAAAATAAGGGAAGCAACTTCTCAAAAAAATCACTAATTGTAAAATATAAAAAAATATTATTTATTCTAGTTGTTTATGATGATCCATACTAGAAGAAAATTGATGTAAAAACAATATTTGTTCATAGTGATTAATAAGAGAAGATTTTATGAAGCAAACAAAGAGTTTTAAAAGTACTAAGAAGGATGGCCTTGTTTGTAAGCTAAATCAAAGCCTTTGTAGAAAGAAAAAAGTACCTTGACATTGGAACAGAAATTGTGGTGCATTATTAAATTAAGAAGGTTTCACATAGATTATCTTGGATCATTATTTTCATTGGAATTCAAGGAATGATGGGACATACATCATACTCTTACTATATGTGGATGACATATTATTGATTTGTCTAAAGCTTTAATAGATTTATGAGTTGAAGAGTAAATTTTTATAGAAGATTTTAAATGACGGATCTTGGTAAAACTAAGAAAATCACGGAAATGATGTTAAAGATAGAAAGAAAGAAAAGTACAATACTGTTAATCCAAAAATACTATATTTAGAAGATCATTGAAAAGTTTTGAATGACTAGATGTAAGCATGTCTGAACCCCTATTTCTAAAAACATAAAGTTTTCCATGGGGAAAGAATTGAAAATTAATGATGGGGCCCAATACATACAGAAAGAATCATTTTAATCATCTATCATATGTATTATGTACACAGTGATTTGTTCGTGGATGGACATTTCCTCTATAGTGGGAGTTGTAACTACCTTTTTGTCAAACCTTAGAAGGGAGAATAATGAAGTTATGATCTAGATCATCTGATATTAGAAGTGATCAGAATATCGAGAACGATTATTTTTTGATGATAGTATATTGAATGGTTTAGTGGATATAGAATTTTTCAGAGACCCATATACCTATAAGAGACTGATAAGATTTTTGTTTACTTCAATAAAAACAAAGGTTTAATGGATTCCCTAGATGCAACCTATGGTTAATTTATCTAAAATAGAAGTATATTATATAGTAGTTATAGTATATGAAATGGAATTAGTTTGGAAAATTTTATTTCTTAAGAAGATCAAAAAAATTGGGAAAGATGAATTTTATTCAATGATAGTCATAGTATAATTTACCTTGCCCAGAATTTTTTGTTTCATACAAGAATAAAATGAATCAAATTGAAATTAAATTTCATCCAAAATATGATGAATGATAAGTTTTTTAGTTTTTTAAGATGTGTGGGACGAAAACTATAACTGAAATATTCACAAATTTTTTAGTCCAAGAAATATTGAGGAAACAATATGCCACAATGAGGATTGGGTGAATGAAAAGAGTAGTGGAGAACACTTAATTATTTTTATTCAAGGGATGATGTTTTTCCATATTTTCCCAAGTGTTGGAGGGTTTATATAATATTCCTTTGGAATAGTCTTCAAGTAATAGATTTTTAATAATTGAATAATTTTTCATGTTTAGATTAAATTGATCAGAATAAGAGTTCACCAGAGGATAGTTCAGTCTTTTTTCCTGGTTAACAACACTAAAGTAACCTTAATGGATGTGGTAGTATAATTGAAATATTGAAACTTCCAATGAGTTCTTAGTAAACTCTAATGGTGATTTACTAGATGTGGTGATTGAGGAGGTGGTATCTATATGGAATCATAAGTATCTATTTTCATGATAAGGATCTCTGTAAACTTTGGACAGTGGTACAACCTATTCAACTAGTTGAACACTTATGTAAAAGTTTGATGGGACCACCTAAACTAATAATAATTATAATACCTTTTACTTTAAGTATTTATGATATCATTAATTAACAATTGAAGAAGTATAATCCTTATATTTCCAATAAATTACAATGTTATCCCATGGTTGTATGAATAATATTTTAAACCATTTCATCATTATGCTTCCTTTTTAAGTTCCCATTATTTATTTTTCCTAGATTTTTATTGTGTGAATTCATTGGAGAGTGTGTGAATAGTACATCTTAGTGAAATGAGTGGATTCTTTCTCTATAAATTTTCTAGTATACTAATCTAAGAGTGAGAAATTGATTTTAGATGTTTGATTTCACTTTGTAAATCATTAATTGTTTAATATTTTGATTCAATTAGGTTCCTAATTCAGGTGATTTAAAATATGAATGCTTCCCCAAAAGTAACCCACTATGACTAAGCTTCCCTCGCATGACATCTTTTTTTAAAATCAATTTTTTTATTTTAACACTTATTTGAATGATTTTCATGTTTTATCCATCATTATATTTCATACCTTCACTACAAAAGTAACCCCATGTTATCCCCTTGACAAACCTTCTGACCCCCCTGAAGAATATGATTCTTTTATCACAAAGGCCACTATTACTCACACAAATACATTTCCTCTCTTGATGAGATACCATCACCATGATTCACTGGTAGTGTTACCTATCCTCTCACATGACCCACCATTCCCCATATGACCACTTTCACACCACCCCTCACCTTCTTGATTTTAAACCACTAAAAAGTCTATTTTTTAGGTCTTCACTCGATGAGAGAAAGATAGAGGAGATATGGGTAAAGAGAGGAGAGACTAAAATATAAACAAAATTATATAAATAAAACCACCTCTAAACCTTTGTTTTTTAATCAAAAGGGAAAGATAACAATCTGAATATAAATTAAAATTAAAAGGTTGGTGGCTAGTGAAATTCTTGTCCACCTTATATGAAAATGCATCAATGGATATTGATGAACATAGAACAAATATCATAAAAAATTTGAGTAACAAAGGAAAATCATATAAGAAAGAATCACATCGGTCATAAAAAAAGAAAAAATGACATAAAATATTCCTTGTAGATGAAATATTTTACTGAATACATTATCATTTATTTTTAGGATATCAATAAAAATATTATTCAAATATTAATATAAAATTATCTATAATTGACCTATGCGTTTCTCTTATCCACATTGAATTATTGATATTAATTATATTTTGTTCTATATTTTATTAATTTAATTAATTTATTATCATCAAGAGAAATTATTTAATATTATTAATAATTAATTGAGAATAAATTTGTATAAAAATCCATACCTCAAAGGTGTAATGTCTGACTCTTCAATCCATTTATGAAGCCAAGGTCTCATTCATCGTCATTAGATGTTCTAGTCTCATCCTTTAATCTAATGTCATAACCACCCAACTTCTAGTTTATCCACCCTCCCTATGTCTAGGATTCAAGAAAAAAATAAACAGACCACCCTATATCAGTAGCATAATAGGGTTTATATAGACATTATTCTAGGTTTTTCTAACCCTAAATTATTTAAGTAAATAGTAATTAATTTATTTAATCACACAACCATGATGGCCCAGAAACATGGACTTAATGAAAAGATAAAATATATTTCTTTACCATGAGAAACTAATTATTGGCTCAACCATATTCTTTGTATTCCCTTTCAAGACCTTTTATAGGAGATATAAACAATTAATCAAGAATATTCATGTACGGGCTAAAAAAATATTTTTATACATACTATATTTTCATCAAGGTCCCATACCTCCTATAATTATATACTATCTCAAGTTGGAGATAAACAACTCACACTAAAATCTACAAAACCATCAGATAATTTTTTGAAGGTCGTCATATGGGGTAAATTTATTATTTTACCCATATAGAGGTCCTATGACTTGAAAAATCAAAACCGATATAAGAATGATTGGGATAGATTTCTGGTCACTACACCACCAATAAACTATAAATATAATCTCATGGGATATAATAATTACACAACCAAATGAGGATTAATAAAATTTTGGGACCACCCATCACATTATAACAAGTATATGCATATGTGTTCCACATAAAATAAAAACACAGGACAACCCTAAGGATGACAACCCTATGAAAAATAAGTGGCCTAAAAATCAATGGCATATGGAATAATAATGGAATATAGGATTGAGGATCATGTATGTTCCAAAATAATAAATGAAAATTCATAATTATTTTTAAATAATATTTTAATACATTTATAAAATAACTTATAATAAACAAATATAGATCTAAGTAAAATAAATAAAGTTCAAATTTGGAAAATAAGATTTCTAAATAAACTAATAATACCCTGAGAATAATTGAAAATAAATATTTTATATACTTAAGGAATGAAATATATGATATATATATATAGTACGATAAATATAGAAGAGAAATATTGAATTAAAAATAATGAATTTAAAAAGGGTATTTACCTTATCTACAATTATGGGAAAGAACTAAGAACTTATAAATATGGAAAAGAAAAAAATTAATAAAACAATTTATAAGGTAAATCATCTATAAAAAATAAAATGGATGGAAAATTCTGTTCATATAAGGATATGGCCAATAAATAAATATTATAGGAAAAGAAAGATGTTTTAGAATGAAAAACACTTACCAACATTGTATGGTATGTCATAATCATTAATTAATGGTATATTAAAAATAAGTAATGTGATCATTTATAATAAAATTAAAATGGAATAATATACGTTCAAGTTATAATATGTATAAATCACAATGGAATATATACATGAATATAACATTAAAAGAAAAGGGAAGGAAATTGAAAAGACTTTGAGAGTAACTCCCCTTTACATCTTGGTATGGTTTTGATTAGAAAAGGATGATTTGTAAAATAATTAATAGGCATGTAATTTCCCATAAACTAATAAAAATATATAATATAATTTTTTTACATAAAAAATATATAATGTTATCAATATAGTCTTAAATTAAAAAAGTGTGAAATAAAAATATATAATCATTATTATAAATTTGGTAATGTATAAAGTTATAACCAATCAAATATAAAATATTTAAATGAAATAAAAATCTAGAAAATAATAGGTAAATAACATGAGATACTTTAATATAATAATATATTCAAAAAATGGAAGATATTAAATTAATAAAAGGAAACATAATATAATTAAATGAAATTTATACCATAATTCCATTACCAAAATTATATGAGATAGAGAAAACATACTCTAAAAGAAATAAAATCAAATATTTCCCCAAAAATAGAAAGAAAAAACTATTATATTTGAAGCATAAATAATTATGTTTAGAAATCATAGAAAAACATAAACATGGGAAGAGTGATAATTGAAAAGGAAAAATATATAATAATGATTATCTTACTTACATCATATGGTTTAACTTAAAATAAAGTGTTGTAAGGTTGGTATAAAATGTATATATACCCAGTAAAAAAAGTTAAAGTTATATAAAATTCAATTTAAATCTATTTATATAGAAAATAATATAATTATATGAGAAATATAGAAAGATATATAATAATATAAAAAGATTCATAGAGAGAAAGTTTTCCCCTAACCACGAGTCATAAATCTCTTATGATGCACCAGTAACCTTCTGAATGATCAAATTTTCACACTAAATACTTTCTTATAACATTTAAGGTTTATTTTTATTATTATTATCCATTTTTATTAATTTATTATTCATTTATAAGTTTCAAGATGTTTATGTTGGCCATTCAAATATATTTATTTCATAGTTCCAACACTGCATTGGTATAATGGTAATAATCAAAAATATTAATCCAGTGATTCAATATCCTTAAAAAGTATTAAGGTGTAAAGTTAATATCATTCCATAAGTTCATGACTCTCATATGTGTCTCATATTTTATACAATTATAATTCATAAAATAATTAGTTTTAACGGACATAACGATTTAGTTTCACATAATTGCAATGATACAAATTTTAACATTATAGATAATTAATCATGACAAAGATTAATTATTAATGTTATCAATAATCATAAATAATAAAATTTTAACCAGTATTTAAGCTAGTGATAGTAATTTAATAACATTATCCACATAGGTGGTTAAACATTCCATGATGGTTTATTTTAAATATTATTAACTTCTGTACAATTTTATTATTACATAATAAAAAACATGACTTAAATTTACTATAAATAATATAATTATACAAGAAAACTATTTTTATAACCAACCATGATATATAGAAATGAATATATGGCATCATCATCCATATAGGTGGTGAAAACCTTCCATATTGTGCCCGATTTTTATAAAAAAATATTAAAAAGAAAGGAAAATGATAAATATATTCATTTAAAAACTAAAATAATATATAATTTTAATACTAATTTTATTTATTGGAATTATGACCTGAATTTTAAATTTTTAATAAGAGAAAGAAAATGAGAGAGTTTGGGTAATATTATGTTACCATCTTTTTGATATTCCTCCTTCAGTATATTACTAAAGGCTTCAAAGGATGGAATTTTTGTTTGAAAATAGATTCCCAAAATTTCAAGATGTGTTTAGGGAGAGATTTAGGAATATATTTTTTCAATAAAATATTTTAGGAAGTGTGGTGAAATGTGTGAAGGAAGGTGGTATTTATAGTTGAAAGGGAGGTATTTATTTTATTAAACTATTGAATAATTTATCATTTTTTCACAAAAATTATGAAAAATATTGATTCTTGTCACAAGTAATAGTTTTTTATTTAAAAAAATTCTCATAAACCCTTCTAAAAGATACTAATTTCTTTGGAATAATTTATAAAAAGTAGAGAATAAAAAATATGTTCAATTAGAATAAAATAAAATTTTAGAATTTTTTAAATTTCCTTATTGGTTATGAAACTAAATTTATTTTCAAAATTACAGTATGTAACTCATTTAATTAATTTTAGTTCATGATAAAACATTATATAAATTATTGAGTCATTTCTACATATAAATGATGCCATAAAACATACCATATGTATAAAATCATCATTTTATAATACACCCCATAATTAAAAAATTTATTGAAAGTAAAAAAATAACACTTTAAAAGTTTTAACACCCAAATTCAAAAAATTATATCCATTTATCAAAATAAAATTATAAATTATTTAATTATAATATAAAAATTTAACATGAATTTTAGGGTTGTTACTAAAGAATCTAAAACATTATTTATTAAAAATATAAAATTATACCAAATTTGAGTTATATAATTTTAAAACTCATTTTATGGACTTAAAGTACTTATATTTACTTATTTTGTTCATTTTTATGTTTATTTACTTTATCACTTACCCTAAAACCATTTTACTATTCCAATATTCATGTTACAATTCTAACTGCCTGATTACTATTATAACACCCATATTTCCAACAAAATATTTACCCATTCATAATGGTAATGGTTTCATCTTACATCCTAGAGATATCACTTAATTTTTTAATTCTTCATTCGCATAGATTTTCCTCAGTTTTATCAATATGTATTTTATAAAATTTAAATATTATTTGAAATGTTTTTCTTTCTTAGTTCAATGATGTTTATGGGTGTGTCATTTCTAGTATACCATGACCCAACAGATTTCTAACATTTAAACATGTTATATACATGCCTTTATTGTCCCATTATACTTGTATTAAAATTAGGAAATGTATTTATCCTTCATTTTTAATGTTGTATGATGAATAAATAAAATAATGATTATTTCTTTATGTGTTTTATATGATTTATTTATAGTATAACCCTATAACTGAATTCATATTTAATAAAAAAACATATATATAATCTATGAATGATAAATAAGATATATATATATATATATTTTTTTTTTATTTTTATAATATTAAAATAAAATAAAACCAATGCATTTAGTTTTTTATACATACAATTTTTGGGATAAATTTATAAATATATATATAAATATATAAAATATAGGATGTTAAAATCTCTCATCCTTAAATAATCTGTTTCCTTATAATTTTTGCTCATTTATAAAAAAACTGTTAATTTTTCCATCTATGTTTATTAACCATAATATACAATCCTAAATTCATTATACTTTCATAATTTGACTTATTATAAATATAGTTTTAATTTTAACAATATATGTGCATATTAGTGATACTTGATCTGTTTCTCCAAAAATCAATATTTTTTACCTATACACCTTATCATAATATTTTTATAAACTATTTCCCAAAAAATAACTAAACTCGACTCAAATATCAAATGAGACACCCCTAGACCCACACATCTAAATCTAGTGCCAAAATACATCATTTTCATAAAAAATATGAACATTTAAGACATTCAAACATTCTTAGAATCATAAGTTTAATGACTTTAAGAACAAAATATACATTACATTAAATATTGTGAAAACATATTAGGAAAATAATCTACTAAAATACTTCAAGAGTTTAAAGTGATCATTATACATTTATCCTATAAAATTTGCATGTTTCCTAATAAAATTTATATAAAAGAAATGGGTAAGTTGATTAGACCATTAAGGGGAAAAAAAAAGGTAACATAATGAGAATAAACTATATTAATGAAATTATATCATCAAATATAACATGAGGTGATAACATAGGGGATTCATAAGTCCTGGCATAGGAATATGGAATTGGAATATGGAATACCATGACACGATGAACCATGAATTGAGATAATAATATTATGAATCATGAATCATGATATGGAAATAATAACATAATAATGTGACTACAACATAAAACATGTCATTATTTTCATATGTTAGGGTTCACTAATAATATTTCACTATATAGAGTTCTAGGATTACTAATTATGCACGATAGGATTGCATGTATGGCTTCACTTCTCATGAGATATAATCATTACCCAATCTATTGAGAAATTACATAATACAAGGTTCAACAATCATATCATATAATATAAAAAAATTTAGTATGATAAACCATGGAGAAAAATAAAGGAGTTAAAAATCACTGTCATATGTAATGATTATAGCATATAAAATTATGGAATCATGTATGCCCAAAAATAAGAAATTAAAAAAATATAATGGGTGTCAAAGAATGAGGTAATGCATGAATAAAAAGACATAGAATAAATGAATATATTACCAAGTAAAATCAAGATTTTAAAAAAGTGTAAATTTCAAAGGAATGGTTTAATAAGAATCTATGGAATGTAATAATCCTAAAAATGAATTAAAGGTAAATAGATAGCCTAAAAAGAAGGAAAATTCAATACTTTAGACATCCGGTTAATAAAATATATGATATATAGTGGAGGTAAAATAAAAATAGGGACCATGAATAAAAGATAATAAAGTGATAGGGGTGTTTCAATTATCAACATTATTGGGAAAACCACTATATGAGAAATGAAAGGGATCACATATTAGATTCCTAGATGAAAATAACCAATAGGGAATTAGTACATGAAATGAAATTATATTTCATGAATTTCCCATAACAACATGGTAAATACTTCATCAACATAAATCAATGTATGAATAGAGATAATCCATGTCCATATCCTGAATAAAAGGATAGTGGAATAATATGTGTTCAAGGAATGGAATGTTCAAGTAAAAATGTAATTAATATATGTGATGAATCTGATGTGTGTATGTTATTTTATAATGATTATTATTGATAATGAGATTAGTTATTTCCTAATTTCTAGTATTTTTTATGATTTATGGCAAGATGGAGCTTAAGGATGAATTTAATAATTTCCTAAAAAAATTAAAAATAATAGTGTAACATAAACCATTATAGTGTAGTTATTTTGAGAGAAAATTAAACCTAAATACCAAAAAATGAATCATGGTTAAACACATCATTTTGATGCCATAATTTTCATGTATGGGTAATGATTAAATATCATAGTATGGTTACCTTGTGTTTTGATGTTGTAAACTATGACATAATGATTCTATATATGAATAACATTAGGAAAAATTATGAATTTTTTCACAGTGATACATTCCTATACTCTAGATGGATCAAAAATAAAGATTTTTGAGGCACCATTACCTTGAATTATGTTTCATATTATACTTATGTTAATAAAAATAAACCTTCCATTTCATTTAAAAAAATACATATAATGGAAGGATCTTTTAGAGAATTAGAAAAATAGACATAAAAATGGAATTCCTTAATGATAGAGCTAAAATAAAGTTTGAAATATAGGAGAAATCAAATAGATACATTGAGTCTAAAGATTAATATATGTATTTTTATAATGATGAAGAAAAATTGGAGATATAATCTAGGAAGGAATACACTATTATACATTCTATAATAAAATAATTTTATATTTTGTAAGATGAAACACAATAAGAAAATAGATAACAAAATTATAAAGTTGTTGAAGCAAAGAACCACATCTAAGAATATAAATAATTGTATTAAGAAAAACATGGAGGTACCAAAAATATTTATTTTCTTTATATTAATTAGTTCTAGGAATAGACTTATAAATTTCCTAGGAGGTTAATGTAAATTACCTCATATTTTTGAATTTAAATTTAATATATCATACATTTTACTTGTTTATTTTGATTTTTTTGTTCAAAATAAATATGATCGTGAATGAAAAAAAAACTAACACTCTAATGAATTCATGGAACTTAAATTCAATCCATTTCAGCCAATGATCAAGGAAAATATTATTAATTAAATATAGAAGAATTTTCATTTCTTTCATTATATTGGGTCATTATTTTTCTACAAATAAATTCATATGAACATTAATATCTCTCACTTTAATTAAACACTATAAATAATATTTATTCTAATTATGAGAGAGTGATATTTGAACTCACTTGAATTTTTCCCCTTATTGATCTAGGTGACATCATCAAATAGAATAGATATTTTAACTTGTTGGATTTTTTTTTATTAATCATGCCTATAAATAATAAACACAATGGTAAATTCTTTTGAATTTTTATATATATTCCAATTCTATTTTTTTCATAAAAATGATTACTTATAGGATAAATTTTTGGGATTCCAGTCCTTGTAAATTTTTACTACTTAGATTAATTTTTATTCTTCATGTCATTATGTGATTGACCATTATTTTAAACTCTCACTCCCAAGAAATAAAATCATTTAAAATATTATTTATTTTACCCATAGTATTGATAGACTCTTGGGCCAGCCACCACACTTGTAACATTCTTGTATAATCTTGGAATAATAGTGATTTTGAACCATATTAAAGTGTCTTAGCTAGGTGATTGATTTTTTTGATCTCATTTATTTTTCAGAACATCCCAATATCTAAACCTTTTATAAGCCCGTGAAAACTATGAATTTATTTATAGGAATACCTATTATAAGATATTTAATCCTTATAACCTCTAATTTTTTGTTATTATTGAATAATTTTAATAAATTTTAATAGGGAGATTTTAAATTTTTTTAAAATTTATTGGAAGTTTTATTATGAAATTGAGAAAATATTGGAATTATTTCTTTATTAGTTGAAAAAAGGTCCATAAATATATTTTTATTATGCTTATATGGATCCTCTATTTTTTGAAAAAATTACAAAAATAAAAAAAATATTTTTTTAAGAGATGAAACTTCATCATTATTATGAGTGTTCAAATCATGAAATATTGAGAATAAAAGAGAAAGAGGGTTTTTTATTGATTTTATTTTGGTGAAGTGGAGAAGGAAGATATTTTTCATTAATCTTAACTAAATAACATTCAATGGGCTTCGTTAATTTGAGACTATTTTTAAATCCTTTGTTTTTAAATGTTTTCATTTTAAACTAACCACCTCAAGCCTCATAATTCACCTTCAAAAAGTCCTTATAATTAGTCGAATTTAATTTCCTATTGGATATTATGAAAAATTATAATATTATGGATAGATTTTATATAATATAGATTTATCATAATTCTCATTAAATGATATTTAGTTGTGATTGCAATTATTTTCTGGTAATGCAGATTTTAAGTGTCATAGATATTAATAAAATCTTTAATAATGGGAGTGGTTGAGGGGTGCAGTTTTTTAATTGTAATTACATATGACATGTGATTAGGATACATTTAATAGGATTAATAGTGTGCTATGATACTTATTAACTATGAATTTTTGTTTACAAGTATAATTGATTAATAATTTCTCTTATTTGAGTATAGATACTATTGGATTTATTATTGATATATTTCATGGGGATAATAATAAGTCCAATAATGGAGGAATTTGATAACTAAAATATGTTCATATTATTGTTCCAATATTTTGACTGATAATTAGATCAAATATTTCCTAATTGTTGTCTTTTATTATAGAATAAAGGATAAAGCTCAAGGATGAATTTTATTATTTTGAAGTTAAATGGAACACTACAACACGTATAATTAGTGTGGTTACTATATTAGAAATTTAAATCAAAATACCTAAAGGAATCATGGTTATGCACATTAAATTATGTGGACAGTTTCATGAATGATTAACATTGAAAGATAAAAATGATCCTTATTTCCAAGAAAACACACTAGTGGTTTCACTCGATAGTTGATTAAGGAGGGTTTCATGTCCGTACAATCATTCACACCGAGTTCACCATTTTCATCCTTAATAGAGACTCAAAATTGTTCCCACATCCATAAATGAGTATAGTCCAACATTCCAAATGTAGGTGGTATTTTCAATTTTCAGACCCAACAATTCTTAGGAAATTACATTGGGGAAGATGATGGAAGTTTGGGCTCAACACACCCTTTTTGGGGGAACTATTACCTACTATAGCACTCTCTTATAGATTTATAATATGTTTAAAAATCTCTTCCAAACATCGATACAGAACCAGTTCCCCCAAAAAATGATCATGTTTTGAATCCTTTTATTTATAAAGGGATTTCTATTAACATATCCATCTATATAAACCTAAGGTTATTCAACCATTTCTCAGTATTTTTTTAGAAATGGTCAGATGCTTATATTTTGAATTCATATAACTAGGCAATCTAGTGTTTCTAGCCATCTAGGGAGGTGATTAATTTTTCAAGGATGGGATTGAACCTTTTTAAGGCATCCAACATATCCTATTTATGACATTAATCAAATCCCATGTATTTCATTGAAACCAAGAAGTTTAATATCATGGAGAAAGGATATATATGAGAGAATATATGCATTGGGTATTGAGATTGAGCCTAAGGAAGGAATCTTAAATATCTTACTCATGGAAGGAATCATAGTCATCATAGTTCAATGCAACATCAGGATTTACACTGAGGTGGATGCCCCTATATGGGTTCATTCACATTATGTCACTAAATGTGGCTTACAAATATAGGATTCCCTTTATAGGGGAAATTCATGATGAAAAAAATGTGATAATTTCAAATCTCAAATCCCATGTGAGCCATGCTCCATTTGGGAAACAAGGGACAACAAGTAATTAGTCTCATTGCATATGGGTGTAGGACTTATGAACTAGGGACGCCCTTTTCGGGTGTTTAATATGAATCTCAAGCCTTAGGAAGGAATTCTATATATCTTATTTATAGCACGAATCAAAGTCTTTATAGTTCAGTTTTTTCTCAATCTACTGATATATGAATAAGGATAATAAAACCATGTGAGATATTGGATCACAAGGGTTATGATATATGTGATATGGAAGGACTAAAATATAGTTGGATTCCCATTATAGTTCGGTCCATCAAAAGGCGTCCTAAGTATCCTGGTTATAGCAGGATTCAGAGTCTTCATAGTTTAAATTGGTGCTATTCCCAAATATATCTACCGATCAAGTTTATAATGTTTTGGGGTGTCTTTTTGACATGTCTAAAGATGTCTACCCAAGGTTTTTGGGGTGTTTGTATGACATGTCTAAAGATATCTAGACATGTCCTGGTTTCCTAAAGGACATTTCCAAATACAATCACATGATTCAGTTGAAAAATTATAAGGACATTTGATAATCTAGATGGCATTTCTACAAGGCATGGCATGATCTGGTTAATAAGCTTGGAGTTCTTCACAAGACCCGAACGACATGTTTAGGAGGATGTCGCATGATCAATGCAACCATGTCATGGTACTACCGCATGACTTCAATGACACATTTGTTAGGATGTTAAGAGACCTTCTGACTAGTATGGAGGTTATCTCATGACTAGATTTATGAGTACAAAGAGTTCCACATGATCAACATAGACATGTCTTGAGGAAGTCACATAATCTAGGTGACATGTCTTAAATATTCCATAAGACTTGAGTGAATTTCCCAAATGACGACACATGACTTGAATGGCACAGTCAGAGGAATTCATAATACCTATATGGTTTATTTGGAGGGTTTCCCAAGATATGGTTAAAACATCCAAAGGATATTGTGTGACATGGATAATATGTCCAGTGGGTATCGCATGACTTGGTTGAAATATCCAAAGGAAATCGTGTAACTGATATGGCTTTTCTGAAGTGTTCCACATGACTTGGGAGACATATCCTGGTGTTGTCTCATGACCTGGCTAGATTATGTGAAGTGAGTGAAGATCATAATATCCATCTTCACAAAAGTCTTCTGTTTTTTTTTCACCATTCCATATTTTGTTTGTTCCATAAGTTTTTTCAAGCATTAACTTATTCTAGGTTTCATGTAATCGAGTCGACATGGGGAATCCCTTTGTATGATCTAGTTGACATGTCATAAGTACTTTGTGACATCTATAGAGTGATAACACAAAGTACATATTCATGTCACATGATCCAATAGGTTTTTCCCTAGATTACCTGGTGGAAGATAATTGTGATCATATGACTTTCTATTCTGAGAACTCTTCTCTTGTTCTCTCATAATCACCTCTCCATCTATGTCATCTATATTTTTTTTAAAGGAGAGGGATTTATAGGCCTTTCCACCCAAGTTATCAATCACCTTGAACGTTGTGTGTCTCTCAAATATGGTCTAGACTTGGAGGATGGATCTTTGCATTAGGTGATTCGCATGATCTTGCATTTATTCATCGATGGAGTCACCTGATATTCATAAATGACAGGTCAATTTTTCAATCTCCATATTTATTGGACCGTAGCTGATCAATGATATTTTTTTTAACTATGTTAACATGTCAAATATAGTTCACAAGGTCAGGTTGATATGTTCAGGGGTATTTATGAGATTAGGATGCCAATGGAATGTCTTTCACGTGATTGGATATGACTTTTTATGGTACCATCATGAGAATAAATTGGATTTTCAGACCCTCATGAAACCAATAAGTCCTATTATAGGTCGCTCATGTTATCAAGAAGACTTGTGAGGGGACTCCCATGAGATCATATTGGCTTGTCAAACGGCCTCTATGCTGTTGATGGAAGTCATATGAGGCATACAACTCCTCACATGAAGATCAATGTATCTTCCCTTCATGAGATTCTTCTTCCTTTCCCCATTTTTATTTCCTTCCTTGTTTTATAAGGATAAGGTATCTCGCGACGTCATGTGAGTGTTTTCAATCACTTTGTTTATAAGAAATGTGTTGCATAACTAATGATGGGTCTCATGAGGATGTGTGAGTATCACTAAGGACAATCCATTTTCATATATTTCGATCTGAAGGGGAATCTCAGGATTAAATGGACATGTCTGAGGTATATCACATGAAGAATGTGATATGCCAACATGATCTTATCTGACATGGTTGACACATTGTTAGGGGATCCAAGAGGTCTTGTGAACTGCCTAAGACTGTCATATGAAAATCAATGACTGTATAAGGTCTTTGAAATTTGTATATATACATAATTTATTTTTATAATGGGTTTTGGATGATTTTTAATAACCTTTCGATTGACAAGTTTCATGATAAGAGGAACCCATCTAGTAGTATCAGAATGATCTTCAGTGCTTATCAGTACACCTTTAAAAGAATAAGGGGACCTTTCAAAGGATCCTCGTGTGATCATAAATAGATCATGAACTATGCGTGACTCATTAACATGACCTTATGAGGGTTATGCGATCATGTTTCCTTATGAATGTTATGAAATTTATGTGATTATTCTACCCTCACATCCTTTATTTTGTGGGAAAAATAGCACCCATGATTTGGGAATTACTTCCATTGAATAATTTTCAATGCTTATTTATAGAGCGTCAATAAATTCACCCCCACCCCCCACTAAGAGCAATGTCCATAGGGATAAGAAAGTTGTTATGAGGAAATTAAATGTCCACCAATGTCTTTGGGGATACCGTTAATTGGGGTCTTGGGAAAATTTTGGCCTCTCTAGTGACCATTGGTATTTCTCAGATTAGTCTATAAATAGAGAGGTGAAGGGTGGATCATTTCCCTGGTAACTCTGAATCTCTAGAGCCCTCATGATTTATTTCCTAGCATGATTTCCCTATAAGAACTTTTTGAAAGAACCATTTTTCAAGACCCCTCCATGAGAACTGATCACAATATTCATTTCACAAGAACTAACCACTAGACTAAATTACAGGATTCATTCATGAGATCCAAAAAAACCACCCTTCTTTTCCTCATCACTTGTTTAAATGATCTAGGAATCAATTATCCATAATTTCATGATCCTTGACCTAGTTCCATGGTTTAATAGATGTCTTGTAGTCTATGTGTGATCTTCTGGTTCAGTCGTGTGATTTCTCGATCATTTTTTCAGTTGGTGTAACCATCTCAAGGTTATGTGATCATGACACCCATGATAGATTATGGGATGCTTTATGGGTTATGTGATTGGTAAAGTCTTCATGGTCTATGTAGTTCACAATAGCTATATTAGTACATGTGATTAGTTAGGTGCCCTATGGGTCATGAAATTTGTGTGACCTGTATCAGGTCATGTGATCATGAGTTCCTTCACAGTTCATGTTACTTGCATGATGATGTTGTAGTCATGCACTACTTTTTACTGGAACTCTTCATTTATATGACCTGTGTTTCTTTATTTTGTAAAGATGGAATCGTGTTCTTTTGTATCTTTTACCATGGAAATATAGATGTAAATAATTTATGGAAATCGAAATGATGACCCTCACTACCACATGCGCTCTAGCAATGAGGTTTCTTAAGGGATGCGTCCAAAAAACAATAGAGTTATCCCTTGTCACATTAGCTTCCTCTGTATTTATTTAACCTGTTGAATGATGTTTTCATCCCCTCACCAGACTAAAATATTATATATTTATATCCATCATATTCCCTTGATTATATTCATATGAAGATTTTGTAATATTTTCAACTGGTTGTAGAATGGTCCCATGGGTTGTCCTATATGCTAACAAACTTCCCTCATGGTCTGGTCGATTGGAATTTTTTATTCCAGAAAACTTCTTAAAGCTATTCCAACATATTTTTCATAACATTAAATAACCCAAGAAGTGGTTGGATCATGAAATGGGGCTTAAAAACATGTAGTGATTTCTATTATTAAAGGTCATGGACATTGTTTGTTAGTAAAATATTCTCAAAGTTCTATGATTAGAAACATTTCTACATCATGAGGTGTCAAGGGTCTCTAATAAAATCATCTATAATCATTTGGATCTACTTAAATTAATTATTAGCCCTTTTTTCCATAGAACTAGATAATTTGATCTATCCTATGGTGAATTATGAATTAGCATTTTGTATATCAACTAACTGGGAGAGATATCTCCTCTTGGGGAGATGTACGATGAGTTCCTTCCTGTCATGGATGCCTGGGATAACCCCAAACAAACTCAAGTATTATAAAGAAACATTCTTATCATTGTGAAAGATAAGTTATCGAAGAATATTATTTTTTGCTCGCTCATTTACTTTAAATATTGGGTCAAAATCTTTCTTTATCATAGTAAAGCTCGGTCGACCTCTATACGCCATCACTAGGGCCCTTCCCAGTAGGTGGGTGATAGTGTGGAATCTTATTGGAAAATCCTTGAGTTTCAGGGAGTATGACACATGGGGTTACCAGGTGGGACTAAGTATATCCCTAGGCCTTGGAATGTAGAGTTTCTTGGACATGTTCTTGAATAAGTGTATTTTTTATATTGGGTATGAATGCTCGGAAATCTGAGTCGGTACACTATTGATTGAAGCTCAATTAGAAAAGGGGTGCCCTCTTATATTATTCATACTGAATCTTTCTCAGATATACCTGCTCTATGGGCCATATTCACCAAGAAAACATCCCCTATAGGATTGTAGGTCATTTACAGTTCTTATTTGGATAGTTCAGGGAGAATTGTTTATGCTATAAATACCATAAAACTATAGAGATTTATAACTCCTCATTCTGTCCCCGATGGCTGAATATTTCCAGTTTTGAGGATATGGCTCTAGGCCCCAATAGGGATATTTACATATTTACATGCTGATTTGGCCCAATAATTTCATTCTCATTCCCTATCCTGCACTATCTAGTATAATTGTTGATAATGTTAGTGGATCTCTTGATGAGAAGTCATACACAATATCTCTTTAGGATGGGTTTCACATGGACAATTTGGATGAGCTGATTATTTATAAAACATATATCCCTTATTATTTTTCTCTCCAATTTGGTTGTATTCAAAGGGTTTCTTCTCTCCCTTCAGTGGGCCTGTAAGGATAATGACATCCCAGGGTTACTTTCTAATTTTGGATTATATTGGCATGTGAAGACTAAAATTATTAGATTATTATTCAACACATTGGAACATATGTATTCATATCTTATCATTATGCCAAGGCTTTGGTGGAATCCTACTCTAGCAGTATTCTAAATAAATTGTTCCATCAAGTGGATTGACTATGTGCTTCACCAACCCCCTGTTCATAGAAACAATGGAGTCGATCCAAGATTCAGGAAAGTATTTGAGGAAGAATCCTCATCCAAGTAATGACATTCCCATTAGTGGGGTAGAATGTTTTTAGGAGGCTATTCCTTTAATATGATTAACAGGTGATTCATCATTTGAGTAAAGATCACATGGTATTTCCTATCTATCTTCTTTGTAAGATCATCCAATTATTTCCCCATATGATTTACATACTCTAGTAGTTGCAGAGGAACAAGTATGGAATATGATAATGTAGTATCATATTCACTCTTTAATCCCTGAGACTCCCCTAGAAACATTTCATGGCCAAAAAAGAATGCCTTCAACAGCTCTTTCATGGTTAGGGGGAATAAAAATTTAATTGCTGATCATTTTATGAAATCATTCTACAAATCATCCAGAACCAACAAAAAAATATTTGATAGTGAAAAGGGTTTATAAAGCCTCTATTATTGGACTCCCTGGTCGAACTAATTAGGGATGATTTAGAGGAACTAGAATAAATTCATCAAATAATCTATTAGTGGAACATCTTCATTAATTCCTTGACTATGTAGATAGAGATACACGAGGAGATAATATCTCACTGAATATCTAATCCTTCGGCATTATCATACTATTTAATGACCAATCATAAAAGAGATGAGGAGTTGTTTAATATTATCATGAATATTTTATCCTTGGGAAGTAGTATAAGAAGTGAAATGGGCGACACTTTGACAATTAATCGATGCTTCTCATCTGACTCCAACTGACTTGGAGAATTTAGATGATCAAATTCTATCAGAGTCTAATCTCAATTTTTTTTAATTTTTATTTAATACATAGAAAGGCTCTGGAATGTGGAGATTCATATATTTTTGTCTCTCTTATCACTAAATTAATCTTCTTATATTTATATATCATTTTCCTAATTTCTTTTATTCATAATTTGTATGACATTTCATTGATATGATATTGCATGAATCATCAGTGACACCCACCCATTACATGACAACAAATGAGCCTAAATTCATAGATGTGAATGCTTAATCACAATATATTTTTCTTCATAAATTCCAACTAATTCCCACCAAAATGATATCCACCATTGATGTATCTTCTCCAGTTGTATTTAGATTACCTGATTCTTAAAAGGATTGTTTTTTTGTAAAATATATGTCCTAAAGGGAAAATTATATAGTTTTTTCTTCATTCAATGGAATTATAAATCATAGCTTGATTTTTTATAATTCCATATGGTGGGACATAAAATCTTTGTATATATTTATTTATATTTCCCTAAATTTTTCCTAAGATTTATGTAGGGGACCTCATAGTGGGTTAAGACTTGATTTTTCTCAGGATTCCCACTTATGGGATTTCAGTCAGAAAAGCTTTATGCCTTTTCCATTTTGGAGTGTTCAATATTTCTGGGATCACACAAAGTGCATATCAAGTTTGTAGATAATTTAGATTTTTATAGGATTCACTTGTTGGGTTTTTAAACTAGGGATCATTATGTCTCTTCTGGTCAGATATATTAATCTCTTGGAAACTATATCACTAATATGCTATAGTTTAGGGTCTTTAAAATCACACTTTTAATTGATATAGTTTTTTTTCTTCTAGCATGGACCTTCTGTTACTGGTAATATACCTTCTGAAAATTAGTTTTCTCTATGTCATTTAATATCTGTGGTAATGAAATATTCCATTTAGTTTGGATGTTGAGATTTAAGGTCATTTTCTATGCAGTTCAACTTCATGTGATAAGGACATAAAATTTTGTGCAGTTTAAAGTCATGTAGCCATGAAATTAAATGATTTGGTTTAAAATACTACTTCTAGGATGTGAAATGTTTAGTTGTTTTATGTGTTTATATTAAGATGTGAAATGTTGGGTAGTTTAAAGTCATGCTCCTAGGTTTTGAAAAGATGAGTAGTTTAAATTATTACTACCAGGATGTGAAATGATCATCAATTTAAATTAATGATACAAACACATGATTAATGAATATAGAATGGGGAAGGCATACTAAGAATGAACAAAAATACCCTACGATGTTGATTTTTGCCTCAGGGTTCCCTAGGCTACCAAGGACTAGATTTCTTTTACTATAATGTGAAGATGCCTCTAGTTGGATGGACAAATCCCTTATGTGTCATTAGCATGGTCATGGAAAGAGGATGCCTTCTCTTTAATAATTTTCATGAAATATTTATGAGGATATTATTGTTTGGGGGTAATATAGTAAGAAATATCAGTTTACATTGATAGTTGGAATATGGGTGGTGTAATTTAAAACTGAAATGTCAGAATTGATGAATATGGAATGAGGAAAACATACCGGGTATAACCTAAAACACCCATAGTTGATAAGTTCTATCAGGGTGTTATCAGCACTCCCGAGGATCAGAGTTCCATACTTACAATGAGAAGATTCCTCTTATTGTTGGTTCACAATACCATATGCATGAGCCCATATGACTTACATCCATGGTTAAGAAAATAAAAAACCTACTCTTTTCCTTAGTCCATGAAAAATTTATAAAGACTCAAACATCTAGGTGATGAATTTTGACATAGATAGATGGATATCCAAGTAGGGATCGATAACCCTAGAAAATTTTATCTTTTTATGGGGTTTCATGAGCCCTATCCATGTGGTTTTTGATTCACATGGTGCATGCCTTTAAAAATTTTGGGAATGGAGTGCCACATTATTGTCTTGAGAAAGAGAACAAAACATGATGATATAATGTCGAGGATGTCAAATCTTTTTTAATAGTTTAGTTATGCGGATTTTGAATCATGGTTTAAAAAACTCTGGTTATGAGTGGTGATATGGTATGATCATGCTCAGGATGACCCAAAAAACTCTAAGGTGATGAGTTCCTCCATGGTGACATCATGGTTCATAATGATCAAAAATACATTTTTCATGTTATTAATCATTCGGTTAATGGCCATAGGCTCGTATACAAGAACCATAGGAAGACATGAATAGTCAAATAAAGGCCCCCTTGAAGCCACGTATCCTATTCCCAAGGTCGTGGAAGGTTTTTGGTGACCTAATGTGTTCATATCATAGAGTTATTTATGGAAAAAAAATTCTGAAAAAAAATTTGAGCACCAAAAAAGTTGTGTCGTCGCCTAGTGAAAATGTTATCATTAAGAGGATATATAGAAAACCATTAATATAACTTTTTTCTAGACTAAGGGGTATAGTGAGTATAGCTCAGCTTTTACTAGGGCCAACAAGTTTTCCCTAAGAGCTTTATTCACTACTTTATTTACGCTATAACTTTTTCCTAAACTCTAGAGATAAAGATTTTAGTTTGTAGAGGATTGAATTTTTCTCAGGCCAGCCTTTGTGGGTTTTTGGTCGGACAAGTTTTATGATTCTTTTACTATTAGTTTAGGGTCTTTAAATTCATATAATCAATGGATAAAATTTAAGGTCATGTATCTTTGACAAAACTACATGTAGTTTAAGGTCATGATGTACATAGACCTAGTTTGAGGATAATGTTACACAAAAACCTAATTAGGATACCCAAAGTCAAGAGAAATCCAACATCCTTTTGAGTGTGAGGTGAAAATATTGTAAATCAAGGCTCAATGTTCTCAGTTCATGAGTAATGATATGGGGAAATCATGTTGGGGATAACCTAGAACACTCTAAGGTATTGTGTTCTACGATAGTGACATCTAGGATAACATGGATTAGAAACCACTTTATGAAAATTATGATGCATTTGGTTGATGGCCATGGGATCATATGTAGGAACTATAGGAAGACATGAATAGTTAAACAAAGGGTCCCTTGAAGATGGGTGTACTTATCCAAGGGCCTTGGAAGGTTATAAGCAACCCAATTCGATCAAGATAATAAGTGTGATTTATAGGTTGGGGGGACTAAATGATGATGAAATCACCCCATTATCTAGTTAACTAATGTAAATTTATTATAGCCATTTGATAAGGAATGTTGATGGGTGATTTCCTTTACATTTTAACATCAGGTAGTGGGGGCATATCTATCGTGAATTTTAACTTCATGCGACAAGGAAGTTTTCCTTGTAGTTTAGCATCATACTGTATGGAAAATTTCCTTGCATTTTAACATCATGTAATTTTTTTTTCTAATATTAAGTGTGCCTCAATTGCATCATCCAAAGTAGCTTTTCAGGTGCCCTAATCTCAAATAATCCATGATCATCATGAGAAACAAGGGACAAATGGGCAGTTGGTTTATCCTCGTGATAGTTGGTCATATATGGCAGGCAGCATAGGTCCATCCCATATACAGTTAGAGGTAAGTTCTTAACATTTTTTATGGTGTGTCCAAACCTAGGGTCAGATATCTGAGCATCACTACATATCCTAAGATTATAGGAATCAGACACACTTATTTCTTGCATGAATTCATCCTTCACAAGCCTGACCCTTACGCAAGGAGGGAGTAATTTTTATGGATTATTAAAGTTGGACCCTGGATAGGATATTTGGGATACATAATGTATTACATGGTATCATGAAGAAATCCACGTATAGTTATTGAATTTGAAACTCTCCATGTAGTTCTGACCCATATAAAAAGGGGGCCATTATTCCCTTTGAATATTGCAACTAGACCCAGGAATGGGGATCTGAATGTCACTATATATATCATGATTATAGGAATCAATCCACTCATAGTTATTGAATAAAGGTATGGTGGGAGAATAACACCAAGTATAGTGATACTCTTAGTTAAGGTCTAGAGTAATGTGAAGTTTTATTTTATGCATGAGACATCAACCATACAGTTTAACATCATGTTTAAAAGATTCATGATATTATATTTGAGTCCTTTAATACAAGACAATAAAGACCCTTTCATGAACTAATAAGCATTGATAATGCAGATAAGCCTTTAACAAAATTCCTAATCCCATGTGATGTATGCTCGGTGTGAAAAATAATGATTGGAAAAGGTTTATTTCATGATAGAGAGGAGATTAAATGAAATGACCTGAGTATTTTTTTTATCATGAAGTTGTTGGGACAAGATATAGGATCTAGGAATCCCAAAACTTTACATTGGAACGAGAATCAATCCATACATACTTCTGGTAAACCATTCAGTTTAGTGTCATGTGATAAGGGAAGTATCCATGTAGTTTAACATCATTTAGTAAGGATGAAGGAAAACCATTGTGAAATAAGAGAAATATTGTGGAGCCATGTAGTTGAACATCATGTGATAAGGATGAAGGTTAACCAATGTAAAAGTAAAGAATCATTGAATCTATACAAATTATGTTTGGGAATTCAGGAAATAATCACATTGGAGGCATCTCGAGTTTGAGATATAAGGATCACTGAGCTGATCTCCAAAGGAATCATGTTCTTAGTACTCAGGGTAAGACTAACAATTAACATCATGTACTGAATACTTTGTCACATAGTTTGATATCTTATGATTGGGACTGATATGTTGTGGTTGGAACCAGGATTTGGGATGTGGGTGTCACTATATATCTTGTGATGATAGGAATAAATCCACGTATATATCTTGAATAAATAATTTCTATATGTGGATTAAACTCACATATAGGGATTGGGGTACTTAATTTCTCTTCTATACAGATCTAGTTAGTGTGCGGTGAATCATTTGTGAGACAATTCTCCCCATGATGTTTAACATCATGTGGTGATGATGTCTTCTGTTCATTTTAATGTCATGTGTAAAGGACAAATAGTGCAGTTTAACATCTTGAGATTAGGACAAAAGAATTTGTTCAAAATAAATTCTTTCTTTAATAAATTCTTCCTTACACTTTAACATAATGTGGTCAGTATGTCTTCCTTCCATTTTAACATTATGTGGTTAAGATGTATCGTGCATATAAATATTCTGAGACCCTAACGTTTTCCTTGTATTTTAATGTCACGTGGTCAGGAGTTCTTCCTTGCAATTTAACATCATGTGATCAGGATGCGGGAGGCTTTGATGATGACTATGCAATATACTTCTGGAGAAACCTCACACAGGTGTGGGGTGTGAAGTGTTCCCCACCAATTTTGGCTAGTAAATAATATCCATTGTGATAGACCTTATGTTTGATATAAGTACCTTAGTATTTGGGTTACTTATTTTGAGGATTCGTTCCTAATATCATTGGGGTTCTAAGGTAAAATACTAGTTCTCCGTGAATTAATGAATGGTGGTGATCCTTTTTATTGAAGTCTCATGCGATTTGACTCTAATGGACTTTGAGGTTGTGTAATGTATGAAAAAATTTCTCATCAAATCATTCCAACTCAACCAACCTATTCTATGATTGCTTATTGTGTGAGAGATTCTTGTAGATAGATATTCAAACTAATAGAAATTGTACTTATATGGGACTATTTTCCTTTGTTCTATACACCAATAAAGAGCAGTGCATGTGGTGGTATGGTAGACTCACAAAGCATGGCAGATCTTGGTCAGCCTGAACTTCGTGACTTTTTCTACCATATTTTGTAGTATATTTGACATAATATTATTAAGGGACTCAATATATCAATTTATATCTAGATGATATTGGGATTAGTGGTTGGGCTCGATGTTTCACTCCTAGTATAATTCCTCCAACTCAATAGAATAGAATTTGGTGTCATTATCTATGAATATCGTGTGAGGAACTCCAAATTTGGTGATGATGTTAGAATTCATGAAGTTAATGATATTCTTCTTCCTCCATACTTTGAGGGATATTGCCTCATCCCATTTGGAAAAGAATTCTATAACAGTAAGTATTTACTTAAACTTCTTGGTTGTTTCTAAGAGATATAGATTCATAACATCCATTCCCTATATGGAAAATGGCCATGAATATTTCACCCTATGTATAAATTTAGGGGGTTGATGGATTATGTTTTCATGAATCGGGAATAAATGAAATTTCTTTATGAATTACACACAGTCCTATATCATGGTTTTCAATTAGTAACCAAGAATCTTGATTTAATTTCACATTATGGCTCTATATTAATGATCACTCTAAGTTTTTACATCGATTTTTTCCATTATGATGGTAATCTCTCCTTATAATATGCATATGGGGAGGATTCCATATAAGGCGCATTTTTAGAGGGATTTTTTCTCAATTAGCCCATCAAAAATGGAAAAATTCACTAGTCAGTGCTGAATTTGTTCCCTTAAAGAACAATCTATTGGGAAGGTCCAATTTTGAGATAACCAATTATGGGATCCATCAATCCATTGGTACATATTAGTCTATAATGATCAGGGGAAGTGTTGATCTGATTAATTTCTTCCATATCACCGATGATAATCGATGAGACTATCCTTCGATGTGTGATGTGTATGACCACCTCATCATGATCAGGGTTAATAAAAACTATGGTTGTATAAGCTACCATGTTGGCATGAGCATTTTGTGATCGAGTAAAATTGTAAAATGAATGTTCAAAATGGTACTCTTCCATAATTCCCTTGATGTAACCTCTGAGAGGATCCAATTACTACTTCTTGATGAAATATTCACCATTGATCTATTTTTTAACAATATCTAAATCCCCTATGATGTTTAGGTAGTCTATCTACAGTTGTAAAGATAGTTCCAAGCCAAGAATGAGGTCTCAGTATTCTGCCTCATTATTAGTTTAGCCTTTGTATAGAGAGAAAGAGTAGGGAAAATTTTATTTTTGGGAGAAACAAATAAAATAACTGTATCAACCCAGTTTATCTTTGTATTTTACAATACCATTCCAATAGGAATTTGGGAGGTGCCATCAAAGTACATCTCCCATGTTTGGGGAGTGTCATGGTATTTGAAAGCCTATTCATCTAGATATTTGGTTTCCACTGGTTTACATTTTGACGTGGGATGATTTTCAAGTAAATAATCTATGTAATGAACTTTCACTAACTTCTATTACATGAAATTGATTTCATACTACTGTATAATGATTTCCCATCAGAAAAAATGAACAGTTAGCATAGGAAAACAAATGATGTACTTGAGTGGGTCAATATGAGAGACCAAGTGGACATTGGGATGTTGTAAGTAATCTCTTAAAATTTAACTTTAAATATGAGTGTGAGGAATTTCTTCTATACATTAGAATACTATGTTTTAGTACCTATAATCATTAAAATGATGTATTAGTGATTATTTTCACTCCCCAAATAATTCTTTTTTGTTAGGAGACCACTGAGAAATTATTCCATGGTATCCACATATAAAATAAGTGGCTTTCCATCCACCAACAGAATCAATATTGGTGGGTGCAGTAAGTATTGCTTGATACTCTAAAAGGATTCATGTAAATACTCATCCCAATGGAAAGAAATTACATTATTTATTAACTTGGTGAAGGGGAGGTACTTTTTTCTAGGTTAGCTGTGAAACTCTGAATTTAATTGAGGTTTCCATAGATCCTACTCATTTATTTGAGATTATGATGGGGTGAATTTTCTATAATTGCGCTAGTTTTTTCATGGTCGACCTCTATGTTGTTGTGGAATTCCATAAATCCTAAAAATTTACCTAATTTCACCTTGAATGATCCTTTACGAGAATTCATCTTCAAACTATGCTATTATAACTTGTTGAATATTTTTTGAAGATATGTGAAGTGATCACTTCACTTTTGACATATGGCCATGAGGTCATTGACATAACATTATTTTATTTATCCCAAGAAGAACTTAAATAAAATATGCATGGTTCCTAGATAAGTAGTTCCATCATTATTTAACCCAAAGGGAATCAAATGGTAAAAAAAGATACCTTGTGGTGCTTTGAAGGTAGTATCTTCCTCATATTATGGGGCCATCATTATTAGAATGTACCCTGAATATCCATCCATGATGGAATGGGCTTGGAAGCCAGTAGTTGCATCGATAAAAATTTATATGACTGGAAATGGTAAATCATCCTTTTGTAAATATTGATTCTGGACTCTGAAATTGATATAGACACAAATCTACCTATTCAATTTCTTAACAAGGATGATGTTGGTGATCCATCTTGGGTTTTTCACTTCTGGAAACAAATTTCATTTGATCAAATTTTCAACTTCCATATCTATATTAATATAATGAGATGGGTGTATCCTCCTGGATATCTTATTAAAACCTCTATGGTCATCAGGTAGCCTAGGTGGTATATAGCCATATCGGGGTTCAGTCCTAGAATTTCTATATAATTCCAAGAAACACATATTGATCTTTCTTTATAAATGAAATACACATATCTTGATCCTCGATAGGCATGGAGGTACTAATAAATGTAGTCCAAGGGTCTTCTTCTATTCCCATATATACCTACCTAAGATCATTGATGGTGGTGAGGATACCTTCCTAAAATACATGAGTAGTGTTTTAGAGTTCATCCTCCTCTTCTTCCACCTCTGATTATATGGGGAAATTTTTAGATATGTTAGGTAACCTGAGAGCATATCTATCATTATCGATGTGAGACAGGAAATGGAAGAGACAACTCAAACTACCAGAGTCATTGCAGAGATATTTTGAAGCTAATTTTTTCCTTTTACACTTTCATAAGAGACAGAAGGATATTGGTCATTTGGGATAAATTATACAGCCTTAATTGGGTTTATCATTAGCACATAATAACTTACATTTATACTCCAAGGAGTATAATAGGTGGTCCCCAAACCATTTTTAGATGAATCCTTCATACTGTCATCCACCATTTTTTTTCCATCCCTTTTTTAGAAATCTACCTTCGAATATGTGTCTTTTAAATAATTGAAGGGGAATTATCTCCATAGAGTATGTGAAACTTCTCATCGATTGGGTAATTAATGAATTAATGAAATGTTGAAGGTATGACCACATGGTTGTGGATCCAAGGCCTTATGAGAAGGAAATTATTTGTTGTTTCATGGTGGATAACCATGATCTTGGTGTTAAATGTGAGATCAAAAAACTAAACATTGAGATTTATGTTAAAATAAGGACTTTACTCACTGTAATTATACCATTGAATGGTTAGCCTTGTAGGAGATTAACCTCCCTCTCTATATCCTTGATGTTTAAGGGTCTAAACTAGAAAAGGTAGTTCATGTAACCATTATCAATCAGAGCCCTTTGGATGTCAACATCATTGGGTTTTCTTGAAATATATAGGGGTCTGATATGTCCATGGATGACCACCATCTGATCCCGGTCTGTGAATAATATGGAAACATAAAGTTCTGATGGCATAGTCTCCACTCGATAAACCTCAGCTACAGTGACTTCTACCTCAAAATCCTACGGGCTTTCGGGGGCCAATAATTTTTTTCTTGAAACTATATTGAAATATGGAGAGAATATAGGATAGATATTTTGGTTGGGAAAACCTCCAAATATATCGTAATGTCGTACTTTTATTCCACAGTTTTGTGATTCTGAATGTGGAGACACTCCCTATTGTGTGGATCAAGAGTTTAGTTGTTCATGGTAGATGAAAACGATGCTTGATAAGTGGTCAAGGGAGCATATTATTCTAGTGGAATAGGTCACACCAACCTTCCACTTTTTCTGTGATTATCATACAACCACAAACCTACCAGAAGGTCGAGTAAGATGATAAGGATAGGATGACTACTGGATGGTTTTGGGACACCATAGTGTTTCTGTTGGGATCACTGGAGTTCTTACCCATGGGTTTCAGCTAAATATATATCCTATGTTGGGATGCCACTAAAATATTGGGTCTGACCATACCCCTATTTTCCTCTATACCCTTGGATCCTACTCCTTTAGACTCCTTCTCTACAGTCTGGTATGGGGAACTCATATTAAAAGGATTATTCATCATTAGAGAAATGTAACACCCCGACCTAGATCACCTCTAATACAGTGGCCAGACCAGTGGTCAAATAACCTCAAGCGCATCTCCCCGAAAGCTAGAGGTTGCCGACTAGCAGTGATTGCCATTTTTGAGTCTGTGGGGGAGACTATGCCCTCATAAGAAATAGATAATATCATAGCGAAAGTAAACAACAAAAAATAGGAAGTAGTGGAAGCATGTAAATAAACAAACTATAGCAGAAGCAATGTAAATAATCCAACTGAATGATAATAACCAAATTCAGAAGCTCACGGAAAGATGACATGCCATGATGTAAGTCTAAACTAAATGTACAAAAAATAGAACTCAAACACATAGTCAACTAAAAGAAAATACACAAGCTGCAACTGCATCACGAGCAAGGACCGGTCCTTTTCCCTAGTCGCCATCCTAAGAAGCAATGAATAGTCAAGCAAAGGAAGCAGCATGCTTCCCCTTGTCAATACCTGAGATCATGTAATATACTCAAGTGTCAATGATGCCCGAGTAGGGTGTGAGATAAAATCCCAGTAGGCCAACACCCACAGTGTCTACACCTTTCCATTTCGTGCAAAAATAAAAAATATTGTGTACCATTACATGACCATTTCAAATAAATTAATTGTAGTGCAATGAAATAAATAAGTTGTCCTGGGTCCCAAACGACACCCGTCCCTAGTCACCTGCTTCAGCCTAAGCTGGTATTCTGAAAGGGTACCTGTCAGCAGAAATTCATGAACATTCATATATATATATATATATAAACCCATAAAACAAGGTAATACCAGGAAAAAGTATACCCCAAGCTTGTGCTTTAAATTTGGGTTCAAGTCCAGTGCCAACGAGGAACACTTCCACATATCAAGTAAAACATCTCAATTCTCAAGAGACTCAATTAGCAATAACATAAACCTTAAGTGCATCATTATTGAAGGTTCAAGTTAAGAGTTGGAGTTTGAGCCCATCCTGAAGGTATCGCTACAGAACATCTGTCAATTTATCCAATGCCACTGAGACCGTCCAAGGCAATATTTCGGAAGACCATGTATCACCTGAGGCATGGATTTACCCTGAGTCCGTCCCGATCTCGCAAAAAGGGATTGAGTGTCATCTGATGATGGCTTAGCCACATTGCCAACAGATCCATCTCAATGGTCTCTTTTGGAACCAGTATCACTCAAAAGTATTAGAAAGTCTGGGGAAGTCTCTGTCTGGAAAAGCCAACGACCCCCCCGACACATAGAGGTATCCTGTCAAGAAAGGAGGATCTAAGCATGGACCTTAATATTGGACCCACTCCTTTCCCCACCCTAAATTTAATTAATGTTTTCACAATAGTAGATATGAAATAATCAGCATATAAAGTTGTAGCTTGAAAACTAACCAGATACACCCGCATCACAAGGAATAAATCTAGAAGTATAGCATAACAACTTTCAAGGCAATATACATATCACATCAACCTCATCAGATAATGCACATTTAAATAATAATCAGTTCAGCATAACAAGTTCCAATGATCCAACAATTCATGTTCATATTAAAAAAAACTATTTATTAAATTTAATTACAATAAAAAGGGGCTTCGCAGCACATGAAATTAATTAAACAATAAACTCTGCTAATGGAAGAATACACCGATCATGTCATAATTCCTAAAGGGGTGTCCAACTTTGTTGTAATAATTCAAACAACTATTCATTTAATTTTAAAAAAATAAAAAGGGGATGCACAACACCCACAGTTAATTAAATTAATATCCCGGCTAATAGAAAAATACACCGACGATGTCGGCACACCCAAAGGTGTGTCCAATCTTATTGAATCCATTTAAACAAATTAGTTTAAGATGATTAAGGTTGCGAAAATTAAGCAAAGCCATTAAGGTAATTAAATTAGGTAAAACTACACAGAGCCGGTAGGCACTGACTAATGACACAACGATGTGTTTTTATAAACCACAAAGAAATGGAGGTAAAGCAAGTAGGCACCATATGCTGTAGTAATATATGACTCTAAGATTTGTGGTATGATTTGATTTGACCTAAAATAGATGAAAATGAAGGATTTTAAAAAAACCCCAAAATAGGGTAACAATCTTCCATGACGAACTGCGTGCTGAATACTCAATGGAATCAAACAATTCCACTTGTGAAATGTTAGCCTTTCCCTAAGGTTTATTGCGCACTTGACAGAGAAGGAATCAGATGTCGAAAGGAGGAGTAGCATCTTTCCGAAGGGGCTGCTGGTTGGTGTGATGGGATTGAGGGGTGTGAGGTGTTGAGTTGGAGAGGGAGAGAGGAGAGGAAATAAAATAAATGAGAGAAAAGAAATAAAAAGAAATGAAAACAAAATAAGAGAAAAATAAAAGATAAGGAAAAAAGGAAATAAAAGAAAAAGATAAAATAAAACAAAATAATGGGAAGGAAAATAATAAAAATAATTAAAAACAGGAATCCCCCATTTCAATTATTTTCATTTTTCTCATAACCCCCTCTTTATTTTATTTTATAATTTATTTTTATCTTTTATTGCTTTCTTCTAAATCTTCTTTAAATATCTTATTACTCTTTTAAAACCATTAATTAATTATTTAAAACCCGAACACCGCACCAAATTGCGACATGAAATTTTTCTGGAAACGTCTGCAAATATTTAAATTAAATAAAAAGCTACCTGGGACCCGCAGCGAGGTGCGCAGGCGTGCGCCCCGGGTCACTTAATTAATTAGACTGCAAATAAGTAAAAACAGTCCATACCTAATTAATGCCGGGATGTTATAAGAAGGGATCTTCAAAGTGTATTGTGTTAAAAACCATATATCATCTCTTCATCTGATGTGGGTTATGCATGGTTAGGTAGTTCCCATTCTTCGAATGTTGAAGGAATGATATCTTCAAGAGTTAGAGCCAATGTAGGAGTTGAATATGACTCTTCCTCTTATATTTATTCTTGTATCCAATAATTACATCCACCTATAAATTGTGTTTCCAATGTCACCTACCTAGGTGATTGGATCATTATGTGTTTATGAATCTATGCTCCTAGAGTGGAAAGATATTCATCAACTATAATTTGAGTAATCTATATGTTAAACTTCTGTCCATTAATGGCTAGAAATTCTTGTCAATCACCATATTCCCCTAGTTGGGTAACAGTTACAAGGTCACCTACACAAGGAAATTTCCCAACATCACCTTCTTAGAATAAACCATGGTTTGGAGGAAATATTTTATGATGAACCAATCTTGGATGGTGTGACCCAACCTCCTATAGAAAGGGAAGCAGTTAGAGAGATCAATGAGGTTAACCTCATCGAGTTTCCTAGGATGTGATATCTTGATTATGTTATTTTCCATTGTTATAAGGAAATATATGGGGACCTTCTCATTTTAGAAGAAGTATTCATTATTCAAATATTACTTAAATCCTAGGTGAAAAAATTTCATTTACATTCTTGTCGATAGTGGGTTTTTTGTTATTTCCACTCAATAGGAGGCTCTAGGTGATTTGCGACCTACCTAGGTGCTTTAATGGGCACTACATCTAGTTTGAGTGTAATAGTTGAAGTATCTACCTTATTGGGACATTTACTCTATACTGAGGGCTTGATTTTAGAATTTTATTGGGTCTGCTGAATGGAATCTTCAAAATATTGTTCTTTTTCTTCAAACTCATGAAATTATCTTGGGTACTTCATCAGGATCAAAGGTTTCTGAATCTCATCATAGATATTTTCATCATAGAGTTCTAAAAATTTATCTAGGAAGAGAGGTATGCTGAGTAAATATGTTAAAACCTTCCATTTAAAAATAAATTCAATCCATATAGATACTTTAACAAGGTCAAAGGTGTTGGCAGGTCATCCTTGAGATTTTTATCATAGATTTATAGAAATTTCTCTTATAAGAGAGGGATGATAGGAAAGTATATTAAACCGTTACATAAAGAAATGAATTCAGAAAACCTATCATTTTTTAATTTCTTATAGTTAATAAGGTCAATGATTGTATTTTCCCTTATCTTGGTTCTAAACTTATAAAATAATTCTTGATGATGGTCTTCTCATACTACAATGGATCCTTTTGGAAGGATGATGTACCAAATGAAGGCTATCCCTAATAGAGTCTGTACAAAACACCTTTGCTTGGTCACCTCATACTGATCTTGTGGGCCCATCATCAGGCCATATTAGGACACAAAATGTGTGAGATGTTGTTCTAAATATCACGCTCCATCAAAGTGTGAGAGGGTTGGATTTCTGAAATTGAGTGGGGAAAAGTGGCATCCACCCATTTAGGATATGTCTTCTTCTTAGTCTATATAGATGGGAATCTCTCTTCCATGGATTTCATTTGAGTATCCAAGGACTCAATGGAATTGAGGAGTTCTAGAGTTACTACTGTCTGGACCCCCACCCACCAAGAGAGTGTGGGAGGGGCCAGATGAGGTGGTCCCATTTCCATCTCCCATTAATTCTCGATATGTTCTAAGACTGAATGATCACCCTAGAGAAGGAAAGGCTTTTCCATAATGTATTGAAGTCATCATCATCTTTGACTTCCTCATTTATGTAGTTTAGTAACCTAGATTTGGAGCCAGTATAACACTTAGATTTCATTCTTATAGTTGGATCGGTGCTTTCCTAATATATGGGATGATGCATATTCATCTCATCCTGAAGCTGATACCCAATGGGAATGTTTCCCTTGAGTTTCTCCTCATTTATTTTTCTAATATTTTGAATCTCATTCTCATATAGTTCCAAATTCTCCTCCATGGATGGAATTCCATTTCTTCTTGGTGATGAGTCTGATATAACTACTTCTTTACATTTATCCTTGGAAGTTTTCAGCCGTATTGGTGGAAACTAAATACTTGGAGGTTCTAGGTTTTCTATTATCCTCTGGTTCCGTGTATGTGTAGCCTTAGTTAGGGAATCCAGATCACCCACCTCTTGAGGTATATTTCATGTATTATGTACCTATACATTTGTTTCTTTATCCACATTATCTATTTTGTTGATGATGATGATATTCACTGAGGTGTATAAATAAATGGTTATAATCCCATTACACTCAACACACCATGGTGTTTCATTACTTATTATATTTGGGTCATTTTTCTACCCCTTTTCCATATTGGACCTTTTTATTTTATGAAACCTACAGGGATTGATTACCTAAACCATATATTCCTCTCATCACGGCCTATGAGTAGTGACCATTAGAGGGTTTCCATTAGCGATGCTTGAATGGGCCTTGACTATAAAAGTTTCATATTATAGTGGGTGGAACATATGGTATGCCAACTATCAATATTTACCTCTCAACCTAGAGAATATTTATTCCATTTGTAGTAATGATGATGATAAAAATTCCCTCATCCATATGGTCTGAGGACAATTCGTGGCCACCATTGTCATTTTTTTATCCTTCCATTGAGGATTTGAGAATTCTAGTCAAAGATTTGAGGACTCTTATGAAGGAAATTGGGATATAAGAATCCAGATCATAGTGGGTGGAGTAGATATAGAACCACCACTAAATTATCTATGACCCTCTCAAGGTGTGATGAACTTGATGATGATGATTGAGATATAAATTTCCTCAGGCCAGTGGGATGGGTTTGGTTTTAATTTGTTGCCAATAACATCCTAAATCCTCTAAAATATTTATGAATTTTGGGGTGTAGGTGGTACAAATTATTCTCCCAGCACAATGTTTTGGGTTTTCTCATGGATGACTATTACAAAATCTACTATTATAACCCATTTGATTTGGCACAAATGTGCTTATATATGAGTTGGGTTCCCTTTAAACCCATGAGTGGAAAAATTTTCTATGGGAAGTTATTGGGTTGAATTCAAATTCATCTTCCATGTCTAAAATATTCACCTTTGTTTCATGGGGCCCAATTCAAAGGTTCTTTTTCATCCCTCTCCCTCCATTTCCAATGTATTTGCATCATAAAAGTAGGGTAATTATATTGTAGTGACCTTTTGGAATGTGTGTTTTCTAGTATCCTAATCTAGAGAGAGTCTATGATGTTACAAGAGTCCATATCATGGGGGTTATTCTATTCTGGAGGCATATTTAAGTGTAGTTCTCTATATTCCCCCCATCATCAGACACGTATATCTAATAGGGCTCTAGAAATCAGTTGATTGAGAGTTTTTATGATATGGATACAAACACTACATAAGATTTTATCACGATCTTCCCTTATAGGGATATGTGATATAGAAAATGCAATCACATCTAGCTGAAAACAGAGTGTATTGATGCTCTAAAGGTGATACTTGTTTCTTAGATAAGGGATATGTCTTGACATCAGTCGCTAATGATTTTTCCATATATTTTGAATTAGGAAAGGAATGAACTCTTTCTATAGATCATTTGGGATCTCTTAGTCAAAATTATAAAGGTTCCAAAACATATTTAAGAGTTTTTTTTCATCTAACTCTCTATATATATCCATGATGCTCTCCACTTCATCAAAATTACATGCCGCCTCTTGGTCAGACCACATAGGTCACTTCCTAGGGTCATTGGCTGACCATGATGATATGTTGTTGGAAGTGGATGGGGAATTATATGTGACTAACCATAGTGTTTTTATTACCACTCTAAACAAAGGTGTTGGAGTTTTGAGAACCACTATATATAGATTTGTTGGTGAAAGTAGAGGATTTACTTAAACAAGAGAGATATCACCATGGGGAGGTTGACTATGGAGGATGTTAGGAGTAGAATTCCTATGATCCATCTTCACACTACCATGAGGAGGAATATCAAGGTAATGATTACCATATTATTTGGTTGAAGAGTTTATATATACCCTTCAGTTATTTTAGATATGCCCTAAATATCCTCAAGGACACTAGCATTGAGTAGGTCAAGGATATAAGCATCATTCTACATCGTGGATAGAATATTCCGACCTGCCTTTTGGGGATGACAAGGGATATAAGACTTCTCTATGATGGGTGTAGGGGTATTTTTATAACCATATGGTGCTATTGGAATATGATCTCTTTGAAGAGAACATAATGGAGTATACCAGTGAGATCTATATTGTTGGTGGGAATATGAGCATGCATGTGGGTGGTTACTAGAATATACTAGTAAACCCTAGCTAAAGCAAGGGTATGAGCTCATTTAATATAGGAAGACCCCACTAGAATATATTAATAGTCCTCAGGAATGGGAGAAGGGGTATGATCCTCCCTCTGTATAGCCTCTAAAGGATGCTACTATAGTTAAATGTTGGTAGAAGTAGGGATATGATCCTAGCTTTCAAGAGCTACTTGAATATGCCAAGTGGATTCACTGATAATAATGTGAGCCTATCATGAGTAATGTTCCATACTCACTTGGTGAGCCCTAATTGTAATAGGGATATGAGCCTAATATTTTATTTTTGGAGTATCACACCAATATTTTTCTATGGGAATATTAACCTCTACTAAGGCATGCCCCACTCTCACTTGGTGATACCCTATTGAAATTGGAATATGATCCTAGTATGATGGATTTGGATTATGATGTAGGTATTTTTCAAAAGTAACGTGTGCATGTATTGAGGCATGTGATGTTGTAACTTGGTGAGACCTAGTTCAAATAGGAATATGATCCCAGTCTAGTGCCTCAAACTTTATTAGAATATATTGACAATCCTCTAAGATGGGAGAAAGAATGTGTGCTTACTCTAGAGAAGAAACTTGTCTTTAATGATCATATTTTTGAGATTACCTAGCTGTAGGGATAACAATATGTTCCTTTCCCTATTTCTATAATAGTTCCATACTATACTGGATGAGTTTTTCAACAATTTTTATAATGTAGTGACCTTTTAGGAAAGTGTGTGCAGTAATAAAGTCTAGAATTTTTTTCTTCAATATGTAATGGCGGATATCCTTCATTGAAGTGGGAATATAATTTCACTCCTTTCCTAACTATTTCATTGTAATATATCAATCGTATTTAGTGATGGGGGTAGGGATATGTGCATAACCCATGATTGTCATAGGAATATTCCTAAAAACTTGATATGATGGGGAAATGTTTTGAGCTTTCCCACTGGCTATCATCAGTGGAAGCGAGGATATGATCCCAATCTTATTTATCGAATTATTTACACAATTAATATCACTTCCTTGGTGCTCATGTGTGATCATAAAAGGCTTAGATGTGTCAGGTGGTTCCCCTAGCAGGTGACTAAGGGGAACCGGTGGGATGATGCTGGTGACATAGGTTGACAAGAGACCTCATCGGTGACACTTGAACTACAATGTAAAATTATTTGACTCATTTAACAACATTCCTTAGATATTTAAGGTGATTAATTTCCTACTTTGGGGATAATATTCTAAAGATAATGGAAGTGTAAATGAGTGCCCCTAGATTTTCTGTAACTTTTTTTAGACGATGTGGACTCATTCGTATCATAATTTGGAGACACTTGTGTATATCCTCGAGGGTTAGGACTGTGCCATATTGGTTGAATTCCTAGAAAATTTCATTTTCCACCCAAATCTGAAGGTTTTGGGTGGTGAGGTAGTTTTATGACTTGCAGGGTTTTTTTTTCATAGCTGATTTTCCAAAACAGTTACTAGATGAAGACACTATCTTGGGTTAGGAGTTGTTTGTGATAAGATTATTTGCAGTCATGTAGAAAACAATAAATATTTTCACCATGTAAAGAATCAGCTAATGTATGATACATGATCAATTAAATATGGATAGGTAATAAAATTTCCCTTTTTTTATTCTTAGTTTGGCCATTTCAGACACGTTGACTTGTCACATTAAGGATATACTTATTTCATGATAATCCCAATTATATTTGGTAAACTGGTCATTTTTTTCATTTGATATATTCACATTGGGTTTTCCATTTGGATTTCCTGAAACACAAATGCCCAATTTCACCCGATGGTTTATTTTTGGGGGTTTCATGTATGTACTATCATTCACCTAAGGTTCGTTATTTTTCATCCTTAATGGAAAATCCCAATGGATCCCACATCCATGACTAATTATGGACCATCATTCCAAATGTAGGTGGCCCTTTGGGATTTTAGACCCAACGATGATTGGGAACTCACATTTTTTAAGAGGATAGGAGCCCGGACTCATAAAACCCTTTTGGGGGTAATTGTTTCATATTTAGAGACTCTCTTATATATTTAATATATGTTTAAAAATATCCCAGTAATCATAATAAGAAACTAGTTACCCTAATAAAATTATTATTTTTTGAATCATTTTATCTATAAGGGGTGTTATAATAATGAGTATATTTGTATATATCTGAGTTTCTTCATCTATTTCCCATTATTTCTTATAAATGGATAGATAATTATATTTTTAATCCACATAACTGGGACCTCTGAAGTGTGCTGCCATCCAGAGAGGCTATTAATATTCCAAGGATGGTATTGAACCCATTTGAGGCATCCTACGTATAATGTTTATGATAAGAGTCAAAAAACACACAATTTTTTGAAATCGTGTAGTTTAAAATCATGAAAAAATGATATATATGAGGTCACTTTGGCACCAGGTATTGAGCTCGAGCCTTAGGAATGAATCCCATGTATCCTTCTTATGGTGGGAATTGGAGTAACCATAGTTCGATGTTCCATTAAGACATGCTTCATGTTTGATGACCTTATATGGGAGGTAGTCATATTATTCTATTGAATAGGGATTACAAACTTTCCCTAGATAGGGGAAATTCAGGATGTGAATGATATGGTCATTGAAAATACCAAACCCATGTGTGCCATGCTCGGTGTGGGAAACATGGGATTGAAAGTAATCAATCTCACTATATATGGGTGTAGGAATTATGAACCGGGGAGGCCCTTATGGGTTGTTTAATATAGATCTTGGGCCCTAGGAAGGCGTATTAGGTATCCTAGTTATAGTAGGAATTAGAGTCTTTATAGTTCAATTTTATTTTCAATACATTGATGGATGAAGAGGGATGAAAAACCCATTTGAGAGATTGGGTCCCAAGGGTTAAAATATATGAGATATAGATGCACATACATTTATGTGGATTAACATTTGATCTCAAACCTTAGGAAGCTGTCATATATATCCTGTCTATCATAGGAATCATAGCCTTCATTGAAACAATTTGGCGTATTCCTGAATATGTCTACCGAGCAAAGTTATAATGTCCTGGGGTGTCTATCTGACATGTATGTTGATGTCTGCCTGAGGTGTCCAAGGTGTCTGTCTGACATGTATGAAGATGTATGGAAATGTATTGGTTTCCTAATGGACTTGTCCAAATAAAATCTCATGATCCATTCGACCTTTCTGAAGGAAATCACATGATCTAGATGTCATATCTAGAGGATGTTGAATGATCTAACTGGAAATCTCAGGGGTCTTTGAAAGACCTGGATGAAATGTTTGAGAGGTAGTCATATGATCAATGAAAACATGTCATGGTGCTTCTACATGACAAGGATTACATGGATGATATGTATGGGGGGATGTCAGGAGACCTATTAAAATGTTTGGAGGGTGTCGCGTGACTTGCTCGATGTTTCTAAAGAGTTCCTCAAAATCAACGCAGACATGTCTAGAGGTCATTGTATAGTATAGGTGATATGTATTATGATTATGAAAGACTTGGGTGACATTTCATGATATTTCCTCATGACTTGGGTGTCATACTCAGAGTACATCACTAGACCTACATGGCTGGTCTGGTGGGTGTCACAAGACTTGGTTGACACATCCAAAGGAAATCAAGAGACCTTGATGGCATGCCCTAAGGGTTCCACATGAAATGGTTGACATGTCCAAAGGACATCGCATGAATTAGATGGAATTTCCATAGGGTGCTTCATGACGTGAGAAATATGTCATGGTTCTACCATATTGTAACATCCTGACTGGAGTGCCATGCCCTGGTTCCCCAAGCCAGTTTTCCACATGACCTCATGCATGAATCCCCATATTCCAGAGGCTACCAATTAGTGGTGAGGGTCTAATATCAATCATGGTTATATTATAACCACTTTTATAAAATAAATCCACTAATAGAAAATAATAAATAATCACTGAATAATATATAAACATAAACAGAACAAAACCAAGATCAAAAGATGACCAAAAAGTAAAGATATAATATCAAAAATAATAGTAGTACATTTCATTCTAATGTAAATTCCAAGTTTCAAAAATATAAACCCAAAATTAATGACACTGATGACTCACAATTAGGTCCTAAACCATGTTTAGTTTCATCAACCATTCTCAATCCCTACTCAGTCATCTAACATAACTCCTTTTCCCTTATAATGTCCTGCAAACATGAAATCTATTTGGATACTGATCAAGCAGCCCGAGTAGGGTGTGAATAAAACTTAGTAGGACCCCACTAACGATGTCTAAAACAATATCCGATCAATAATAGTTTATGCAGTTGTATAAAGAAAAAAGTACAATGCATAAGTAAATAGTTATTCCTTTATCAATAATTATTTATTAAACTACATAAACCCATAGGTTCCTGACGACACCTGAACCCCAATACCTTATTTATCCAATTTCAAAGTCTGAACAACTTAAAATTATCAATTCACAATTAATTAAACTATTCGGTCTTCATTATCCATTTTATTTCAATTTATAAAATGGATAATTAGAACCATATTCCAATGCAAACAATTTGGTTCAATGTCGTCATTCCAAGGACCCCATGGTATTGGAAAGTAGAAGACTATGTCCCACACATATTTATCACTATAATATTTGGAAGCAGCTAACCATGTCCCACACATGAATAAAAAAATATCACAACGGTCTTTGAAACAGCAGACCATGTCCCACACATATGGGATTTCAAAGCAGCAGACCATTTCCTGCACATATATCATATATATCAAAATATCGTTATATGAAATCAATCAAGATTAATCTACATTAATCCTCTCATCACAATTAATCATCACAATCATCCATTAATTAATTCAAAAAATAATTAACCCAAATCCATTAATTAATTCAACAATTATTTAATCACAACAATTTCATTTAATTAATTCCACAATTAAATAATCATATATATATATATCCCATTAATTAATTCTCCAATTAATTAATCACATCTCTTCTATTAATTAATAAAATAATTAATTATATATATATATTATATTAATTAATTCAACAACTAATTAACCATTTCACATCTCAACATCCAATAATTAATTCAAAAATTAATTATCCCCAAATCACAATTTAATATTATGATAATTAACTCAAAAATTATTTATCATTAATCCTACAATTCAATACTCTGATAATTAATCTATAAATTAATTATCCCAATTTCACCATACCATTATTCAATCAAATCCCCAATTTCTCAATTAATTAATTTACCACATTAACTAATTCAGTTAGGAAATACAATTGATAAATGAACCATAGAAATTATATAATGACATACACTTATTTGATATAATGACTATGAGATTTGAATAATAGACCAACAACCTTGAAAGTGGAGGAAGCAGTGACAAAAACCATTTGTTTACAGTAGAAATTAGCTTCTGGATTCCTTTCAACCAGAATCAGATAATCCTTTATCAAGGGTTCAAGAACCATATGAATAACTGAAATGTATACCTTAAAAATATGTGTCCATATATCCATGATCCGACATGAGATCACTTCCAAATCGAAGTGGACTCCTTGAAACCAGTAGCAGAAGACCTACTGCAAAGAGGAAGGTGTGCTGAGGGTTTTCTATCAAAGAAACTGGTTCATGTAGAGGGTTTGATCGAAGGAGTAGGTGCATGATGTGTCTATAGTGAAGAAGAGAGGGTTCCAAAGATCATAAATAGAGAATAAGAGAGTCTAGAGGGTTATGCGAGGATAAATATGTCATTTTAATGTGTTGGGTGTTAGAATTTTACAAAATGAATTCTATTTCAAGTCATTTTAATAATTCATAATATATTTCCCCATTTTCAAAAGACATAATGTCACACCCTTCTAAAAAAATAAAAAATTACACCTGGTGTCAATTTCTTTCGTGAAATGTAATATTTTCATGACATTTATTACACAAGGTCTAAACAATTTTCATGGAATTTCAACACATGGTGAAAACTATTTTCATGAAATGTCAAAACACAGTGAAAAATATTTTTAGGGTGTGTAACTTTTTGAGGTTGTGAATTAATTTCACCCATGAATTGAATACATAGGGTCTTCCACAAACAATTCACGACATGATTCAGATACATGAAATGTTTTGTTTTTTGCATCCACAACTCACCAGTTATTCATGTTTCCCCCTAATACACTTTACCAAACACAAAACTATTCTTAGAAAACCAGGTTTAAAATAAATACAACCCTTATTGAAATATAGTTAACCTAAATTAAAAAAGTGTCATAACAGAAAAAATATAGGATCTTATAATCTCCAAACTTTTTAATAGACCATCCTTGATCTACACTCCCATGCATCTTTAATATTTTAAGTGAAGATGACAGAGCCATAGATCCTGTATATATTCTACCCTTTCCCAAGTTTCCCCCTTAACAGATCCAAGATTCCACAATACATGAACTATCAATATGATCTTTCCCAATAAAACTTTCTCACTACGATCTAACACACGTATCAGATGATCCTCAAAGGAAGAATCTATCTCAAGATCAACATTATCCACCTCGATCACATGAGAAGGTTCAACATAATACCATCAAATTTTTAAAACATGGATAGAACCATGTATAACACTATGTTTATATAGAAGATATGATCGGTACACCACCAGACAAATTCTCTCCACAACATCAAACAGTCCAACAAACCCAGGTGTTAGCTTGACCTGTCCCTATATATAGTGGCGAACCAACCAAGGTGACACCCTAAGAAAAATACTATCACCTTCTATGTACTATAGGGGTCATCAAAGTCAATCATCATATGAAATTTTTCTACTCTGAGTCATGGTCATATGTTTTTTAATCATCTAAATATATATTGACGTCTCTTAAATGAGACCCGATCACAAATATTCTAACTCACAAACCTCTATCTAGAATAGAGGTGATTTGCATAGCCAACCATAAAGTTCCACATATGATACCATTTAAATAGTTTCCTGAAAAATATTTTTATAGGAAAACTCCCCCAAATCTAGGTGCTTCTCCAATGATCATAAAATGTCTAGGAAATACACCCACAACATTTCCTCAATCGCCTATATAGAACATTATAACTTCCCTTCTGCATGTGGATGGAAAGTTTTACTCAACAAAACATGTGTACCAACCACCTTCTTTAATCTCTTCTAGAAGCATGGAGTAAAGCATGGGTCACGATATGAAACTATAGTCTATGAAACCCCATGTAGGTGGACTATCTCTTGATCATATATTTATCCCAACTGATCCATTGATAATGTCTACTCTATAGGAAAGAAATGTGATTCTTTCATTAGTATTTCCACAACCACCCAAATAGAATCATTCTTATAAGGTATCTTATGGAGACTCACCAAAAAGTTCATAGTGACATCATCCAACTTCCATTCCATAATAGGAAACACTATAGTAAACCTCTAGTTCATTGATGCTCCACCTTCAAATAGGTTTATCATCATGTCATGAACCATGATATGTCCTTTTCCATACCTAGCCACCAACACTATCATTGTAGTTCATGGTAAATTTTTGTCACACCTAGATGTACCACCCATTTTGAGCAATTAAACTCGTGCATCAAATCCTCTCACATACTCATAGGTACAAAAACCTGATTCTTTAAATAGATGAACTTTTACTCATTTATGGATCAATATAAACGTGATTTTCCACCTTCAAGTCCCTCACTCAAGGCCATACCCCCCCAAATCCGCATACTGTCTTTCTCTGATTCATCTCAAAAGTGTAGACTCTACAAAAACAAATATGAGAGTTATCTCTTCCTAACTCTCCTTAACCACAATATGTATCTTATCCAGTAAATCCATTATTTTTTACTTAGCACTAGACCCTTGAACTGTATGAGTCTGAGTATTTCTACTTAGGGAATCAGGCATACTATTTCCCTTCTTGGATGTATTGCTATCTCAAAGTATAAAGACTTCATATACTCAACCCATATCTTCTATCGGAGATTCAAATATCATAATTAAAAGATATACCTCAAGGTCATTTTGTCCATATACACTATAAAATTTTAACCCAATAGGTAATGGTGCCAACACTTTAAATCATAAACCACTACCATGAGCATGCGTTCCTGTATAGGGTAGTTCTGTTCATGATGCCTAAACTTATGAGACTTTTACACCACAAATCTATCTCCCTATATCAATATAGTACTATGTCTGATACTAGAATCATCATAATATACTATATACTCTTCACCTAGATTGGATAGGATCAAGATTTGGGTTGATGAAAAACACTTCTTTAACTCTTGGAAAGAACCATCACAATATTTCAACCATTCAAACATTATCCCCTTCTTGGTCAATCCCAAAAGAAATATTGTAAAAGGGTAATATTAATGTATTAATCTCCATTAAAATCTATCTAAAACTAGAAATACTCATATATCAAAAAAATTATTGGCATGCTCCCAAGACACTGCTACCTAAACATTCTTTTAGTGCACTGATACAACTTCCTTCGAGATGATGTGACCCAATAAGTTTACCTAATCAATCCAAAACTAACACTTAGATAGCTTGGCTTATAGCCAATGATCTCTCAGTGTACTCAGAATGATTTCAATATATTGTACATGATCATATTAATTCTTGTAGTACACCAAGATGTCATCCACAAACACTACTATGAATTGATATAGGTAAGGATGTAATTTTTTTTTCATCCGGGTCATAAACATAATAATTTAGTTTGTCAATACAAATGGAATTGCTAAAAACTCATATTGGTCATACCTACTCCTAAAAGCAGTCATCAGTATATCAAAATTTTGATCTCTCAAATGATGATACCCAAAACATAGGTAAATATTGGAGAATACATGATATCCACTCATATTGTCAAAAATATCATCGATAAATGGAAGAGGAAACCAGTTCTTCACATTCATTTGGTTTACCTTCTGGTAATCAATGCACAAGAATAGGGTCTCGTCATCCTTCTTCAGAAACAACACTGGTGAACCACAATACAACATAATCAGGTGGATAAATACCATACCCTTAAAATCCTAAAGATGGGTCTTGAGCTCCTAAATCTCTTTCAGTGCCATTATATATGGTGTAATAGAAGTTGAATCATCCCCAATCATGAGATCAATAGTTAATTTCACATATCTCTCAGGTGGAAACTGAAGGAAATCTTCAGGTAACACATCTTGAAACTTATCCACTATGAGTATAAATACATCTTGATTCATATCTCCATCGTCAAGTAATATAATTGAAATATAGGATGCGAGCTATCCCAGTTGTTGAGTAATTGGCCCTGGTCCTCCAGCATGGATATCCCACTCTCCATGGTGAATATAATGGTCACCCTTATGAGACATAAAAGTTACTCTCCTCCAGTAACAATCTATGTGGGATTGGTAGGCTACTAACTAGTCCATACCCAAAATTAGTTTGTAGCCTAATATGTAAAGAATATAAATATCTCATAGAAAATGATACTCCACAACTTTTAGAGAACTCCCCTTACACAAACTTATGTCTATAAAACATACTCCCAATAGTGTATGTATCATCATTTTCCCGCTCACAAAATCCACCTCCAGCCTAAAACCGTTAACATGTTATAAAGATAATAAGGAATGAGAGGAAATACTATCAAATAAGGCACTAGATACTGTATAATCTAAAATAATAGTACCTTTCACTATCGATGGTCTAGCCTTGCAATCCAGAAGTGTAGGATGAATGGAATGTAACTGTCCTATGCCTCATCCATGTGATATAGTATGTCCTTCCTTAGTTGTTCCACTCTGTTACACAATATCCACTACCTCTACCACCTAATCCAATAGAACTCTAACTTCCATATTGTATGGTGTATAAGACCCCGACCCATACTATGGTTCTGTCTATCTCCTCCATAAATAACCATCTGACATGGGTTTCTATAGAACCTTTGTTGATATCTCATATGGTAATATCCTAAGAACTCTACTATTCGTAAGAGAATTTTTTTGGAAGTGTCGCGTCCTACCACACTGGTGGAAAACCACATGATTAAGGTCTTGGGTAACCAAACCTTCCCCATGGCTACTATTCTTGACACTTCTCTAGTAGAAATTCTCATAATAAAATTTAATACATTCAAAAGTTCTACCTCCTGACTATGTAAAAGAAACCACCTATCTACCATTAGAAGCCTCTTTTAGGTTCCACTCAGTAATGAGATCCTAATTCACCACCTTTATAAACATCCTCACCCTGAAGATATTTACCAGGATCATAATCTCATACTTAAGTCCATCCTAAAAAAACTTTTCCGTGGTACCCTCATCTCCTTCCAATTTTGGAAGAAAGTGCTGCAAATATAAAAAGTATCCAGTATAGTCCATCATAGACATGTTCCACTAAGTCAACCTCAAGACCTTAGTTTCTCACTCATATCTTAGTCTATCTAGATATATGTGTTATATGAACTTCTCTTGAAATCAATTCTATTTCATAGCTTTTGGTTATCCAGTTAGATTATGAATGTACCACCAACACTTCATTGATCCATGTAAAATGTAAGCATCTATCTTGACCTTATTATCAGTAGGGGTCTCCAAGTGGTCTAGTATAGTTTGAATAGACTGAATCCAAAACTCATCTCCCTCAGGGTCACTATCTATAGTAAATGTTGGAGGGTTCTACAACTAAAACTCCCTCATCAGATTAGACATGATTTTCACATCCCACCATGTGTCTCTTTACAGGAATTTCTTATACTGAGAAATGTTATCTTAGAATTTCCCTCCTACTTCCTCAATCAGAACTATCAGTTCTTCTGGTTCCACTACTAGTGGAACATCTCCATCCATATCCTCCTATCATCATCTGAACAAGGTTCATCATGGAGAAATATATCTACAGTGCCAAACACTTTTCTTAGGACTCATAACACAATTTTATCACATTTACATTAGAGGGAAAATTACAGTAAGTCACCATAATTATTTTCCCCAAACCTCACAACATGGTTAAAACTAAGGGAATATAACTACCCATAACTATTCAACACCTAGGTCTTAGTCAACATGGGTAAACACATTCTCATTATTCACATTCCTTTAGACAACCATTTATTAATTTTTTAAATCATTTTACCATTTTTCAATTTCATATTAGGCACTATATTCAATTCAATTTCACAATAAAGGAAAAATAGTTTAAGTTCAATAAATTACCATAATCCCATTTTCCCATGTGTTCCTAAAATTATGCATGTTAAAAAATAATCCTAAGTTCTTAGAAAGATGTATGAATACTCAACTCTCACCACTTACCGGGCCACGAGTCAAAAATTATGAAATATAATAATAAATATATGAAACAATAATAACATCACACAACAAGTGTGTCCTCCAAGGTGAAATAATAGCCAACTATAATTGAAAATATCAGAATAAAAATCCAACTATCGGTACTTGGTTTTTCCCACATACATGGGTTTGAAACACTGAAGTATGAGATCATGACCCGGCCTTGAATATTCCTATACTCCAATATACCTTTACCAAAATAAAGAAAAAAAACTCCTTTGATACCACTTCAAAACATACTGAACCATGTTACACACCCCTGTTCCCTGATTTAGTTTTCCACAAGACCTCAAGCACGCCTCCTCGTACACCAGGGGCTACCAACTAGCATCAAGGGTCTAGTATTGATCATGGGTTATTGTACACCATTTTATAAGAATAATACACGATTAGAAAATAAGAAACAACCACTGAATAACATATAACCATAAACAGAATGGTATCAAGATCCCAAGATGACCAAAAATGGGGGAAACAAGATCAAAATTGAACTGAAAAAAATCATGCTAATGTATGTGTCGAGTGTCAAAAATGCTATCCCAAAAGTAAAAACTCTTATGAATCCAAAGTGGATCTAAAAAAATGTATGGTTCCCTAAAACATTCTCTATCCTGACTCAACCATCTAACACAAGGCCTTTGCTCGTATCCTATCCTGTAAACATGAAATCTACTCGGGTACCGATCAGGTGGCCTGAGTAGGGTGTGAATACAACATAGCATGACACTACCAACATTGTCTAAAATAATATCTAATCCTTAATAGTTTATTAAGTTGTATAAATAAGTAATTAAAATGTATATTTAAATAGATATCCCATTATCATTTATTCTTTATTTAACTACATAAACTGTTGGGTTCCCGATGACACACGAATCCCAATACCTGCTTCCTTTAGTGCCAAAGTCTTAACCATTTCACATTATCAATTCAAAATCCATTAAAAATATGTGATTTCATTATCTATTTCATTTGAATTTATAAAATGGATAATTGTAACCATAGTCCAATGCCAAAAATTTGGGTTTAGGTTGTCATGCCTTGGATCTCGTGGGCTTGGGAAGCAAAAAACCATGTCCCACGCACATTTATCACTACGGGCTTCAGAAGCAGTATACCATGCCCCATACATAGGGGGTTTGGAATCATATGACTATGTCCCACACATATATAAAAAATTTATCACTACGACATTTGGAAACAGAAGACCATGTCCCACACATGTGGGCTTTGGAGTAGATGGTCATGTCCAACTCATATATCACATATATCACAATATTAGTATATCATATAAATCAAGATTAATCAAAATTAATCCTCTCATAAAAAATAACCATCTCAATCATTAATTAATTAATTCATAAATTAATTAATCTATCTCCATTAATTAATTCATAAATTAATTAATCACAACAATTCCATTTAATTAATTTAATAATTAATTAACCATATAAAGCCCATTATTTTTTTCAAAAATTTATTAACCATTTTTCATCTCAAAATACAAAAATTAATTCAAAAATTAATAATCCCCCAGCTTCACAATTTAATATTCTGATAATTAACTCAATAATTAATTATCCTTAAACTCACAATTCAGTACTGTGATAATTAATATATCAATTAATTATCCCAATTTCACAATACCGTTATTCAATCAGATCTCCAATTCCTCAACTAAATAATTTACCACATTAATTAATTCAATTATGAATTAACATTTCCAAAAAAACTATAAATTCTATAATCACATGCATGTATTGATATCAAGAATATTGGATTTGAATAATAAACCACCTACATTGAAAGGGGATGAAGTAGTGAAAAAATCACAATGTCTGTGGTACCAATTACCTTCCAAATTCCTTTCAACAAGATCTATATAATTTGTTTTCAATGGATCAAGAAGAATACAAATAACTAGAAGGAATACCTTAAAAATATATGTTCTTATATCCAATATCTGATGTAAGATCACTTTTGGATCGAAGAGGACTCCCAAAAATCAACATCAGAGACCTGCAGTGAAGAGGGGGGGGGGTGGAGGGTATTTTTTCGAAGACAGTGGTGTGTGTAGAGGATTTGATTGAAGTAGGAGGTGTGTGGGATCTCTATAGAAAATAATAGAGGGTTAAAAATATCTTCAGTGGAGAAGAGGGGAGTCTAGAGGGTTACATGACACTAGAGACTCCATTTTAATGTTCTAAGCATTATAATTACATGCCGTGAATTTTATTTCACACCACGTAAAAATTTGTAACATATTTTCTCATTTTCCAAATAAATCCGGTCAAACCCTTTTAAAAAAAGTACATAAAAATTATACATGGTGTAATTTTATTTTATGTCATGTAATATTTTTGTGAAATGTATTAAACATGGTGAAAAATATTTTTGTGAAATTTTGAAAAATAGTGAAAATGGTTTTCATGACACTTCAACACATGTGGAAAAATATTTACAAGGTGTGTAAATTTTAGAGTTTTTGAATTAATTCAATCTGTGATTAAATTTAGTGGGTATTCCAAAAAAAGTTCACATCCTGAATCAGATTCATGATTTGTATTATTTTTACTATCATAACCCCCCATTTATTCAGGTTTCCCCTACAACACTTTACCAAACTCGAACCTAGGATCTACAAACCATGATTAAAATAAAGACAACCCATATTTAAAGAGAGTTAAGAAAAAAATTAAAAATATTCATACGTGGAAAAATATGGGATGTTAAATGCATGATCTGGATGGATCCTTATAAGTGTGTGAAGATTATTGTATCTATCTTCTTGTAAGAATTCTATTTTTCTACCATCTTTATTGCATTAGTAAATCAATTTTTTTCAATCATCATATTATTTTAAGTTTCATGTGACCCATTCAGCATGTGGAAACCCCTTTTCATGATCTTGATGACATGTTATAAACCCTTAGAGTTATCTATAAGATGATCACATGAAGTACATATTCATGTTGTGTGATACATTAGGGTTTTACCCAGATTTTACCTAGAAAAATACCTTTGTGATCATGTGACTTTCCGTTATGTGAAGTCTTATCCTACGCTCTAATTTTCATCTCAACTTCCTAAGGAGATCAAGATGGAATGTTAGAGGTTGTTCATGAGATCAAGTCAACTTGTCTAGGGACACTCAAGAGATCATCCAGTCTTTTCAAAGGGCCTCTATGCGATTAATGGTGATCATATGCGGTGTGAAACTTCCTCACATGAACATCAACATATCTTCCCTTCACAATAAGATTTTCCTTATCAAAATTTTAATTACTTATATATTTTACTAGGATATGGGGTATTGTTACATCATGAGGGAATCATAAAAGAAAATCACTTTGTTTTTCTACAATATGTCATATAACCAATGATGGGACTTGTGATTATGTGTAATTATTTCCATGTATAATGCCTCTACCTGTCTTTAAACATAAAGGGTAATCACATTATTTAATGTATGTGTCTCAGGTTCTTCATATGATTAAGATGACATGCCAAATGCTATTATATAAAAATGGGTATACGTTATCAAGGACTCCATGGGGAATTGTGAACCTCCTAAGCCTTTTATATGAAAATCAATGACCACATAATGTCTACACATTTTTTATAATTTCATCCTTTATTTTTATAAGGGGTTTTGGATGATTATTAGGCACCTATCGATTGAAAAGACACATGATCATAGGAACTCTTCTCGTAGCCTATGTGTGATCATAAGTTCTTATTAAGACTCCTTCTCTAGAATAAGGGGGATCATCAAAAAGGGATCCAGATGATCATAAATAGATTATGCATTATTCATGACCTATTATCCTAACCTTATAAATGTTATGTGATGGTGTGTTGTCATGAAGGTTACATGATCGATGTGATTTAGAAACCTTCCCATCCTTTTTTGGAAAAATAATACATATGCTTCAAGTATTTCTTCCACTCTAGAATTTTCTATACTCATTTTAAGGGCGTCAATAATCCCTAACACTGTGACATTAAACACTATATTATGATGAAGAAATGTTGAAGTAACAATATACAATATGAAGACTAATTTCACCATGAAACATTCCACTTCATCATAATATGAGAAAGTGGTTCTAACTAGACTAAAAATGAATTTACATGTCGTAATATACATATATTCCTAGTGTAATCCAACTGAGTAAGATATATGGATAATATACTAAGGAAGAAACTTTCAAAATCTTTCACCACTATTCTAAAGGATTTTAATATTTAAGAATAATATATGATGACAGAACATTAAATTATACCTTCATGATGTAACATGTGAACATATGTATGAGTATTGGGAACCATGATACACATCAATTACAACATAAAATACATTTCCACGTTCTGATTTACTTTATGACATAAGAAAAAGGTATGGGAAAATGATTTTCTTATTAAAATGGTTATTTAAAACTTCAGTAAATTTATTTTGACAATATTAGGTTTTGTCTCAAATTTCTATTTAATTAGAGTTTTATTAAGGAAGTTATGGTTTTTTCAGTGCATCATAGGGTGTCATTATGGGAACAATGACATATGGTACTTTCTTCATTCACCACTTCCTTGAGAATAACATATTAAAAAAACATATTTTTTCATTATAGATCCAAAATATTAATTTTTTAATACATAAAATATAAAATAGATATGGGAACTCATCTATATTTTTTGGATGACTTATAGTAGACCCCAAGATGATTGTATTGAATATATTGAGTGGGTTTTGGGAACCATTAAAGAAGAAACGGGTATGAGAAGAAAGAAAAAAAATAAAATGGAAGATATATATAAGGAGTATGATGAAACATGGAGAAAAAATTCATCCACTTAGGTTTCTGTGTTTTTAAGTTATTCTTAAGTCATCCAATGAATCATTATATATATTTTTATAAGTTGAGGGTAGTGGAAAAAATATATATATTTAGATAGGAATTATTTTATTTACTTTTATTTATTTATTTTTATTGTATAACAAATGATCATAACTTTGGATTAGTCTTTATTGAATTAAGTATTCTTTTATTTCTGTATTCCTTTTTTTATTAATTCTTTCATAGTTCTTTCAGTTTTATTCTCTATTCTATGATGTGTACATAACTCATTACTAAGAACAATCAAATATGAGTAGATGAACTAATATAAGGGGGTGGGAACAGTATAATTGGATGTGTAATACATGTATTAAATTATTTGTAAATCTCAAATTAGTTTTATTTAATGGTATAATGTTCTGATTTCAATTCTTATGTCTTGTTTTTTATTAATTTATTGTGATATGTATTTATTAAGGAATTAAACTAAACATGTTAGAGGATAAATAATTTTTTAGAGTGAATTAGATTATCATTTTTAATTTTTGTGATGAACCTATTTCACTTGAAATAATTTGATTCATTTGATGATGAAGAACTGATATTTTAAAGTAGTGTACATTGAAGTTGATCCAGTGGATGATAATTTCATTTGTAATCACAAAACTATAAATTTTATTTTTTCAAGTGTGAACTAGATTCATTTTCCGTAAAGAGGAAACATCCTTATAAATTAATTCCTCTCTCTTCATCATCTTAATTTTTTAGTTAGTATATTATTTTAACATTAGTTTATTTTTTAATTCCTAATCGAGATAAAATTGTAAATAATTAATAATTGGTTTAAAATTAATAATTTAGATTCATTTTTCTTAGTGGGATTGACAGCTTAATTTCACTATATTATAAATTTGAAGTTATCATTGGTTTGAAAAATATAAATTATATAAAAAATCATCATGGTAAGTAATAAATCTTGTAGGTGGTCAACATGAAAAAAATTCATTTAATGAAAAATGAATTCACTAGAAATACTTTGAGAAAGATTCCACTGATCAGCTTCTTTTGGAAAGGATTAGAATACAATAATTAGGATGATAGTAAATAGGAATGTAATATCCTAAAAATATATATAATATTATATATATAATAATTTTAATAGAAAATATATATAATTTTTCTAATGGATTATTAGAAAATAAGGTAGAGAACAAGAAATAGATAATACTTCTTACAAATTTGGAAATGTATAATATTTTAAGAGATAAAAGTAAAAAATATTGAAAGGATATTAAAATTATAATAAAAATAGGTAAATAAAGTGGTATAATTATATATTATAGTATATTCACTGAAGAAAAGAAGAATATTCTATGATTAGAAAACAAAAATCAATGAAATGAAATTTAGACTAAAATCCCTTTACCAAATTTTTTTAATTTGGGTAAAACAACATTTAAAATATATAAAAAAATATAAGATCCAAAAAGAAGAGAATATAAAATATATTTTATGTATAAATAAGTAGGTATATAAATAAAAGAAGAAAATATACATGGGATGAGTGACATATGAAAATTAAAGAAGATTTGGAAGTGTTTTCACTGTATACTTCACATTGATTGTCATTAAAAAGTATTTCAATGATAGTATAATAACATGTATATACCCAAAGCACAAAATTAAATTGAAAAAAAATAAATTTTTATGATATTAATAGAAAATATAATAAAAGTGTGTGATGGAGATAGAGATAGAGCTTCATCCTTAAGAAAAGAGAGAGAAAGGGTGAGGGTGTCCCCTTACATTGACTCCTAAATCTCTTAAGATGTTACCCTAACTTCATGAGTGATCAAATTTAATTCATTAAATTACTAATATAGAACATTATCCGTGTTTATTTAATTTATATTTATTCTTTTAAATTCTTTTGTTATTCACTTATCTATTTTATAATGTTTATGTTGATTATTTAGAGATGTTCATTTCATTGTTTCCGTGTTGTTTCTATACGATGATAATGTTCAAGGTTCTTTATCTAATGATCATATATCCAAGATATGTGTTATGAATAAAGTTTATAAAATTTTATAAGTTCATGAGCTTTATCGGTGTTCTATATTGTACATAATTCAAATACAAAAAAGTAGTTCTTTAAAAATATGATCATTTATGTGGTTTTACCAGATTTAAAGGCATGATTTAATATAACTACTATGAAATTAATTTTAACATTATAGAACATGAATCATGGAATAGATTAAATTTTAAGGTTATATTTAATCAAAAAAGAAAAATTATAACCATTAGTGAAGATAGTGATAGTCATTTAATATCATCATCTACATAACTGTTAAATCGTCCAATATGGTATATTTTAAATAGTTTTTAATATCATGCCTATTTATCATTATAAAATCATAAAATTGACTTATATTTATCATTAATATTACAATTATATTTGAAAACAATTTTAATAACCATTCATTAAAGGGAGTATAGAATTTTAAATATAATCATCTATGTAGGAGGTATAAACATACCTTGGTGTGAATGGTGTTTTTAAGAAATATTAAAAAGAATGAAAAATAATCAATATTTTTTTAATGATTAAAATAAATTATAATTACAAAATTATTTCATTTTATTTGAATGATAACTTATAATTAGATGGGTTAATATGAGAAGGGAAATAAAATCGTTAGGGTAAGAGTATGTTACCTTCACTTTGAGAAACCTCCTTTATTATATGAATTAAGGATTCAAAGGATGTTATTTTGATTAGACTAGAGCTTACCCGTAATGGCTAGTTTAATTTAGTAATTTTGGTAGATAGTTTAACAATACAAGTTTTTTGAAAGATAGATGAAATGGTTAAAGGAGTTTTATATTTATAAATAAATGGGAGAGGTATTTTTGAATAAATTATTATTTTTTTCTCAGCACTATGAATAGTAATAGTTATTGTAACATTTATTAAAAAAATATATTTTAGTACCATGAAAACCATACACCACTAAATGGTTTCATTAACCTATTTTTTAAAATTATATAATTAAAAATTTATTTTATTATAAAGAATATAATTTAAAATTTCAAAGTTTTCTTATAGGTTAAGAAATTAAATTTATTATATTTAAATGAATTATTTAAAACATCGGATTCATTTTTTGCAATCTAATAAAATATATGTTATTGAGTATTTTTTATAAAAAAATGATGTAAAAAAACATTCTCTATATGCAAACTAGTCTTTTTTACTATTCACCCCAATATATATCTTTTCCTGAAAAAATATCAAAAAATAACCCTTGGATAATTTTTACACCATTATTCCAAAAAATGAATCATTTTATCAAAATATATTTAAAAATTATATAATTACAACATTTAAATTTAATATAATTTTTTTTATTTTACTACATAAGTTAAAATATACTTTGTTAAAATTATACACTTATACTTCCTTTGAGTTACTTGATTTGAAAATTTATTTTATAGTATTATAATAAATTTTTTATTATATTTTTATGGAATAAGTTTATTTACTTCATCAATTAACCAAAAAATATTTTTACTATTCCAACAATTAGCTTATCATTCTAATGGTCATATTTCTAATGGCCTCTTAACCTATTTACAAATAACATATTGAAATTTTACTTCCTATATATATGACTTGATTTTTTCATTTATCATTAACTAATTTTTATCACAAAATTATCTATATTCATTTTAAAAATTACAATATAATTTTTAATGTTTTTTTAGTATTGTGGTGTTTGCGATATGGGTATTTTAGGGAGGCTATGCGCCATTATATTTTTAAAATTTTATTATTATATTTATACGTTCTTATTTTCCCCTTACGCTTGTTTTTTTATTTATGGGGGAAATTTTATAAAAGTATATATGAAAAATATTAGTTGTTAAAATCCAATAAACTTATCTTCAATTTATAATTATCATCACCATAGTTGAAACCCTTTATTAACGATTTTATATCTTCATCATTGGTTGGTCATGGATGTTTCTTCATCATAAATGTTTGAAAAAAGATCCAACCAAATCCATGGTTCTAGAATAATCCCTAGTCTCCTATTTTACAACTAGGTAAATACAATAAGTTCCTTTACAAAAAAATATTTATGTTTAACCCAATGTGAAAACAAGATCTTATACATTTATTTGGATGGTTCAACACTGAGTAAAATCAATGACCACTCACATTATGTTTTTTTCACCAGAACATCTTTGATAAAGATATTTGAAATTGTATAAATAGATTAAAAACAATAAGATATTATATCAATTTTATGTAATAAAAGAAACAAAAGGTAAGGTACAATATGAGTAAGATCAAGTATAAATGATTATAGAATAAAAAAAACTTGTTCATGGAATGATGATGAAAGATAAAGAGATATATTTGATTTCATGTTACATATAATCATCCCAAGAGTTCATTCTCTCATAACTATTTATTATAGTCAAAATTATGATGATTTTTTAATTCCCATTGAAGTGTATTATTTTGATATCATTGGTACTGAAAGAATGAATTAGATCTTATGATATTTTTGGAACTCTTTTTAAAAAATCCACTTTTTTTTTCTTCAAAATTAGTTTTTGAGATAATAAATAATTTGGAATTAATCTTGATATTAACTAAGTCAACATAATAAGATACTCTATTTTTAACATCATATATTTCCTTAGATTTTGTATTATATCATAAAAAACTAAAGTATTTCATAGTAACATTAATCAGTTTTTATTTTTAACATGATATCTATTTTCTCCAATGATATAAATAGGATTGGATAATTAATATAAGTCATCTATAAAGTATAGTATATATGAATTTGTTTTATATTTTTAGTCATGAAATCTGGTTAGTGCTATATACTTGATGTAATTTTATACTTTGATAGATTCTTTAAATGTTTTCCAAGTAAAAAAATTAGTTATTATAATGGACTATTATAATTTATCAAAATCATATATTTATAGATTTTCATTAAATTATTGACCCCACATTACCATAAAATATATATTTTAAATACTTTTGAAGATTATGGTTAAGAAATATCTACATTTTATCATTTTATTGTGTAAAAGAATTATTAACCAATTTGATCTTCTCACCAACATCATATTCACCTAGATACATTTTTTCATCCAGAATAAATTATATATATATATATATATATATGTATTTCCAATTATTTTGAGGGAAAAAACTACGTTTATTATTGTTCTTCCTGAAAAATTAACAAAAAAGTAATATAATAATTTTAAGGCACATGTAATTTGTGTTTATAATAAATTGGAATTCATGATTCAAATCCCATTTGGAAATATATATTATGAAAACATAAGTTAAATTTTGATTTAAAGTTTAAAATATGGTGACCAATCACAACTATTACATATAAAATAAATAGAGAGGAATGAAAGAGAGAAAATATAATATAGATACAAAAGGAATCATTTCATTATTATTTAATAATATATTTATATATTCAAAAATATAAAATTAGTGATCAAAATCAATCTTTAGACACCAAGTAATATCCTAAAATTAGAATCATTCCTTGTTCTATTATATTGGTAAGTGAACTCTATAGTCCCACCCCTAATAATCCATATTCTAGAAACTAGTAATATGGAATCCATAAGAAATTATGAGATGAATTACCAATGAATATGAAATTTCTTCATCTATATAAAAAATCAACTGGCATGATATAAATAATAACCAAAAATGAAAAATAAAACATCAATATATAAAAAGTTTTTTTATAACACACTATAAAATAATTAAATTAATCTTCACATATAAGTAACACATTCAGGATAGATGTACAGAAATTCATCGATGAAACTAATGTGATAATCCAAATGTAAAATCTAATAAACAAACTACCTTGTATCCCATAAATCATAAATACCCTAATAATTTCTCCACTATTTTTGCCTACTAAGCTTCCTAAACACAAGAGTTGAAATCTCACAAGTGTGCTTGTATGGGTGAGAAATATTACTCAGTAGGGTCCCCCTATGTAGTGAATCAGTACCATAAACCACTAGTGCCTATGCACATCTAAAATATTTATACTATAAACCAAACCAAACATTAAAATAGATATCATAAATGGTTATAATTATTTTACATCATATCAAGGATTCAAAAATATCATCACAATCTAACTCACTAGATATTTATATATAGTTATATACCAATTATTTGTACTATTAAGATAACAAGGGTCCTACTACATACTATATCCTACCAGAGGACTCTAGGAACCCAAGATTCTTGACACACTATTCTATAATATAAAAAATTGTCTAAAAGAGCAGAGAAATAGTACTCTGGCTCCAACCTCAATAGCACTACAATTTGGCCCTCTGTTTAATCGGATATAATTAATTATCATATAACTCAATCTATGAGAAGAATCATTTCACTCCAAACATAATAGATATTATAAATTATTTACCCTATATATTGATTATAGTTGTGAAATATAAATAATATAGTAGAAAATGAAAATATAATCTCACATTTCTTTAAAAATTTCATTTACTTTAAATAAATAAGGACACACCATCATTCCATGATAGATAAGTACTCTCATATGAGAGAAACATCTATACATATAGTCTTCATAAAACCTAGATTTGTAGGTGTGAATAAAATAAGTACTTGGTGCATCATCATCTACCTAAATCATATATCTATCGGATATGAAGATTGAAACAATCATGTGAATAAATATCTATCTCAAACCCATGTTATTGGATGGTATTAAGATAAAATTCTCAAGTGTATAATTAATATCATCTACCTAGAATAGTGGATAAGAAGAGAATAAATTCATTTATTTCAACATTTGACTCTATCCAATATTGGAGGGTAAGTATGAGAGAAATCAATATAGTTCATTATTACAATCGATATCTAGTAATAACAAGAATATATTAAACACAACGAATAAGGTGAGTAATATGATAATTACAATGTCTAATAAGTAATCAATGTTTTTATCTAATATAATTTACATGTAATAATTAAATAAACCATCATAATATTCTTTTTGATTTTTTATATTCATATCATATCAATTCTAATGAAAATTAACTTATATTATTAGATCATATCACTAAGCTTCCATAATATTAATTTCAACATCTACACCTTATAGTCACATTAATATCATTGTAATTGATCAAAATAGTCATCGTTATATCCTCACACCATCATCACACATTATCTGCATCTCTTACTCAAGGAATTAATCTCTTTAATTGATATGTTTTTTACCATCATTCTTTATCATCATCAAAATAATATTTATAAAAATTCTCATTAATCATAACATCATAAAGGAGAGAATTATTTCATCAAAATAAAATTCTATCATCATCTATATCAATCTTCTTCACTTTATGTTTCATAATATTAGTTCACATACTTGTTATAATAAATATATATATATTTATGTATTGTAAGAATTATCAATAATGTACATCATCATATGTGAACCCATTTCACACTTAAGATATCATATTTTTAATCTTTATTCTTAGGGTATGATTTATATTTTAAGAGTATGAATCATTATTATTTCATCATAACTCATCCACTCATTCAAATCATTTTCAATAAATAATATATAATAATAAAAATATGTTTATATCCTTTTCATTGGATTTATACTCTAATCCCACAACATAATTCATTAATATTTATTCAATTATTATAATTATTTTATAAATTATTTTTTTCTTCTTTAACTATTAACATAATCATATGGAACCTAAAAATTAAACTAAAAATTTGACAATGATCAAGTCAACATAATTTTTTTTTAATAATTATCATAAATTTAATGATAATCCTTTGGTAGACACAAGGGTCTTCATAGGTGGAAATTAATAGTATGTTTTTTTTGTTTTCATTCCAAATTGGGGTGATCAAGGAGTTTTCAATCCAAGTGATTGTATTTGTGTAACTGGATTTAGTTGTAAAGGTGGCACGGTTCTCCAGTATTTTTCAAAAAAAATCCCTAAATATATGAAGTAAAGGTAATGTTTCATAAAAGTCATATTCTACTAAAAAATGAAGTCATTATGTATCAAGGGTATAGTTTTTCTAAAGTTATTAAGTTTTTTCTAATATCGAATATTTAACAAATCTATGAAAGATCATGCTTTATAGTCGCATAAAAGACCGGATGACATTGTCAATTTGGAGGATATATGTTTTCTAGGATTGGAAGTGATTGGAAAAAGTTACGAGGTTTCAAAAAAATAAAATATTTAAATAAAATATATTTTTCCACCAATAATTAGGTTTCTTATCATCATTTGAAAGATAAAAGTTTTTGGATAGTGGATTATCACTCAGATTTTGTAAGCATTTTACATGAACGTAATTATTACACAAATCATGAACTTTACACGAACATGGGTTTCAAGAAAATGATGGTTGAGAACTAATTAGATCAATGTAATTTGATTGAAGTGGGTATCATGAATTTTATTTTCTTTATTAAATTTATATGTTTCATGAAATTTGTGAATTTCTTGAAAGTTTCCGATTTTTTTGAAAAAGAAAGGGGTGTAACACAAAAGGCTGTTTGAAAAAAGATATTAATACGAACATAGTTTAACTTGGAATAATTACTTGGGATAAACTAAATCATATTAATAAAAAATAAATGATTCAAAAAATTATCATCATCTTATTAGATATTACAATAACCTTTAATTCAATAAATTGAGAAAGACGTCACCCAAAGAAGTGAGTAAGGGTGAGTTGGTGGAAGTGATCTGAGGGAGGTAGTGTGTTATCTATAACACCCTAAAATTATAAAACAAGAAAACTATATTGGATATCATATGTGACCTGAAACACCAATCATAAATATCCCATGAAATATATTTATTGAAATTTAATTCCTTCAATAGTTTGTCGAACATGTAACCCTGAGTCAAAATGAAGCGTAATATGGTATACCATTATAACATAGAAGATAAATTAGAGAGTATAAATAGTAAAAAATAAATTGTGAAAAGTACATGGTTTAAATATATAAAAACTAATTAATTTATTTTCTATTAACTCATAGTAAAATAATAATCATTTTAATGAAAAAGAAATGTTTTCTTAAAAATGATATTCTTTTATAAAGAAAGTTTAGTCGCTCTTTGCACACATGATTTAAAAATAATAATTAGAACTATTAGAAACATTATTTAGTAAAATTAAATTCATTTTTGAAATAATAATATCCAAATTATCTTAGGGTGTTTTTTGGTATTTTTCTAAAAAGATTCATTTTTTGATGAATAGTATAATACTGAATTTTAATTGAAAAATTATATTTCATTTAAATAATTTAAAATGTTGAATTATATTTTAAATTTTTTATAAAGTATATTTTTTTCATATTTATATCAATTAATTCAATTTAGTTCGTTTTACTAGTTTTATTATTTAATTTTGATTGAAAAAACTTTCAAAACTTTAGGACATTTTCTCTCTAGAAACTCTCTTTCTCGTTGCATCTCCAAGATTAATTTTAAATTATAATTTTAAGCATATGTGAATTAAATTCCAAAAAATATATTAAATAATTATAATTATAATAATTTATTATTTGAAATTATTTTAAAAAAAAGTAACAAAGAATTAATAGTGAAAATAGTAATATTTAATTTATGCGATTATATAAAAAATGAGTTTACCGGGGATTAAACTAAGAAGATTAGGGTTACAAATGGCCTAAAAACATTCCCAAAACACATTTTATTGATCTATTTAGACCTTATATATTCTAGGTATGATAATGGACCATTGTTTATGCTTTTTGCAGGATTAAAACATGGTATTATTAAATCATTCCAAAAAATTATAAGTGTTCCACTCACCTCAATTATAAACAGCTACCTCGTATCCTCTCTTCTTCACACCTTAAACCCTTTAATTTTGGCCAATAACTTCCCAAATCACTTACCAACTTCCCAAAACTCATCCATGGATCCTAATATTGGGAATAAATCCAACTTATGAAGGATTTTGGTGAAAAAGTAAGGAGGAGACCTAAAAAAGTGGCAACGTTCTTCAACGAGGGTTTTTAGTTTAAGTATTTCTATACCTAATTCAATTTTGAATAAACCATTATGATGTAATAAAATCATTATTTTCCATATAATTTAATTATTTTATTTTAATTTCAATACCTAAAACCATCCCTGCTTCCTTAAAATGGGTTACAAAATTATTTTTCATGTGTACAACGGAATACCGCCTCGCGAATGAATGTCATTCATTCTTCTATTACCACATTTCACAATTATATATGATGATGGATATAAAGTATAGATAATATATTTAAAATATAATTATACCTATTGAGTTATTATATCATATATATATATATATTTCATTTCCATTCCATTTGGTATATGATAACCTCGCAAGTGTGTACGGTGGATTATTAGCTCCAAAAGTGAATTGATTCGTCATTCATTAACGCTTTACATTAAAGCTGATAAGGATGATTTTACTGATTATATGAGATATAAATTAAATAATTTTGATATTCATGACATATGTATCATTATTTAAAGATATTATATAATTCTCTTTCTTACCGTTTCACTCACTTAAAGATGATAACATCATTCGGGTACACATGGACTACTGCCTTCATAAAGCAATGTGACTCTCTATTCATCACCACACAAATTGGATGATATATATAAGTATATTTAATAAATATTATGATATAATTATCATTTTTTAAAGGTAAAATATTCGATATATCCTTTTTAGAATGACCATTGAAAAATGGAAATGTTACGCATGTGTATATACAGCCCATCGTCTCTATAATTGTAACATAATCCATTTATCATAACCATCATTCAAGATTGGTTTTAATAGTATAATTATTGTAAAAATATTGTAATTATGTCATTATTATAATTCTAGATACTGTATAACTATATAATATACACAATAACTAGAATTTTCATGACAATGCATGAATGTGAAAATAAGGCAATTAACACATGAAACAATGAAAAAAATGAAGGATTATTAATGAACAGGTGATAAGATATTATAAAAGGATCATATATGATATCATAAATTTTAATATAGTTATTTAATAAATTAATAGCATGGTTAAAATCAATATACATGAGGTTAAATCACTTTCAACCAAAAGGAAGCATGAGGTAAGGGATTTCGTCTCAATTTCATTCCTTTAAGGAATATTGTATAGTTATGAACTTAATTTATTTTATGTGATGTATATACTTACCCTTTGACATGTTATATAACGATTCATTAATAATTATTATTATATTCAGTTTTAATTTGAATTATTTCTTCCATGGGGATTTGACTTGGAAAATACCTTGTGGTAAAGAATATAGAAACTAAATTTATTTTCATTAGGTTGTATTACATCTTCATTATAGTTGATATTCTAAGATTTTGTGTATAATTAAATTTTGGTTATCTTATGTTTTATTTCCAACTATTTTATTTTGATTTATAGTTTATACATATAATTGGATCATTTATTAATTCTCACATCAACATTATGACTATTGTAAGGGTTTGTTTCACAATATCAATTTAACTAAGATTGTTTATTATTGAATTTTAGTTGAAGGAAATTATTTGATAATTTTATAAATAAAACAATTTCATTTTTTTATCATCAGGTTATTCATGATATTTTCACATAATATTTCCATTTTTACATTCTTTGGTAATTAAAATAATTGAGAATGAGTTTTTAAGAAAATTTGACATCATTTGTCTCTTCAGTCGGACATTCATTTTCTTCGTAAACCATTTTTTCTAAAAATGTTTGCAAAAATATTTTTAAACTTTCCAAAATGATTTATTGAATTCATTTTTAACAAAAAATTTACAAAATAATTTCAAAGGAATCTTCTTGTCCTTTTCTAAATAAGGTACTTTTCTAACCATTTTATAGTGAAAAATGAATATTATTTTTAACTTGTACAACATGTAAAAAATTACCCGATGACATAACCGTTATTTATTTTTAGCTTCATTTGAAAATTTTCAAGAATATTTTTTAATAAAAAAATTTCCCAAAAAATATATAATTTCTTAGTTTTTTAAATTTTATTTTAAAATAAAAGTATTTTCAAATGTTGTACATTTCAAATTGATTCTCCAATAGAAAAGGTTATTTTACTCAATAATATTTTAAATTATATTTTTATTTAATTTATATTCATCAATGATAAAAAACCATTCATTTTAAATATAACTCACTGGTGATACGATATATTTATACCATACTTATTCTCACTATAGATGGTTTATGATTATTTTGACCTTGGATAGTATTAAAATTCACTTACATGATTCATTTTTCTTGTCAACAAATTTCCCTTAAAATTTTAACTTTCCTATGATCATTGGAAATTAAATTTCCCCTAAATATACACAATATTTGTTATGGATATGTTTATTTCTTAAACTGTATATCATTTCTATATACAATGTCATACATTGAAAGTCATTTTTTCATCTAGGAAACGTTGAAAAATCCATATTCTTTAATCAATATAGATATTTTATGATAAGGTACATTATTTATGAATAAATTTTATTATTAGATATGTGAAGAATGATTTTTAAATTAAAGAGATGGGTGGGGCCAAGCTATAAATATCCCCTTGATTCATCCGTAGTCTCATGAGGTGAATCAATAAGATAGAAAGAAATAAATGGGCCAAACTAACCAGGTCAAGCCTAATAAAATTACATTTTAATTAAACATTATATTTTACTAAGTTGGAATCTAATTGAAGTTCCAAAAAATTGAATAAATGGATTATAATATTATCAAATCACATTTAAATAATCACTTAAAGCTTAAATACTATCTTCGAGTAAATATCAAAGGTTTTTAAGTCAAAAAAACTAGAAATATCAATTATCTTTTCAATTTAACTAGTGATAAATTATTGATAGGAAGGATAATTGGGAGCTTCATCTTATCAGCATTATATCCAGACAACATTATAGGATAATTTAGTTAAATATAGTTAATATCAATAAAACAATCACAGAGTCACTATTACTGCATCATCACTATCTCTTTGATCTATTGTAAATAATTACTTCTTTCATGCATTGTTATTCCATCCATAAGATAACATTTCATCATCCCTTTCTCATAAATGGATACTAACATGATAATTCCCTAAAAACTATTTTTTCTCCAATTTATAAATTTTCACCATTATTTAATAATAAATAAAGATTATTAACACATTATCTTAATATAATTCAATATAATCTTCTCTTAGTTCATTAAAAACATAGACCAACAAGTTAACACAACTGAATAAACAGTACTAATATCTCATGTAAGATGAATGATAACCTCATAATTCAATCTATAACCTCTTATAAAATCAATAAACAATGATTCCATCCCATATCATCTATAATATATAAAAAACACTACCAAATTTATTTATCTAAAACCCTTATCACTTTCATTATAATATTTGAACAAAGTATTATTATTATGATAAAAAATATAGTCAAAAATAGGTCACAGACCTAAAAATTATACAACCACCTTCTACCATTATAAAAAATCATTAATAGTGTATCAGGGGAATGTACTACCCTATCTAAATTAGATGGTCCAAAATATGTACACCAAACAATATTCAGTCCGATTTATATCCTAAAATTGATGGGTCTCTAAGGATATAGTAACACTTATTATTGAAATGGAAGAAATAAAAGAAACCCAAAACCCAATATCATCATTAAATGAAAAGGATACCATGTATAATATAAATGAAAAACATGTGTTTACCTTACTCCAATGATGAATGATACTCTAATATTAAAACATATTTTTGATGAATACCCTATGAAGAATCGAAATGACTACTTCCTCTGTGGTGTATCCATGGGATCACCAGAATCAACCAACACTTGGGTGGGAATGTTAATGTTCAATGATATTCTAGTACCACTCGATGTAAATAAATAATAAGAAGGAGTGATATTTCATGTAGAATCACTCAAGGTATTAAAATACCTTTCCTAGGGTCTTCATCCTATTTATATATTCCATAGAGACACTCCCCAATCAACTAAGAATTTATTTTATTGTTATGAAATCTATGAGTAATGTTATGGTCACAAAATTTGTAACGTTTTGGATAAACATACCTTACATTTAAGAAAACATTCAATTTTCCCAAATGTTTCATCATATGAAACATATATGATTAATGATATATTATGAGGAATAAAAACAAAATTTTAACACTAAAGTTTCACCTTACTTAAATAATCATAAACACCAATATTATTTTTACAATATGTTTTATCGTATCATAATTCTTATGAAATGACTTTAAAATATATCCATATCATACAATATGATAGGCTTAAGTAGTGGTATGATATAAAATAATATGCTTTAGGATGTACGTAAACCAACAACATACAATATTCATTAGTTTTCATTATTCCATGCCATACTACATATATATATATATCCTAGAGTATTATATAATCCATAACATCATATGTTTAAAGACTTTTGGGAATATCTCCATCTATCTCTTACTTGAAAAAAAAACCTCATAGACTTTATTCAGTTTTACATTATATAATATCATTTAAGATAACATATGAAATTATATCTGAAACTCTTTCATATATTACTAAAACACTTTTTAAATATATCTTCATATTATGTATATGTCAAATCATATATTGTAGCTTGTGAAAATAAAATAAAAATTACTTCTAGATAAACTCTTAAACACTTTTAGGTTTTCTCTCTATGTTTGGTAAAACTCAATTCCCATTCATTGAACCTTAAATTGTAACACTATATTCCTCTATATTATTAAAAATAATTATGAATTCCTAAATTCAAAATTGTAAGTAAAGATTATCATTTAGAAAATTCCCAGTGCTACTCAAGCTATAAAGGGATTGAGATTAGTCTATATCAAACACATATATATCTATACATATTTCCAATTATTATATCTTATACAAGAATTATTAATCATATAATCCCTTATTATAAGACATTTGTTGACCACAAAACATAGACTATGTCAATCCCTTATAATTACTCACTTATAAATAGAGTGGCCAAATAAATTAACACATCATAGGTGATTAATCCTAATGGATGAGAAAATCACATGACCATCATATAACAGACAAAAACATCATATACACCATTTTTAGTCATGTCAATACACTTCCTTGATCTATCTCAATCGAGGAATTAGAAGTCATACTCATCATAAGAGATGAAAAATCCCATCTTGGTAAAGAATAACTGATAAAATGATTTGTAATATACCCAACCACTCCTTGATTAGATCCAAATCATGGATGGTAATAATGAACTTTATCATGATTTGTTTCTTTATAACATCATGTCCAAGGATTTAATATGAAATATTCACCCCAAGTATGAAAAATACATGGTTAATGGAACTTTATGTGGTATAATTAGTGGGTCACCCAATGAAAAAAAATCATTTTTGTATCTTATGAGTATATTTTATATGACTGTACCTAATCCCACCCACACTAACCTTAAATTTTGATCAGAACATATAATAATACAAGAAAAAGATCAGTTAGGGAAAAGTAAAAAACCATACTTGGAGAAGTCAGCTGTATTTACACTTCATGAAATATATACAACCAATATAAAATAATGATAAATTTGAGATTGACATTTGTAGAAAAAATTATTCTTAAACTCTTTTTATAATACTAAAAAATCCTGAATAATTGTCTATATTATCAAATACCATATTATAAACCATTACAGGTGTCTTATATTTGTGGTACTTTTTTGGTTTTGTTGAACTCATTACATATCATTTCAATTTATACCACATATATATATATATATCTGTGTGTGTGTAAAAATATGATAAAACCTTCTCACTAAACTCATTTAGGGACTAACATCAATAAATAATGTTTTTTGAGTTATGTTGATATTTATAATTGTATTATAACTATTCAACTTGTTGAATAAATATTCAAACTCCATTACTTCATAATGTCTAATATTATAATATTAATAACATGTATTTTCATCTTAAAACACTTTCAAGGTATATAATAATTTACATTAGATCCTTTAATTTCAAATTATTACATTGAGATCATTTTAGTAAATAAATATACTACATTAAATTATTTCTCTTTATTAACATACATGCTCGAATCAAAGTTATAAATTACTTAGAAGATAAAGATTTTTGGTGTCTTTTTTGGATAAAACTATTTTTGGGCTAAATTTTATGGTTAATGATGGATATTTATGTCAATGTGATATTTCAAGTAGACTGGTGCATCATATTTGGATCCAAAAAAAATTTTCGTGACTATTCCCTATAGAAGAGGGATAAAGGTATTTGAAGAAGTTCTGGGGAGTTTTCAATATTAAGTATTATCTCGTTCTATGAATCCATACATGGGTAGCACATTAAGACATGTTCAAGAATTAATAGTATTAAGATAATGTTACAATATTAAAAATCCATGTTAAAGTTAGAGAATTTTAAGAATCATGTTACATTTATAAAAGAGTGGTTTTGGAGGTCTTAATTTTTTTTGGAAAGAATGCCTAGGAAATTAGATCAAAGGATTAATTCTCCTCAAAATGTATATAGGATCATGAAAATTTAGAGTTTCATGAATTTTTAGATGTTAGTGAAATGGAGGTATTTTTCAAAGGAAGTGTTATTAAAAAATAGGTTGTTTGAAGTAGAGCTATAGGAATCAGATTTCATAGTACATGAGAAATATAGGATTCCCCTATGAATGTATGATACCTGAAAAAATATATAATAATAGAGTTATCTAAGAATTATTCCGATAGAGATAAATCCTTTGATTTCACTAAAGAAGAAATGGTGAGAAATTATTATGTGGAATATTTTTTTATAAAAGTGTCTTATGTAAATCACTAAATTATATAAACATATTTTTTTATGTGGAGTAAAATATAGGGAAAACATATCTTGAATAAGTTCTTATTTTCTGATTCACAAAGAAATACTCATTTGAATGGAAGTTGCTTCAAACTAAACATTTTTCATTCACTCTAAGTAAATAGTATACATTATAAATCTTACTCTGAAATCAATAATTGTTTGAAAATATAAATAGGAGTGTGTTTTAAGTTCTATATTACTACTATAGAACAATCCTTGATATATTTGATTTTATTGGTGAATCATATTCTATCTTTAATGATGATAATCAAATTACACATTCTTGATAATATGGAAGTGACTTTCTTGTTAGCAATATGAGAATGAATACATCTAAAGTAGTGAGTGAAGGAGGAGTCAATGGGAGTGTCCCAAGTGAGTATGTTTATCAATCCCTAAACTCTATTGTAATTGTAGTGATCCTAACATGGATATCATGGATGAAATATTCTATCAAAAAAACTAGTACATCTTTCTGGATTTTATCGCATTAACACATCATCGGTATTTTCCCCTCAGACGTATCCATTATCACTGAACCAAGTCATGTTAGATAAAAAATTATATTTCAATTTTTTTTATTTTAACATAAGTTTTAAATAGACGTTAGTAAAAATAGTATTGGAAATAATTTTTATCATTGGTTAAATAAATCCAACAAAGAAGAAAAATAATGGTGGTTTTTAAAATAACAAACATGGTAGGTTACCTTCCACATTGGTTATTAAAATAAATGATGATATATGATCCTTTTCACATTGTTTAATTTAATAATTGATGTGGTATGTTATATAATTTTTTTTAAAATAATATCTCAATACTCATAACATAACTTCGATTAGAAAATATAGAAACTAATAAAAAAATACCACAACCAAAAGAAAAAAATGAGTTAATGTTTCTCCTTATTTGACTTAAAAGTATTCATTTTCTCTAAATTTAGATGTAATTTATTAATATTAATTTTATTTGTGTTTAAAAACTCATGAGTTGTTTGAAACTTCATTTTATTCCATGAAAAGAACTGTGAATAATTTTTAGCATTTTCTGGTAGATATCATCATGAAGGTTAATCATTTACACTCTATTAGGAATAATTATATTCATAAAAAACAAAACAAAATATTAAAAATATATAAAAAATTAAAACAAATAAATAAAATAAATAAATAAATATTGATTCCAACTTCGATGGGGTTAAAAGGTGAATCTGGAGTTTATCAAGCAATTAAAAAACATATATAAATGAATGGATCAAGGGAGTTAAATAATATTTGTTAGAGATATGTATTTATAGGTGGAAATAATAAATTCAAAAGTGCGTGATGTGAAAAAATTTAAAAAAAATTTAATCACATCTTAAAAAATACACTTCAGAAATTTCACATAATTTTTTTTTCAAAATGATGTTATAAATACATTTTTCATATCAGTTTCAAAAAACCAATGTGATCATGTAAATTTTCAAAAAAAAATTAAAAAAATGCCTGAAAACAAAATTTTAACATTGATTATTTAATAATTGCTGAAAAAAAATATTTTTAACGTAGGTTATAAAATAATCAAAGTCAAAATATCGACACTGTAACCTATTTTCTACTAGTAGAGAATTTTTGTGCCTTTTTTTAATTTTAATATTTGTGATTTGGGTACATTTTTATTTAATTATGACATTTTTCTTTATTTCCTACCTATAAGGGAACATGAGAAAGTAAAATTTGAACAAAACAATTCACAATTTAATTCACCCCCCCAATTCTAAGGCTGTGTTTTGGCCTATTTGTTATAATAGGTGGTTTTAGAGCCATAGGTAACAGGCATAGAATCTGATATCTAGGGTTTATCATTATAGTGAAAATAGTGAATGTAGAAAAGATTACCCTTTTTTGATGGTCTCAATTACCAAATCAGGAAGAATATAATGAGATCACATTTTTGGTTTATTAGGCATGAAATGTTTTCTACTTCCATATATGGGATATATATAATTTATGATTATGATTTTTTATGAATGAAATTGATATAAATTTGATCAATGTTTATTCCAAAACTCAAAAATTCCTTATCTGGATCATTATCAAAACAAATTTAATTGAAGGTGATAGAATTCACTATTTCCAAGTTTGTGTGATATAAATTGATCAATATATATAATGGTAATATCAAGGTGAAGGGGGTTAATCTTTAAGTATTATAGAATGATTATTTAAAAATATACCTTGATGAAAATATTGATGGATTCTTTAACTGAATCATTTATTTTTTTGGATATATACATGAAATATGTGAATAAATAATAGATTTTGAGATTATAAATAAACTATTTTAAAGGTTTTCACCCCTTTAAAATCCAAAGGTATCAGCACATAAGGAGATAGATTCAAAAAAATCATTTTAATATCTACAAAGATGTTTTGTTAAATATAAAATGCATGTAAATCTAGAAGGAGCATCAAATCACTACAATAAAAATATAGGATTTAAAGATAGATAAAATATTGATGTAACTAATGTAGGAGATGATAAATAATATGTGAGTGATGAAATATTATCTCTTCTTTAAATAAAATTCTAGTTAAAAAATGGTGGTCTTAAAGTATATATAAACTTGGCATGGTATCACTGTGGTAAATTTAGGCTCATTGTAGTGAGATGTCTGAGGATATTTGATGATTTTGGGTGTGAAGAAAAAAATCATACAAAATCAATGAAGAAATTTCATCCTAAAAGTGACTTAAAATAGAAAATTAATTCATAGTGAAGTTTCGTAGGAATATCCTAGTAAGAAAAAAAGAATACAGTGATAATTATTATTTAGAGGAAGTATAAATATAATTTAATTTAGAACAATAGATACTTTGATGGATACTATTGAAAGGGAAAAACTAAAATAGAGGATGACAATCAACTAGATGGTATTGTTAATATCAACGTGAAAATAGATGGGCCTCTTGAAGAGATTTATTTTCAAAGGAAGAAGAATAATAAGGTTCATGAGATGTTAAAATAATCTTCTAAATGTATAGATCATTTTGAAGATGAGATTAGATGGCAATAAAATAATTTAGAATTTAGATTTCTTAGTAAAGGATTCTTGGGATAAAATATGTATTTCAAGTTGATGTTTGATGAACAAGAAATGGTGATTTATGACCTTAATTCCTAATTAAAGGAATAAATAAATAAGATTAAATACCTTTAAGAAGAGGTGTTATCTTTGAGAAATAACTCGAAACTAAAATGAAAACATGTTTAGAAAAGAATAAGATGTAGTTGACAAAGTTCTCATGTGAATAATGTAAGATATTAATTTTTTTCATTACATACTTCTTTAATTTTTAGTTAATATTCTTGGTTATGGTTAGTTTTCATTAAACCTTGGTATTTGTGGCTGTGTGTCGGTTGGATTTTTCTTAGGATAATTCAGGAAGTGGAAGTGAGTTTTGGATATAGAATGAATTCATTCTAGAAATTACCAATTCACAACATGAATTGTTCCGACCAAACCTATGAATCTTATATAAGTAATCAATGTTTTTGGATAGACTCATGAACTTGATTCACATCCTGAATGGTTTTAGAGGAATTTTTGATTTATAAACTCACATCATGTGAGGGGTTCATGATGTAAACTCGACAGTTTGGGATTTTTTTCAAGCCGAGGACATTTATTTTTTAGAGTATATAGTAATCAAGGGATCCAATACATTAATTTTCATTTATGTTGTTAATGTGGTACACCTAGAATCCGTTTGAATCCCCAGTTTTGAATGTTTTGATAACATGTTCCCTGATCTCCTGATCAAAATCACCTTCCATTGGTAATCTCCAGAGTTATCTTCAATCATGATTCTATACCCCTTGAATCATTGTTTTCCAAATATGTAAACTGATATTAAGCCATCAAATCATTTTTCTCCTCTTTTTCCATAGGTTTTGTCATGATGTAAATCCTATAATTTTATTATCTATATAGATATGGACTTTTGAAATCTTTTTTTATTGAGTTATTGGTCTTTTTTTGAAGGGAAGTCATAATCTAATCACTATAACAGTTGTTGAGGGATTGTCTGCATCTTTTATTATTTTGAGATGGGTGGTATAGAATGACCCTTTAATGTCTATTACAATTCCTTTAGTATGTAATATAAATTTTATTACTCGAGTATGAAATGCAAGAAACCTAAAAAAATTGTTTTTTCACTACTTAATGAATTTTCACATGCTTAGACCTCCCATTATATCTCTTTGGATCCATTTCTATTGAGACAGGACTTGTATACACCAAATGGTAATCTTACTCCTGATTTTTGTGTTGAACCGATAGTCTAGATAATTTTGAATTTTTCATGACATATGAATTTTTATCAATGGTATCTAGGGGTATTGTAATATCAGAGACTTATCCTGATGCAGGAGAACCCACCATTTAGAAATAAATGTATTATACACTATTAATTAGAATAATTTAGAAACCACATTTTTCTAACATGTTTCAAATTTGATGTTTGGTTACTTGATGCACATCCTTGGTGATTCATTTAGATATAGTATAATCCCCCAATTGAGTGTTTTCTTCTTTTGGTTTTTTTATGATTTTGTTTTTAGACATGATGACTAAGGGCTTGATCCACTGTCTCAAGAGACATGGTATTGATGATTTGTCCTAATGTAGAATAATCCAACACTTGAGATGGTATCTTATCCCTAGAATGGTAATTCACCACGGGAATACGTTAGAAACTAAAGCATGGGAAACTTGCATGGATCCCAGTGAGATTGTTAAGTATCATTGGTATAGTATTATTACACTTGAAGACATAAGAGACCCCAACATGGAACATTTCCATAGAGCCCAATGATATGATTACTTACCCTTTGGTGACATTCACAAAAGGAATAAATAATAGAGTCCAACATGGTTATGTATGCATGTAGACCAGTTATTCTACTTTACCTGAGACAAGCCATGGGTGATTCATCCTAACATAGGATAACCCACCAGAATCATGGGTGATCTATCCTGATATAGGAGGATCCACATCTTTATAGAGACATCATCCATGGGGCTTAACCAGGTTTGGATAACCTTGGGTGTCAACTCAAAACCTGCGGTTTGGCGGCTTTAAGTGATGTTTTGTATTGGTTTTTTAATTACCGTCATATCTTATCATATTATTTCTTGCACAATATATTCATACTGGATTATTTAGGCACCATGGGTTCTAATCTAATCAGTTGTACTCACACTCTATTTAGGCCTCCATTTGGTACTTGGGAATAATTCATGGATGTAGGTCTAGATAAGGGAAAAAGATCATGTGTTGATTGATTGATTTCTAGATGGGTTGGATATTATCTATTGGAACGATATGGGGTTTTGGACTGGGTTTTTTGAGTCTTTTATTAGTCTTATTTTTCTTTGACTCTTATGACATTTAACACATCACTTAGTTACATTCATCTGGACAATACATGGTATTTATTATTATTTGGATTGTTCTGTTTTTATTTTTATTCTACTTTTGAGAATGTTTTATTATTTATATATGATTTTTTTAATTACTATGACTCTTTTCAAAATAGTATAATCTCCTCTCTATATCGATTACACCCTCATTGCTAGATGGTAGCCCTTGGCATTCGGGGAGGCACGTCTGAGGTCTAACAACTAACCTAGATCAATCATGCGAGGGAGAACTTGTTTGGTGTAATTTAATAAGTGCAATAAAAGGGATGACTCTTCTATTTTGATTCATTATTTGGGAAAATTTATTCTAGTGGATGGGATGCTTTTATTCTTGGAAATGAGTTCATTTAAGGGAGGATCTACCCCATGTATTCAGGAATAACAAGGTTCCACAGGATGGGATTATTTTTCATGCAATTTTCTCATTATAATTTCAATGTTATTCATCCATTGGTGATTCACTTATTTCGTGATGTTACTATTTATTGATATTTTACTCATGGTCTAGTACTACATGAGATGAGAATTTATGAATCATGGTAGACACATCAAGATATATATTGATATTCATTATTCATTTTATGAACATATTTATTGCATGTGACATATTTATCTCTATAAAGTATAAAGTGGTATCCCTTGTTATAGCTAATAAAAGGAAATTAAAAAACTATTGTGTTAAGCCAATTCTCATGTTTAGCATAGTACAGACAGACATTGAGCCATAAGATCTTTGTTGTTTCACCTTTTTTGTATGATCTTGTGCGTTAACCCTAATAGAGAAAATGCCACTAGTCATATTTGGAATGAGAATTAGGGGAGTGGTAATCAGAACTCTCTCAACGTAGTTGATCCAAAACCACTTGAAATTCAGTAGAATAAAAAGGATGAGAAGATTTTTGACAATTTCCTTAGATTAATATGATCTATAGAGAGGAATATTGTTTGCATCATCCCTAATATGTATGGTCTGACTAGATATTTCTAGCTACATCACCCACCTACATTCACTAGGGAGGGAGGACACCAAGTATGGGACTTCTGGATTAAGTCAACCTTGAAGATCTTTAAACACCTTGAGAAATTCATGGATTGGAGGGTGAATCTTGCACCTTACATGTTACGAGTACAAACCAAGTGTTAGTGGGACATTATAGGGAAATCATGTGAATGTGAATCGAAAATATAAAATGAAATTGAGGTGAAGTTCATGAGATGCTTCTACGCATAGATGTTGAGGGATAAGAGGGAACAAGTGTTCATGCACCAAAATCAATAGATATTCTTAGTGATGGGATACATTGGATGTTTCACCGATATAAATTTTTTTGATTCATATTTGATAGTAAATAAGGTAACCAAGGTGAAACATTTTCAGTAAAGGATTCAGTGTAAGATAAGGCATCATGTGAAGTTCTCTTTCTTGAGAAGCTTCACAGACATGATGAATTAGGATCTCATCATATAAGGGAACCTGAGGGAATCCCAAATTGTTTGACAAGAAAGAAAAATAGGTAAACTAGAGATTTATTCTTCAAATGGATAAAATATTTTCTATGAAAGGTGCCTTTAGGGTAGTATAGGATGGAGAAATAATGTTAACGGGAAACCATTTCAAGTATGTGGCCTAGTAGAGTGATTTTAGTATGGTATGTTTGGATTAAGACACCTCCAGTGTGCTTCACCTACTTTGGAGTGTCATGTTTTCAATAATATTTCTCATCTCCAAAGGATCTATAGGAACTCTCTATGGTAGAAATGTAAATGGGGATTATGATAGTTGTCAATGTTTAGGAAGGACTCAGCTACCCCTTAGTTGATAGGTAGATGGATTTCCACTAGACATATAGGATAAGGATGGGGATGTGGTACCCCATCACAAGAGTAGAAGTACTATCCATAAAGAGCAGCATAGGGTAGTCAGACTGAAGCACACGGAAGAAGGGAGAGTTAGATGTACACTATGTGGTATACTCCAAATAGTCTGGATGCAATAACTTCTATCATTAGAGGTATGATTCTTATATCATCTACTTTTTATTTCATTTTTTGATGTAGTATCATCAAATTCCTTTTTATCTACTCAATTTTTCAATGGTTTGGGATTAGTTTTGGTAAATTTGGATGGATTAATGACCATCAGCACACCTTTTGAATGCAATTAGAGGATATAAAATGATGCAAGGAAAGTTCACTTGAAATTGGTAGCTACCATTTTATTTGATAAATATTTGTGTTGGAAGTGACTCTATGTGATTCGATTCTAGGTAGTGATTGTATAGCTCTATACCAGAACTATATCGACTATTATCATGGTATATTATTATTATTATATTTATAATGGGAAATTTTCATCACTAGAATGAGTGGGATCTTCAGGCTGGTCGTGCAAGACCAATTTATTGTAGATTGGATTTTCTCATGGTCTAGTTGGTGAGTCTCATTATAGATGATGGTGGAATGTTATAGAATACTTTTACTCAAGTGGTACACCATTTTTTGCATTTATTTACTGAATAATTATAAATATTACCTCCCAAGTTAGAGATTGAGTTCGCATTTGAGTTAGTGTTGGGAGCTAAGACAGTTTCTATACCACAATACAGAATGGAACCAATAGAGATTTAGGATTTGGAAGTTTAGTTGGAAGATCTGAGATGTTAGGGGTTAATAATGCCTAATAATTCTCCATGTGGTTTCCCTATGTTTTCTTCGAATAAGGTTGATGGTAATTTTTGTTTATGTATGTATTATTAGATACTGAACTGGATGGTGATAATGAACTGGTATCTCATTTTGTGCATTGATGGTATCTTCAAATGGATAAGAGGTTCTAGGAGCTTCTCCAAGTCTGACTTGAGAACTGGATACCATCATTTAAGGGTGATACCTCCTGAAATTTCTTATATATATTTAAGAGTTGTTATGGTTTTTATGAATTCAGGGGGATGTTTTCTGGTCTAAATAATACACTAGTAGTATCATGGCCTTGATGAATCAGATATTTGAACTGTTCCTAGATCAGTTTTTGGTACTTTATGTTGATTAAAACTTTATTTACTCCCAAAATGTATAAAATCTTTCCCACCATCTTTAAATCATCTGTATTACACTAAGAGAGCCCTATCTTTACACAAACCTATCCAAATGCTGTTTCCGGATTGATAGAGTTCACTTTCTGGGACATGGTATTTTAGTGGCTAGAGTGTTAATAGACCCAAAGAAAGTTTATGTCATGGTATATAATGAGTCAAATTATAATTTCTTATAGATTTAAATATTTCTAGGTCTAGTATGTTATTATCATCACACCATATAGGAATTATCCCATCTAGAAAAACCAATTTCAATGCTGATAAAGACAGGGGTGAAGTTTGTTTGGCCAATTTTTTGTACTTAGAAATGAATATACAATGTATTTTAATTCATATATAGCTGGAATTGGAGCTATTCTGATGTAGAAAGATTGAGTGGTTGTTTATGGCTCTATAAAATAGAAAAATCTTGATAGGAACTGCCCTACTCATGTTATAGAGTTAGTTAATGTTGTACAAAACCTGATATTCTTGAGATACTATCTATTTGGGTGAGATTTTTTTTGTGTACATTGAAAAAAATATACTTAAGTAAATATTTATTTACCATTCTTTGAACCTTCATTATAGGTGGTGGGTTGAGTATCTATAGACTTTAAACTTTGATCTATATTACACTCGTGGAATGGTCAATGTGATTATTGATGCTTTTTATTGGAAGGTACTGATAAATTTAATATAGGAGTCTTGAAATGTGAGGTGATTTATGTAAATATTTTTTTATATGTGTCTATATGTTTAGGAGTCATGGGGAAAAGTGTCTAGGACTTTGACATCTATTATTCCATTGACTTTCGAAGAGATCAAGACAATGGAATTATCTAATTGGAATGGATTATATCTAAGAGATAAATTATATGGCGGGGATCCACTATCTAGATTCTCCCTTAGTTTCACTGATGTTATTCTAATCCATGGTCATGTATGGTTTGTTACGGGCTTATATGAGAAACTATTTAGGGAGTTTCATGCATCTAGATTGGTGTTACATATGGATCTAAAAAAGATATATCAGGACCTACATAAAAAGTAACAGTGGTTAGGGATAAAGAATGAGATACCATAATTTGTGTTGATATGTCTCACATGTCAGTAGGTGAAGGTCAATCATTAAAGGTTTGTTGGTATATTTCATCCTATACCCATTCAAGAATAAAAATGTGATGATATCTATGTGGATTTCATGATAGATTATACATAATTTACCCAATAGAAATGATGCATTATGGGTGATTGTGGATCAACTAATGAAGGTATCCCACATCCTTCATGTCATGGGGATCTTCACTTTAGAATATCTAGGTAGTATTTAGGCAAGTGAAATAGTTCAGTTTCATGATGTTCTAAGTAGTATAATTTTTTATGGAGATCCTAATTTAATTTCTTAGTTCTATCAGGGTATTCAGAAGGCTATGGGATCATAAGTTCATTTAAGTACATCCTATCATTTTTACACTGATGGATAATATAAAAATACCATACAAACTCAATAGGATATTTTAAAAGCCTATTTTTTTAATTTGGTGGTTCTTTGTAGTAGTATTTCCACTCATGGAGATCACATATAATATCATATTACATGAATCAATCCAAATGGATCCCTTTGAGGATCTATATGGAATCTAATTTCGTTCAACTATCTCTTTGTTAGGGGTCGGTGAGTCAGCACTCGTTGGACATAGTCTCATGGAGGATACATCTAAGTAGGTTCAATTAATTTGGAAGTGGTTTGTGACCATGTAGAACTAACAAAAATTATATGTTGAACATCAAAGATGAGATCTGTATTTAGAGGTTTTTCATTTTGTTTTCCTTTGAGTGTCTCCAGGGATGGGGTAATGCTAAATTTCGAAGCAATGGAAGCTAGCAACTAGGTTTTTCAAACTATTTGAAATAATTTAAAGGGTTTATTTATTGGAATACTATTTGGATATTCTATAGTGATACAATACCATGCATGATGTGATTTATGTGTCACATATTGAGAGATATTATCATAACTCTTATCATCTGATATACATTGATGAATTTGATCTGGATATTTATGTGACCATTGAGGAGAATTTGATTAATATCATAGACCGTAGTGAGAGGAATCTATGAGGAAAGACTATACCTCTACTGAGAGTGTAGTGGAAGAATGGTCATTTTGAAGAGGATACAAGGTAGATGGAATCTGATATATAGACATTGTGGAAAGCCATGTTTTTTGATACCCACCGAGACTCTTTGGATCACATCTAGGGGATGAGTTGTTATATGTTATGGAGTTTTTATAATCTAAAATTTTTATAGGTATTTACATAGTTATGTTTTTTTAACATTATTATGTATATTTAGTTTGGATTAAACATTAGTATTTTTTTCTTGTTGAAAGTTGGTTTTTTTAAGATAAAGCAGGAAGTAAAGGTGAGCTTTAGCTGTAGAATGAATTCACACTGTGAATTGTTCAAACTATCCCCATTAATCTCATATATGGAATGAATGGTTACAGTCATACCCATGAACTTTATTCATGTCCTAAATGGCTTTGGGACAATATTTGAGTAAAAAACTCTTTTTCTGAGATGGATTCATGACATGAACTTAGAATTTATAGATTTTTTCAATCCAATACGAATGATTTTTCATTGTATAAAAAAATTGACTAATTCATGATTTTTATCCCCATTAACATCATGAATTTGTTATACCAAGCCTCCATTAAATCCCTATTATTGTATGATTTTATTTCATGTTCCCAGTACTCCTGATATGTAGAGCCTTCCATCACTTTTCACTAAATTTCTCTTTAAAGAAGAAGAAACACCCCTTTGATCTTTGTGTTCTGAACCAAAGAGTTAAGTCATCTAGTCTTTCTTATCCTCCAATTTCATAGGTTTTCTCTTAGTGTGAACTCAATAATTGAACTTTCTAACTTGATATATAATTATGAAATCTTTTTTTGATAGAGTTATTGGTCTTTGTAGGATGTAAGAAAGAATCTAATATCTAATGATGACATTGATGGATTTTCTATGTATTCTATTATTTTTGTGGAAGGTGGTCTCGAATAACTCCCTAATATCTATTTTAATTCATCTAGTATGTTCAATAAAAGTGATCATGCGGGATCACAAGTGTGTGACCTAAAAAATTGATTTTTTATTTATTATTGAATTTTTAATGATTAGACCTCCAATTGGATCTCATCAGGTCCATTGGCATTGAGACCAAACTTGTATCCACTGATGGGTGATCCTACACTTGTTTTTTTATTGAAATGATTGTCTTGATATTCATTAATTTGGCATAACATATTAATTGAGATAAATGGTAACCAATAATATTACAATATCGATGCTTCATCTAGATGTTAGGGAACCCACCAATTAAAAATAAGTGTCTTATGAATAGGTAAGTGGAAGGATTTTCCAAATTGGATTTTTTTTAAACTATTAGCATGTTGATGTTTGGTAACTTGATGCATACCCTTGGTTATTCTTCCTCATACAAATAAATCTACCAACTGAATGTTATATTCTTTTTGATTTCTTCTGATTATGTTTACTAACATCATTCTTTAGGTCTTTATCAACTATCTCATGAGACATGGTACTATTGATTCGTCCTGGTGTAAGGGAATCCACCACATTAGATGGTTACTTAACACAGGTATGATATTTTTCCATGGAAAGATGTAAGAGAATCTAGCATGGTATAATCACAAGGTTCCTAAAGATATGGTTACTTTCCTTTATTATGGTATTTCACCATGTGAATACATAAACAACTCCATCATGGGTATTTTCTTTGATCCATGTGAGATGGTAACTAACCCCTTGGTAATATGCGCTATGTGAAGATATACGAGACTACACCATGGTTATATACAATTGGATATTAGTGATACTAGGTTACTTGAGACATGTCATGGGTGAATAATCCTGATGTAGGAGAATCCTCTAGTGGTATGGGTGATCCATTCAAATATAGGAGGATCCACCATTTGATAGAGACATATGACATGGGAATGAAGCATTTTTGGCTGACCCAGGTTTTCACCCAGAGCCTTTGTTTTGGTAGCATTATGTGATGTTTTATATTAATTTAAAAACTATTACCCCTTCTTATAAAATTATTTCATTTAGTATATATTCAGATTGTATTATTTATACATCACGGGTTTTGGTCTACTGAGTTATACTCACACCCTATTCAGAAATTCATTTGGTACCTAGGAATATTTCATGGATGCAATTCAAGATAAGGTAAATAAGCCCTACATTGATTGATTTCTTGTGGTATGGGTTGGATCATGGAAATGAGATTGATATGGGGTTAGGGACTGAAGTTTTGAATACTTTTATTTATTATTCTTAATCTTTTATGAGTATGGATTTTAGTATGTCACATAGTTACACTCAGTCTGACATTACATGGTTTATATTATTATTTTGATTACTTGATTTTTCCTTTTATTATACTTGTGAGCATGTATGATTATTTATATATGGTTTCCAATTCTACCTTGACTCTATTATGGATGTTATAATCTACCCACTATATCTCTTATACCCTCACCACTAGTTGGAAGCCTCTAGAATATGGGAAGGCATGCCTGAGGTCTAATATCCAACCAGGATCCATCACATGAGGAAGCACCAAGTTAAGGGATGTTACAAAAAACTATTTGAAATAGTAAAATGAGGCTCAAGAGGGATTGAGAAATGGTTAACTAGAAATTTACTCAAGTATAAGGTTAAAAGTAGAGTTGGATTCAATTTTGAGACCACAATAGTTGAAAAAATGTTATCTTAAAACATAGTGAATTAAAAGGTTAGAGATATTGACTTTAACACTATGGCACTAAAATAACAGACTATGACAGATTAGAAAAAAGGTAATTAGAGTGTTGGATATAGATTTCAGTCATCATGGGGAAATCAACAACAGATGATTTATTAAAAAGTAGTTGATATGTGCAGGGATTACTATTAGAAGATATTTCTCTAATGAACTGGTAGTTTTTTGTATATCTTAGATATGTCATGCCATATTATGAAAAGGAAGAGATATATTTTACAAAATAATCAAAAAGAAGTCAGCAAAAAATAATAGTAGAATATCCTTTATCCAAAATATGAAATCATTTCTATCAATATTTATTTTATTGTTATAGTTATAGTTATAAATATGTTAATTGATTATAAATAAGGTTTTTAAATTAAAAACATTATAATAGAATATGGATGAATGTAAGATAACTAAACATGATTTTCTTAAGATATTAATTCTCTTTCTTATAAGAAGAAGAAGAGTATGACTACACAAATTATAATTGAGATAAATAATCAGGTGATCCTATATTTTAACATTATTGGCCATATATTGGAAGGAAAGAAAAATAATGAGAAGGATAAGATTGAAAAAAATTCCCTAAAATCAATAAAAAATAGCAACTCATGAATCATTAATAGTGGGTGTTCAATAGATAAGTATAGGAATAAAAACATAAAGAAAATTATATAGGGAAGAGTTAATTAAATTTTCTAATTTGGAAATGAAAAAGCTTTGAAGATCAAATTTAGTGGCATGGATAAACTAGCTAAAAATGAGATAAATAATATCGAAATTATCTATGAGGATGGATTACAAAACATCCTCTTTATTTTGAGTCAATTTTGTGACTCTATACTCGAGGTTAAATTAAACCAAAAGTGGTTCTTGATCAAAGGAAAGATTGTGAAAATCGTGTGGAACAAAAGAATTTTTTTTAATATGTACCAGTTTGTTAGTAAATAAAACACATATCAACTTATAGTGGAAGAGGAGAACAACATGTGGCATCAAAGGTAGTCGAAATTCACCAACAAAGCATGATGTGAGACTAGTGAAAGGCATGTGATTCATGTATATATGGAAATATGGCCCAAAATCCTTATTGAGAAAAGAATAAAATGTTATATAATCTACTTGATCTAGTCCACATTGATATAATTGGCACAATGAATCAACTCAGCACAGGTGGTGTGAGTTATTTTATCCATTTTTCGGATTAATATAGTATTATGTATTATTTTGTGTTCATCCATAGTAGTAAAGAAGCCAAGAAGTGTATTAAGATGTATTGAAGGAGAGACAAAAATTATAGTGTACACTCAATCATGGTTTTGAGATCCCTTAATGGAATAGAGTACACATCTACTAAGCTAGAAAACTACATGCAGAAACATGAAATTAATAATTAGGTATCTTTAGAGAGAACTCATCAATATAATAGAGTAATATAAAGATGAAATAAAATGGTAATAAATATGAAAAATTTATTATTCATCAAGAGTGGTATCTCTCTCTGCTAAAGGAATGAGGTAGTATAAGTTTTGATGTACAATCAAAACTAGGTATTGTTAAGCCTTGGGTGGGAGAGTAAGCCCTATGAATTGTGTCATGGAAGGAATCCTTCATTGAATTTTTTTTAAGTTTTTAGAAGAAGATGTTATATAGGAAATGAAGAGGAAAATCAATGAAATTATATTGATTATGTATATAAAGGAGTATTTTTAGGCTACTTGACAATGAGTGAGTCATTCAAATTTTCTAATAAAATACTAAATAAAATTTTGGAGAGAAATAATGTTAAGGTCATGAAGGAGAAAGTTGTAAATAATTATATAAGTTCAAACTCTATTAAATTTTATAATGAAGGTGGTTAAGATGGTATAAATTCTAAAGTTATATAAATTTACCCAAATAATAAATATTAGGAGGCTAAATCAAAGAATGATACAATCACCGAAGACGTTCAATCTATATCTCATATGTGAAATAAGAAGATCTGTGAAATATAATTGGAAATAAATCTGTACAAATAAAAACATAAATGGTGTGGAATGTATATCATGTTTTTCTATTTTCAACAGTATAACCAATCTCATTTGAATAAGTTTAAAAATATCAGTCATGGTTTAGATCCATAAAAAATGAATTGGATCAAATTGAAAATAATCAAACTTGGTAAATTATAGATAGGCCTCAACATCACAATATTATTAGAATAAATTGGTTCTCTAAAAATAAATTCAATGAGCATGTAAATGTGATAAGAAATTAATAATATTGGTTTGTAAAAAGATATGCACAAAATGAAGATGTTGGTATTAATGAAACATTATCACCAGTGGCTTGACATGATTTATTCAAATTCTTCTGGGAAGTGGTAATTCAAAGTTGATTTAATATTTATCAAATGAATATAAAAATGGTATTCATGAATTGTGTACTAAAAAGAGATTTATATTTAACATCTAGTGGGGTTATTAATTATCAATAATAAAACTAAATTGCATATGTCAAAGAAGGGTCTATGTTTTCTATACTAAGAACCATAATTATAGTATTCTTGGCTAGAATCATATTTAATTAATATGTAACTTAAAAGGATTGGGGTTGATCATAACCTCTACATGAATACATCCAAGAAGAAAAAATCACTATGATCATTTATATAGATGATATCATATTTAGAGGAATAAAAGAGAGATAAGTGGATTTTTTTACTAATCTTATGTGGTTAAAAGTTGATATTTAAATTATTAGTGAACTCACATTCTTTTTAGAGATAAAAATGTTTCAGGATGAGAAATAAACCTTAATATATCAATCTATGTGTACAAGAGAGTTTATAAATAAATATTATATGCGTGAATAAAAAGAATTGTCAACACTAATATTTTTGGAACCAAATAGAGGAATCAGAAGTATAAAAAATATATGTATCATAAATTTTTTATGAGAACAATTGGAAGCCAATTAAATTTGAAAATAAATTTGTATATATATAATTTATGCCACTTGATCAATGGCATGTTTCAAAAGTAATCCAAAGGATGAGAATATAGTAGTAGTAAAATGGATCATGATGTAAATCCAAGGTACTCTAAATTTTGTCTTGTTTAGTGATATAATAATGGATCATAAATTGTCATGTTTTTATTATATGGATTGGTCAGGTTATATGGTAGACTGAGAGACCAGGAGTGGTGGTTCATTATTTTTTGCGAAAAATATCTAGATGAGTAAAAAAAGATAACACATATCTTAGTGTGGAATAAGTATAATATATATTAATTACCATATCATGCACTCAAATTATATATATTAAGAAACAACTAGTGGATATTGGTGATAAAATCAAACAACCAATAGTGATCTTTAGTGATAACAATAGTGAAATCAAACTCATGAAAAATCAATTACATTACCCACGTACAAAACATATTAAGCTCTAATATCACTTAATCAAATAGAAATTGGAGTAAATGATGATCAAAATGGAGCATGTTGGAATGAAATAATAATTGGAACAAATCATGACTAAACCTTTTTCCACCATGGTGTTTGAGATCTATCGGTTGAACCATGGTGTTCAAACACCTACCTCATCCTAAAAAGGCTTAAATATTCTCATAAAATTATTTGAATCTATTTCTGTATATATTTTCTAAGTTTTTAGAAAGTTCTTTCCATTTAGGTATATTATCAAACTAGGATAATGACTAGGATGTTGGGGAAATTCATTGAAAAATTTAACAATTGTGACATTCAGTGATAAAGGTATTAGGAAATTACTGTTTTCCTAACAAGTAGATTAACTTTAAAATTCTCTCATTAATGGATATTACATTGTATAAAATTACTAATGACATAAAATCCACGTGGAATGGAATTTTTATGAGAATAAAAACTTTGGAGTTCTGGAAATTTAAGAATAAGAATAGGATTTAATTAGGTGTTCCATGAGGTATGAGAAACACTCTTGAAGTCTTGTTTTCTATAATCATCATTGATCATGTAAACATAGATTGATTGATGAGTTATTCCATTATCATATAGAAGTAGTAAAATGTGTTTTTGTTATTGAAATTTAGGTTATATTTCCAAAAAAACAAAATAGGGATAATTTATTTAACCAATGTGATCAATGATGAAGGTTGATATAATATAGGTCATGTTTGAGATAATAATGGAATGTAGAGGATGCAATTACATAGTTGATAAAGATATTGGGTATTTTTTTTATTTCTACCAATCCATTTTTTTGTTAATTTACTAGGTTTAAAATGTATCATGAAGTCAAGGGTAGATTTCATAAAGACCATTGCATTAGTACGGTAACTAGGAATGTCTATAATTATCATTACACGTAAAAGAGGATTGAATCTAATGGAATAATCATTGGGGATTTCCCAACATTAAGTGTAAGAATGTGTTGTGACTATAGTCACTCATATCATTTGAAGTATTTTCCAATATATAATATCATCAATATAGATTTATTTTATAAAAATTTAATGACAATTTTTATGCATAATTAAAACATTGATACATTTTTAGATGAGTGGTTCTAGATATTTTTCAATGTTTTTAAAAAAATTTCACCAAAACAATTAGAGGAAACAAATAATTCTTGTAAAAAAGAATTTTGGATGTCACATTTTTTTATTTTTATGGATCTATAGAAGTTGGTGAAATTTAGTTTTCATGAAAATTATTTTTTCATAGGAAGGATACACAATTCATAGTTTCGTAATGGAGATTTCATGATGTGTGAAAGATTAGGATTTTAACTTTAAACACCTGATCCTCAAAGATGGATATAGCAAGAGAGTTGTATGATGAATATTTCTGGAGAGATAAATGTAATTATTTCTATAAATAAGATGTTTTGTGAAAGGATTATGTGATCCATTATGTTACACAAGGGAATTTGGTGCATCATTATGTTCTACCAACTTATTCATCATATAGACCTTTGTTTTATATGAAGGGTAGTCTAGTGTAAAATAACTCATCTTGAATAGGTTCCTATATAAAAATTCACATGGGAATAATAATGTGAATAGGATTCATAAAAAATATGTTTTTTCATTCACACTAAGTAAATATTATACCATATAAATCTTACATGAAAATAAAATTTTTTTGTACAAAACTGAACATAAGTGCTTCTAGAGTTAAAAAATATTTCAAGAGATTAATCCTTGAGATCATGGATCTCATTAGAAAACAATATTCTATATTTTAGGGTGAATATAAAAGTATTCATTATTTATGATATGTAAATAGTCTTCATTTCATGAATTGATAAGGAATTAATAAAAAACATTCAATAAGGAAGAGTCAATGGGAGTATCCTAAGGGGGGGAGTGATAATCCTTCAAATATATTATAAATATAGGGATTCTAAAACGTATTAACCTTGAGAAAAATAATATATTAATAAAAATAGTACATCCAAGTGGATTTTATCATGTCCATACATCTTCAGTGTGTTCTCCTTGGATATATCCCTTAGTAGTGAACCAAGTGAAACTTTTGCGACTTGTTTTAGTTTAATTATTTAGATTTATTTTTTATTTGAAATTTATTATGATAGGTTTAATTAGTTTCTACCAATATGGTAAAAAATTTTAATAATACACAAAACAATTAACACACTAATTCACCCCCTATTATAGTGTGTTTGGGACTCTTGGTTTCAAAAATAACATGTACTATTTTAAAATATAAAGTGACATTTAATATAATATTTTAATTATATAATTCTTCATCTATACTATTTTGAACTTCTCTAAGTATAAACAATCTCTCATTAGTATCTTAGATGTAAAACCCCAATATTTCACAGTATGTTATCTTTTTAAATAAATAAAATAGCTTATATTGTACATAACACAGACATGTCTTCTGTTACATGCAAGATCGAGCTTCTATGAAACAACACTTTAGTATTATAATTATATAAATGTTATATTTATAAATTATCCATTAAATATAATAATATTGATAGTAGTAGATTATTTTAAAATTTTATTTATAAATTTTCACATAAATAAAACATATTAATAAGAAATGTATAAGTTTCGATAAAATAGATCTATATTTAGAAATACTATTTTTTAATGGAAATAATTTTTATAGCCTATTGTGAACAATAATAAAATTAATTTTAAACACTAATATAAATATAATTTGTTAAAATAGACATCATTTTTGAATTTATAATATCAAAATTAGTTTTGGGTGAATGTTTAGTATTTTTTAAAAAAGTTCCAATTTTTTATGAATTGTGAAATTACTGCATTTTTGTTTAAAACTGACTTCTTCATTTAAATAATTATTTAATTTAAATTTACATTAATGTAATAAATGATAAATAATACACATATTAACCCAATGTAGGTCATTGTAACCATTTTAATAATATAATTAGATATAATTTTTTTTGAACATTTGAACGTCTATTTTACCTACCTTCTAACCACATTTGCGGGATTAGCATTAAATGTAATTTTACCACTTCTATGAGTTGAATTAAAAAAAAGATATACATTGTTATAATCAGTATTAAATTTTTTTTCTAATAGGATCAAAATAATTTTTGGTGAATAGTAACTTTTGAATTTTATTTACCACGAATAAAGATAAATATGTTAATTGAAGGTAAAAATAACAATATAATAATATAAGCATTCCCTAAAAGCTGTCTTAATTTCATTGGACAAGTATGGTTTAACCAAAATAAACTTTAGGTAAAAAAATGATCATTTTTAAGCCACTTGTGTTACATTAGGACATTTATTATATTTTATTTAAAGAAGATTTAAAAATGTCATATTCAATTTTTAATAACTATATAATTTTTTAGATGAGTTTATATAAGTAATATGGTCAACTATAAATAGTATCTAGAAAAATAAAATAATTATATACGTTATAAAATTTTATTTATAATTTTTGAGCTTAAATAATTATCATTAATGATGACACAACAGTGAAGAAGAAATTGTTTTATTAATAAAAATATAAAAAAAGATATTTAAAATGTTAAAATAAATTAAATTTTACTTTATTAATGACATAAAAAAAATTTATAGGAAACTAAGAAATTTTATTGAAATATAGGTAGTATTGGTTCGAAGTTACCATGTTGGTTTGATTTTTTCAAAAATGAAAATATATAATAGTATCAAAATTCACACAAATGATCATTTATAATTAATAATATTTTATTAAATGTAAAAAAAATTAATAAAAATATATAATTCATCAAAATAACTTCTAATATGTTAAATATTTCATAAATGATCCAATTGGGGTTTTTTAGTCATTTTATTGTCACTATATTAACCCTATAGTGTAAAAATACAAGTTGACACCGCAAAAGATAAATTGTTTAACTATGGTTTAAAGAAAAATTATAAGATTAATTGTACAAACCTAAAAATGTCTAAAATTCATTGGTTTAGATTATTTAGACCCATACTCATCCTATCTTAGAAATAACTCACTTTGAATCTTTTTGAAATCAAAAATCATTTCATAATAAATTTATAGTTATTGAGTATATAAAAGTGCCCCTAACATTTCTTATAAAAAGGAACCTATTGTTATCTTTTATTAACACCTCTAAATCCCTTTTTCTCATCCAAACACTGAATAGTTTTTCTCTAAACTTCCCTAATTTCATCCTAGAGTCTATACTTTGGGTATAAAGGAATCTTATGGAGTCCTTTTGTGAAAATCAAAAGGAGATAGTCGAAGAAGAGGTAATTTTTTTACCAATTCAATTTAATTTATTTTCCTCTTATACTTAATATTAATATGTTGAATCCATACTAAAGTAATAACTCAAGCATAAAGTATATTCTGAGATTCTTTTATGATTATGGTACAACCATATTCCTCCTTTACCTATCCTATGAAAAACAATATCACCATGTGTGTGTACGTAAGGTTTTTCATCTCCACGTCGTGGTGTAAACTATTTTCCAGGTATACTTTATTTATATGGGTATTAAAATGAATATAAAGGATGTAAATCAAAAATATGAAATAATATTGTTTCTTTATTATTCATATTATATCCAATTCCTTACACTTTACCATTACATAATGATATCATCACTCATGCATATGTACGACCTACCATCTCCATGACACGATGAGATTCATCCACAACTACAACCATTTAAGAATGATTATAAAAAATATATATAATGAATAAATATGAAATATATGACATAATAATTATACTAGAATAATATATATCTATATATATACATATATGTCATTTAATTTCTTCCATTCAATACGATAAGAAAACGAAAACAACGTTCATGCGTACATACAGCTTACTATCTCCATAAACTATGTATTACATTTAATATATCTATACATTATATATATTTATATTATGAATATATATGACATATAAATAATATTATAAAATATTTAATTAAATCATGATCTGAGTAATATGATCAAGAACAACAAGTAAAAACATGTATCATAAAAAAATCAATTATTACCAGAAATTTTGCTTTAACATAGAACTATTAATAAATAGGTAATATAAACTCATAAATGAATAATGTATGATATTAAAATTAAAATTATTATTATTTTAAAAGTTATTAATATATTTAAAACCATTATACATGAGTTTTAGACACGCGAGGAGAGTATCAAGCCTAAGGTAAGGGAATTTCTATCTCACTTTTAATTATCGTGAGGTATAAGCCACGTTCACCACCTATTTCTTGTGTATGGTGTATGTACTACCACTATTATATTTTTTTATCATGAATAAAATTATCTTCATGGTATTCCATGATTCATTTTAAGTTAATAGGATTATTATTTAAATTTTCAAAATGGTATGGGATGCTTTGAATGTTTAAATAATTTATCTTTTCTCCATTTCAATATTCTTGATATTATCATACACATTTATTTATATGTATATAAAGGATTATAAGTAAAATTTTATGTCTATTTTTAAGTCAATTAAAATGTTTTAAAAAATAAATCATTTAAGGATTTTATAAATGGGTTACTTTCACAATCTGATTATCATCCAAGGTTGTTTATCTACTGGGAAATCTTTATCATTCATGTTTGTGTTTCTTAAAATGTATTTCAATATATCATAAAAAATTGTTTAAAGTAATTTTCACACCTTTTTTACTTTTTATAAAACGTTTTGAAAGGAATATTTCAATTATTTAATGAATTACTTTATGAACTTTTTGAAAAATTAAGGAATGAATTTTTTTAACTTATACGGTGCAAATGACTATTTTATACCATTATGATTCCTTAACAATTTGAAGGTTCCATTAAAATCTTAAAAGGATATTTTCAAATAAATTTTTTCTTTTATAATTTCATTGCATTTAAATTATTTAAAAGTAAAAAAAGGGGTATCTCTCTCAATGAGTTTTAATGATTTTATTACATTATTTTCACATATGTCAATATCCTTTGCCAGATTTTATGCTTAATTGAGGTTGATTTATTATGATACAATATTCCATATTGTATTAATGATTTTATAATATGTTTGACTGTGGATGTACTATTTTTATACCATTCATGGTTTATGGATAAAGTATTAACATTTAGTATTCTATTTTTAATATGAATGTTTATATTGGTTATGTTTCACCATTTTCATATGAGGAATGTTTTAGACTTAATAAGTGATGGGCGGGGCCCACTATAACCACTCGATGCATTAGTAGGTCTCATGAGAAAAACTAGTGCCTCGTTATGATCCCTTGATGGTATGGTTAAGTATGGTCTTGGCATGAGGCCTTGACAGTATAGTTATGATGTTCGACATTATGAATTCCCTCAAAATGAGATTAGTTATTAATATTACATGTGATTATTCAACTAGTAGAATATCCATTTGAATGTTTAAATAGAATTATTTGATTTATTATTTCCATATTCTATTCAATTTTATCTTTAAAAGGCTTCTCTTTCAGTTTTTTTCTTTCCATAAAATTTCATGCTTATTTATGAAAGATTATCTATATTGTTTAACCTCACTGAGCATCTAAGCTCACCCCTTTCTTATGTTTTATTTTACCAGGATGCTAAGAAGTGTTTTATGGTAGATATGAAGAATTAATCTTGGAGAATATTGGTATTATCAAAAAATTATCTATGTTATATTTTATGTTCGAAATTGAATGTAAATTTAATGGTTGTAATCTATTTTCCAAGACTGCTAAACTGATCAGTCCTTTAGTATTTGACTCCTTGTAATCATGAAAATGTATTAAAGCAATGCACTAGCTCTGAGCATCTGGGGTTAGGGAATTATATTAGACACTAAATTCTATCCATATTATCAATCTAAGATGAACAAGCTCCTTTATGTATTGTAAATAACAATTATTTTATTTAGTGGGAATATTTAAAAAATAAAATATTAACAACCATTCCATATATAGTATTATATGTGTTTGGATCATTATCCTAAACAGAAGACTTTTAACTTTAAAATATACCACTAATGATATATTTAATCCAGATTCGTAATATTTTAAAAAATATCTTTGATAAAAATATTTTATCATGGATAAATCATTTTTATCATTGTCTTATTTTACAACCATGTTATCATTTTTTATGAATTGTAAACCATATATATCAAAATATTATCTCATTTTATTAATAATAACACTATATTAGTAAATAAACTCTCTTATTTTATAAGGTCAATGAGAAAAATGTAAACATAATTTATTACAATCCATATAAGGTTCAAATATTCCCTTTACATACAAATATTCATAATAACAACCATTGTTTCTATTTTTGAATGAATATTTCAAGATCCCTCAATTTGTACCATAATTTTGAACTCCATTATAATTTAAGTGTTTTTTAAATATAATTTTTTTATTATAAATGCTTAAAAATTATACAATTGATTTTTTAACAATGACACAAAACATGGGATTAAAAGGGGGTTTCTCAAAATCCTCTAGAAATATAGATAATTCCATCATATGGGAACATTTAACCTCTATCTTGATACTTCCCATAGGTTTCAAAGAATTTTTTTTAATTCTAAAAGAAACATTTTTTGACTTTACAATAAAATTTTATTCTTTTGATTTGAGATTTTATCCTCTTCTACTATCAAAACAATACCCAAACAAGGACATATTGTGTTTAGTTTAGTTATCATCGACACTTTGAGAATCTTGGGTAAACTTTTGTTATACTCATTTACACCATCATAAATTTTTTGATGATAATTAAAAAATTGTATCCAAAGCTTTAACAGTATTGAAAAACACCTTTAATCAATCAAATTCATTATTATACCCATCATAGTGAACATAAAAGTGAATAAAAAACTTCCTTAGGTAATTATGAATTTAAACATTTCCATGGAAATATTAAGTGAAAACATCCATGATTATCTTAAGTATATAGATCTAATTTTCAGATAAATTCAATAATCAGTTACTTTTAATGTTATTGTTATGATGTATAGAATAGTCCTTTATGTTTAATAAAGATTATCCAATTTATCTAATAGTTTAGAAAGTCTATTCCACTAATATTATCCTTCCGAGATATTGATCACAAATTCATCTTTGATGATAATGATTCCATTTCATCTAGAAAAAATATTTTATAAGATGACTATCATTTTTTACTCTCATTTAATAAATTTTTTATTAAATGTCTCCCCACTAAAATGAATAATCATTTTCAAATTAAAACATATCAATTAATGATCTCAGTTATATATATCATCATAACATGTACCATCTAATATCATAACATAATCCCTGACTATATCTGATAGAAACCCATATTATTCATATCAGATATAACTCTAAGATAGTTGTCTGTAATCACCCACATCATTACATGTTGAGAAATTCAAAGGGTATGTCCTCTCTATTTCAAGTTTTTTATTACTAAAATAGGTCATCATAGTCCTCGAAAATTTTAGAACATTCTTGTAATCGATTATTGGATCACTCGTAGAGGTGGGTGGACATGAATTCACTCAGTATATCATTTTGTAAGATATTTTATAATTGTTTTCCATCATTATTATATTTTATATATGTTTTATAACTTCTTGGATATCACATGTAGATTGGGATGAGATCATGTTGGTCTAATAGTCAACATGGACCGTATAGATTGATGAACAATTTCATGGTCACACCTTGGTTGAGCAAGTGCCAATGTCCCATTTTTTGGACTATCTCGTGGAATGTGTTTGATTTTAAGAATAAAGGGTTTTCTTTTTTAAAACAAGATTTTAAAAAAAGGGGTTTGACTTGATAGTAAATTTACAAGGAAAAAACTGATTCCAAGAATGGTTTGAAATGTTATTTTAATAATTGTGTGGATGTTTTAAGAATATTTTTGGGGTATTTTGACCAATAACCTAGTTTGACCATGGTTTAATGTGATTCCTTTTGATTTTTTTTAAAATATGATTTTTGTTTAGTTACTGAAGAAATCCAGAAGTGATTGATAGTGTTATTTTGGTATGTTTTACCGCATGTTTATAATTCCCAATTTCCTGGTGGTTTGTATTTAAAGAGGCCATTTCCTTTTACATGTATTAGTACATGATTTTGATCATAATTATCTATTAAATAAAAAACCAAGGATCGAAAATTCGGGCATCTTTGGAAGAATAGGTACAAAATTAGAAATCATGAAAAAAATAAAACATCTTTTTATTAATATTCCCTAATTAGATCCAAAATTCCTTTGAGATTTTAAATCTACATATGATAACCTAGAAAATACATAAACAAAATTTATCAGCTAAAAACCTAGTAATGGAATAAGAATGGGAATAAATCATAAAACATGAGTTAGAAGGGAAAAAATGACAACATAAAAGGCATGGATCATGAATAAACATACAGAAACATAAAATATAGAACATGAAATCATATTATAAGGGAAATATAGGAATGCGGTATAAAAATAAAACATTAAATAAACATGATTCAAGGCTAACTTCCAAGACTGTATCACATGTTGGACTAAGTGCTAAAATTGATTAGGTTTACTCACTAATCCCATAAATAACATCACATTAGACTAAACATTACCCAATTAATTTTAGAACTATTTATGTGCTCACATCATGACATGTTAATTATTATTTTTTATACATTATAAATCAAACATCAGGAGTAAACATAATAGTTACCCATTAAAATAAATGTGTATCATAATCAGGTCACAAGGAATAACCAAATGGTGTAACATAATGGTATCCATGATAGAAGGGGTTAAATAATTTATGGAAAATAATAAAATAAAAATAAGAATATATAATGAAAAATTATGTCTAATTTAATTGAATACATTAAAAATAGTTTTTAAGAAACTTTAGAAATGGTCCACTTTAGTGTGGTTTAATGGAAAAATTAAAGAGCCTTTTAAGAGTAAGATGGAATAATTATTTGTATAAAACAAAAAATGAACTAAAATAGTTTTTAATTATAAAATAGGTGATTTAAAAAAAAATTGGTGGTATAAAAAAGTCCTTGGAGTTTACTTGAAAATGGGTAAGAAATGGATAAGTTCCCTTTAATCGGGCTTTCTTATCAAGGGGAATTGAGAAGGGAACATTATAAAACATATATTTACCCATCAAAGAAAGATTAATTGAGCTAAATAAATATGTGTGGAACATATACATAGAATTTATGAGAATCTCTATTAATAATGATGAATTAAATTGGGGAAAATATAGAGAAAGTGTAAACCAAAGGTAATTTGGAGGTTTGGAGAGATCACTTACCTTATGTCCGAATGTGTTATGCACATGCAATTAACATCAAGGAAATTCAAATTATATTAATTAATTATTAAATTCAGAATATATTATACATTTATTTTATTTGTTATAATATTATCAAATTAGTTTATGTCCATTTTTATGATTTATAAAACTCAATTTCTTCGTTCTGAGAGCGTTCGTTTTCATGGTTTCTTGTACGGTTTAGTTGTGTAAAATTATGGAAGTTATTTTAAAAAGGTAAATTTTCTTGAATTTAAATTATATGGTATTAATTCACTTATAAAATTATAAATGGTCCCATATATCTTTTTTTATGATTTTCATTCATATGATAAAATGTTAATGATAATTTTTTTTATTTTTGTGGTTTTTCAATCATCATGAACTAGTTTAATTTTATTTAATATTATTTCTATATATTACTTATAGGACATAAAAAATTCATAATATACATATTAAAATCTTATTTAATCAGAATAATTGTTTTATGACCATCCTTGAAGGTGGTAACGAAAAATGAAAACTCATCACCCACAAAAGTGATGAACTGACATAGCACAGATGATATTTTCATTTTTAGAATAAAAAGATAAGAGAAGAGATTTGATTATGTATATTCCATTAACAAAATAAATTCTAGTATATATATTATAATGGTTTTATCTTTCTTGTTTTGTTAGTGGTGGCGAGGATAGGATAAGAAAATGAAAATAACTTAAAGGAGAAGGATTGAGGATTTTAACTCTTTAATGGAATCTCCTTGAGAACCTCATTAAGGCACTATGGTTTTGTATTTAATTGATACCATTAGCTATTATAAATGGGTATTAGGCTTCAGGAGGTAATTGGAAAGAATATATAAAATCTACATGTCCTAGAATGTGTGAGCAGAAGGGGTGGTGAGGTGTGGTATTTATAGGGGGATGAGATGGTTGTTTTTTATTATTATATTAATTAGTTTATTATTTTCGATCAAGACTATAAATAGTGTTGATTTATATGAATAAATACAGAAAATAGTTTGCTATAGTTCAAAAAACTTGGTGCTTAAATCATTCTTACATCATCCCTTGCTCTAAAATTTAGGTATTTTTCTTATACTGTGAATTACCATAATTCACTATTCACTACAAAATAAGCTCTTTTATAAAAATCCCAAAAATTCAACCAAACCATTAATAAAATTTTATATTTCAAAAATATAATGAATTTATGAAAATAATTTTCTAAATATGATATATTTAATTTTAAAATAAAATCATCATTTTTTAGAAAAAAATACTGATTTTTATATTATAATTGATTTTAGGACCATTTGAAAAATTAATCAAGGTCTCATAAAATTATATTATAATTAAAGTAAAACATAACACTAATTTTTTAACCAATTTAATGAAAAAAAAATCTTTTAAATATTTATATTAATTTTAAAATTGTAAATAAACATTGATGTTTTACAAAAATACCCACATTTAATTTATCATTTTTAAAAAATTATTTATTTACACCATGATATAAATATATCATATTTTCATTTATAATATACCTAAATTTTATATATAATTTCATAGTTTATGTTACTATTATAATGGATAGATTATTATTCCTAACTATTAGATTACTATTCTAATGATGAGGTTATTATTCCAATAGTCAAGTTACTATTCCAAAGGTACAGGTTCCTTAATTTCTATAAATACCACTTATTTCATTTGTTCTTCATTCAATTATATTTTATCTTAAGGTTATATATATACTTCCATCTTTAATATGAATATTATATTATTAAAATTATGTTTTATGTCTACATCGTTTTTAATGAGTGTGGTTATTCTAGTGGATCTAGCATATCCAAATTTCCTCATTCTTATTATCTTATTTTCTATTTATTACCCCCTGTAATAATTTTAAATCTTATTGGTTTACTTTCTAAGTAATATATCATTCTTCATTTATTATAATATTGTTTTTATTAGGTTCTCAATGTTATATATGAGTTTCAGGATATTATAAAGGAAATTTCATTGATAAAATTAGGGGTCGTTGCATTTTTCCACCCTTATGAAATTTCGGCATTGGAATTTCCTTTTACATACTATGTTGAAAATAGGTAATGGTATTTTTATTTATTGTATTCCTATGGTTCACATGCCACCACTTCATACTTATGGTCTTTCCATATTACTTTGACTAGGTGAGTTGTCTTGTTATGTAGAACCTTTTCCCTAGAGTCCAAAATATTCACTGAATGATCCTCATAAGAGAGGTCATTTTTCAGTTATTCCACATCTGAGTAAATCCCATGTGAGGGATCTGGTATGTACTCACTCAAGAGGTATATGTAGTATAAATAATTTTCTTAATACATCATTGGTGTAAGTGTTAATCGATTGGCTACATATCGAATGAGATCAAGAATCTCAAAGTGGCTAATGTACCAGGGACTTTGATTTCCCTTATCCCCGAATCTCATGACCATCTTCCATAGAGATATGCAGAGGAATACCTTGTAATTAACCTAAAACTCTAAGTCCTGTTGAATATTATTTTCCTTTATCTTCTGTCAACTTTGGGCTGGATTGATGTGATATTGAATGGTCTTCACCTTTTCTATCATTTCCTCAACCATTTCATGTCCCAACAATTTGTGTTCATAAACTTTAACCCATCATGTAGGTATTATAAATATATTCCCATAAAGTTATTAAAATGGGGAAATTTGGATGATTGAGCGTAAACTATTGTTATAAGAGAACTCAAACAGTGGAATATATTGAATTACCCTCCATTGAAGTCCATTGATCAAGATCTCAACATATCATCCAGTGTCTGAATCATCCACTCATATTGGCCATCATTTTCATTTTGATAATCTATACTGAATTTAAACTCATTATTTAGATCATGTGGGAGAATTTATCTAGAACTAATTTGTGAATAATTGACCGTGATTAGATATAATTAATAATAATACATCATTCAGACACACAACTTATCTGATTAATATATATATATATATATATATATATGAAAGTTGGTTAAGTGAGAAGTCCTCTTTAATTTAAATAAAGAGAGAATTATTTGTAAGACAAACCACAGTGAATCATATATAATTATTTCCACTGGACATCTTTAAAAGTCTAGTTAAATATTCCATCATTATGTTTTCCCATTCCCATGTAGGTATGGTAAATGGTTTCATCATTCCCTTATAATTTTTCCTTTTATCCTTTATATTTGGACATACCAATCACTTTGATGTATATTCATTGATCTCCTTCTTCATATTATCCCACCAATAGTGCTCTCAGATATCACGATACATCTTTGTGATTCCTTGTTGAATATAGAAGGTGAAACTATATTTATCATTCAAAAGATATTTCTTTATCTCTATATGTAACACCCCAAGATTTCATAGTGTGTTACTTCTTCAAAATAATTCAATAACTTTCACTACATGCAACACCAAGTTCAAGCACACCATGACTTACCAAACAAGTCGTTCAAGAGAGGTTATGAATAGTATTTTAATGTTTATATAATCCTTATAATTTTAGAATCCATATTATGAGTTTCTTAGATATAATGCAAGAACAAATTCATTTTCAGTATTGCACTTTTATCAACTTTTGATAGTGAAACCTTTTTAAATACAATATTTTAAACTTTTTGACTAAATGGAGACATCAAAAAATTTAAAATGAAACATCACAAGCTTCCACGGTACGCTTTCCTTTGAATAAAACAGTAGTGTGTGTTGTACTCAACTTCGAGTTCTAACATACCGTAACCAATCAAACTAGCTGTTATGAATAGTAATACCTACTTTTTGAAGTTATATATATTTTATATTTTAAAATGGACTTCATTTTTGGATTCGGAATATCAAATTTACCCTAAGGTGAAATTTTGGTACTTTTCGGATAACTTTCATATTTTGATGAATAGTGAAAATTACTAAATTTTAATTAAAAACAACTTTTTTAATCAAAATAATTAATAGTGATAAATTATGAATTTGAGTGGTTTTAAAGTATATTTAGAATATATTTTTAATATTTAATATAATGTTGGTCATTGGACATAATTTTACAATTAAACCGAACATAAACAAGTGTCAATCTTTTGATAGTTATTATCTCTTAAAAACACGCTTTTTGTTTTGACAGCGGGAATTAATTTTAAATTAATTTCTGCCACTTCTGTGTTTAGAATTTAGGAAAATGGATTCCATATTTGGAATCAGGATGTTCAAATTGTGTAAATAGGTAACTTTTATTTTTAGACATTTTGAATAATTACTGCGGTAAATATTTTATTTACCATGGTTAAGGGTAAATCCGGTAAATAAGGGTTAAAAAAAATAATATTATAATAATACTAAATTACCCTAAAACGTGTCTTAACCCTATTGGTTGATAAATGGTCGACCATTGGCATCTTTGTGTCAATTTTGGGACCCCATGGATCTACTTGTAAGTGATAATGACACTTTATTTTAATTAAGTCAAAATGAATACAAAAATGACACAAGCATATATCTTTTAGAAAAACAATTGTTACATAGAGTTATATAAGTTGGATTTTAGATTATAAATATTCATTATAAAGATAAAAAGATTTCCTACATAATTATATTTTATTTATAATTTTTAGACATTAAATAATTTATTTTATTTATGACACAATGATGATGCAGTAATTACTATAATAGTGAAAAATTAAAATAATTGATATTATAAATACCCAAATAAATATAATATGAAACTTTTAATGAATTAAACTAATTTTCTAGGATAATATGATATATTAGGATTGATTTAATTGACTTTGTTCGAAGTAATCAATCTGTTATGAGTTTCACAAAAATCAACTATTGAATAGTGTCAAAATTGACATAAAAGAGTTCTTAAAACAAATATTATATTATTAATTGATATTAAATTCCTAAAAATCTAAGGTTCGGCCAAGAGACTTATATCATGATAGGTTCATCATTAATGGACCACTTGTGGGTCTCTTGGATGTATATAGTAAGTTTATTAACCATATTATATAAAAATAAAAAGAGACATTGTAAAAGTGAAACTAATTAACTTAGAGTTAATACTTAAAGATAAGGTTAATATAAGTACCCAAACCTGTCTAAATTCTATTGGTTGAGTGGTTTTCGACCTATCTCCACCTTAAACTTTTAATAATAAGCTTTGGAGCCATTAGAAACCGAATATGAATTTATTATAAATTAATATTTCTAGCTTTTCCAAAGGTGCCCCTCACCCCTCTTATAAAAGGGCACTCCTCCTTCTCATTTATTCACACCTTCAAACCTTTTGGTTCGGCCAAACTCTGCCCAAATACTCTCCCAACATCCCTAACTACAACCTAGAGGCCTTAGTTTGATCAGAAATCCAACCTAAGGATCCCTTTTGATCAAATCAAAAGGAAGAACCCGAAGAAGAGGTAATGATTTCACCACCCTTCTCCAAGTTCATTTCTTCTTCAACTTCTTCTTACTTTGTTCTTACCATTCTAAAATAATAACTCCAGTATCTCACATATACTGTGATGTTATTATAAATATGGTACAACCATATTCAGTATTCTATCCACCCTTTGAATAACATGTCACCATACGTGCGTACGTACGGACTACCGTCTCCACGTCGTGGTGTAATTGTTATTCAATATAATATTATTTGGATGGGTATAATAATGATGTGTAACTCATGTAAATAATAAATATAACATGTTAATGATTCTGTGTATATGATATACCATCCATTTATATATTATTTTAATATCAAATAATGATATTGTCGCTCGTGCGTACGTACGGACTACCGTCTCCACGAACGCGATGAGATTCATTCTCCATCGTATCCATTCAAGTATAATTATCATTTGATGATTTAAAAATGATGTTTAAGGACTTGATATCATTATGGATATGAATAATATACAACCTATCCTTTACAAAAAGGTCTTACGTAACAAAACATATAAAAGAAAACAAGTAAGTTAACACCCGAAACAACAATAATACTAAGATATTATTATAAATCAATGTTAAAAGATCATATATGATATCATATTAATATATATGATTCTTGTATAATTTAATAACAATTATTTCACCATTATACAGGAGGTTAACCTACCCCAACCAAGGAAAAGTACAAGGTAAGGGTTATTTCACAATCTCTTCATTATCCGAGGTTGTTTATATGTAATAATCTACTGGGATCTCTTTATCATCCACATCCATGTTTCTTAAAAATGTATTTCAAAACATTTTTACTATTTACAAGAATATGGGTTAAAGTCATTTATACCCTTTTTTGACTTTTTATAAGAGGTTTATAAAGGAATATTTCCGTCGTTTTCAAAACAAGGTCCTTTTTAACCTTTTCGACAGAATTGAGGTAAGAATGTTTTTTTTAACTTATACGGCGGGTGCGGTTATTTTACGCCGTTATAAAATCTTCAAAGCTTTCCTTACAAGATTATAAGAATATTTTCAAAGAAAATGTTTTATTTTATATGGATCTTAAATGATTTCAAAATAAAAGGAGATATTTCTTTAAAAAGAATTTTGATTTCATCTACGTCAACATCCTTTGATGGATTTTAAGATTATTTGAAGTTGATTTATTATGATACAAAACTTCTATATTGTATTGAAGGTTTTGTGATATGTTTGACTATGGATGTGCTATTTTTATACCATTCATAGTTTATGGTGAAATTATTGACATTTCGTATGCTAGTTTTAATACGAATGTTTATGTTATGTTTAAACCTTTTCATATGGGAATGCATTGTACTTAATAAGTGACGGGTGGAGCCCGCTATAGCTCCTCGATGCATCGGTAGGTCTCATGATACAAACTAGTGTCTTGGCACAAGGCCTTGACAAAATCTTATTTGTAGTCTTGGCACGAGGCCTTGGCTATGTGGTTATGATAGTCTGGCATTATGCATTCCAACATTATGAAAGTGGTTATTGATATTGCATGTGATTATTCGATTAGTAGAATATCCATGTGAATAAGTAAATGGCATTATTTCATTTTACTTTTGCCATACCATGTTGAAAGTTCGTATTTAAAAGGCTTTTGTTTTAGTAATTCATTGCCTTAAATGTTTATGATTATTTTGAATGTTCCGCTATATTGTTATCCTTACTGGGCATTTGAGCTCACCCCTTTTCTATGTTTTATTTTTCCCAGGTAGTGAAGAAGTAAATTATGAATGACTTGCAGGGATATTATGAGGGGTTAATAGTGTGGATATGAAGACTTTGTTGTTGTAGTAGTTTTTCACTTTGAAATGTAATGTAAAACTTTATGATTATATCTAGTGTTTCCAAGGCTACTAAACCAATCGGTCTTTCGAGATTTGATCTTTCTTGTGATCATTCCAGTGTTACGAAGTAATGCACCGACTCTGGGTAGCTGGGGTCGGGGCGTTACAGTTGGTATCAGAGGAAGTTTAGTACAAACCTTGGAAGCTATATTTAGATAAACTCTGATTAGAGCACGTAGACCTAAGATGAACTTTGAGGATTAGTATAGAAGAACTTCCTAGAATTTTGGTATTGTAGAGATTTTGTGAGTTTTCCGAGCAATACATCCCTGTCTGGATACGAGCAGGTAGAGGCGGCTCTGGCACAGATGTACCTAGGGGTAAAACCCGAAAACACCGCTTTGATCTAGACTCGAACGGGAACTGGTGCACGACAACGGGCCTTGCTGCACTCTTGGTTATGACACTCCCGGGGGATATGCTTAGGATAACTCTCATTTTCTTTACAAATCATTTTGAAGGGTTTATGAGTATATACTTCCTTAAAGAAAACATTCTTATGATTATGGATTATATCCATAAATAGTTCAATTTATGTTAAGTGTTTTATAAGTATGGGATTATGTATTTTGATTCATAAACTGATCTAGTTTATGCCATTGTTTAGAAATGGCACCCAGTAGAAGGAATGAGAACTCCGGAAATGCACATGATCCAAAGAGAAGGAAGGATCATATCTTTCATGGTCTTAAGCTAGAATTTATAAGAGAAATAGTCTCCCATGTATTATCATCATATGAAGAAATAATATCATGTATTGATAAGATAAGTAAAGAGATTACTGAGTCCTATGGCTTTGAAGGGAAGCAAGAGAAGAAAAGGATAGAAGAGAGAAAGATGGATAAAGGGAAGAGGGGAAAGAAGAATTTTCCCATATGTGGTAAATGTGGAAAGAAACACCCTGGAACTTTCCTGAAAGGAATGGGAGTTTGTTATAAGTGTGGAGGAAAAGGGCACAAAGTACGTGACTGCAAGGGTAAGAAAATGGTTTCAAATGTACAATGCTTCATTTGCAAGGAGTTTGGACACTACGCGAACCTATGTCCCAGTCATCAGACTATGACGCAAATGATGCTATTGGATAATAATCAAGTTATGATACTACCACAGATGAAGAGGAATGATTAGAGTTCTTATGTTGATTATGTCCATTGATCTTTGTATCAACAATGTACTTGTTATAATAATTATGGAGTATATAAGGATTGTAATGCAGTACTATTTCATTAAGGACTTGAGATTGTGTGGAACAAAGAAAAGTGACTCAATAGCAGGATAAATTTTTGGAAAATATATGGTTGAGAGAATGATAAACCATAATATAGTTCTGATACCGAGGTAGTGATTTTCGAATAATACATGATTATTTTGGAAAAAATATATTGGATATTCTTGACTACCTTGGAACTGATTAATGATTTGTATATTCCATCATTGTTGGGGTTTAAAACATTTTTGGATTGATGAAGTATATCCAGCATTCTATATGGAATAAGGGAGCATGAATGTAATCAATAAGGAATATGGTAATACATGATGAAGGTATTCATATGCTATTGCGGGGTAAAAAGGATCTATATTATGTTTACCTTCCTTATAAATGTTGGACTGTGAGTTTGGACAGAAGTATTTTGGATAGTTCTAGTTTGGATTATTTTGGATTACCATAAAAGGAAAACCCGGAGGTCGGGCGGCAACCCGTCGTGTCCAGCAAGGCTGCGAGACTCGAACCTGAAACCGAAGGGCGACAAGGGTGTATCACCTACCACTGGCCCACGAGATGTCCTAGATTAAATAAAGTAGTTTTTTAAAAGATCTGGTAGATGAATTATAAATTTGTTTATTTTGGAACCCTCTATGAATAGTATAAATAGATTTTTTTTTTATGAGTGAATGATGAGTTTTTGGTAGAAATTTATTAAGGGATAAAACTCTAATTTTAAAGTAAGTATATCTCCTTATGATCTTATCCAATCTCATAAATAAATTCCTCATCATTAAGAAAAGGAACTTAGAACAAAAATTTTGTCCTAGATGGTACCTTAAATCATCACTAATTTATGGCTTTGGGATTGTTGGCCTTTTCATAGCCATGTTCTCTACCACTCTCCATCAGATAATTGATGGTTATATTTTTCTTCCATATCCATATTTTCCTACATGGAACCCTAGTATGTGTTATTTTCGTTAATCTTCATACTTTCCACTCTTTATTTAAAATAGAGGCCTCATTAATTCATTTTTCGATGTGGGATTTCAACTAAGATATTTTGAAACGTCAAAAATGTGTTATCCTAGTACCCTATGTTTTGTTGAACTGATGGTATTTCAAATCATCATAGGTTGATGAGTTTAAGGACCTCAATTTTATACTTGTTTGTGATTGATGACCTCAATCACTACCTATAAATATTTACGTTTTTCCTCCAATTATATGTCTCTAATTGCCACCAATGTTCTCCTAATCGAGATCATAATTTGGTGGTGACCCTTTCATTTCTCTTTTTCTCATATTAAGACTAAATTTTAGTAAACCAATTTCCGATGTGGGTTTTCCCACAAATATATTATCTATTTTCAAACTTTTATTTTCGAAGAACAATTTCAAATTGCGAGGACGCAATTTATTGAAGGAGGGGAGAATGTAACACCCCAAGATTTCATAGTGTGTTACTTCTTCAAAATAATTCAATAACTTTCACTACATGCAACACCAAGTTCAAGCACACCATGACTTACCAAACAAGTCATTCAAAAGAGGTTATGAATAGTATTTTAATGTTTATATAATCCTTATAATTTTAGAATCCATATTATGAGTTTCTTAGATATAATGCAAGAACAAATTCATTTTCAGTATTGCACTTTTATCAACTTTTGATAGTGAAACCTTTTTAAATACAATATTTTAAACTTTTTGACTAAATGGAGACATCAAAAAATTTAAAATGAAACATCACAAGCTTCCACGGTACGCTTTCCTTTGAATAAAACAGTAGTGTGTGTTGTACGCAACTTCGAGTTCTAACATACCATAACCAATCAAACTAGCTGTTATGAATAGTAATACCTACTTTTTAAAGTTATATATATTTTATATTTTAAAATGGACTTCATTTTTGGATTCGGAATATCAAATTTAGCCTAAGGTGAAATTTTGGTACTTTTCGGATAACTTTCATATTTTGATGAATAGTGAAAATTACTAAATTTTAATTAAAAACAACTTTTTTAATCAAAATAATTAATAGTGATAAATTATGAATTTGAGTGGTTTTAAAGTATATTTAGAATATATTTTTAATATTTAATATAATTTTGGTCATTGGACATAATTTTACAATTAAACCGAACATAAACAAGTGTCAATCTTTTGATAGTTATTATCTCTTAAAAACACGCTTTTTGTTTTGACAGCGGGAATTAATTTTAAATTAATTTCTGCCACTTCTGTGTTTAGAATTTAGGAAAATGGATTCCATATTTGGAATCAGGATGTTCAAATTGTGTAAATAGGTAACTTTTATTTTTAGACATTTTGAATAATTACTGCGGTAAATATTTTATTTACCATGGTTAAGGGTAAATCCGGTAAATAAGGGTTAAAAAAATAATATTATAATAATACTAAATTACCCTAAAACGTGTCTTAACCCTATTGGTTGATAAATGGTCGACCATGGGCATCTTTGTGTCAATTTTGGGACCCCATGGATCTACTTGTAAGTGATAATGACACTTTATTTTAATTAAGTCAAAATGAATACAAAAATGACACAAGCATATATCTTTTAGAAAAACAATTGTTACATAGAGTTATATAAGTTGGATTTTAGATTATAAATATTCATTATAAAGATAAAAAGATTTCCTACATAATGATATTTTATTTATAATTTTTAGACATTAAATAATTTATTTTATTTATGACACAATGATGATGCAGTAATTACTATAATAGTGAAAAATTAAAATAATTGATATTATAAATACCCAAATAAATATAATATGAAACTTTTAATGAATTAAACTAATTTTCTAGGATAATATGATATATTAGGATTGATTTAATTGACTTTGTTCGAAGTAATCAATCTGTTATGAGTTTCACAAAAATCAACTATTGAATAGTGTCAAAATTGACATAAAAGAGTTCTTAAAACAAATATTATATTATTAATTGATATTAAATTCCTAAAAATCTATGGTTCGGCCAAGAGACTTATATCATGATAGGTTCATCATTAATGGACCACTTGTGGGTCGCTTGGATGTATATAGTAAGTTTATTAACCATATTATATAAAAATAAAAAGAGACATTGTAAAAGTGAAACTAATTAACTTAGAGTTAATACTTAAAGATAAGGTTAATATAAGTACCCAAACCTGTCTAAATTCTATTGGTTGAGTGGTTTTCGACCTATCTCCACCTTAACCTTTGAATAATAATCTTTGGAGCCATTAGAAACCGAATATGAATTTATTATAAATTAATATTTCTAGCTTTTCCAAAGGTGCCCCTCACCCCTCTTATAAAAGGGCACTCCTCCTTCTCATTTATTCACACCTTCAAACCTTTTGGTTCGGCCAAACTCTGCCCAAATACTCTCCCAACATCCCTCACTACAACCTAGAAGCCTTAGTTTGATCATAAATCCAACCTAAGGAGCCCTTTTGATCAAATCAAAAGGAAGAACCCGAAGAAGAGGTAATGATTTCACCACCCTTCTCCAAGTTCATTTCTTCTTCCACTTCTTCTTCCTTTGTTCTTACCATTCTAAAATAATAACTCCAGTATCTCACATATACTGTGATGTTATTATAAATATGGTACAACCATATTCAGTATTCTATCCACCCTTTGAATAACATGTCACCATACGTGCGTACGTACGGACTACCGTCTCCACGTCGTGGTGTAATTGTTATTCAATATAATATTATTTGGATGGGTATAATAATGATGTGTAACTCATGTAAATAATAAATATAACATGTTAATGATTCTTTATATATGATATACCATCCATTTATATATTATTTTAATATCAAATAATGATATTGTCGCTCGTGCGTACGTACGGACTACCGTCTCCACGAACGCGATGAGATTCATTCTCCATCGTATCCATTCAAGTATAATTATCATTTGATGATTTAAAAATGATGTTTAAGGACTTGATATCATTCTGGATATGAATAATATACAACCTATCCTTTACAAAAAGGTCTTACGTAACAAAACATATAAAAGAAAACAAGTAAGTTAACACCCGAAACAACGATAATACTAAGATATTATTATAAATCAATGTTAAAAGATCATATATGATATCATATTAATATATATGATTCTTGTATAATTTAATAACAATTATTTCACCATTATACAGGAGGTTAACCTACCCCAACCAAGGAAAAGTACAAGGTAAGTGTTATTTCACAATCTCTTCATTATCCGAGGTTGTTTATATGTAATAATCTACTGGGATCTCTTTATCATCCACATCCATGTTTCTTAAAAATGTATTTCAAAACATTTTTACTATTTACAAGAATATGGGTTAAAGTCATTTATACCCTTTTTTGACTTTTTATAAGAGGTTTATAAAGGAATCTTTCCGTCGTTTTCAAAACAAGGTCCTTTTTAACCTTTTCGACAGAATTGAGGTAAGAATGTTTTTTTTAACTTATACGGCGGGTGCGGTTATTTTACGCCGTTATAAAATCTTCAAAGCTTTCCTTACAAGCTTATAAGAATATTTTCAAAGAAAATGTTTTATTTTATATGGATCTTAAATGATTTCAAAATAAAAGAAGATATTTCTTTAAAAAGAATTTTGATTTCATCTACGTCAACATCCTTTGATGGATTTTAAGATTATTTGAAGTTGATTTATTATGATACAAAACTTCTATATTGTATTGAAGGTTTTGTGATATTTTTGACTATGGATGTGCTATTTTTATACCATTCATAGTTTATGGTGAAATTATTGACATTTCGTATGCTAGTTTTAATACGAATGTTTATGTTATGTTTAAACCTTTTCATATGGGAATGCATTGGACTTAATAAGTGACGAGTGGAGCCCGCTATAGCTCCTCGATGCATCGGTAGGTCTCATGAGACAAACTAGTGTCTTGGAACAAGGCCTTGACAAAATCTTATTTGTAGTCTTGGCACGAGGCCTTGGCTATGTGGTTATGATAGTCTGGCATTATGCATTCCAACATTATGAAAGTGGTTATTGATATTGCATGTGATTATTCGATTAGTAGAATATCCATGTGAATAAGTAAATGGCATTATTTCATTTTACTTTTGCCATACTATGTTGAAGTTCAATTTTAAAAGGCTTTTGTTTTAGTAATTCATTGCCTTAAATGTTTATGATTATTTTGAATGTTCCGCTATATTGTTATCCTTACTGGGCATTTGAGCTCACCCCTTTTCTATGTTTTATTTTTCCCAGGTAGTGAAGAAGTAAATTATGAATGACTTGCAGGGATATTATGAGGGGTTAATAGTGTGGATATGAAGACTTTGTTGTTGTAGTAGTTTTTCACTTTGAAATGTAATGTAAAACTTTATGATTATATCTAGTGTTTCCAAGGCTACTAAACCAATCGGTCTTTCGAGATTTGATCTTTCTTGTGATCATGCCAATGTTACGAAGTAATGCACCGACTCTGGGTAGCTGGGGTTGGGGCGTTACACTATATTGGATGATACACATATTCTTGACCCAAATTTTACAAATCCTTCCTCACCAATTTGGAACTCTAAGGATTTCCCATTTCTGATTGGTTCCACCTTTTTCTAAATTTCCACATTGTTCCTTAAAGAATCATTCATTTTATCTATAAGGGATGGTTTAGAAATCATTATTGAAAGGAAAGATGATGTAACATACTAAATAATTTTCAATTACATCCTTTACAAGTCTCAGAAGATTGGATAATTTTCAATTATCATCTTTGATAAACTCTCAGGATCTTTTATACTTAGAGAATTTTCCACTTTTTTTCTTTACTAGGATGATAGTGGATTGAGCAGTCATAATCATTAATAAATTATAACTTTCCTCACTAGAATATATTAACCTCCTTATATGTGAATATATATTTGAGGCTCTTATGCTCAATAAATATCTCACACTTATCCCACATAAATAATGTTTCCAAATTTTCAACATAATGATCACAACCGCCAACTCTAAATCAAGTATAGGACATTTTTCTCATGAAATTTCAGCTTCCTTGAGGCATAGAAAATTACTTTATCATTTTGAAATAGTACATAACCTAGTCCCTTCTTTAAAGAATCATTGTATTCAACAAAGAGTTACCCACTTGTCAGTAGTGTAAGTATCAATGAAATGATAAGCCTCTTTTTAAACTATATGGAGAAGATTTCACATTCATTGGTCTAGAAAAACTTTACTCCCTTCCAAGTCATTTTGGTTTGTGGATTTTACAAACAAGAGAAGTTACTCACAAATTTTTGGTAATACTCTACTAGTACAAGGAATCTACAGAACTCTGTCACAGATGTTGGACTGGGCCACTCCTCAATTGGATATGTTTTAGAATAGTCCATATTTTTTTTATGATAAAATTCCCTAAGAATGATATTTCATCCATCAAGAACTAAAATTTACTATACTTTTCATATATTTTTTACCATTTTAAAGTATTTATTATAGTATTAAAATGCTCCTCATCTTCCTACTTTCTCTTGGAGTATAAGAAAACATCATCTATAAATACTACCTATTTTTTTGAGGCAATATCTAAAGACTGTATTCATTAATTCCTTGGTAATTTATAGAGAATTAGTGATTCTGGAAGACATCACTATAAACTCATAGTGTTCACAACTTGTTTAACATGGGGTCTTGGGAATATCTTTCATCCTCACCTTTAATTGATAATATCTCGACCGAAGGTACACCTAAGAGAAATACTTGGCCTCATATAGTTGATTGAAAAATTAATCTATCTGTCATAGGTTATATTTTTTATTTATAATGTTTTTATTGATCTCTTGAAAATCAATGTATTGGAACATTGATCCATCCTTATTCTTGAAAAATAGGAATGGCGCTCCCCATGATGAAGCACATGATAATCTAAAGCCCTTATCCTGATTCTCTTGTAACTGATTCTTCAGTTCTTCCAACTCAATAGTATTTATTCTATAAGAATTATTTGATATGATAATAGATGTATGTATAATATCAACTGATAACTCAAAATCTCAATCAGGAGGAGGAATAGGTAATTCTTCAAGGAACAAATTAGTATAGTCCCTCATAGTGGGAATTTCTTCATGCATAATCCTATCCTTTGTCTCAATCATTTGAGCTAGATATGATTTCTAATATGAAATTAATATCCATAGTTGAGAGAATAATTCTAAAAAAGATTCACACTCCTTATTACACTTGTATATAATTTGAGGATACCTCGAGATGTAAAGAGTGATCTACATTTCTCAATTGTCAATGTTGGGTTTATATAGAGATATCTAAAACCTTACTAACATAGCATCGAACTCCACCAATGGAAGTAAGAAAAGATTTTTTAAGAGGTTCAATGCACAATTATTAACTAGGTAGGAGTTATATAATTTAGATGAAATAATTTACACATTTTTTTTTCTCATAGATTACTTAACCTTTATGTTTTTAGTTCATGATTGAATACTTCTACTAAACTTGCAAGATATTAAAGAGTATAGAACCAAAATCAAATAGTTTGTTCACTATTCTTGAATGAATAGCTAGTATACGTGTAACCACATAATTATTAGGATCCACCTTAGTAGTCATGATAGTATATTACCTTCCTTGATACCTAGGAGGTTTTTTGGTTGATTTCCTCTAACAACCCCTAGATTAGAGCATTAACTCACTTAATGATCATGTTCCATACAGTTGAAACACCACACTACTATCTGAGTTTTGAACTGAATCTCCCTTTCTACTTCTATATTATTAGTATTCTTCAAATCCCTTCAACCAAAATTAGCCTCATTCCCCTCTCTTCCACATATAAAGCATCTTCTATTCCCTTTATACAATTTCTAGGATGCTTCTTTCCATACTTTTGACATGTTGAATGTTGGGTTTTCTTTTCTTTATGGGATTTATATGTTGATCCTACCAAATTAAATTCCATTTTTCACATTTTATCCCCAGGAACACGAAACAACTGAGAGTCACTAATCTCTATTTCGACCTTAATGGCGCAAATAAAAATCTTCTCAGAATAATGAAAGTTTCAAATCATCAATTATGTTTGTGGAATCATATTTAATTCACTAAATAAATGATCCAACTTACTTTCAATGTCCCCAAAAAAAGGTATAGGCATATTGTGTAAGCCTTATAACATTTTCCTCATATTCCCGAATTGATTCATCTTCTTTTTTCTTCAGTCCAAGGAACTCCCCCTCCATTTTAAGATGGAGTGTTTGCAGAAAGTATTTTTTTAAAAATATTTTTCTATATACATACCAATACATGTAATCAATTTCATCTTTGTAATTTTGGTTTTTTGATCAGTTTCCACCACTGATCATCTTCCCCATCAAAATGATAGCCCACCAGAATAATTTTCTCTTCTTTTGAGCATTAAAGAAATGATAATATCTTCTTAATGGTGTTAATACATTATTCCATGATGAGGAGATAAAAATATGTAGTAAATATAGGAGGCATTTGTTACATAAAGTGTAATAACACATATTTATCTTTCTTATGAGGAGGGTTTTCAATAGGATTTAAATAATTATTAATAACTTAATCCACTTGAGACAGTACTTCCATGAAGTTACAGGCACATGTTCTCATCAGTTTTGGCATCTGATTTAGGAAATCATCAAATTTCCTTTCACATAGATTATTGGAACGAGTTTTCCTATTTCCCCCTATTAACTAAAAGAAGAGAAAAAAACAATTATGGTGCTTTAATACATATAAAATGAGTATAAAAAAGTCAACCATAAACATAGGAGGAATAACATATAAATGAAAATTATATCCTAACATATGAGTCTCTATGTTACAACATTGGTTATTCATGGTGATAGAATTATACCTAGGGTTCTTACTAATGTTTTTTCATCCTAGTCCCCAAAAATCACTAGAAAATGCTCAGATACCAACTACAGTAACCCAATCCTTTTATACCTATTGTTACATGATTTTTAAAATAATCACCCATTATATACAAACCAAGGATCGAAAAGTCTACTATCTTTGGAAGACTTGGTATATAATTAGAAAACATGAAACCAGAATAAAACACCTTTTTATTAATCTTCTATAATTAGCTTTTAACTTCCTTTGAAATCCAAAATATACTTAGGATAACCTGTGTAATACATAAACAAAAGGGATGTGCTAAAAATCCCACTAAGGGAATAAGATTTGAAATAAATCATAACACATTAGTTACATAGCCTAACATGATATTATAAATGGAATGGTTCATGAATAAACATATTTATACTTAACATATAGAATATGGAATCATATGATCGTCGAAATATAAAAATATGGAAGTAATATATAACATGAAATAAACATGATTCAAGGCTATGTAACAAGAATATATCAAAATGGTGGAAAAATTCCCATAATTAATTAGGTCTACTCCCTAATCCAAAACATAACATCTAATGATACTAAGAATTTCCCAATTAATTGGGGAACTATCAAGGTGAACCCATCGTAACATTTTTATTCTTATGGGTTCCACATAAAGAATCAAACATATGGAACAAACATAAGGGTAACCCCTAGAAATAAATGTGTATTTCAATCTTTTCATAAGGAAAAAACCAAAGGGTTTATCATAATTGTGTCCTTGAAATAATGGATTAAATAATTTTGGTGAAATAAAAAAATAAAAAAATAGATAATGAATAATGATTTCCAACTGAAGTGAATACATGAAAATTTTTGTTTGTGAAACTTTAGAACTAAGCCACATTAGTACTTTTAAAATGAAAATATTAAAGAGTGTTTATAGAGGATAAAGGAATAATTTTTATTAAAAACCTAAAAATTAAATAATTTAATTTTTCATGATAAAATGTGTGATTCTATAAAAATATAGGTGGATTAAAATATTTTATGGAGTGTACTTAAAAAAGGGTAAGAAACGGGCAAGTTCCATTTAATTGGTATTTCTTATCAAGAATAATTGAGAAGGGAACCTTATAAAACATGTATTTTCACATAAAAGAAAGTTTAATTGTGATATCTATACAATTTTGGAAAATATAAATTTAATAAATTATAATTATATAAGAGTAATGAAGAATCACATTGGGTAAAAGATAGATAAATAATAAACCAAAGGTAATTTAGTGGTTTGGAGAGATATCTTAACTTATATATGAATACATTCAGCACTTGCACTTAACATCATGGATAATCAAATTATATTCATTAATTACTTAATTAAAAAACTCTTATAAATTTAATTTATTTATTGTAATTTTATTAAGTTCATTTATGGTTGTTTCGATGATTTATAATGTTCAATTTTGTTGTTCCGGTAGCATTTGTTTTCATGGTTTAATTGTTGGTTTACTTGTGTATAATTATGGAAGTTGTTGTCAAATGGGAATAATTATCTAGAAGTGAAATTATATTGTATTAATTCAATTAAATAATTTTAAATGGTCTCATGCATCATTTTTTCTATATTATTATTATTTATTTGATAAAATGTCAATGATAAATATTCAGTTTATTTTGGTGGTTTTTAGATCATCCTGAACTAGTTTCATTTTATTTAATTTTGTTTCTATATATCGGTTCCAAAACATGAAAAAAGTTATAATATATATATTAAAATATTTTTTAAACTTAATAATTATTTTATGATCATCCTTGAAGGTGGTAATGGAAAATGAAAACTTGTCGTCCATGAAGGCGGTGAACTGACATATCACGGTTGATGTTTTCATTTTTTGAATAAAAGGATAATATAAGATATTTGATTATGTATATTATATTATCAAAATAAAATTCCAAAATATATATGAAACTAGAGTTATCATTATTCTTTGGATAGGGTAGGTGAGGAGATGATATGAATAGAAAAGAAATTAAAAAAGAACGATTGGGAATTTTACATCTTGAATGTCATCTCCTTTAGAAACTCTTTTAAGGAACTTTGATTTGGACTTTTATTGAGACATTAATATATTGGATGTGGGGAAGATACTTGATAATATAATTTAGAATAATATTGACAAGATATGAGGCTTAGAATGTGTGAGGAGAAGGGGTGGTGAGGGGTGGTATTTATACGAGGAAAGGTGGGTTTGTTATTATTATATTCATTTTTTTATTAATTTGGGTCAATAATATCAATATTGTTGATTAATAAGACTAAATATATTAAATATTTCATGAGGTTTAGAACCAATGTCCACATAGATAATTATTACATCATCCATGACTCAAATATTCATCTATTTAGCTTATACCATAAATGATTATATTTCACTCTTCACAAAAATATAAACTTTTTATAAAAAATACAAAAAATTCAGACTAAATTTTTTTAACATGTATATTTCAAAAATGGAATCCATGTTATGAAAGTAATATTCTAAATATGAAAATATTAATTTTTAAATAAAATCATCATCTATTCTCAAAATACTGATTTTAATATTATAATCGATTTTATGTCCCACTGAAAAATAAATAAAGTTATCCTAAAATTATATTAAAATTATAATTCAACATAATATTAATTTATTAATCTCTTCATGAAAATAAATATTCTTCTAAATCATTATATTAATTATAAAATTGTAAATAAATATTTATGTTTTATAGAAATACCAACACATAATTTATCATTTTTAAAACATTTATCTACTTATTCCATGATATAAATATATAATATTTTTATTTATAAGATACCTATATTTTATTTATAATTTCATAGGTGTGGTTACTTTTATAACGTCCATATTACTATTCCTAACTATCAGATTACTATTCAAATTCCCAGGTTATTATTCTAACAGTCAAGTTACTATTCCAATTGTATGGGATCAATAATTATATAAATACCTCTAATTTAAATCATTATTCATTCACTTATAGTTTCTATTAAGGTTTTATATATACTTTCATCTTGAAAATTAATATTATATTATTAAAATTATGTTTTATTTCTAAAACTTTGTTCATGAGTGTGGTTATTCTAATTGATCAGGAGGATACGAATTTTGTCATTCATATTATCTTATTTTCTATTAATTATCTAGCTATAATATTTAGAATTCTTACTGGTTTATTTTATTAAAAATTTATCATTATTTATTTAGGATAATAATGTTTTTATTGGGTTTTTTATGTGATGTATGTGTTTCAAGATATATGAAAGGAAATTCCGATGATAAAATTTTTGGTTGTTATAGTACTATTTATGGGTATGGTATAACATTGTGTATTGGATATGGATTTTTCATGTTGGAATCAAATCCCAAATTGGGTGATAATGTTTTAGTTGACCCTTAGAGGGTAGATATGTGTCTGAAGGACCCTAGAAGATGTAGTTATGGGTGGGATGAGACTATCAAGAAGCTCATTTTTTGGTATGTGAGTGATTGATATGTGTTAGGGGATGAGCCTAAAGTGATAAAATAATCATATGATGTGTGGGGATAGGTCATAAGGGACCATTTACCTAGAAATTAGTTGGTAAGCTTGTGAGATGGGTTTTGTGCCTTGATGTTGTTGTATGTATGTGTTGACTATATTCTTATTTTTTGTTATTTTTTATGTTAAGACTAATGGTTTAGACCACATCCTGAGTGATAGGGTGATGTAGGATGTATATCCTTTCCCAGAGTGAGAGGCTACTATAAGGGACTTCCCTAAATGACAGGGAATTATTCCACCTATTCTTGTGAGACCCTTCCCTTAGTAAGAGGGTAATGGTTAGGATTTCTATACCTAGTATGGTGTTTCCTTGAGTAATAGGTTATTGAAAGGGACCCCCCTGAGTGAGAGGGTATTATTATACTAGTCTACATTGATCCCCACCATATAGAAATGGTAGTGGATGGAACTTGGTATGATGTGTCTATGATTCAAGAAAAGGCCTACCATAAGTGAGAGGTTAGTGGCCATGACTTGGTGATACACACAACCCTATATCCTTACGTACGGGTTAAAAACTTGGTGGTAAAGCCTGCCCTACATCTTTGGATATGGTTTTAATTGTGTTAGAGGGTGCCTGTATTCATTATGGTCTGGATTTGAATTGGGTATGGTTAGATATCACAGTGGCCTGATTTGTACATAATGACCTTACTTTTTATGTGTATGTTAATTAAAAGTTATGTTTTTTGGGTTTTTTATTACACTAGAACGACTAAAATACTTATATATTTATTTCATATGAATCCATTTGATCACAACATCACTCAGTATTTTTGAGGCATTGGGGATTATTAATGGGTCATTGGACTAAACCCCAACCCGAGTAAATGGAATGGGTTTCTATGTATGTTCATTGACCTTCAATATTACTTATAGGGAATTGGTATCACTTGGAGCTGGACACCAGGTTTTTTGAGTTGGTTTTGGAGGCCAATGACTTTATTGGGACAACATGTGGTTATGATAGAGGCCAATTTACTTTTAGTTGTTTTTAGGACGTGTAATAGATAATATACCATCATTTTTGTATATATATGATTCCATGTTATCTTACTATAATCTATTTTTTTTGATACATCATGTAGATAGATTTACTACTAACTATTCAAGATCTTGGAGGTCTTGTTGGCTCCCTATTTTATGTCTCTAAGTATTTTGGGGCTGTTTGTTATGCGGATGGGTTATGATAATTTTGTTGGTTGATTTTCACATGACTTCCAAGATTTATTTTATAGAGAATATGCACCCCATGTCAATGATAAGACATTCCTACTAGTCTCTATCCTCTAGTGTATGAGGATGTGTTCTTAAGGTCACCTAGAGACCTCATGTAGGTGTTGTTTGGTTTATCCAGTGTCGGTTAGAGGTGTAGTTTACTTATTTTAAATTGATAGGTATATTAATTGCATATCGAACCGGTATTGGATCTATTGAAACCCAAGTCTTCGGGAACATATAGTATTGGTACTAGGCCTTATAGGGTGAGTGAGATATTGAGTTTGACTAATAATCCCATTATACGATAGATGAGTCTTGGTATGAGTTATAAGGCTATACTGAGAGCTAGTGATTTGTTCATGAATAATGATACTATTGTGTAAATGGGATTATACACATGCTAGTGGTTGGTGTTTTTTGACATGTTGCCTCATTGGAATCCAATATTAATTGGGGAAAATTATAATATAATTCATTTATTCTAGGATAACTTATATGTTTTTAGAGTAATATAGATTCAATGGGTTTATTTTATTGATTATGATTGGGCTTGTTTTCCCTCCATAGGGTAATGGTTTTCTGGACAGTTTGTTTTTTTGAAAATATTTTTTAAGAAGAAAACCCCTATTTTGAAAATAAAACTAATGTGATAGTATGAGTCCCATTGGAAATTATTTTATAATTAAATTTGAATTTAAATGGTCTATGGAGACGATAATTTTGAAATGATCTAGATTTTTTGGTTTTGAGAAAATAAAAGTGAAATGGTTTTAAATTTTTAATTTCAAAATATTTTTAGAAATTTCGATTTTTTTTGAAAAAAAACTATATAGGTTGGTGGATTGTTGTGTTTTTTTGGTGAAAACACTTGGGTGATAATTTTTTTTAATACAAGTGAGATTGTTGGTCTGTGTAAATGTTTTGAGTGGATTTTAGAAAAAAATATTTGTGTAAACTGGGTGTCTTGGTTTTGGTGTTTTATGGTTTGGAGTTACCCAAATGATTGAATTGTGTGTTCGACATGTATTCCATGTTATCTAGGAACGTGATTAGTTTGGTTAGTGGGTATGTACTTGGTTTGGTTTGATAATGGGAAAAAACAATTGGAACTTGGGTAAATCAGTTTACCTATTTTTTAGTTGTAGGATAATGGTGACCTGAGTGGTTGATTCATGTATTTGGATGGTTGTTTTGGAATATCCACTTATGGAAAGCCTTTGAATATATATATGGACATTTTTATTGAGCTTTTAGGTGTGAGTTTTGATAGTTTTGATTTTGGAACCTGTTGATTAGGTTTTTCATAGGAAATTCTTATGGTGAGGAGCATCATTGGGCTGAATCATCCTTTTGAAGTGGTGTTTTATAGTGGGGATCACTATAGAAATAGAGATGAAACAATTGTTTAGAATTAGGTGTTTGGGATTGCTAGGTGTGGTTGGGAACCGTCTTGGTGTCAGTGATCAGGGTTTCATGTTGGCACTCAAGTATTAGTTGGGTGATCACCTCAATTTATTATTCATGGTTATAGACAAGACATGGCTGGAAGAGGTTGTATATTGGGTTAAAGGAATTGGTGATTAAGATACTCCAATGGTGGGAAGCATCAAATTGATCATGGAAGTATGAACCTCATGTCAGATTGTGGGTGTAGTTGAACTGGTTGATGGATGGTTGATATAGTAAAGGGATTCTAGTGAGTTGATAGACATAGTTTGGTAATTTGGGTGTGGTGTCAGATGGATTCGGTGTGTTTGATACATACTCAAGATGGTGATAATGTAATATGAGATTTATTTAGATCTAGGTTGAGTTAGTGCTCATGTATGGAACATGTTGGATGGAAGGGTCAGATAGGAATCAAGATTGTAATTACATTGAGTGTCAGGTTAGAATTTGGTGTGTACATTGGGTCATTCTATGATGCCTCTACAGACTAAAGACTCATAAACAGGTGATTTGATAATGCAATGTTGCATCATTTGGTGTGGCCAATAATTTATTAGAGAATCTATAAATATGAGGACTAACTAGTGTTGATTCATGGAATTGGATGATGTGAAGTGGAAACGATGTCGGGATCATCGATTGGGATGTGGTTGAGGTGGTTAAACAATTATATCAGGATTTTTATAGAAAAAATCAATAAATGGGTTTAAAGTTAGAGTTATTTAGTGGATGTTTATTTGGATTTAAGAGATAGAACATACTTCTCTAGGAATAAATTAATTATTGGGGTTGGTCGGGATGGATGGTTGGGGGATACTCGATGCTTTATGATAATGGGAATCCTTATGATGGATAGTTTTTGATGTTCTGTATTGTAAGGGGTTGAGATATTCATATTAAATATGAATTTTTTGTCCTTTAGTAGGGTTCGTTCAGTGAATTAATAATTATATTGGAATCTTGAGTAATGAAATATCTCAAGAATATTTTTCTGGATGAGGATCAAAGCCTAGTTGGTTTATGGGTACTTGGATAGGCCTCGAAGAATGTAGGAGTGGCTTGGATAAAATGTTTCTATATTATAAGGTCACTTAATGGATTGTAGTTCACACCAAGATGTCCTATTATGGGGAATCACATTTCAGTGATGTGATACACCACAACATGATGGAGGTGGGAAGTATCTCCTCCCTACTTTGGAGTTCATCATGTCATGACCCTATGTTATCTATCCTATTTAAGGGTTCTCTTGGTAATTTTTTGTGCTTTTATTTGGAACCCCCTTTGGCTTCCTTGGTGTTTTCTAATAGAATTATATGAGATATCCCTCTTGTATCTCTATTTCTCCCTCATTTTTCTCCTTTTAAAATAGGTTTTTAGGTGTGTCTCTTCATGAGGAATAAAGGAAAAATAACTCCTTCTCTTCCCATTGTTCTTCTTCTTCATTTCCCACTGATTTTCAGTAAATAATATAGGGTTTTGAAGGGATGATTTCAATGGATCATGGTGATATTTTCTCTCTTGGTGTGGCTTTCATGTGTGGCTTTTAGAAGAAATCATGAAAGAAGGTATTTAAGATATTTATTCTCATTTTATTTGACGTATATTACCAGATTGATTTAGTTAGGTTTTTGGTAATTTTCAGAGAAACTACTCATTGATTCAGGTTTATAATTATGGATTTTATGTGGCTTAAGTCTGAGTAGATGTCATGAACCAACCTCCTCGGGCTATAAATTTGGTCATCTAATCCCATGGGTTGCTTGTAATACCTTGGTTTCCTTCCCATCAAAACATATGTTATTACCTGCAGAGATCACTTATCAGAATAATGATTGTTCCCATAGGAAAACATATTTTCTATCAGCATGTTTTCCCTCACTCATACACACCCTAGGAAACATCCTAGGAGTTCACCCATCATGGCACTACTCCATGATAAGCATACTTAACTATGGAGTTCTAATCAGGTCGGATCTAAAAAATAATGGAACACCTTTCTGACATGAGTAATAACATTTAGTATTTAAATCCTCACTTCTCATAAGGTGTTACACACTACCCCTCATTAAGTATCGAATAAATTATTGTGGATGCCACATATCAAACCTAGGAAATTCCATTACACTTATAAGTGGGAATTGGAACTAATTCCATTTTTAATAAATCAACCTCCCTCGGCAATGAACCTGGTCATCTGACCCCATGGTTCTCCTATAATACATTGGTTTACATCCCAGCACATCACAAGATATTATCCACATAGGTCACATATCAAACCAATGATTTTCCACATATTCCAACAAAACTTCTTTCAATGTGCTTTATCCTCACTCACACACACCTTGGGAAACTTCTCAATTGGTTACCCCTACTGACACTACTCCAAGCCCAACACACATAACTATATAGTTCTAATAATGTTGTATATTGAAAATAAATTTTAATCTTATTCACATGGGTAATAACATTTATACTTTTAAGAATCAATTTTCAATGGGGTTATAGAGAACGTTAGAAATGGACCATATTCCATTTCTTATGGTTTCGGTATCATGAGGTTTCCTAGTGCATTTAACATCAATTATATAGATTTGTGAATTTATTTTTAAATTTATTTTTATTAAATTTAAGGTTTTCATTGATGAGATGGGTTCTTATAGGCTTGTAAGAGGTCATCACGAACATGGGATTGATTATTGTATCACTAATTAAGGTAGGTGTCTAGGACCATATTAATTCCCTTATTCAATTTTTTATTTAATATTTTTTTTCATAAATATTATATTTTTATTCGTGTTTCATGACTTGTGTGATCTCACCCATAAATTTTTATGGGTACATGTCATCTTAATAGTTAATATGGACCACAAGGACTATTAAATAGTTTTATTGTTGAACCCTGTTTGAGTGAGTGTAGGTAGTCCTCTTTAAGGACTATTTGTAGGTTTTTGTAAGAACTTAATGAGCATGGTGATCCATTTTAAAATGTTCTTTTATAATTGTTTTTTACTTGACTGGTAATTTCAATAAAAAAAATGATGATTTCAAGAATGGTTTGAAATGGGGTATCAAAATGAATATGGGGTTTCTAAGAATTAATTGATGATTTTTTTCAAGTGACTAGAATAAGTAAGACATCATAATATTCCTTCTAAAATGGGTTTTAAAATATAATTTTGACTAGGTTATGAAGGAAAATATATAAGGTATTTTTTAGGTTATTTTTCCCTTTTTCCTTGAGTGGATAATCCCATATTTCTAAAATATGATTGCTTGATGTGCTCCTTATTGAAATTTCTTGGCATTTTATAATTTCACATTATTATACATGATTTTATGTGTTGGGTGAGGATGGTTTCATTTTGGTATCTAAGTTCATGTTAGGTGAGGATTTTTTATTTGACCCTTAAAGGGTGAAGATAGTTTTGAAGGACACTAAAAAGTACCCTTATAAGTGGGATGATAGTGCCAAGAGGCTTATCTTGTGGTATGTGTGTGAATGATACCAGTTAGGGGTTTATCCTGCATAATTAGATGGATTATTTGATTTTTATAGATTTGTATCAAGGTACTAATGTCGTGATAATGAGCTTGTGATTTTGTTTGGTTGTTTTTGTGCCTTGATATTTTTGTATGTGTGTGCTTCTTGTATGTGTACAACCACTTTTTATATGTTGAGACTGATAGTTGTGACCCTATCCTAAGTGAGAGGGAGATATAGGGTATTTATCCTTACCTTGAGTCATAGGGTACTAGCAGGGGCCTCCCTGAGTGATAGGGAATTGGTCCACCTGGGCTTGTGAGACCCTGCCATGAGTTTGAGGGTAGTGGTCAGGATCTTGAGGCCATGTACAAATTTGTCTTGAGTGAGAGGGTTTTTTTAGGTACCTCCCTAAGTGAGTGATTATTGGTCCATTTGTGTGAATTGATCCCTACCATAAAGATATGGTAGTGGGTGGAACTTGGTATGATGCAACTATGGTTCGAGACGAGTCCTACCCTAAGTGATAGGTCAGTGGTCAAGACTTTTGTTAGACACCTACCTTAAATATTTAGGTATGGGTTGAGGAATTTGTTGGACAAACTACCCTACATCATTGATCATGGGTAAGGATGTGGTAATATTTCACTCTCTTCCTTCCATAATGGAACTAAATTAGGTATGGTCAAGTGTTTTGGTGGACTAGTTAGCACACAATTACTTGACTTGTATGCTTATATATGAATTTTCAGTTAGGTTTTTTTGGGTTGTTGTGTTGAACAGGTATAAATTTACTCTTTATATATATATATATATTTGTGTTTTTGTGTGTGTTTTTGTGTGTGTGTGTGTGTGTCTATATATATCATCCATATTCACATGATCATAGTATCACTCAGTACTATTGATGAATTTGGGATTCCTACATGGTTGTTGTACTCACCCTAACCTATATATATAGCATGGGTTTTGATATATGTGGATTAATGTTTCCTTCTAGGTTATAGGTATCTCTTGGATATAGAAATTTGGTTCATTTAGTGGCTCTTGGAGGAAAGGACAACGATGAACATGTGATTTGGATTGGAGTCCAATTGACTTTTAGTTTTTCTTTAGCATGTTTATGGGATAGTGTGCTCTTGTTTTATTATATATGTGATTCCATTTTATTTTGTGTCATTTTTTTATTGATACATCACATGGATAGATTTACTAATTTCTATTTTGGAATCTAGGATATATATTGGATCCATGTTTTATGTCTAAAAGTATTATTGGGATATCTATTTTACAACTGATTTTGGATAAATTTTTAGTAGATCCATGAAGGAGCCCCAAGATTAATTTTAGAGGTAATATTATCACCATGACTGTGTTGGGTCCTCACTACTACTTAGTAGGCTTTGGTATATGAAGATGAATTCCTGACGTCACGTAGTGACCTTTCTCAGTTTCCTTTTAGGTGATCTGGGCTAGAGTTACAGTTTAGTGGATAACATAGTTAGAAACTCTAAATATTAGGATAAATGTGGAATAGAGTTGAGGGAATCTATTTGAGTTAATAAAATTGTCTAGGAAACCTTAACAGTTATGATGTTAGAGTAATAGAGTTAGGTTAATCCAAAAAACCACTCAGGTGTCATTCAAGTGATTTGGGTTAAGGAGTTATATGGTGTGGATAACTCTTTATCCAACTCCATTATATGGATTCACTCAAATATATTCCTCCGTTATCCTAACCGTTATAGTTTTTTAAATAAGTATACCCTAAATCTCACATCAAATATAACTATCTAATGTTTAGGGTCTCCTATAATCTTCTTACATTACACACAATTCATAGGAACATAATAGCTTGAGTCTCCCATATTGAATGATCAAGTTCTTGGTAAGTTTTTTACTTATAAAGATTCTAATAAATTTTAATTTATATGTATTTTTAATCCCAAAATCTTATTTAATATATTTATTTTACATGTATTCATGATTCTAATGATTTATTTTTTAATCTTATTCCATCCAACAAATAAATATGTTCAAGAGAAAATGATGTGTGACTCTTTATACAACTCATATCTGGTGTTACTAATGAAAATTAAAATCCAACTATATTTAGGCATATTCAAATGCATAACATGATAAAGGTATATGAAAAACTTTTATATAAATGCTTAGAATCATAGGAAACTCATAATCCCCACAAAATCAATCATGGAGTTATAGGTATCCAATCACCACTTTTTTTTGACATTGCCTAAGATCTAAGAACAGTGAGTAGTCCAACCCAAATTCCCTCTACCCATGGTTTTTTTACAAAAAAGAATTCTCAATTCCATCACAAAAATAATACCTAATATATTTAAACTATAATAAAATTCTTAATTAAAGTTCACATCCTAGTACAATCCAAATTCAATGTAAAAGAAAATTAAATCAATTATCATACCTATAATGTAAATCATTAGAAGAATATATGATAATTTATAGAAGAAGTTTAACACTTTAAACTATAGAATACTTCCATTCATAATATAAACAATTTATATATATGAATAATGATGGAAATAACACTAAATAAATAAAAATTATAAATTTAGACATGGGATATGAATTTATAAAAAAATCATAAAGAAACCAATTATAAATACTTTATAATTTAGTCATTTATTATATATATTCTATAATTAAATAAATATAAACACAACACTTTATATTCCTAATCAATTTTGTTAAAAAATTAAACAATATAAATTTAATTTTCTTAAAATTATTTAATAGTTGATCATATTAATTGATTAAAACTCTTTTTTTTTATGGTTTATATAATTTTATTAAACAATGTCCCATAATTTGAATATTTAAAATTTCATAATTCAATATAAAATCCTTTATATTTTCCTTATTTTTTAATTTATGAACACTTTATAAATTCCCTAATTTTTTTAATAAGGACTTTGAATGATGTGAATTTTGGGTGTTGTGTGGTCAGTTTACCCATAGTACCCTGGGTTTGGTTGTGGGTGTAGGTCGGTAGATGAATGTATGGGTTCTCACATAACCCCAAAAGTGATTTGTTTTAAAATTTCAAAAAAAAGATCATTGAGAGTTGAAAATTCAAATTCAAAAATGAAAAAAATAAAAAAAAATATTTTTATATAATATTTTCTGATATATGTTATATCATAAGATGAAATTTGGTTCAAATATAATATTGAAACTTACAATTATTGTATCATGGCCAGTGATAGATAGTCCAGAAATATTAGTCATATTTTATGATATGTCTATATAATAAATCATGGTCTAGTGTAAAAGGATTTCATATTTAATAACATGAATCTATATCATAAAGACGATAGGATTTTCTATTTTTATCACATGAAATGGTGTTAAATGACACCATTATAAGCTATGGTCATCCATATTGTACTTTACGATATATTGAATACCAAATAAATTACATTGTTTCACCACCTATGATATCTTATATCATATAGTGATAACATATCACTACTTACGATATTCAATGTCATATGAAATTACACATAAAAAATCTATATCATATTTAATGATATATAATATGATATCTATTTTATTCTTTTAAAAAATGGTTTATTGAATCATTTAAAGATTGAAAAGGATCAGATACCACTGATTAGTTTCTAAGAATCAAATAAAACTTATTATAATAGTGGAATACATAAAAAAGATAAAGAACTATATATCACGATGTTATGAAAATGAAACCATGTATAAAATACATAAAGATCATGTGTCTACCTTACACCAAAGATGGTTTCTCCTCCTATCATCTAGCATATTCCTGATGAATAACACTAATAAATTTTGAAATTAATTCTCCCTATATAGTGTAATCATGGTTTGACCTATATCACCAAACAATTGGTTGGGTTCCTATTTATTCTATATTATAATAGTACCAATCAAAGTAATGTAAGAAAGATAAATACATCTTTTAATGGTAGGATAACCCATAGTATTAAACCAAATTTTCCATAGCCTTAAGACTAATTATATAGGCCTTGGGAATGCTCCTTGAGAAACCATGAATTTACTCAAATGTTAAGAAAATTTTTAGTACTGATACTATTACAAAACTGATAAACTCTTATCTAATCATGATAAACATTTAAACACTCCTTTAATTCTCCAAAACATTTTCCCACATAAAATGTATTTGTTTAATATTAGCTTACATGGAGGAGAAACTGAATGTTAACACATAAAATTAAACTACCATAAAAAATCATAAGCAATTATATCACTCATATAAGATGATTCATCTTGTCATAATGATTGTGACATGTCTTTATGATATAACCATATCGTATAATACGATACTCATAGGGAGTGAAATAATTTATTGGTCTCTATGGATTGAGAAAATCTTTCTCCGTGTAGAATAATACATTAGAAACCAGAAATTCTCAAGATCACAGAGCTATGAATATTGAAACTATGTATAATATAAATCTAGAATATATACCTTTCACTAACATTGGTTGATCCTTCTTCATAAAAAATAGTGGTAGATAAAGATCACAAAGAAACTTCAAAAATACTATCTCGTTAAATGAGTATTCATAGGCTGAATTGAATCACCCAACTATTTTGGAAATTCCCATCTTTCCACCCTAATATTCTAGTATCTCAAGTATAAAGGGAAGGTGGAAGAAGGGAGGTATAAAATAATCACAGAGAATCATATAAGGTCTCACCTCCCAATCCTAATTGTTTTGGATGATTGATATTGTCCTTGGGGACACTCCTCAATCTTCTATATCATTTACTCATAGGTTACATCAAGTATGAGTAATTATTAAATTATAAATAGTTCATAACCCTTTATCAATTCAATTAACATTTAAGTGCACTCAGTTATTTATATGATTCATCTATTAATGATAGCTTACATGGATGTCAATTAAAATGTTAACACTTAACATTAGACTAATCAATGAATCATGGATTACCTATTAGATCATATAATATGATTCTTAAAATAATAATAACTATGATTATGGTCATATGATATATCCACTTAATATAATAATATAGGCTATATAGTGGAATAATTTATCTAAATCATGCCATATAATATACCATGGTTCATGAATGTGATAACATATGACATTCACATGTCATCATGTATGATATATCTATGATAAACCATATATATATAGGGATTTGAGATATAGTTGTCTCAATTTTCACCTAGTGTGCTCTCTTGATCTCATTTCCATTCCTTATAAGGTCTCGACCCCTCATGAAAGTGTGGCCACTCATGGAATCTTGTTTTAAACTTTTCTCATTACTCATGATGTTGTTCCTCCTCCATCCGCTTTTATTTTTAGTGTTTAATTGGTTCCCTCCACCTCTACCTCCATTCCATGATCCATGAATGTTTCATTACTTTTATCATGACTTCAAAGCCTGATTCATTTATTTCATCACCTATCAACACTTTTCATAATCTCCTCCCTAGTTTTTTGGAAATATATAGGTGGAGGATACCATGTTAAGTTGTCTCATGGGATGTCCCCAGGGGTCCCCTTAGGATTTAGTGGTGATACTTCCAGCCTAATGTGGCATTGGACTACTTCCCTAACCCAATAGGCATCATATGCCTTAGATACTATTGTTTCTAGTGGTATAGTATTATTTTTTGGTTCATTTTGTTCATGTTATCTTGGGTTCTTATTTTGATGTTGTAAAAAATTTTGGCCTCCCCTATTTTTTTACACGTTTTAGTTGGGGATTAGGGAAGGTACCTTCCATTTAAGGTTTGGATAATTCGATTACATTCTTGTTGATATAATTCGATATTTGGTTTTCTGGTGAAGCCAGTTTCATAAAGGATTCTTCTTGGTGCATCTTATTTTTATTGGTTATTTTTGTATCATAGTTCATTTTTTGTTCATAAGTGATATCAAATTGTAATAAGGAGAGAAGTTGAGCAGTGCTTAGTGCTTCATTTTGATATTTGATGGGTTGCAGATGATTAGAGGGGTGTAACAGTGTCATCAATATTGATGGGTGGTGCTCTTGTGGCATGGAATAGTGGGGTCCTGAGGTAGTAATGTGGGAATTTAAGGTCTGAATATTGTCACCTCAGCCTCAATGATACCCACCTATCTCACTCGACACATTCCATTGTTACCTATTGGTTCATTTTGATTTTTTTTTGAAATTTTGGAAATTATTTTGGATTTGATATGTGGTTCCAATATTTATTAGTTTTCTTGGTATTGTATGTATCGATTCCCCTAAACCACACTCAAAAAAGTATATTTCTAAAAAATATATGCATTGGATGATATGTATAGATTTGGGAAATATCAATTTCAATCTCCAACTTATAATAAATCTTGATAGACTTATATTCATTTCACCTTCCAAGTCCAAAAACCCTTTTGGATTTTTCCAAAAAACTTTTGGAAAGTTATCATCAAATTCACCATGTATCATATCATATTTAATACCTTGTGAATAATCATCCAAAACTCATTTTATATAAACTCTTAAACACTTTTTGATTATCTCTATGAGTTCCATAAAACTCAATCCACATTCATTCCAACAAAGAGGGTGAGCCCACAAGCCTTTTTAGAGTTGAAAATATATATAAATTCCAAATTTCATAAATATAAGAAAATTGTAGCCTCTAAAAAGAATCGATGTTACTCAAGCTATAAAAGTATCTCGAATGATCTCCATCAAAGAGATGTATCTATACAAATGTTCCAAAAAGTTTTATCTTATACAAGAATGAATTTTTATATGATCTATTTATCTAAGACATCAAGTAACCATATGATATGAAGTTTGTAGACATTTTATAGCTACTCATGTGTTTTTATTCTCTAGTTATATACTAAAAAAGTTCATGAATACATAAAATGACATTCATGTAAGTTGATGAGAACATCACCTGACCCTCAAACAAATAAGTGAGCACATTTTATGTATTATCTTGGCAGAGTCATACACTCCTTCAATATATATAAATTGAGACCTCATATTTCATAATAATCCTACAAGAGGACAAATCTCATATTATTTAAGTCTTAATAGATGACATTATCAAAATCATACCAACGACCACTGATTACTTAATCCTCAAGCCTTGTATAAGAAAGTTATCGAAGTATGAAGGTTCCCATAATAGATATATTTCCAACCTCATAAGTTAAGGAAATATAAATACAAAATATACACCCCTTTTATTCCAAATATACGGTGTATAAAACTCCACATAGTATACTTGGAGGTTCATTCAATGAAAAAACCCAGTTTTTGTCCAGTGAGCATATTTTGTTTCTCTATATACAATCCTACCATAACATGAATCAAAACACCATGTACACACCTTGGCTAGTGGTAAATCATTTTCGGAACGCAAATCCATCTTATTTTAGTCCAAGGGATTTTCACAAGTATTAAGTATACATATAAAACATATAGGAGGCCTTGTCTTAATGTACTAGTACACAACACCACCTCCATGGAAACCAAAACAAAATAAGATAACAATAAATGAACCAATAACTAGAGAACTTCAATGTATGAATAAGCCTATAATGATCTTGAATAGTGAACTTGTAAATGTCTGTAATAAAAATGGATGAATATAAAACCATAAATAAGAAATAAGTCCAACCTAACAACTATAATGAATAAAAAACTTTCATCTAAAATCCTTAAAATCTCTTCCATCTTTATTCGCCACTAATAAGAACTTTTATACACCACCCACACCTAGTCCTCCGAGATCTCCTTTAAACTACCTCTCATCTTCAAAAGACATGATACATGTGGGAAATATTCACATACAAGGGTGACTACATACATACCTTATAGGACTCTCCCAAAACACAAAATAAATAAAGCATCAAGGAGATTCATAAGAAGAATACAAGTAATTAAAGGAGATCTCATCCTTTATATCCAGTTGTAGATGAAAGTATACTCACAACTCCATACATATATAGATCCCATAGTAAAATACTAACAAAATCTCCCCTAATATTTATTAGTTGACCCATGCCTCACTAATAGTTCTAGAAAACTCAAGTGCATACCAACCCTTGTGGAGGACCCACATCCAGACTCATCTCATAGATAGGGGCCAATGACTCTACATATAGAGGATCCATTCACCTTGTATATATCAGGGGAAAAATTATATTTTTATTTAGAAAGTGGGGGAAACACACCTCATTTGATAACACCTCGATTGAGGGGGTATCAACCCTAGTATAACTCTAAAGATGACACCTGAATCTTATTGTCTTCCATCTGATACTAAAAGGAAATTCTCTTCTTGTACTCTCTATCACCAAATATTGAATATTGAAGAATAATCCACCATAATGTTTTACATTAAAAAAAATTGTAATGGGATACTTGGATAACCAAAAAATCCAAAACAAGGATATATTATTGGATGGTGACTTTGGGATAAGTACATGGCGAGTTGCATAGATGTGTATCCACAGGTAGTAGCGTAACTATTTATTCATGCCTCAAATGTAATATAGAAAACAAAAAAAAAATAGCATATAGGATACATCACAAAATGTATAGATATAATACAGGGACTCATTGTATACCTAGGAGAGTACTTGAGAGTACTTCCTGAGACACCAAGTCATGTTTCATCATTAGTACATGGTGTGTGTTTTAGACCCACATGGGGTGTTTATACAAATGTCTTCCTATGTGGATACTCCCGAAACACACCAAGAATATAGATAATGGTGTATCGTGTGTAGTCTAATATCACATGTTTTGTGATATTTAATCCACATAGATACCATATTCATTGTATCCTTGACTTACTTTGTCTGTGTTCTTTAAAACTACACGTTGTATTGTCAGAATTTTTTCAAAATGTGATAATTTATATTCTAAACCTCAACCACCACATCCACTACATATCTAGTTGAAACAATCACAATATGATTTAACAATAGTAAAATCCCCATTGGAATTTTAATCTTGGCCACCATCCACCGATACAATGCTCTCCATAAAAGTTCCATCATTAGAACCCCCCTATTTTGAAATAATAACCATGAGAACATTTTTTATTGAAACACATCATATAATGATCCTCCATGATCCAATATTTCAAACATCAGTTTCAATTCAACAAGTTCATTTCTAGGTTATATCTCAAATCAAACTGCACTACTATTTGTAAAATCATCATCTAATTCATGGTGGGTAATGGAAGTACAAATAATGAGTGGGATAAATCCAAAAAAAAAATGAAAATTCATAATGGCTGATTAGATCTCAGATATTTATCATGGATGTGGAAAATAAAGAATTTTATAAAAAACATGTGTGCAAGAATGAATAATATAAAATCCCATATCATTTATACACTTTAATTCATGATCTTCTATAGAAGATACACATAATTTAATCCCAAATAATTGAGATGCCTAGTGTCTTTGGGTAATCAAATACATATCAAAATAACTTGAAATATGGATATAATTAAATTATTTAAAAACTCTATAACACTCCCTTATAATTGCATTCATCATCTAAAACTACATGGGAAAACCTGAGGTTGTACATAAAAAAGGGATGAGATATAAAGATGGATAAGAGAATAAGAAATAAATAGTATAATGTAAATAAGTATATGTGAGTCAAGGGGAATAACATGGTTCTATAAAGGTGATAATCATAATCATGAATATAGAAACAAGATATAGGATGATAACATCAAGGAATCATATGAATGCATCAACAACATAAAACATGACATCATATACATAAGGCATGGATAACTATCGAGACATCATAACATAGTGTGATAAAGATAACCGTCAATGCACCATACATGGTAAATCATGAGAAAAAAACATTACCAATTTCATTGGATGGATATATAAATTTTTTCCACCAATCATGTTCACATCATCTACTAGCATTTATGTGACATATATCTAATATAAAATAAGAACATCTTTGAACAACTTTAATCATGCAATTAAAGGGTATGGGGTAAATAAAAAAATGTCATAAATCAAGTATGGATAGTTACTTATTTGTTAATTTAGTTGATTGGAAATGGGGATGGGTATTAAAAACACAAAAATTTCACATAGAAAATGACAGGATATTTTCAGTAGTATAATAAGTATACATAAAGGTTCATGGAATGCTTTAGTGAGAGTAAAAGTTGGTCTCTCATTACTTGGGAATCATAAAAATAGTAAATAGATGTTTTAAAACACATTGAAACATGAAAAATTATAAATAATAATTATTCATGAAAAGAAAGTTCTTGAATAAAAAGGAAGAGGGAGAGAATCCCTTACTTGAGAGGATGCTTATAAAAAATTTAGAGGGGCTTTTTAAGAGATTGGTAACACCTTGGGAAGGATCTAGATAGAGGGAGGTAGAGGAAATTTTTGCTTGATGGGTTTTGAGTGAAGGTGAATGGGATGTTTGGTGTTTGTTTATAGAAAAATATAGGGTAATTTTTTATTAATTTCTAAATTTAGGTTTTGGAATCCATGTAATAAAAAAATCAAAACCAAAAACATTACCATGGTTTTTTCCCATGATTTCATCCAAATAGGAGTGGTTTTTAATATTTTATTAGTTTAAGAACTGAAATAACCAAAATAGTACTGCCCATGATGCGGATATTTGTCATATTCATAAAGAATGGTTTTTAAAACCATAATATATAATATTGGTTTTTTAGGATATATTATAATTGTTTAAAATTAATAATATAACTATAAAAACAAATTATTTAAAATTTGAAATATATTTTTGTTCATGGAATCATTTTATGGTATTTATTACAACACTTTTAATTTATCATGAGGTCATAATGCATACCATAAATTTGTATAGAATTTTATTTTCCCCAAAAAATTGATTGTCTCAAAAAAATATTAAAAAATCACCATTAGAAGATGTGAATGTGTTTCTTTCAAAAATAATATTTACTTTACCACAAAATTTTATAAATATTATAATTTACACTTTTAAAAAATCCTTATTTACTCAAAAAGACTAGTTTTTATGATACTAACAACTTTCAGAACCTTAAAAAATTACATTAGGATTCATTAAATTATATAATAATTTTTATGTATATAAATGTTATTTAATAAGAATATTACGTAAAGATAAAATTTATTAAAAATTTATTGAATTTATCAAAAGGAGTGTTTTAATTGAAACAATGTATTTCCCAAAAATAAATTTTTTGTTTCTTTATAAAAAAATCTCATTTCTATCAAACTTGTTATATAATCATGTGTGTATATATAAATTAGTATTAGAAAGGGGTCAATATAATAATTTTTTTTAAAAAAATATATCATTTCATACAACTAGGTTCTAGATACCTAGCCCCTTATTACCCCATTATTCAACCTAAGGGTAAGGTGTGTGATGGAAGTACTTGATATGCCTCTTGTAGTGTGGTGAAAAAGATACAATATTTTTCTATTGAAAAATTATGGCTGACCAAGTTTTTCTAATTCGAGGAGCTTTATAGTTGATAAAACACTATCCATAATTAACTTTTTTATTTTTATTTTTTTATTTTTTTATTTTAGTAAAATAAATAAAGATTAGATGATAATATGAATGAAAAAACAAAACTAAACATGTTTATGTAATGAAAAACAATGAATGATGGTTAGAGCAGAAAGTAAATCCTCCTAAGAGATCCATCCAAAGAGAACCTTCATTGTCATGATTTTTTTCTTCTTAATATATATTCTCCATCATATGTGTGAAAATATTTTTATAACCAGGTGGTGAATATAAAATCCACTCATCAATCACTACGTAAATCGATACCTCTTAAATTTAGGGACAACGGTTATATAGTAAGAATAGAACCCTTATATATTTGTGGTGAGGATTGTATTCACTGAAAACCATCCTAAAATTAACATAAAGTAGATATTAAAAAAGGAATTGGGTAAAAAAATGGATTACTCCCTTAGGATATTCCTTAGATCAATTACACGTCATCATAATTATAAGAGATCAGGATGGGGAGAGAGAGAGAAAGTGTGTCTGTGTGTGTGTAGAATGAAATAAATTTTATTAAAAATGAATAAGAGATATAGAAGAAATATAATAAATAAAACATAGAAAGATCAAATCTACATAGCAACATCCTAATTTCTCAGTAAAGTAGTTGATTCCCCTAACAACATCATGGTCTCTATATTTATGGGAATTTACATCCAAAGGTTTGACCATTTGAATCTCTAAAATACATCCTTTGAATCTAATTCATAATTTCATCATCTTTGAATTAGTAAAAGATTTTCCTTTAAATCCTTTTTAATATCTCCTTTTAAATTACTATTAATGAGAGATAACACGTATTTGAATTAACCATATTTTTTTATATTTATCCTTTTCCATACCTCAATTAAATTTTCTTTAATCCTCCATTTAAAATAGATTACAAGTGGCGTCTGACTTAGCACTATCCTTGGATTTCATTTGCATGTAAAATAATTGAGGAGGCCTAGCCAGAGTTTCCACTTCAGTGAGTAAACCCTAGCTCATATGTCTCTATATTGAAAATGTTTTCATAAATTTATCAATGGTGTAGTTAGGTGTTTCATTCCTGTACTTGTTCATTAATACATGCTAATAATAGAATCACTACTACAAAAATGGGTCTATCAAGCACTAGAGTTTTAATAGCGCTTGCTAAAAGAACTATTAAAGACCCCTTTTTCAATGCTAAACAAACATTTAAATGGGGGTCTTTAACATCGCTTTTTTATTGTTGTTGAAGGGGGTCCTTAATAGGGATAAAAAGTGCTGATAAAGGCCCCCCTTTTATCCTCACTTTGTGGAAAGCGCTGATAAAGACACCCCTTTAGCAGTGCTAGTAAGAAAGTGCTGATAAAGGTTGTATTTCAAAAAACATATTTAAATAAAGATAATGTATTGATATATAAATATATTAATATAGACATAAATATAATATATATATTTTAAAAATGTTTTAAATAATGGTAAACAAATATTTACACTTAATATATAAGATATTAAGAGAAAAAATAATATAAAATAATTAAAAAATATTGGTAATCGATAATTTGATTTTAATATTTGAGTAATTGTTATTTAATAGAAATTTGAAGTTAAAAAATAAAATAAATTAACAAAAGATCTAAAATATGTTGAAAATAGAACTTGAACTTCAAATGACTATAACTTTTTATTCAGGTGTCTATTTGGGCTCTAACACATATCAAATTGAATCTTGTGAGGAGATCTATGACATGCTAACTGAGGGGAACTTTGCCAGTATTTGTTCTAGGTAAAAAAGAAGCCTATAAGGCCTCCAAAACTGGTTTTCAGTCGAGGTACCTATATTTTTTTAACATTCGATGGATTTTTAGCCTCATTTAAGGGGATATTGGTGGGGACTGAAATTATTCCCATGCCTTACATTCATGTTGATATTTTCATTTTGAAATTTTAACATTTTTCATAATTTTGAATTATTTATAATTAAATATATGCATATTTACCAATTCTTACTTATAATAAATCACTTATATAAATACATATATTAGCTTATTTATGTAAAAATTTATTTTTCAATATACCAGATAATTGTTTACTTTTCATTTTATTTAAAGTAAAAATTATCCACTTAATTTACCTAAAAAATGAAATAATATGTATATATAATTTTTATATATACATATGTGTCTGTATTAATAAATATATTTATATTTACATATTTATATTTATATATTTATATTCTTATATATATATATATTCTAATATATATAAATGAATTTTAATATATAATATATTTACGTAAAGATAATTTAATATATATATATATATATATCACACATTTAAAAATATGTACAAATAAATAGAAATGTCATTAAATATATAATAAAACACACAAGGCATAGTAGTAAAGACTATTCAGTCACATTAGGGTGGTCTTGGGATCAAATATAGGTGTGCCTAGGTATATGGGGCAGCCTTCAAGTTCTGAGAAAGGTTTGGGCTATGTGATGGAGGTTGGGTAGTGGATAGCACTGAGAAAGTGGTATCAGGGGTGCATAAGAAATTAATTAATTTTTTTCATATTTTTAAGGATGATATTTTAGCGCTGTTAAAATCCAACTTATAACAGTGATTTTTTAAGCCCTGTTATAAACCCCCTCCCACCTTTTAACATCACTTGTAATATCAATTCTTTCTAAGCTCTGATAAAACCCTATGATTAGTGCTTTTAAATACCTCTCTTTTAATAATGAATGCAACATATTCAATAAGCCTTTTATAATAGATAAATGGAGGTTTTGGTACTTTAATTGGTGAAATGGAGTTAAACTAGAGTAATCACAGTGATGGTAATGGAGTTCTATGGAAGATTTCATAACAGAAACATGAAGTGAAAAAATAGGGAGTTAGTAGTATCAATGTCAACAGAAGGCACATGAGCCTCAGTCTAGTTGGTGAGGACTCTTAATGTTCATCCATGAGAACCATGATCAAATCCAGGTGGAGATATATTTTAGGGTTACTATAGAGGTATTGTAGTATTATTTTAGAAAGCACTATAGCATGTACTATAGCAGTTCTTGTTCGGTACTGTAGCAGCTAGAACTATTCATCTGATTTGGACTTTGGGCCACTGGTTTAGTCCTCTGAGTCCTTAAGGCTTTCTTTCCACCCAAGGCCTTTGGTCCAGTAAGGTTTTAGGTCCACTTCAAGGTTTTCGGGCCACCTCGCGGCCTTCAGGCCACTTGAAGTGTATGTGCAGACTCCACCAGAAATAGGTTATAGATGAGGATTCAGAGTAGGCACATTCACCAGAGCAGGGTTAGCTGGATTTGGAAGAATGAGAGGGTATGTAAATTTCTATTTATACCAGGCCTGTGTACCTCTTCAAAATATAGCTATCGGACCAGTCATGCAAAGGCAGAGAGATTCATAATGATATTAAAACTTAAGAGGGGTTGTTCAAAGTAGTGTCTAGGATAATTCTATCTTTCTTTCCCTAAGATATTCGGGTCATTTATTATTCCTCTAAGCCCATGGGACTTATACGGGATCCCCCTCAACTGTTAAAAGAGGTATTATCCAGAAATAAATAAAAATATAAGGCCTTATGGGTATTCGGGTAAATTCCAGTGGAAGTATTTTTGTGACATTAAAGAATAATGGAAGCAATCCAGGTGGTGGTGGTGGCATGCAGTGTAAGGGTTGGTGTCCTGAGAATCAACTGTTTTGTACCTTGATTACATGAATGTTCACTTATTATATATTGTTCATTGTTCTGCATGACTATAATATAATTATGTCCTGGAATATTTGTTGCATTAATAAGGTCATGGAAGATCCCCACTATGATGAAAACCTTGAAATGCTATAACAATATTCTTAAATAAAGTTCTGCAGTTAGATGACATACTATGATAGGACACATAGTATACATACCGTCAAGTGCGAGTACTCTTAAGAAGACGAGACTCTCTCCCATGGAGTTCGCACTTGGTAATCTCCAAGATAGAAGATTATGAGAACATACCCGCCAGTAGTAATTCTGCATGTCTTGGTGTCATCAGACATTACTATATGCGAGCATGTGTAATGGTCCTTAGACTGTAATATTATCATTAACTCATGTCATGACTCATGCACTTAGATTCACTAACAAAAACCGTCATGCAGACAGTTGGCGGGAAGTAGGGTACGTTGGGTGCGTCACGAGTGACATGTTGTTAATGGATAAGTCGGGGAAGGATTTGTCCCTTCCATTTATGGAAGTTGATATCTCATCCCTTTGATTGAAATATAACTATCGCATGAAATTCCATGGCCATGGTGTAAACAACAAGTTTATTTCAGGTAGTCAAAGAATGACGGATCAAGAATATAGGTTTATGACACTTCCATGAAACCTGCTTGATGAGATATTGAGACAAAGGGATTAAATTACACAGTAAGCATTCGTATGTGGTAATACATCAATGTGGCATCAACTTCTTTATCTTGGGTGCCTTGACCCGTTGCTAGACAGTAATCTTGGACTTTAGGCAAGACCACCTAATGCCAACGAGAAAGAGGCCTAGAGGGTCACACACTAAGTGTATCCAAGTATCTCAAGTTGAATAAATATTATTCCCATACGTGGTTTAATAATTATTCAAGGAAGCCTAAGTTGTTTTAAATGATAGAGGAAAAATAAGATAAAACAAGTACACGCCATGTATTATTAAATGTACACACCGTGTAGTTTTCATTTTGGAAAGGAAATGAATAAATGAAAACAAGATATACACACCATGTACATTTAATGTACACACCATGTAGTTTTCAATGAAAAACAAGTACATGCCATGTATTTATTATTACATGCCGTGTAGTTTTTCCAGTTAGGATTTTGAGGATATAATATCTTTTTATTAAATGATATTTATTATAATCAGCGTGAGCGCATGTCAAGGAATTAATTATTCGACATGGGGGTTTTCAATAAGAGTTAATGAAATAAATGAAATGCGTAACATGTTTATTTATTATCATAACTCTAAAACCTCAAAATCGATTATAAATATCCTCACAACCCCAAATATTTTCCTACACAAGAAAATCGTTGTGCACAACAACTCTGGAGAATTCTTTCAAGGCTGAAAGAAACTCTTCCTCCAAGAATGCTCTCAAGACCGAGAGAGATCCTCTTCCCTCGGATCAAGACAATCTAAGGCGGACAACGCAAGCAAAGGTTTCTCCATGCTAGCACTCAGAGACTCCTTTGGCGACGTCCTGAGATACGAGGTACACGTGTGGATCACCGCAAGAGGAAGTCTACACTTGGCTTCTGCGACGCAACGACGAATCACACCGGAACGTGATCAAGAACATCAACGAAGAAAGAACACCCAAAAGATATTTATTTTAAATTGATTAAATTAATTATAATCAACCTGTAACAATCCTACTTTGTGGTTCTGGGACTTTTCTTTTCTTTGTCCATTTCTAAGATTCGATCCGTGGAGACTGGTGTTTATCGTCGTATTGATCGCGGATTGAACATTGTTAATGAAAAAAATCCAAGTGGGCACATCCACCCACGCGCTTCCGCTATGCTCGGAACCTCCAAATGGTATCAAAGGAAGGTTATAACATTGATTATAGTTATTTAATTTTCATTTATAATTTACGCATTTATTTTTAATTCAATTCGAAATAAATCGTTCTATTAATCTGAATAAACGAGATCTATTCTTCCTCCTTCATTTCTCGATTCATATCACAGAAACGACCTTTTAATTTTAATTTTTTGATTAAAATAAAAACTAGGAACTCATCCGGAGGAGCCGCTCTTTCTATCTATACAACACGGGATTACACGGTGTGTAATTAAAACTAAACACTGTGTACTTAGGTTCAATGAACCGGAACTGGTCCGCCAAACCACGCCGTGTGAATTGAATATGCCTAAGTATTAATCACGACGTGTTGACCAGAATTGAACGGTACGTGGAACCGGAATACACGGAATGTATGTTGGAGCAAAACGTCGTGTAATCTGTTCCGGCCCAGGTGAAACCGTGTACAAGGAAAAGCCGCGTACCACGTACACGGGATCGCCATGTTGGTTACCGCGTAACAGGGAATTACATGCCATGTATGATTTATCTACACGACGTGTACTCCAAAATTTCCAAAGTACAGAAAACACGCCAAAGCCCCCGACATGTACTTTGGATAAAAGGTGAAAAGAAATACACGCTGTGTAATTATAAACTACACGCCGTGTACTTTCCAGAAATGGAATTTCACCAGGTTTCCTCCAAAGTAAAAAGACCCGTACAAGGAATATGGATGACAATAATCGCAAGGAAATTCAGAAAGTAATTTAAGATAAAGAATTGATTAATTATAAGATCATAATTAATTGAATTCGAGCACGTCTTATCTTAAATGAAAGAACGATTAAAATAATTTGAATTCTAAATATGCATAAATGTCGTTGCATTCCATAGATGATCATGAGCTAGACCAAAGACCCTTTGTATGTGTATGGTTTCATTTAAATTTATTTAATTTAAATTTGTTAGCATGCGTGCCTTCTTCTAATAAAATTTAGGGCCTGCATGCCCATGGTTTCTTTAATGTAAACCCATGTAATGGAGGATCTCCCAAGCCAGAGGAGACGGTTCAAATCCCAAAGCTGAGGCAAAACCAATGCAAGAATATACAAAGGTGGACAGGTGGGAGCTGCAAAACATGAACCATTAGGTTCAAGGTGTTTTCCCTAGGTCAGGGTTAGCTTATCAAAACCGCTAGATAAGCTAACCAATAGAAGCTCATGATCATGCCATCTTATTTTATTTCTGTCTGATTGCATGGTTTATTTATTATGTATGTGTTGTTGCAATCACATAATTAATAAAATGAACAATCATGCAAAGATGGAATAAAATAAAAACCGGACTATGCGTAAGAATTATCAGAACATGGTTAATCTATTAAGAAAGAATCACTTAATATTAACAAGCATGTGATAATATGAAACTATGCATAAAGGAATAAAATACCTCAATACCATATTAAGTCAGATCAAGCCTTCTGTTACCTGATTAAGGGAAAGACTCAATAAAACTATGTGTTTGACCAACCCTTGTTGGGACACTTACTTTTATAAAGGAATCCCTTATGAAAGGTTTTGGGTTGACTTAACCATATTACATCAAGAGGAGTAGCCCTTTCTAGAATTGATGTAATATTGAAGGCAAGAGTTGAGGAGATCCAATTCAGGATTTCAGGATTGGGGAGTCCACTCAACAGATCAAGGAACTGTAAGCTCACAGTTGGCAAAGACCTGCCTACATAAATACCTTCAAATAGCTCGACCAACCCTTATTGGGGTTATGAAAAGGGGAATATGGATCCTTGAAACAATAATGTCAAAGCAACTGGACATTCCGAGTTCAATGGTGAGGGCCATTGGGACTTGATAAAATAGTGGGAGAATTAATTAATTCATTTATTATTTCTCATAAAAATGTAATCAAGAAAGTACTGATAAATCTGCTCTTTTAATTTGTAGAATCGAAATGACAAACTCATCAACCACATTTTCTCTACGATCAATACTAGATAAAGAAAACATCCTCACTGGCAGTAACTTTTAGGAATGGTTTAGGTGCCTTCGGGTTATCCTACGCCATGAACGAAAGTTTTACGTGCTAGAGTCCTCACTTCCTGATTCTCCTGCCCCAGGGGCGAGTGATGAAGATTTCCTGGTCTATGATAAACATTTGAACGACGCTCTCAACGTTAAATTTTTGATGATATCATCGATGTCTAGTGATCTCATGAAGTCTCATGAAGACATGGATGCCTATAGCATGCTCGATCACCTCTGTGGTCTATACCAGGAGAGAGTAAGATAGGAAAGGTTTGAGATCTCCAAGGATCTATTTCAGAGAAAGCTTGGAGAGGGTGCCCCAGCTGGGCCTCATGTAGTCAAGCTCATTGGATACATTGAGTGCTTAGAGGTTCTAGGGTTTAAACTCCCCGAAGAACTGGGCACCAATCTCATTATTGCATCACTCCCCCAGATCTTCTTGAACTTTGTTGTTAATTTCAACATGAACAACATTGAGAAGTCTCTATCTGATCTCCTTGTCCTTATTCTCCAATTAGATAATGACATGAAGCATGAAAGGCCTTCTGTCTGTATGGTGAATAAAAAGGAAGGGAAGGTGAAGAGATTTAAGCCCAAAGATTCTTCAAGGCCTTCTAAGAAAAATAAGATCAAAGGGGAGGGAAGAGAACATGAGGATGTTTGTTTCGCATGTGGCAAGAAGGGCCACTGGAATAAAAACTACACCCAGCCTAGGAAGCAAGGGGAAGCTTCTGGTGCGTTTGTCATCGAATGAAATCTATCTGTTTCTACAAATTGGGTATTAGATGCTGCTTGTGGTGCTCACATCTGTATCCAAATACATGAACCAAGTAGATTCAAGAAGATTGATCAAGGGGAGGTAGATCTAAGAGGATCCAACGGAGCCAGACTCACTGTTGTAGCTATCAGAGACTACCATCTCACATTTCCAACAGGGATGGTCTTGGTTTTGAAAGGATGTTATTATGTACCCTCTGTAACCAAAAACATTATTTCAGTATCTAGATTAGATACTGATGGATTTATCTTCAAGTTTGGAAGTAGATGTTGCAAATTTTATAAAGATAGCATTTGTTTTGGTAGGGCACATTTATATAACGGCCTTTATGTGTTAGAATACACAAACCAAGTAATGGAAATCAATGACAAAGTTAATTCACATGACTCATACCACACCCAACTTTGGCATCACCAGCTAGGTCATGTCAATGAGAAACGTTTGACAAAATTACATCAAGATGGGTATTTAGATTCTTTCAAACTAAAACCACTTGGTGTATGTCATGCGTGTCTACAAGGAAAAATGACCAAAGCCCCATTTAATGGGAAAGGTGAAGGAGCTAAAGAGCTTCTAGAATTAGTTCACACAGATGTGTGTGGACCATTTCCAGTTGAAGAAAGGGGTGGGTTCTCGTACTTCATAACTTTTACTGATGATTTTAGTAGATATGGATATATCTACTTAATGAGGTATAAGTCAGATTCTTTTGATCGGTTCAAAGAATGCACGAATGAAGTTGAGAACCAGCTTGGTAAGAAGATTAAGAAACTATACTCAGATAGAGGAGGAGAATATCTTAATCAGGACTTCATTGATTTCTTACGGGAGTTTGGGATTCTATCTCAACTCACTCCTCCTTACACACCTCAGTGGAATGGTGTAAGTGAAATGAGGAACCGCACCCTGTTGGACATGGTGAGATCAATGATGAGTCATGCGAGTCTTCCATTATCCTTTTAGGGATATGCATTACAAACAACAACACACATACTAAACCAAGTACCAACTAAATCGATAAATGGTATTCCATATGAGTTATGGAGTGGACGCAAAGCCATGTTATCGAATTTACATGTGTGGGGTAGCGAAGCATTTGTTAAGGCCTCTTCAGGTAACAAAATTGCACCCTGAGGCACAAAGTGTATCTTTATAGGATATCCTAAGCAGACAAGGGGATATTACCTATATAACCCCTCAGAAAAAAAGGTTACAGTGGTAAGACATCCCATATTCCTTGAGGGGGAGCACATCTCTAAAAGAGATAATTGGAGTGAGATAGACTTCGATGAAGTCGAGGCTCAAGATACACAGGAGTTGGTACAAGAATAGATTCTACAAACCCCCGTGGAAGAAAAATCTATTCCAGAGACACAAGAACTGCGTAGGAGCACGAGAGAGGTGAGAGAACTAGAATTATATGGTTTTCTTCTCACCGAGGATGGTGACTCATTATTGGTTGACAATGATGATCCTCTTACCCACAAGGAAGCAGTTGAAGGCACAGACGTTGCCAAGTGGCAAGAAGCCATGAATTCTGAAATGGATTCCATGTACCAAAACCAAGTCTGGATTTTGGTAGATCCTCCAGTTGATGTAAATCCTATTGATAATAAATGGGTATTCAAGAATAAACTGGACATGGAGGGGCAATTCAGTACCTATAAGGCACGACTGGTTGCAAAAGGTTTTAGACAACGTCAAGTAATTGACTATGATTAAACCTTTTCACTGGCTGCGATACTTAAATCCATCAGAATCCTATTGGACATTACCACTTACCATGATTATGAAATTTGGAAAATGGATGTCAAAACAGCTTTCCTTAACAGGAACCTCTAGGAAGATGTCTACATGACACAACCTGAAGGGTTTGTGACTCCAAAGGATGCCAACAAGGTATGCAAGTTGCAGAAATCCATTTATGGATTAAAGCAAGCATCAAGGTCATGGAACATTTGTTTTGATGAAGCTGTAAGAGAATTTGGATTTGTTAAGAATGAATGTGAGCCTTGTGTCTACAAGAGGTTTAGTGGGAGTGCAGTCATTTTCCTAATAATATATGTTGATGACATATTACTAATTGGAAATGAAGTACCTTTCTTACAGCCAGTTAAGGCATGGTTGCATAAATGCTTCTCCATGAAAGACTTGGGCGAGGCAACATATATTCTTGGGATCAAGATCCATCGTGATAGATCCAAGAGAATGCTGGGCCTAAGTCAAAGTACATACATTGACAAGATACTAAAGAGATTCAGTATGGAACAGTCTAAGAGGGGATTGTTTCCAGTGTCACATGGCATTCATCTTTCCAAGAAAATGTGTCCTCAGACACATGAGTAAAGAAAGAGAATGGAAAGGATCCCTTACGCATCCACGATTAGGTCAGTCATGTATGCTATGCTATGTAAGAGGCTAGATGTTGATTACACATTAAGTGCGGTAGGCAGATATCAAGCTGATCCAGAAGACTGCCATTGGATGGCAGTCAAGACTATCCTTAAGTATCTGAGGCGTACTAAGGATATGTTCCTGGTTTATGGAGGAGATGAAGAACTAGTCATCAGAGGACATGTATATGATAGTTTCAAGACTGATCAAGAAGACATGAAGTCGCAGACTGGATACATCTTCAGTTTGAATGGAGGTGCAGTGAGTTGGAAGAGCTCAAAGCAAAGTTTGGTGGCAGATTATACAGCGGAGTCTGAGTATATCGCAGCTTCTGAGGCAGCTAAAGAAGCAGTATGGATGCGAAGCTTTGTCCAAGAGCTGGATGTAGTACCGAGCAGTTAAGATCCTATCACACTCTGTCGTGATAATACTGCAGCGGTGGCACTTGCAAAAGATCCAAGGTCACATTAGCGTACAACGCACATACTTCGGAAGTATCATCTCTTGAGGGATTTTACTTAGAAAGGTGAATTTTCAGTGAGCAGTATTTCCATGGAAGACAATGTGGTGGACCCCTTGACTAAAGCCTTGACTCAGCAGAAACATTATCATCTTGTGAGGTCTAGCGGACTAAAAGTCGTAGGCAGTTGGATCTAGTCCAAGTGGGAGTTTGTAAGGGTTGGTGTCCTGAGAACCAACTGTTTTGTACCTTGATTACATGAATGTTCACTTATTATATATTTTTCATTATTCTGCATGACTATAATATAATAATGTACTGGAATATTTGTTGCATTAATAAGGTCATGGCAGATCCCCGCTATGATGAGAACCTTGAAATGCTATAACAGTATTCTTAAATAAAGTTCTGTGGTTGGATGACATGTTATGATAGGACACATAGTATACAGACCGTTATGTGTGAGTACTCATAAGAAGACGAGACTCTCTCTCATGGAGTTCGCACATGGTAATCTCCAAGATGGGAGATTATGAGAACAGACCCACCAGTAGTAATTCTGCATGTCTTGGTGTCATCAGACATTACTATCTGCGAGCGTGTATAATGGTCCTTAGACTGGAAGATTATCATTAACTCATGTCATGACTCACGCACTTAGATTTACTGAAAAAAACCATCACGCAGACAGTTGGCAGGAAGTAGGGTATGTTGGGTGCATCACAAGTGACATGTTGTTAATGGATAAGTTGAGGACAGATTTGTCCCTTCCATTTATGGAAGTTGATATCTCGGCCCTTTGATTTAAATAGAACTGTCGCATGAAATTCCATGGCCATGGCGTAAACGACGAGTTTATTTCAGGTAGTCAAAGAATGACAGATCAAGAATATAGGGGTATGAAACTTCCATGAAACCTGCTTGATGAGATATTGAGACAAAGGGATTAAATTACACAGTAAGCATTCATATGTGGTGATACGTCAATGCGGCGTCAACTTCTTTCTCTTGGGTTCCTTGACCCGTTGCTAGACAGTAATCTTGGACTTTAGGAAAGCCCGCCTAATGCCAGTGAGAAAGAGGACTAGAGGGTCACACACTAAGTGTATCCAAGTATCTCAAGTTGAATAAATATTATTCCCGTACGTGGTTTAATAATTATTCAAGGAAGCCTAAGTTGTTTTAAATGATGGAGGAAAAATAAAATAAAACAAGTACACGCCATGTATTATTAAATGTACACACAGTGTAGTTTTCATTTTGGAAAGGAAATGAATAAATGAAAACAAGATATACACGTTGTGTACATTTAATGAACACGCCGTGTAGTTTTTAATGAAAAACAAGTACACGCCGTTTATTTATTATTACACGCCGAGTAGTTTTTCCAGTCAGGATTTTGAGGATATAATATCGTTTTATTAAATGATATTTATTATAATCAGCGTGAGTGCATGTCAAGGAATTAATTATTCGACATGGGGGTTTTCAATAAGAGTTAATGAAATAAATGAAATGCGTAACATGTTTATTTATTGTCATAACTCTACAACCTTAAACTCGATTATAAATATCCTCACAACCCCAACTCTTTTCCTACACAAGAGAATCGTTGTGAACAACAACTTTGGAGAATTATTTCAAGGCCGAAAGAACCTCTTCCTCCAAGAACACTCTCAAGACCGAGAGAGATCCTCTTCCATCGGATCAAGATGATCTAAGGCGGACAACGCAATAAAAGGTTTCTCCACGCTAGCACCCGGAGACTCCTTTGGCGACGTCCCAAGATACGAGGTACATGTGTGGATCACCGCTAGAGGAATTCTACACTTGGATTCTGTGACGCAACTATGAATCACACTGGAACGTGATCAAGAACATCAACGAAGAAAGAACACCCAAAAGGTATTTCTTTTAAATTGATTAAATTAATTATAATCAACCTGTAACGATCCTACTTTGTGGTTCTGGGACTTTTCTTTTCTTTGTCCATTTCTATGATTTGATCCGTGGAGACTGGCGTTTATCATCATATTGATCCCGGATTGATCATTGTTAATGACAAAAATCCAAGTGGGCACATCCACCCATGCGCTTCCACTACGCTCTGAACCTCCATCTAGATCGTATTATAGTGATGGAGGCAGGGCACAATGAGAGTAGAGACTAGTGGAATGAGGCTGTAGTTAGCATAAGTATGGAACTGGTAGAGACTCAATGGTGGAAGTAGGGAAGGTGGCATCAAAGAGAAGAATAATGTGGTGGTGGTGGTAGAGGATTGTTGGTGGAATCATCACAGAGGTGGAACAAGAGGTATCATAACTTAATGGGAGTAGGTTGCTATTACCATCAACAGAAGTGGAAAAAACTCAACAGATAACATGTCAGTAGTAGAAGGATCATGGTAGAATGAATTAGTGGAACCATCATAGTATAAGCATGAAATTGTGTGAGGATGGAAATAGTGGAGCACCGGTAGCACTAAAATGGTATCACATCTCCACAGAAGCATGCTAGTAGAATCATTTTCACCTTGGATGAAGCAAGTGTTAAAAATATGACGACGGTAGCAATCAATGATGAAAACCATTTTACCCTAATTAGTTTATCAAATATAAATTACCCAAATTTTAATAAATCAATTAGTTATTTTTTGAAAACAATAAAAACCCATCAAAATTCATTATCAAAATTTTAAATAAATTTCATCAAAGAAAAGGGCATCAAAAACCCAAACACTGGAACACTTTCTTGTTCCCAAGTATTGAATCTCAACATAAATGATAGAGGAACACCTTGCTTAAAAATATTCAAATTTCAATGTAATAAAATCAAATAATTATCAATGGGAAGATAAAATTTTCAAGTTACACATAAAATATTAATTTAACTTCATACATTTTAAAATAAACCAGGTCAATCGTTTATTTTACTCTCTATAACACCCTGAGATTTTATGAAATAAATAGCTTAATTTACATTTAACAATGAGTTTAAACAAGCAGTGAAAAAATATTAAAATATTATTAAGTGAAATTTATATCATTTTTTAAATCATTTTTACAATATTTTATTAGGTTATATTTTGTGTATTTTTCTAAAAATATTTATTTTTTAGCGAATAGTTAAAATACAGATTTTTTGTAAAATAATCATTTCTTTTCATTAAATCAATTAATTTTAAAGTTCCATTCTATTTTGATATTTTGTATTAAAGTGATATAAGATCAATTTTATGTGAAATAATCTAATTAATTCTATTAAAATCATTATTAAACATGATTATGTTATAAGTTATCTTTATTCTTTAAAAGACATTTTTCTGGAAAACTGTTTTTCATCAAAAAAATTATGGTTTATTTTTAAATTAATTTCCAAAACTTATGGGATTTGAATTCAAAAAAATCTATAACAGTTATCATGAGGTTAAAAAATTCAAATTTGTTTTATTTTGAGGCATTATGAATAGTAATCGTGGTAAACTTTATCACCTTAATAAAGTATAAATTGAGAAATTAAGGTTAAAAATAATGTGATGGGACATTAAAAATCAATCCAAAACATTCCTTTATTTAGTTTTATAATAATAATCCTTCTATATCTATACTAACTTATAACATATGGAATTTTGGTTTCATTCTCCTTCAATAATGACATTTATATTATGTTAAGTAAAGAAAAATACAAAATATCACTCTTTGGCCTTTAAATTTCTATTATATTTTAACATAGGTATAAAAATATGTTGTCAATGAATATTAAAGTTTATTTATTTCTCAATTATATTATTCTAATGATGTTAATTTATTTTGAATTTTTAGTGATTATATAAATGTCATAAACTCTTATAAAACACTAACACAGTGTTTGTATGAACAATAGAAAAATCAAAGTAATTTTAAAAAGATTAAAACTAATGTTTTTGTGATTAATTATGGTTACACAATAAATTAAGCTAATGATAATATATTATTGATGGTTAAAAGTATTATATTATAATTCTATATTTTTCTTGATGTCTCTAAAGTCAAATTAAATGAATAGTGTTAAAAAATACATTAGAAATATTTTATAAAAATAATATTGAAATAAATTTTTAAAAAATCATAAAAACTATGAAATATTAAAATTAGGATAATAAATGGTAAAATTACAATAAATTATAGATTTATGAGAAAATATTCACCCTATAATTACAATTATAACCCTTTATGATTGAAATGTTTTACTATAGTCATTGTTAAAATTATTTAATGAATGCGTTAAACCGAAATATGTGTTTTAAAATTCCACATAAACCTATAAAAAAATACTATTTGATGGGCCTTCGACTATATCCTTTCTTATCTTAAAAATTATATCCATATTTTTTCACTTTTATATGAAAATGAATTTATTATATTTAAATATTTTTATTAATTCCATGTGTGTCCTTTCAATCACTATAAAAAGGCAACATATATCATATATTATATACACCACCTAGAGCCACTTATCTCAACCAAAACCTAAAAAAATCTCATATAAAGATCCATACCCATGTTTTAAAAGTATTTTCATTTCAAAAATACCAACCATAGGTTATTTAATATGAGATCTAAATGATATATTTCAAAGAAGAGGTAATCATCTTCACCAAGCACTTTTATTTTCTTTCTTCTATTACCACCTTAATTTATGTCATAACCATTACAATATAATAGCACAAAAATAACCCATATATTGATATTTTTTTAGTTTTATGGAATAATATTTATCCATATCCTTCATTGTCAAATGGGAAACAAAACCATCACTCATGTGTACAGTGGACTACCACCTCGTTTATCGATGTAATTTGTTTTCCATAACCACCTCACATGGATTGTAAAAATTATGTAAACATGGAATATATATAATAATTATGAAATATTTATAAATATATAAGTATATAAAATCATCTAACTCTTTACCCTTCCACCCATTAAAAAAAGATAATGTCCCTCTTACATACATTCAACCTTTCGTCTCCACAAAGCAATGTGATTCATTTATCATGTCAGTTTCTCATGAATGATTTTAAATATGTATTTGATAAAAATTTATGATATTTTTATCATTATTAAAATTATGTGTATGATATAACCATGATCAATGTACAAGAATCACAACTGTCAAATCAGATCATATATGAAAAATGAAGCAATTAACACCTCAAACAAACATAATAATAAACGATTTTTGACAAATGGGTTATAAGATGTTATAAATAGATCATATAGATATTATATATATTTATATTATTTGGTTATATAACTATAATAAATCTAATTTTATTACACATGAGGTTAAAATCACTTATGAGGAAAGTCAAACATGAGGTAAGGATTTCGTCTCAATTTCCACTCCACTGATACTTATTTGGTATTATACACGTATTTATTTTTATGTGGTGTAAATATAGACCCTTTGATTTATTTAACGTTAATATATATTAATTCATGATGATTAAAGTTTTAATTTAGGTTTACTCTTTCAACAGGTTCCAACTTAAATGATACCAAATATGTAAGAATTTATTTTACTTTCTCATTTTTTGGTATTATTCTTATTTTCATTAAAGGAATATCATAGTATATCCTTTATAAACTCCATATATTTTTACCCTTTATATATTTAAGTATTTTACATTTTTTATTCCAAATTTTCCACTCTTTGTCCCTCTAATGAAGAAAATAACTGTTTAAAAGAAAATCTAATCTTATTTCTCATTTTTGATTGGGTATATTTTTCTTCCATGTTTATATATTTCAAAATTATTTTACAAAATTCATTTTTATTTAGTAAATGATTAATTAATTAAATTTTATTTTATCATTAAATTTTAATAAGGATTTAAAGTAATATTTATAAATATTTCTAAAATGTTCATTTTCTATTTTATTTACAAAAGTCAAAAGTAATGTTTGTTTTTATCATATATAGTGTTAATGGATTTTCCCAATGGAAAAACCATTTTATCATATTTAGCTTCATATAAATGTTTTAAATTGTTTTAAAAATAAAAATATTTATTGAAATTTTATTTTAATTTTTTTCTCCCATTTTCTTTATTTTTTCCAACGTATAAGATTTTATTATAAAACTTATATTTTAGATGAATTGATAAACATATTTTATCCATTATTAATTCTGTGGTCATTAGCTTTCTCTTCAAACATTCACTTTCTTGTGATTAATTTTCATTGTACATTACATTTCCCTCCAATATATATATTATTTTTATCATGGATAGGATTATTTCCTAAACCGTATACCATTTCTACTTATGGTTCTTCACTATGAAAGTTATTTTATTGACTGGGGAAATCTTAATATTTTGTATTCTATACTCATTACAGATATCTGTTAATAAAAAATATTGTTTATGAAGTAAATTGATCATTCAATATATGAGGAATTCATTGTAATGGTATTGAAGGGTGGGTCCTAGTTATAGATCATAATTCAATGCATCGATAGGTCTCTCGAGACAAACCAGTTGGCCAAACTTATTAAAGGGTTTTTTTGTAAACAAACATGTCGATTAAACTGTCCTGGAATAATGACTTGATGGTAAATATATAATTATGTCTGAGATCACGGTGTCCAACATTAATCATTTCCTTCATTTGGAATTCAGTTATTGTTATCCAAGTGATTACTGCATTGATATTTTCCATAGATGCATTTTGGGCTCAAGTTATTGATTAAACAATACGTGTTTTTAGTTATTTACTTTGTAATATTTATTATTCCTAATTTATTCATGATATATTACATTAATAATAACCCTTTCAGAGTATCGTAGAATATCCTCTATATTTTTTCCTTTCCACAAGATACATTAAAGGATATTTTGAATAATATCAAGGATTCGAGAATATTTCTTATTCTATATTTTTTAAAATTTTGAGTTTAATAAGGGAATCATATATCTATTTGGTTCTTAAAAACTACTAAACTGGTTGATATTCATTACTGTGATCCCTTATATATTATAAAAATTTAATAAAGTATACACCATCTCTAGGTTATGGGAGTTGGGTTTGTTATAGTTTGTATTAGGGAAAGTTAAGTACTTTCCATGGGAACTGGATTTTAAATGAACATATAAAACATGATAAGTATGATAATTCATTAAATTATTTGAGAAATTTTACCATTAAATGAATTTTTATTTTATAGATCAATATTAATTATAAAATGAGTCATTAGAGTGTATTCCAATATTTAATGATGGTTCTTAATAGAAGTAAGGGAATCAACATTCGTAGTCAATGTATGGATTTCCCTGTTTAGAAAGACAATGTAGCTCGTATTGAAATTGACTGTTTCCTCACCATATTAGGGTATCTTACTCAATATAGGAACAATAATATTTCCTATATTGAGAAACATTTTTTTCCATAGTGTGATTTGCCTATGTTTGATCCCTTCCTACAAAAGATTCCTCTATTTTTTAATGGAACTACTAATCCATTTGTAGTTGAGAAATAGATTAAGTCCCATTATAATATTCTCCTGTATTTTGGATAAAATGAAATTGAAATGGAAATTTTATCATTTTATTGTTTTAAATGAGATGTCTGTCAATGGTGGACATTAATCATGAACTAAAGATGTTGAAAAAAATATAGAATGGATGATTTTTAAAGTGATAATATTTTATAAATACGTCCTAATATAATATAAAGATGTGATATAATGGAATATTATCGCTTTAAATAATAAGGAATAAGAAGTATGGGATAGTAGGAGTCTAAAGATTATCCAGAAATTCTTCAGACTAAATACATAATCGATAAATAAAGATTCATCATTTTATAATGGTATTAAGCTGAGTCTTTGAAGGGTACAAGTTTCTCAAACATTTTCATCATATGGTGATGTAGTATCAAGTTAAATTAATATTGAGAAGTAGTTTTATAGACCTTATATCTTAATGGGAATCTAGATAAGAAGAGGTTTTTGAGAACCAACAAAAATGGGAATTAATCAGATAAAAATAAGTGAATAAATAAATTTCCATAATGTAAAAATTGTTGAAGGAAGCATCCTAGAAAATCCTTGAAGGGAGTGTGAGTTTGTTTAAAGTGTATAGATATGGTTTATCAAGATAAGTAATTTAAGGAAAATAAATAAATAACTATTATCTAGTTCTTCAACTATAAATATATGGGAATTAATCAAACTAGTTCCACAAAAATTATTGTAATATAACAGAGAATAATAAAAGGGGGGAAGGCTAAAAAAGGTAATTACTATAGTTGAATTGGAATATCTAAGAAATGTGGTGAAATGTACACTTTTCATACACTCTATAAGTGAGAATATTTTATTTTATACAGGTTTTACCCACTCTTTTTTATATGATGGATTTTTTAAGGGTTTCATATCACCACCCTAAAAGTTATATACTTATTTGAGAGAAAAACCTCTTAGTGGTATAATGATCACATATCAAGTCTATAGATCTTCTTTGATAAATGTTTTTGGGAATTTTCTTCTTGAAAATATTTTTATTCTTCCTCTAGTTAAAATTGATGTAAATTTGAGCAACGATTGGGTCTCTCAGTATAGATCTCATATCAAATCTAAATTAAGGGAAGTTATAATTAATTTTCCAAATCCAGTTTTGATGGTATATTAGTGTGAGTATAAAACTAAACTCTTAATGAAAATTAATTCCATTATATCATTTTTACTACCTATTCATGAGGTATATTTATCTTAAATGGTCGTGGAGAAAATCAACATTTATGATATGTCTGTTGTGTGGGGGTTTTATGATATATTTCTAGAAGAGTTTCTTATTATTCCCCTGAATTGTGAATTTGGTTTTTAAATATAATTTATACCTGGTGATACACCTATTTTAAATACCCCTTATAGAATATCCCTGATTGAGTTGCATGAATTGAATAAGAAACTCCAGGAGAATCTACATACTAGATTTATTCATCCCAATTCTTTACCATGTGGCACAACCATTCATTGAGTTAAAAATAAAGATAGACCAATAATCCTTTTCATTGATTATCGAGAACTTAAAAATATCACTATTAAGAATAAATATTCTCTCCCCTATATCAATGATTTATTTGATCAATTATGAGGATCTCAATATTTTCTCACAATTAATATTTGATCTGGATATCATTAGTTAATAGTCAAGAAGGAGGATATAGCCCCATAAAACCTTCCTTATGAGGTATGGTCATTATTAATTATATAAATTCCATTTAGAGTTAAAAAAAATTTATTTTCTTCATCTATTTAATGAATAGAGTATTTACAGATTACCTTGATGAGCTTTTATTAGTGTTTATAGATGATATTCTTATATACTCTAAGATAAAATAAGAGCATGAATAATATTTTATGATGGTTATTATGACTCCAAGGAAAGAGAATTTGTATTCAAAATTTTTTGAGTGTGAATTTCGGCCACAAAAAGTCTAATTATTAGGTCATATAATTTAAAGTGAGTTTATATTAGTGAATCCTTCAAATAAGGAACTTATTGAGCAATGGTTTAGACCAACCACAGTAATTGATATTTGTAGTTTTATCAGTTGGGTTGCATACTATTGAATCTTTGGTATATATCTTTCACAAATATCTAATCCAATTATAAATTTGATCTGAAAATCATCCAACCTCTTATGGAAAGATAAATTAGGGAAAAATTTTAAAGAACTAAAGATAAGGTTGGTCAGATAACCGATGCTTACACTACTCTACAGTAGAGAAGGTTTTATAATATATAGTGATGCATCAATGAAGGGAATATTATAAAACCTCAAGAAGAATTATATTGTGATAGATTATGTCCCTCTATAATTGAAAATTCAACAGAAAAATTACCTGAATCATGATTTGGATCTTAAAATGGTAATTTTTACATTGAAGATATTGAGGAATTAATTTTATGGTGAAATTTGTGATATATATAAGGGTTACAAAATATTGAATTGTATATTTAAATAAAAATATTATAATACTTTCAAGAGAATATGGATGGATTTGAACAAAGATAATTATTTCTCAATACATTACCACCCTGTGAAGGAAAACATGATGGATGATGCTTTGAGTTGGAAATCCCATGCTAGTTTTTTCATAATGAGGATTCAAATAGATCTAATATTTATGTATTTAAAGAAGTTAGATCTTGAAATATTTAGGAAAGGTGATAGATTTTATCATTCCAAGATGAGTGTTCAACCATCCATCCATGAGAGGATTCGGAAGGTGGAAAAGGTAGAGGTGGAATTAAATAAGAAGGTAAGGGATAATCTTGAGTTCAACCATGATCATGCTAGAATTATTAGGTTTAGAAACATTGTATGTGTTCCTTAAATACCATATTTTAATAAGGTTATATTATATAAAGATCATAATTCATCATTATTTATTCATCCCAACAGTATAAAGATGTATAGAGTTATGAAAGAGTATTTCTATTGGGATAAAATGAAAAGGGATATCGTAAATTATGTATCTCAGTGCCTAGTGTGACAAAAACTTAAGGCTCAGAGAAATATTTTTATGGGGATGTTACAACTATTACCTATAACTGAATGGAAAGGGGAAAACATTACCATATATTTCATCATAAAACTCCCTAAAACATCTAAATAGAATAATTTTATTTGGGTTTTAGTTGATAGTCTTATGAAATCACCACATTTTATCACTATTTGAGAATATTTATCTCTTAAACTACTTACATGGTTATATATTAGAAAAATTTGATATTGTGTGTTGTACTACTATCAGTCATATCTGATCAAGATTCAAGGATTACGTTAAATTTTTGGTGAATTATTTAGTAGTATTTAGACATAAAGTTGAGTTTCAGTACTGATTATCAATCTCAGATAGATTATATGTCTAACAGGACCATCAAAACTCAATAAGAAATGATAATAATATTCTCTATGGAATTCGAATGAGGTTAATATCAACACATTCCTTTAGTATAATTTTATTACAAAAATATCTTTTACTCAAGAATTTAAATGGATCGTTATGAATAACTCTATAGAAAGAAGTGTATAACTCCAACATATTGGGATAAAAATGGAGAAAATTGTCTATTAGGACCAAATCTAACTGTGTAAATGAAATAAAATGTTAGATCCATCTGAAAACACATAAGGGGATCTAAAATTTGAAAAAAAACTCTATAGTAACAATTATCAATGATATATAGAGCTTGAAGTTGGTGATAAGGTATTTCTATGAATATATCATTATAAAAAGGTTTTGTGATTTTGAAATAATGTAAAGTTGATCCATGGATATATCATTCCCTTTGAAATTCTTGATCGTATCTGGGTGAAAGTATATCGCTTATTGTTTCCACCAAATATATCTCAAGATAAAGATGTGTTCCATGCATCTCTTGTATGGAAATAAAAACATGATCCTTCACATGTACTTAACACATAGGTCATACCATTGGAGCAAGATTTGTCTTGTGAGGAACAACTAGTGGAGATTCTGGATCATAGAGAAAGAGTGTTGTGAAACAATACCACTCATCTTATCAATGTATTATTTATAAACCAAAAATTTAACAAAGATGTGTTAGAACTCAAAGATATCATGAGGAATAATTATCCTCAATTTTTTGAATCAATGTTATGGAATATTTAGGGTGAATGTTTTATAAGGGGTTAAAATGTGACACTCTATGATTTTATGATATAAATCTAATTTCTTTGATAGCTTGTTTTAAATACAACACCATGTTTTAAAAAACCATGAACAATATTGAAATATTATTATATGATAGTTATATATTTTTTGAAATCAGTATTTAAATATTATATTAGGTAAAAACAACTTTATTTTTCTAAAAATATTCATTTTTCAGAGAATAGTGAAAATAACGATTTTTTAAAACTGTTATTTCATTTATTTAAATCAAGTAATTTAAAAGTACCATTATATTTTGGATTTAGTATTAAAGTAAAATAATATCCATTTTATTTAAAATAATATAATTAATTCCATTAGGATCATTATTGAAAATTATTTTTATATAAGTCATTTTTTAGGCGTAAAAATGCATTTCTATGGAAACATGTTTTTCGTCGAATTTTTTCGGTTTATTTTTAAATTAATTTCTAGAACTTATGGGATTTGAATTTGATAAAATGGATTAAATATTATGAATTGTGGTGTTAAATATTTTTAAATAGGACCCTTTTATTTTTAGGCATTATGAATAGTAATCGTAGTAATAAAAAATTCCCCTCAATGAAGGGTAAATCAGGTAATAAAGTTTTAAAACAATGTGACAAGGCATTAAAAATATATCCAACACTTTAATTTATTTAATTTTATGATATTAAATTGAATGTATGAATCCTAAATTTGAATATATGGAATTTTGGTTCCATTTTCTTTTGATAATGAGAGTTATATTATTTTAAGTAAAGAAAAACAAAAAATGTCACTCTCTTGCCTTTAAAATTCTATTATATGTTCACATAGGAATAAAAATAAGTTATGAATGAATACTAAATTATATATTTATTTTAATGAAATTATTTCTATTATGTTAATTTATTTATAATTTTTATTTATTATATAATAATCATATATCTTATACAACCTTGAGACTATGCTTGTGAAAGTAGTGTAAAAATGAAAGTAAATAATTTTAAAAATAATAAAACTAAAGTTTTTTTTAAGAATTATGGTTCAAAAATAATTTTATAGTTAATAATAATATATTATTTATTATTAAATGGACTATATTTTAATTCCATATTTTTTTGATGTCTTTAAAGTTAAATTAAATAAATAGTGTTAAAAATGACATTAATAATATTTTATGAAAAATAATATATTACAAAATTATTTAAAAATAAAAAAATATTGAAAGAGGGAAAAAGGGAAAATAATTTTTTTTAAATTAAAACCCTTGGATATTTATGATCAATTTATTACCATAAAAATAAAATTATAACCCTTTGTGATTGAAAATGAGATTATTACGGTTATAGTTAAAATTGTTTAATAAAGGGGTTGAAGTAAAAGACAAGGTTTAAAATACCACATAAAACTATCAAAAATTTATTAGTTTAAATGATTTAAACCATATAATATCTTATATTATAAATTATGTCCACATGGTTCTACATTCACATAAAAATAATATATTATATTTAAATATTTTTTGTAAATTCCATGTGTTTCTTTTTGTTTACTATAAAAAGACAACACATATACTCTCTTATATACATAGCATAGAGCTTATTATATTGAAACAAAAACAACCAAAAACTCTAAAAAACATCCTTATATATGTTATATAGGTATATTTATTTCAAAAATACCTACCCTATGTCCCTTAAGATGATATCTAAAGGATCTATTTCAAATAATAGGCAATCATCTTCACTGAGAACAATCATTTTTCTTCTTCTTTTACCACCTTCAATTACTTCCTAATCATTAAATTATAATAACACAAGTATATATCATACAATAAGATGTTATTATATTAATTTAATAATATCTATCCCTCTCCTTCTCCATCAAATGGTAAATAAAATCATCGATCATGTGTACACTAGACTACTTACTTATAAACTAATGTGATTTTTTCCAATACCACCTCACATGGATTGTCATAATGATGTAAATAATGGATTTATATGATAATAATTACATAATTATAATTATTTAACTATAATATAACACCTAATTCCTTAAAATTCCTCCAATTAAAAATTATAATTTCGCTCGTTCATAGGTACGACCCACCGTCTCCACGAAGCGATGTGATTTGTTTTCCTTGTATGTTTCTCCAAAATTATTACATATATATATAATGAATAGTTATGATTTATATATCCTGATTATAATTATAGATATGATATAATCATGATAAAGATATAAGAATCAAAACTACTAAATCAAAACCTATATGGAAAATAAGAAGCATTTAACACCAGAAACAATGACAATAATAAATATTGTTAACAAACTTGTGATAAGATGTCATAAATTGATCATATATGATATTATAGATATTTATATTTTTTGGGTATATAATTATGATAAATATAAATTTATTATAAATGAGGTTAAAATTACTTATGATGTAAGTTGAACTTAAGGTAAGGCATTTTGTCTCAATTTCAACACCATAGAGACATATTTAGTGTTATGCACCTATTTATTTTTATTTAGTGCAAACAACTCCACTTTTATGTATTTAAAATGAACATATATTTATTCATGATGGGTAAATTTTCAATTCTAGTTTAATATTTCAAGGGAGAAAAACTTAAAGGTTACCAATGAGGTAAGGATTTATTTTACAAACTAATTTTTTTATTACTCATATTTTCATTGAAGGAATATTATAATATATTATTTATAAACTCAATATATTTTCTTATCCTCTATATTTTTATGGAGTTCCTATGATTTATTCCAAATTTTATTTGTAACATGAATCATGAAAATAAGTGTTTAAAATAAAACCTAATCTAATTTTTCTTTCTTGATCAGTTATACTTTTCTTTCATGTCAATAATTTTTAGAATTATTTTACAAAGTCCTTTGAATTTACTAAAATTATTTATTAATGACATTTTAAGTTATCCTTTACACTTTAAAAGGTTTGAAATGAATCTTTCTAGAAAAATTTAAAGGTTCAATATCATTTTTCTTTACAAAATTCAAAAGGAATGTTTATTTTTAACATATATGGTGTTATCCAATTTTCCCACCATCATAAATATTTTATGCTATATAGATTATTCTATAATTTTTAAACGTTTATCATAAGAAAAAACTTTAATGAAAGTTTATTTTAAGGGTTTTTTAAAAAAAAACTGTATTATTTTATTATAAAAATATATTTCTCAGGAATTTATAGGCATATTTTATATCTTATTAATTTTATGGTCATTAATATTCTCTTGAAACACTTACTTTCTGGAGATCATTTTTCAAAGGAAAGTATATTTTACTCAAATATATACATTATTTATATCATATATGTGATTATTTATTAATGTGTATGTCACATATACATATGGTGTTTTACTATGAAAGTTATTTGATAGAATTGGGAAAAATTAATATTCTAGTTTCTTTACATAATATAGATATTTTTTGATAATAAATATTTTTTATGAATTAAATTGATCGATAAATATATGAGGAATTAATTGGACATGTTGTGATGGGTGGGTGTTGATTATATAAATCTCATCAATCCATTGGCAGGTCTCAGGAGACAACCTAGTAGAACAAATTTATTAAATGGGTTTTTAGTGTATACCTACTAATCGATAAATCTGTCTTGGAATAGGGCCTTGATGGTAAAGATATCATGATGCAAGAGATCATGAAAATATATAATAATAATTTCCTTCATTGAGAATTTAGTTATTATTATCAATGATACTATATTATTGATATTATCCATGTAGTCATTTTTTGATCAAGTTATTGATTAAATGGAATGTGTTTTTAGTAATTTATCTTGCAATATTTATTATGTCTTTTTTATTCTTGATAGATTATGATTTACATAACCCTCACTAAGCATATAATCTCTCCCTTTATTTTTTTCATTTTCCAAGTATATGAAGAAGGATATTATGAATAATATTAATGATTTGATAATATTTCTTAGGAAATGTTTTTTAAATTTTCCAACATAATATGGTAATACTTCTAATATGATCAATCCATTGGTGATGTGATCCCTTTTATCTTATGAAAATATAATAAAGTGTACACAGACTTTGTTTTACTATATTTGGGTTTTCTACTCTCTCTCACATTGTATATTGGTGAATTTTATCCTTTCATTCATTCATATATCATAATATATTATTATTAATCATGCCAAATTATGACTTACCTCATAGTAAATTATTTTATTACATCACTCAAGGTAGAAATTTGATTTATATTTGTATGTATACCTTGAATAAATTCACCTCCCATAGGATTTCAAAGGAATTACATTCTCTACTTTATAAAGAAAAAAATACATGAAATCATGAGGCCTTCACAACTAAGGTTATAATAAATATGAGGCTTCAGGAAGGTGGGAAATGATGTTTAAAACATTAATTATTAAAGAGAATACTTAAACTAAATCATATTTAATGATATAAAAAGTAAATTTTCATGAAAATATAACGTTTAAAAATGAAAATACCATTTTACAAAGATCATTGTAAAGGTCCTGAATAGTGAAATATCAATGAATGACATACAACCTATTGATTTTCCTCTAATTTTTCCTTTTTTCAAAATTTTTTTTCATATTTTTTACTTGAATTTTTAAAAATTTATTCTTATAATTAATCTCTCATACACCACCGAACCCCATATGATACAAATCATTGTTCTGAAAATGGTTCTTTGTTACTCTCCCATGACATAACCCATTATCTATTTTTTCATTAATTTTATTTCATTTTTTTAATAGGGGTAGTGATAAAATAAAATTAATGATAATAAACATTTCCCAATACCCAAAAGAGAAGCCAATAAATTATTAGTTTCAATGTAATGAAACATTTCCACTATTGATTCCTTCACCCTCACACTTCAACTTTAAAATATCACGAAAATTACATAGACCAAGGCAAGAATAAGAAATATTATCTTGTAGTGAGAATCATTTATAGAAATTTTATTCATTAATTTTTTGGTATAAACAAGGATTGATATAAAATATGGTTTAAAGGATAAGGTCTAAGTCAATAAAAATCCCTCAATCATAATAAATGTGAATTTTTAGAATCATAGCATTAAAAATTTATTAAGCACCTTTTATTATGTGTCAGGACCCAAGTCTACTCTAAAAATATGCTCAAGATAGAAATGGAAAATATTAGGTTTATAAGTCATATTGAGAATGGAGAAAAAATTTGGTACAATCACTCATGGAATTAAATAACATTAATAAATCAATAAGCATGAAATTGATAAATTCAAATAATGAATTACAATGGTGAAATTTCAATTACGTGAGTCAATGTATTTAGTTAAATAATTATTCACTAAACCAACATCCTATTATTTACTCTAGTCATCTAATTCCCCAATTTACTCATTCATTATCATTAATATAGAAATATAAAACATAGAATCATGGGATTCTTAAGCAGGTCATGTCTCCTAGATTAGTCAAGCAAAGTAGAGATACTATGTGTGGGAATGAAGTTTCTCTTTTAAAGATCAAATGAGATTTTCAAAAATATAGAGATTTAAAATATAATGAATTTATAAGTGAAATTCCTTCTCAATTAAGTTCTAGTACTCTTCCTTCTTCTTAACATTTCTAATGGGGACTATCATTTCCATCATAATAATGGACTTGTAAAAGAAAATCACTCATCAAATCACAAGTCCAATTGAAAAGTAATCTAAAAAAGAATGAGGGGGTCGGGCTATATCTAGATATATTAAAAAACTAATTCCTAAGAAATAAATAAGAAACAGATGTCCTATAAATAAAATAGAAACAATAAATATCTATACTTATGGTTTTAAACCCCCAATTTGATCATGGGTTTTTATTTCCTTTAGATGTACAGTACTATTTATTTTCTAAAATCAAATGATGGGTGGGTTTTCTGTTATTCGAACCACCAAAAATTATTCCTTCCATCTTTCATTCATTCCTTGTTGTTTTTTAGGACACCATGGATATAGTACACCAAATCCACCCCCAATGCAATAAGATACAAATTTCATGGTGGGGGTAGGATAAATAATGCGTCCTCATTCTTCTTTATTTCTATTTTCACAACCTCTTCCCCATTATCAAGTGTTTTCTCAAGGTATTATATATTAATGAAATAATAAAATGGAAACCCTGAGTGTAATTTTATTTGAACAAACTAAAAACATTAGGATTCAATATCAAAATATTTCCCTTTAATGTAAGAAACTTCTTTCTTGGTTTCCTCTGGTAAATCCACTTGGATTTACTCATAAAATCTCTCTAATAAATTTTTAACATGTTTGGGGAGATTAATGTATTCCTCATTAGGTGAATCTTATTTTTCAACATCTTCCCCCAAGGAAAAAAAGATCTAGTTGATTTAGAATATTCAAAATAATGAGAGATGATACTCAATTCAATATTAATACAATTAAATAAAAATACGTTCAATATAAGATTATTCACTATTTTGGTTGGGCTTAAATTTATTCTTTATTTGAAAACCCCCGTTGGAGTATAATGATGGTGGAAGGAGGAAGGTAGTCAGGCTCCCCCAATATTCTGTTGAACTCCAACTCTAGGGTGGTTTAATTTTATATATCTAGAGAGAGATATAAAGTGTTGATTCTTATTTTTTAGAGATTGGGGAATCTCATTTCGTTTAAAGACTTACATATTTATCCCAAAATTCACCCATATCTTGTCAATTTCCTATGATTGTAATAGCACGTAGGTATTATCCACAAACCTCCTCTATAAATGGTCAAGTGGGGTGGAATCAATCATTAAGTATTTATTTCTTTGTCTCATTAGTTTATTAGATTTAAAAAATTTGGGTGGATACATCTTCCACCACTAGTTCTAGTTCTTATGGATATTCATGTTCAAGTTGCTCGAGCCACTACATTAGGGATGCATAAACATATTCGGTAAGCCATTCCTTTTTTCTCTCCAATTTCTACATTGTGTAACTAATCTTTCACAATAGGTAGTTTGTGTCATTGAGAACCATTTATTCCAATTTTTTCACTTATGAGTAACCAATCCTTGCAGAATTCATAATTTCAATTCCTCATGTAAAAATATTTTTTTAAGAAAAAAATAAAATATATTTACAAACTGTGAATAGAAATACTGAGAGAAAGAACTACTCAACTCCTCTAAAATGGAGAGATATTTTTGACACTCCACTTATAGAGTGGTGAAAATACAACAATATTTTTATAGTGGAGCATAGTGGATCACTAGGGTTGTCTCACTTGAGAAGCTACAAAGTTGATCACACACTATACCAAATTCACTTTTTTATATTTCTGTGATTTTATTATTTTATAAAAACTAATAAATATTATATGAAAAAGTTAATAAAAAATTAAACTAAACATACAAATATAATGAAACATAATGAATTCATGTTAGAGAAGAAGGGAAATTCTCCAAAGAGAATCACATAGAACTACGGGGAAAAAGGGCATTTGCGACGGGTTATTTGCGACGGGGTTATTTGCCCGTCGCAAATAAGTAGCCTTTTGCGACGGGACAGCTTTCCCCGTCGCAAAAGGACTGGCGCGGTTTGCGCGCCAAATCGCGGGAAACTTATTTGCGACGGGGGAATATTCCCGTCGCAAATAACCGGCGGCGGTAAAAGGTATTTGCGACGGGAATATTCCCCCGTCGCAAATAGTATGTCGGCAGGTGGTTATTTGCGACGGGTCCCGTCGCAAATAACTATTTACCCGTTGACCGTAATAAATGTTGGCTAAGGTATTTGCGACGGGTACCGTCGCAAATAATACTATTTGCGACGGGATACCCGTCGCAAATAATCTAACCTATAAATACCCCCATCCGTTTTTTTCATTTCATTCTCATTCTCTATCTTCTCCTTCTCTCAAAATTATATTTCTAGAGTTCAGTTTTTCTCCAGTTTAATTTTTTTCTCCGGAGCTGATATTAATGTTTTGAAGAACGATCAGAGCAGATCAATTTTCAAGGTATTTATGTTCATTTTAATTTAATATTTATTTTTAATTTTTTATTAGTTTCAATTATTCTTAATTAGTTGTAATTTAATTATGTTTACATTGTTTTATTACTTAATAAATTTAAATTATTAGTATTGTTCATAGTTAATGGTAATTAGGAATAATTAGTAATAATTTTTAATAATTAAGAATAAATATTAATAATTAGTAATAAATACCAATAATTAGGAATAATAACATTATTACATTATTAGTCTATTTTATTATTAATATTAAAATAATATAATTTTTTATATATATACAATTCTCTTTTCATCTGTGTGTTTGCTGTCTTCACATGTATTATTTGTATGTGGAGATAGAAAACGCACAGATGAAAGGAGAATTGTATATAAATTAGAAAATTATATTATTTTAATATTAATAATAAAATATATTAATAATGTTATTATTTGTAATTATTGGTAATTATTCCTAATTATTGATAATTATTCATTTAATTATTAATAATTAGGAACAATTATCAATAATTATCAACAATTAAGAATAATTAGTAATAATTAGTAATAATTACCAATAATTAGTAATAATTAGTAATAATTATCAATAATTAGTAATAATTACCAATAATTAGTAATAATTACCAATAAGTAGTAATAATTACCAATAATTAGTAATACTTACCAATAATTTGGAATAATTACCAATAATTAACAATAATTAGTAATAATTAGTAAGAATTACCAATAATTACCAATAATTAGTAATAATTAGTAATAATTACCAATAATTACCAATAATTAGGAATAATTAGTAATAATTAGGAATAATTAGTAATAATTAGGAATAATTAGTAATAATTAGTAATAATTAGTAATAATTAGTAATAATTAGTAATAATTAGTAATAATTAGTAATAATTAGTAATAATTAGTAATAATTAGTAATAATTAGGAATAATTAGTAATAATTAGTAATAATTAGTAATAATTAGTAATAATTAGGAATAATTAGTAATAATTAGGAATAATTACCAATAATTAGGAATAATTACCAATAATTACCAATAATTACCAATAATTACCAATAATTACCAATAATTACCAATAATTACCAATAATTACCAATAATTACCAACAATTAGCAATAATTAGGAAAAATTAGAAAAAATTAGGAAAAATTAGGAAAAATTAGGAAAAATTAGGAAAAATTAGGAAAAATTAGGAATAATTACCAATAATTAGTAATAAATAGTAATAATTAGTATTAATTACCAATAATTAGTATTAATTACCAATAATTAGTATTAATTACCAATAATTAGTAATAATTACCTATAATTAGTATTAATTACCAATAATTAGTAATAATTACAAATAATTAGTAAGAATTAGGAATAATTACCAATAATTAGTAATAATTAGTAATAATTACCAATAATTAGTAATAATTACCAATAATTACCAATAATTAGTAATAATTTACAATACTTACCAATAATTAACAATAATTGCCAATAATTACCAATAATTGCCAATAATTATCAATAATTAGTAATAATTAACAATAATTGCCAATAATTACCAATAATTGCCAATAATTAGTAATAATTGCCAATAATTAGTAATAATTGCCAATAATTACCAATAATTAGTAATAATTAGTTTTAATTACCAATAATTAGTATTAATTACCAATAATTAGTATTAATTACCAATAATTAGTAATAATTACCTATAATTAGTATTAATTACCAATAATTAGTAATAATTACCAATAATTAGTAAGAATTAGGAATAATTACCAATAATTAGTAATAATTACCAATAATTAGTAATAATTAGTAATAATTACCAATAATTAGTAATAATTAGGAATAATTACCAATAATTAGTAATAATTACCAATAATTACCAATAATTAGTAATAATTAACAATACTTACCAATAATTAACAATAATTGCCAATAATTACCAATAATTGCCAATAATTACCGATAATTAGTAATAATTAACAATAATTGCCAATAATTACCAATAATTTCCAATAATTAGTAATAATTGCCAAAAATTAGTAATAATTTCCAATAATTACCAATAATTGGTAATAATTACTAATAATTCCCTATAATTAGTAATAATTAATAATAAATATTAATAATTACCAATAATTAGTAATAATTATTAATAATTAGTAATAATTACTCATAATTAGTAATAATTACTAATAATTAGTAATAATTACTAATAATTAGTAATAATTACTAATAATTAGTAATAATTACTTATAATTAGTAATAATTACTAATAATTAGTAATAATTACTAAAAATTAGTAATAATTACTAATAATTAGTAATAATTAGTAATAATTAACAATAATTAACAATAATTACTAATAATTAGTAATAATTAGTAATAATTAGGAATAATTAGTATTAATTACCAATAATTAGTATTAATTAACAATAATTAGTAATAATTACCAATAATTAGTAATAATTACCAATAATTAGTAATAATTATTATTAATTACCAATAATTAGTATTAATTACCAATAATTAGTATTAATTACCAATAATTAGTATTAATTACCAATAATTAGTAATAATTACCAATAATTAGTAATAATTACCAATAATTAGTAATAATTAACAATATTTACCAATAATTACCAATAATTACCAATAATTACCAATAATTACCAATAATTACCAATAATTAGTAATAATTACCAATAATTACCAATAGTTGGTATTAATTACCAATAATTGGTATTAATTACCAATAATTGGTATTAATTACCAATAATTGGTAATAATTACCAATAATTGGTAATAATTACCAATAATTAGTAATAATTAGTAATAATTACCAATAATTAGTAAAAATTAGTAATAATTACCAATAATTAGTAATAATTACCAATAATAAGTAATAATTACCAATAATTAGTAATAATTACCAATAATTAGTAATAATTACCAATAATTAGTAATAATTACCAATAATTAGTAATAATTACCAATAATTAGTAATAATTAACAATAATTAGTATTAATTACCAATAATTAGTATTAATTACCAATAATTAGAATTAATTACCAATAATTAGTATTAATTACCAATAATTAGTAATAATTTCCAATAATTAGTAATAATTACCAATAATTAGTAATAATTAGTAATAATTACCAATAATTAGTAATAATTAGTAATAATTACCAATAATTACCAATAATTACCAATAATTAGTAATAATTACCAATAATTAGTAATAATTACCAATAATTAGTAATAATTACCAATAATTAGTAATAATTACCAATAATTAGTAATAATTACCAATAATTAGTAATAATTACCAATAATTAGTAATAATTACCAATAATTAGTAATAATTACCAATAATTAGTAATAATTACCAATAATTAGTAATAATTACCAATAATTACCAATAGTTACCAATAATTACCAATAATTACCAATAATTACCAATAATTACCAATAATTAGAAATAATTACCAATAATTAGAAATAATTACCAATAATTTGGAATAATTACCAATATTTACGAATAATAACATTAGTACATTATTTGTATATTTTATTATTAATATTAAAATAATATAATTTTATATATTATATACAATTCTCTTTTCATCTGTGTGTTTTCTGTCTCCACATGTAATATTCGCATTCTTTTTCAAAATTATCAACCTACTCGCCAATGGAGAGGTGAAAGTGAATGCAAATATTACATGTGGAGACAGAATGTTAAACACACAGATGAAAGGAGAATTGTATATAATATAAAAAATTATGTTATTTTAATGTTAATAATAAAATATACTAATAATGTAATAATGTTATTATTATATAATTAATGTTTATGAAAAAATTATATTAGTATTATTAAAATAATAAAAAATCAATATAATATTAAAATTATCAACATTTGTAACATGTTTTTCTTTATTCTCAATATATTCAATCTTTACTTGAGTGTTTTTTCTAACAAATTATTCAAAACCAGTAATGCTTTTATATTTTATAGAGAAATATAGAACAACAAGGTCGTCAACAGTCATTATTAGGTGACCGTATATGGATAAATCAACGTAGAAATCCAAACGGTTCTGGTTTAAATCCAGTATATGTTGAGGGTGTGGAGATTTTTTTATCATTTGCGGCATCAAATTCAAAATTTGTTTCAGAAGGAAAAATAAAATGCCCTTGCAGAAAATGTGCATTGAGAACATTTGACACGTTTGACAAAGTGTGAGAACATCTCTTGCGTTTTGGTTTTCAACCAGATTATGTTTTTTGGTATCAACACGGTGAACGCAGTTCCAGAGCAGGTGATACCAACTTGATTCCGGATCCATCCCGGTTTCAAGATTTAGTACATGATGTTGCAGGTTCATCTGTTCAACATACAGAAACTCCGGCTGATATAGCTTCAAATCCTGAGTTGGCACTGTCTGAATTTTATGAGTTGTTGAAATCTGCTGAGGATGCATTATATCCTGGCTGCAAGATGAGAAAATTAGAAGCAGTTGAAAAATTTATGGCTATCAAATCAGATAACGGAATGTCAAACACCTGTTTTGACCAGATATTTTCTTTGCTGAAAACACTGTTACCCGAAGGAAATGTTTTACCTGCAAATTACTATGAGAGTAAGAGGCTGGTTCGAAATTTGGGACTTACTTGTCAGAAGATTCATGCATGTTTAAATGACTGCATTTTATATTCTGGGGAAAATGAGTCGTTGGATAGTTGTCCTACATGTGGGCAACTGAGATATAAAGAAGGACAACACGGGAAGTCTGGTTTGATTCCTGTAAAACAGTTGAGATATTTTCCGCTTACATCCAGACTTCAGCATTTATTCATGTCTAAGAATACAGCGACAATGATGTCATGGCATAAAGAGAATATTTCAACCGATAAAAGCTTGAATCATCCAGCCGATGGTGATTCATGGAAACATTTTGATAGAGTGCATCCATCCTTTGCTTTAGAAGCTAGAAATGTTCGACTGGGCCTTTCCACTGATGGTTTCTGTCCGTTTGGATCTTATGGTAGTCAATATTCATGTTGGCCTGTTTTTTTAACTCCGTACAATTTACCTCTATGGATGTTGATGAAGGAGCCATATATCTTTTTGACTTTACTAATTCCAGGACATCCGAAGAAAAATATTGATGTTTATTTGAAGCCATTGATTGATGAATTACATTTATTGTGGAGTACTGGTGTCAGTACATATGATGTTGCAACGAAACAGAATTTCATACTGAGAGCAGCATTGATGTGGACAATAAGTGACTTCCCGGCTTATGGGATGTTATCTGGCTGGAGTACACATGGTCAGAAATCATGTCCTTACTGTATGGGAGAGAACAAATCATTTATGCTCATTCATGGAAAGAAACCTTGTTATTTTGACTATCATCGCATATTTCTTCCAGCTGATCATCCTTTTCGCAGAAACATATCTCATTTCAGAAAAGGAACAGTTGAAAGGGATGGACCTCCAAAAATGCTATCAGGTTCGGAGTTAAAATCAGTTGTATTTTCATTACCTCCCATCACTTTTGGTCCCACAATAAACCAACAGAAAATTTCTGGTTTTGGGAAAGAACACAATTGGATTAAACGTAGCATATTTTGGGATTTGCCATATTGGTCTGATCTGTTGGTCCGACACATGTTAGATGTCATGCATATTGAGAAGAACTGTTTTGATAATTTGTTTCATACAGTTTTGGATACGCCAGGAAAGAGCAAAGATAATGTAAATGCACGTTTAGATCTTGCCCAAATTTACAGGCGTCCAGAATTGGAACTATTTGAGAATGTCAGAACAGAAAGGTTACTGAAACCAAAAGAAGCTTATACACTGTCTAAAGAAAACCGTTTATTATTTTGTCAGTGGATTGCAGATTTGAGACTTCCAGATGGCTGTGCTTCTAATTTGGGTAGATGTGTAAAGAATGGTCATATTACTGGATTAAAAAGTCATGATTGTCATGTTATAATGGAGATACTTCTACCCATTGGATTAAGAGGTCTGTTGAATTCTGTGATTTGGGATTCCATAACAGACATGTCTCATTTTTTTCGGGAAATTTGTGCGGCTACGGCAGATTATGATGCTCTGGGAAAACTTGAAAAATATGTTGTTGTAATTATATGTAAACTGGAAAAAATATTTCCGCCGTCTTTCTTTGACTCAATGGAACATTTGATGTTACATTTGCCATATGAAGCCAAATGTGGAGGTCTGGTACAGTTTCGATGGATGTACCCATTTGAAAGATGCATGCAAAAATTGAAAAGAAAAGTACGTAACAAAGCATCTGTTGAAGGATCTATTGCAGAAGCTTATTTGCAAGAGGAAATATCTTTTTTCTGCTCCCATTATTTTGAATCTGAGTATCCTTCAAAACACAACCGAATGGGACAGAATGAGAGGAATATTGATGAAATCGACAGTCAATTATCTATTTTCAACCAGTCAGAGCTTGGTTTTGGTGGAGTTTATAAACGCTGGCTTTCAGATGATGAACATCAGAGAGCTCATACGTATGTTCTGCTCAACTGTGAAGAGATAACATCAGTTGTACTGTAAGTGTTTATATCACTTATTCTATCATTTATGTTACAGTAAATAACTTTGGTTTTTATAGGTTTTATGATAATCATATCAAGAAATAAATTCCACAAATTACAGCAGCTTCTCTCGAAGAACATCGACTGAAAAATTTCTCTCAGTGGTTTCAAAAACTGGTAACATAAATTCTTTATCTTTTAGCAACTCATTCAATGTATAGTTTACTATATTGATAATTATTTCAAAAAATTTCAGGTGTCTCGACATGCTGATAAAATTGAAAAACGGCTGTGTGTATTGAGTAACCCACCTTCCAAACTTGTTAAAACTTATAATGCATATGTGGTGAATGGATTTCGATTCCACACACATGCATATGGGGAATAAAAAAAAACAATGAACAGTGGAGTTAGCTTGAGAGGATCTCATCATCGAGAAAATGAAGTTGACTTTTATGACATACTTGATGAAATCATTGAACTCTGTTATCTTGGAGAACATTACATAACCATGTTCAAATGTCGGTGGTTGGATATAGAGAGAGGCGTGCGTGTTCATCCGACTCATGGAATCATCGATATTAAATGTAAAAGTGTTCTCGCAGTAAATGAACCATTCTTATTGGCTCAACAGGCATATCATGTTTATTATGCAAAGTACTGTGCAACATCAAGAGACTTGACTGATTGGTGGAGTATAATAAAAATCAAAATTCGAGACAATCAGTTTAGTCAAAGTGAATGTGCTTTCACTGATGTGCAAAGAATTGAAGTTTTTCAAGAGAGTACTCAAAATCAATCTTTTTTACAAAGAGACATGAGTATCGATGACGACACCCCACATTTAAGAGTCGGTGATGATGATGATGTTAATGATGTCACATATGAATTTGAAATGGTAAGAGATGAAGCAACTGTAACTCGAATGGATATCGATGATGTTGAGGAGGAATATGAAGATGACATTGACATATATGAAGATGATGATGAAGATGAACACTGATAGCATTCCATGGTATTTATATACAATCATAATATGTATATATGTATATATGTATATATAATAGTAATTATCAATTATTTTCTAACATTAACATTTTCTGTTTCAGATGGACGAGGCCACATTTCGTGAGTTGGCGGATGCTGACCTGACTTTCGATGTGGATGCGTTGCTGACAGATGACCCTCAGCCTGCAGGCGCTCCAGGGAGTACGCGGAGGGGGCGCGGTCTTGCACGATTGATGATTCCTGACCCCGTCCCCGATCGACGTCCACGTCTTGGGTTTGATCCACGCACACAGAGGTGTGATAACCTGTGTGATAACCTGTGGATTTGACTAAGATTTCATTAATCTATTCACATAATAAATGTTTATTATTTTTTCAGTTTTCCGCATATAGCAGTCGGACAGGGCAGCGCTATTTTTCGCAACTATTTCTCTCAGTCGTGGACCACATGGGAGCAGATTCCCATTGATGTGCAGCAGGCCATGTTCGGCCATTGGTTGGTACGTATGTAAATAAATAATTTTTATTTTGAAAATTATTTCATTTCTAACTTGATATTTTGATTTATTTGTAGGGTTTATGGTATCCGATCGAGGATACCATGCGTGACGCCATCCACGAGGCATGGGAGGTGGCCATGCGTGATCGCCTTCGTCAGTTTTTGCACAATTTAAGAAAAGCTGCGATGAAGAAAGCATGAGTGTCAGATTTTGAGGAGTCATGTAGAGCACACCGACCAGAGTATATTTCATCCCATGTATGGGATGGATTATGTGCGCAATGGTTGAGTGGTGCCTTTCAGAGGAGATCATCGGTGGGGAGGCAGAATCGGGGGAGACAGGAGGTGACTCATCGAGCTGGGAGTCGTTCTTTGAGTACTCATAGACAGCATCTGGTACGTACATTATTTATAAATATTTTATATAACTATAAATATTAACAGTTTATTTTTTATTCTTATAGGCTGTCGAGCACCCCGATATTACAGAGTACGACGTATATCGGAGGATGTATAGTGATCCTGCTACTGGGGAGCTCAGAGGTGATCGTCAGCATCACATCATGGTCAGTATTATTTGTTTTCAAGTTTAAAAATTAACTGCATATAATATATTCACAATTTTAATTTTAAATTGCAACTATAGGAGTCATATGAGGCCACAGCGTCACAAGCCTGGCCTGAGAGTCAGGCCGAGTCATCAGATCAGACCACTGCCCATCAGTTTGATGAGGCGGCATGGATGCGGGCCACCCAGTATGCCTTCGAGAAGGGCCGGGTAGTTGGTATCGGCTCTCGACTGACTCCCGAAGATTATTATGGCAGTGCTGCGATGTCGGCGTCCAGCTCGAGAGGAGCTCATGCATCTTCTTCTACTACACAGTACGAGGATCAGTTGCGATCTCAGACTGCACAGATAGAGAGTCTCCGACAGGAGAAGGAGCAGATGCGTCAGTAGCATGAGGAGGAGCGTCGACGCCAGCAGCAGTTGTACGAGGAGCAGACGAGTCAGTGGCAGCAGCAGCATCAGGAGCAGATGGAGTACATGCGCCGACTCACTCATGCTTTAGGGATGGAGTTTCCTCCACCACCATCTGCAGATCCCCCACCTCCCCCCCTCCTTCAGATTAGAGTTTGTATTTATGTTATAAAATTTGGGAAATCAAATTTTTTTTTTCTATTCTTAGTTTTTGTCTCATTATAAAATATTAATAATATTATATTTTTAAATAACAATATTAATATGAATAATAATATTATTTATATTTTATAATATTAAAATATATATATATATATATTAAAATTTTATAATATTATAATTTAATTATATTTTTTGTAATACTTGAATTATTTTAATATTTGAATGTAAAATAATTCTATTATTTTTATATTAATTAAAATAACTTATTAATATTTTTTTATTTATCATTTATAATTCTAATATTATTATATTAATTAAATCATTTATTAATATTCTATTATTTTTTATTTTTGAATTATAATTCTATTATTATTATATTAATTAAAATAATTAATTATTTTTATTTGTGAATTATAATTCTATTATTATATTAATTAAAATAATTTATTAATAATTTATTTTTTTTATTTTTTTTATAGTATTTGCGATGAGATACTATACCCGTCGCAAATACTAGTATTATTAATAGTTTTTTATTTTTTTTTTAAAATAGTTTTTGCGACGGTACCATCGCAAAAGGTATTTGCGACGGGTCCCGTCGCAAAAACTATGTTAAAAGTTTTTTACAAAAATACGGAATACTATTTGCGACGGGGAGAATGACCGTCGCAAAAAAAGGTTTTAGCGACGGGCCCGTCGCAAATAAGTGTTATTGCGATGCCGTTTTCAGCAACGGGCTATTTGCGACGGGCCCCCGTCACAAAAATCCATTTGCGACGGGATCCCGTCACAAATGCCCCGTCGCAAATACCTGTTTTTCTAGTAGTGTAGAGATAAACTTAATTATCTTTTATTATGTCTACTTAATGTACACACTCAATAATATGGGTGGAAACCTTTTTCTACCCTAGTTTTGAATATATATTGCAGTTAATAATTTCCAAGTGCACTACACATCCACCTCCTCAATTCAAGGGAATAATTTCAGAATAATAAGTTATCTCTAAGATAACCATAGTGATGATTACACTCACTACAAATCATCAAAAAACAACCTAAAGAAAATATGAAACACGGAATTGGGATCGACACTAAAATACAGCAGAGTGATATTTCCTAGGTTAGTTACTCACCAACATGAGTACAAGATTTCATGATGGAGAGATATAGAGGAATTAAATAACTTTTATTAATACGTGAATATTATTTACATAAGAATTAGAATATACAAAACAAAGTTGGAAAATATAATATATATAGCAATAGCTAAATTAATCATTGTTGTCACGACCCGTCCTCAAGGCCCATGTCGTGACTACCCCAAGCCCACCTTCCATAGGCCAGGGGATGGCGACTAGCACCAAAGGCGTAAATCATGTTAATTGGGAAGGCATTGCCTTTATAAAACATAAACACATTCAACCAGAGTACAAGAAAAAGTAAACACTAAGTAAAACTGAATACAAAGCAGTGCTGAAAGTAAAGGGGGCCGGAAATACAAGCCCAACTGTAAAGTACAAGGAAAAAGATAAAACAGTCAGAAGGTGACAAGCAGCTCCTAGATCATCCACCAAGGATCCTACCCGAAGGGTAGGTACAGATAGCACAACTCCTGGATCATCCACCACGGATCCTACCTGAAGGGTAGGTACAGATAGTGCCGCTCCTAGATCATCCACCACGGATCCTACCTAAAGGGTAGGTACAAATAGACTCTACAACTCTCTCGCCCATTAACCTCCTCCGAGTAACGTCTCTTCGTGAAGTCCACCTTCAGATACTGACTCGTCGTGAGGTCCACCTCCGGGTACCGTCTAGCCCTCGAACACTCGGCCTCTGTGAGCGATGCCCGTCATCTGCAACCAACACAACGAGGTGCGGGCATAGCCCGTGCAGGGGTGAGTATAACGATACTCAGTAGGGACCCCGATACCCTCAAGGTCTCATTAATCCAACAAGGATAACCACAAAGAAGGATCTCAACAGATAACCCTTACTTAGGTATAAGCCCATACTTGTACCTAAGTTATCAAGTAACCCATCTCAATCATGAGGAAAAACAAAGGTTATGAAATCAACGGATAACCACCACCCATGTATATGCCCATATATATACCTAAGTTATCAAGTGACCCATCTCAATCATGATGTAAACACAAAGGTCATAGACTCAGCTCAAACCAGGATTTTCATTATCCAAACCGTAACTGCTGAAGAGACCCTTCTCTGGCGAGTACAGTGATCCTATCACGACTCTGAGGTACTGCTCACTAACCTAAGACTGCTGAGGTACTCCTCCTGTCGAGTACCGTGGGCCAGCCACCCAAACACAGTAGTGATTTCCACCGGGGTCTGCCACCCAAACACAGTAGTGCACCCCCCCTAATAGCCTGGAGAGGTACTCCTTCTGTCGAGTACCGTGGGTCTGCCACCCAAACACAGTAGTGCTCCCCGCCATGGGTCCGCCACCCAAACATAGTAGTGCTCCCCACTGGGCTATACAAGTCACTCCGACTCGATTCGGAAAAGCAGTCTTCAGGTCTCAGCCAGCTACACGGTCTCCGTACTCCGTATGCTCGTCTCCGGGAGGGTCCGCTCCATGAGCTATAGGTCGATACTCCCAGTATCACAAAGTCCCATGAAAAAGTATCTCAAAGGACGGCCTCGTCATAGGGGTCTCAACGCAACAGACTGTGCATCAATCGGATGCCCAGTCTGTGAGTTATTATCCTTTTCGTCCCAGGGGCCCGGTTGGTTTCATGTACGAACCAACCCGGCCGTATCTCAAATATACCCCGAACTCTAATAGGGTATACTCATAGGTACTGTTCCTCAACGTGAACACCAACTCCGCTGAAGGTTCGTCAAACGGACGTCTGGTCTGAAAGTTATCGGCTTTTCCGTTCGAGGGGCCCGGTTGGATTTCGTGTACAATCCTACCCGGCCATATTCTAACTACGTCCAAACCTCATGTGAAGTATAACAAAAGAACCGTCTCAACAAGAGGAATCCAACATAGTTGACGGCACGTCAATCGGACGTCCGAAGCTCAAGTTATAAGCATTTCCGCTCTGAGGGTCCTGTTGGATTCATGTTCGATCCAACCCAGTCATACTTTAAATGACACTGGTTAACCAAACCAGTCACACCATTGCGATCCATACGGAATAACACATGAGATGGACTACCCATTGGTCCAAAACGAATATCTGGGGAAAAAGTTGCATTTCACCGCCTCATACGCGAACCGGGCCTCGTGGGGCCCGCGCCTCGACCTCAACTTAAATATCCAAAATTGGTTTTGAAACATCCATCTTAATTCCAGGGTCACAGCAACACAAGCAGTTCGTCATTCTGACACCGTATGAGAGAGATATGTCAGATACAAGATCCCGTAATAATAATAATAATAATAATATTCAGTGTTTTGTGGGCCCGATCCACGAACCAGAATTTAGTATCCAACATTAGACTTGAATCGGCCGTCTTAATGACAGAGTCACATTGCTGCTAACGGCGAGTCAATCGGACGTCGCACGCATGAGTTATGACTGGTCAAAGATTTAATAATAATATTAAATCTATTATGTACGAGCGTTTCGGTTACCCGATCCAAAAACCCGAAAAGGACATCCAATATTGGACTGATAAATTCCATCTCGTATTCAGGGTCGCACTGCCACTAACGGTTCATGAAACCGAGGTCGCACGAAGAAGATACCGTCAAAATACGGTTTTCCCAACGAAAATAATAATAAAATTATTATATTATTATTATTTTTAATTAAATTTAATTCTTAACTTAACACACCCAAAAGCCACGCACCACCCAAACTAGCGCCTCCTCTTTCCTTCATGTCAATCACGCCCCCAAATCCTTTCATATATTTTATATCATCATTGATTTATTTTTCATCTTTCTCTCTCCAATCTAAATTCCTCTCATGATTTGTTCTCCCAAAATTATCGCCCCAACTTCAGGTTTCTTCTCCTCCAAAATTCATGCGGCCCTCACGAACCGGGAACCACTGCACCTCCGCCTTGCACACGACTTGCTTCGTTCGCACCGCCTGCTCGCACTGCACCAGCCGCCACGGTCACCTGCTCGCCCAATCAAACCGTCACCTTGGACCGTTGGAACCCTCGTCGCACCCGCACCACGGGATCCTTCCGCGCACCATACCGTGTTCGATTTAAATAGGAAATAAGAGAATAAAGTGGTTCTGTGATCCTCGGGTTGAGATCTCCATGTCCGCATGTCGCGCTCAACGAATTATTGAGTTTCCAGCACTCTTAATTATTTGGCGTGCCAAAGAACGCGCGTAGAATGGAATAGAAAAGGCATGGTATATGAGCGGATCGATGGCCGTGTTGGTTTGACCATAATTTTTGAGAATCAAGAACATGGGGAATTGACAAAAAGATATTTATCATACTTAGATATTTTCAATAAAAACAATAAGTGATTGATTCAACCCATGGTTTTTCGATCCGCGAATTAATTAATCTAATTCGCGTTCGTCGTGAAAATTCAATTGGGGTAAGGAATCCACAAAGATAAATCCTACAAATAAACGCTCAAGATCGAGGGAATAAACCACATACATGAGAAATATACAATATTCCCCTACCTCAACAACGATGTCAAAAGTCGGTGTCGCGGTTGACAGCGTCGATGTACGTCCAAGGTGGATGGCGTCTCACACCGGCTGCAGAGAGGAGAAGAACGACACGTCAATCACTCCTTGCGGTGACAGAGTTCTTCGTCTAGGTCTTGACGTTCTTCACATTCTCCAATGAAGAAGATGAGTTCTACCTCCTCCAATTCCCCACACAACCAACCAACCCCAAATAAAATAAGACTCTTCTTATTTTTTTACCCAACCCAGGCATTTCCAAAATTCAAAAGTTGAATTAACTTAACTTAATTAATCTTGATCTTGTCAAAATTAAATGAAGTAAAGTTGGCATCATTAATGAGAGGGAGGGTCACATAATTAAAGTGGGTGTTTTATAGATGTTAGGGAATTTGAAGGGATGGGGCTCGTGTGGGCCCCACCTCATAAAATCCTATCAAGAGGATTTAGGTTCAAGTGGGTTCCACCCAACTCCCACACATGGGGTTAAACCACTTGGATGTGAAATAAAGTCGTACACAACATTATTTCACTTAACACTTATTCCAAAAAAAAATTAACAACTCTTCCTGAGCAAACGCAACTCCAGTGAAGGTCTTCTTAAGCAATTATCGACACTGTGGTTTCAGCGGTGCCCTCAGATTTTGATTCTGAGCACCGGTTCAAAAGTTAGAAAAATCCGCTCGCTCGTTCACTGAACGTACCCAAGCTAATATTTGGAAATTGATTCTGGGCACACCGGGCCTCAGAATCAGGTTCCGTCAGGAACTGCGTACTCGTAAAATTCCAAAGAAATTAAGAAAAAAATTTCCTTGAAATATACAGGTCTTTACATTACTCCCACCTCAGGTCTTTATGTCCCCGTAAAGCTATAGCACAAACTAGGGAAACAAAAGTGGTACTGAGCACGCACCTGAGCCTTCCGCTCCCATGTGCTCACCTGGAGGTTCCCATACTGCCAGTGAAAGTGAACCCAAGGAATCGACCGTCTACGTAGGATCTGCTCCTATCGATCCTCGATCCTCACTAGAACCTCCGTGAATGTTTCCCTGCCATCGACGTCCTACTTCCTGAGGTCGATGATGTGTGAAGGATCATGCACCTAGTGCAAATGAGGTGGAAAGTTCAAGCGGTAAACCACCTCGCCTACCCTGCTGAGGACCTAGAAAGGTCCGTTGAACCTCATAGATAACTTTCCACCTCAGCCACATCTCCGTAAACCTCATCGAGGTGAGACCCGTATAAGGACGTGATCATCATCCTCGAACTCAAGAGGTCTCCCTTTCGTGATTAGAACTGAAACTCAAAACTCCTACTTCCACGTGGTTAAAGTTGGCCGACTCAAGAGTGATCAGATACACCTTCCTATGCATGATTCCATCCTGTGCTACCTGGGTTTTCCTTTTCGCCGACCAAGGAAAACCCATCCCGACATTGTAGTTAGACCACAACCTTTTTGCCTAATACAGTCAATCTGAGCATGAACTGTGAATCCAATCCATACCGAGACCAACGTCGTAAGGCCTCGATGCTTCCACCAAGAGATTCTAACCGAAACTCTTGCCTCGAGGGTCAGATCACACTGTCGGCATAAGTGTGATTATTGAGTCTCCTCCCAAAGGTATCTCTAGACATGAGGGTCAAGTCCACGGCTTACCGGAAAATCTAGGTCTGGGAAAAGATTTGTGGAAGGGAGGAATGATTCATATCAACGTCTGTTACTACGACAGCTAGTAGTGGACACAGACTATCCCTTGAATCATTTTTAGAGCCATTGGGTCTCACTCTTTGACCGCATGCAGCTACTCTCTTCCCCTGCCCTCCAGCTCCCTGAGCCTAGAGGGGACAACAAAGGCGGGTGGTTGTAACATGTTAAAATGTACACCACCTCATGTTTCTCTCCTAGCTCTGCCTCCATGTCTGCTGCTCTATAGATTTATCTGTCCTTAACATTTCATCCTCTTGAAACATTCGCACGCCCAAGTCTCTGAGACTGGAACCAGTTCGCTGCGTTCCAATTTCTATCATTCTCTAGCTGTATTCGTTCATCCAAAGAACATTCAACCTCCAGGTTCTCTCTAGAACCCTAGCGTGAGTAGGAATGAATAAAGGAAAAAGTGATGGCTCAAATATCCTTAAACACACCATGCTCAGAGTTCTGAGCTCTATAGCACTGATCGAATTGTATTCATCGAGCACCAGGAATGGTTTGGTACGCCCTGATGAATTCTCAGCTACCGAAATATCGTCCTGCCGAAGCTGTATAAGCTCTAGAAAACTCTTAGCCACCTCCTCAAGCCAGTCCTCAGCTACCTGTGAGTCAGGATCGCCTCAGAACTTGAGGGTATCTAATGTTGGAACACGTGTAAGGAAGTAAGTCTACATGTGTCACATACCGGTACCGCCGGTTGTAACTGCTGACCAACAGGTAGTGATGTCTAGCTGGAACACTACCCAGAGGAACTATCTCAGGAATCTGTCCACATACCGAAGACTCATCACTATGCGGACCATCCTCATGGTCATTCACTAGAAAACACTAGTAGCCAAGTCCACCATCCACTCTACTGAGGTCTCAGCTAGGCGGAAAACTCTAGCAATCGCCTCTAGACAGTGCTCTACTGTCTGAGAATCTACCTCGCCTCGTAACCTCGGAGGCCGCTACTGCTGGAACTCGTGCAATGCGCTCTGCCAGCCTGCACAGTTCGCTGGTTTAGCTGGTGGCATCTACTGCCCAACAGGTGGTGGTGCTATTGTTACACCACCCGAGGGTGCCAACATAGTAAAAAGGGCCCCGCACCGGAGCCTCGTCACTCGGTGGTCCGTCATTATGTACTATCTCAGAACTCCAACTGACTATCTGTGTGGAGCCATCCTGAACAGATGCGACACGGTCAAACGATTTATACCTGGTGAGCTGACCTGGTTTGAGCTGACTTTAAAACTCTTGGAAACACACATGCAATCAGTGTTTTCGTGCACAAAGTCAGAAATCAGTAGTCAGGGTCCTGGTGTACGGATACAACGTCCACCGCACCAACACTGGACTCCTTGAACTAAAAACCACACTTAGTACCCTTAACACTATTGCTTCACAGAAAGAAAATATCAGAGTCCTAAGTTCTGCGGTAGAACCGACTCCTCTGATACCAATTTTTCACGACCCGTCCTCAGGGCCCGTGTCGTGACTACCCCAAGCCCGCCTTCCATAGGCCAGGGGCTGGCGACTATCACCAAAGGCATAAATCCTGTTAATTGTGAAGGCATTGCCTTTATAAAACATAAACACATTCAACCAGAGTACAAGCGGAAGTAAACACTAAGTAAAACTGAATACAAAGCAGTGCTGAAAGTAAAGGGGGCCAGAAATACAATCCCAACTATAAATTACAAGGAAAAAGATAAAACAGTCAGAAGGTGACAAGCAGCTCCTAGATCATCCACCAAGGATCCTACCTGAAGGGTAGGTATAGATAGAACAACTCCTGGATCGTCCACCATGGATCCTACCTGAAGGGTAGGTACAGAAAGCGCAGCTCCTGGATCGTCCACCACGGATCCTACCTGAAGGTTAGGTACAGATAGCCTCCACAACGCTCTCGCCCGTCAAAATCCTCCGAGTAATGTCTCTTCGTGAAGTCCACCTTCGAATACTGACTCATCATGAGGTCCACCTTCGGGTACCATCTAGCCCTCAAACACTCGGCCTCTGTGAGCGCTGCCCGTCGTCTGCAACCAACACCATGAGGTGCGGGCACAACCCATGTAGGGGTGAGTATAACGATACTCAATAGGGACCCCGAGACCCTCATGGTATCACTAATACAACAAGGATAACCACAAAGAAGGATCTCAACAGATAACCCTTACTTAGGTATAAGACCAAACTTATACCTAAGTTATCAAGTAACCCATCTCAATCATGAGGAAACACAAAGGTTATGAAATCAACGGATAACCACCACCCAGGTATATGTCCATACATATACCTAAGTTATCAAGTGACCCATCTAAATCTTGTGGTAAACAAAAAGGTCATAAACTCAGCTCAAACCAGGATTTTCATTATTGAAACCGTAACTGCTGAAGAGCCTCGTCTCTGGCGAGTACAGTGATCCTGTCACGACTCCGAGGTACTGCTCACTAACCTAAGACTGCTGAGGTACTCCTCCTGTCGAGGACCATGGGCCAGCCACCCAAACATAGTAGTGCTTCCCGCCGGGGTCTTCCACCCAAACACAGTAGTGCACCCCCCCTAATAGCCTGCAGAGGTACTCCTTCTGTCAAGTACCGCGGGTCTGCCACCCAAACACAGTAGTGCTCCCCACCGTGGGTCCGCCGCCCAAACACAGTAGTGCTCCCCACCGTGGGTCCGCCACCCAAACACAGTAGTGCTCCCCACTGGGCTATACAAGTCACTCCGACTCGAGTCGGACAAGCACTCTTCAGGTCTCAGCCAGCTACACGGTCTCCGTACTCCATATGCTCGTCTCCAGGAGGGTCCGCTCCATGAGCTATAGGTCGATACTCCAAGTATCACAAACTCCCATGAAGAAGTATCTCAAAGGACAACCTTGTCATAAGGGTCTCAACGCAACAGACTGTACGTCAATCGGACGCCCGGTCTGTGAGTTATTATCCTTTTCGTCCTAGGGGCCCGGTTGGTTTTGTGTATGAACCAACCCGGTCGTATCTCAACTATACCCCGAACTCTCATAGGGTATACTCATAGGGACCGTTTCTCAATGTGAACACCAACGCCGCTGACGGTTCGTCAAACGGAAGTCCGGTCTGAAAGTTATCAGTTTTTCCGTTCCAGGGGCCCGGTTGGATTTTGGGTACAATCCAACCCGGCCATATTCCAACTGCGTCCAAACCTCATGTGAAGTATACCAAAAGAATATTCTCAATAAGAGGAATCCAACATAGTCGATGGCACGTCAATCGGACATCTGAAGCTCAAGTTATAAGAGTTTCTGCTCTGAGGGCCCGGTTGGATTCATGTTCGATCCAACCCAGTTGTACTTCAAATGACACCGGTTAACCAAACCGGTCACACCATTGTGATCCATACGGAATAACTCACGAGATGGACTACCCATTGGTCCAAAACGGATAGACGGTGAAAAAGTTGCATTTCACCGCATCATACGAGAACCGGGCCTCGTGGGGCCCACACCTCGACCTCAACTTAAATATCCAAAATTGGTTTTGAAACATCTGTCTTAATTCCAGGGTCGCAACGTCGCAAACGGTTCGTCATTCCGACACCGTATGAGAGAGATATGTCAGATACAAGATCCTGTAAAAATAATAATAATATTATTATTCGGTGTTTCGTGGGCCTGAGCCACAAACCAGAATTTAGTATCCAACATTAGACTTGAATTGACCATCTTAAAGACAGAGTCACATTGCCGCTGACGGCGATTCAATCAGACGTCGCACACATGATTTATGGCGGGTCAAAGATTTAATAATAATATTAAATCTATTATGTACGAGCATTTCGGGTACCCGATCCAAAAACCCGAAAAGGACATCCAATATTGGACTCATAAATTCTATCTCGAAGTCAAGTTCGCACTTACACTAACGGTTCGTGAAACCGAAGTCGCACGAAGAAGATACCGTCAAAATACGGTTTTCCCAACGAAAATAATAATAACATTATTATATTATTATTATTTTTAATTAAATTTAATTCTTAACTTAACACGCCCAAAAGCCACGCACCACCAAAACTAGCACCTCCTCTTTCCTTCATGTCAATCACGCCCCCAAATCCTTTCCTATATTTTATATCATCATTAATTTATTTTTCATCTTTCTCTCTCCAATCTAAATTCCTCTCACGATTTGTTCTCCCAAAATTATCGCCCCAAATTCAGGTTTCTTCTCCTCCAAAATTCACGCGGCCCTCATGAACAGAGAACCGTTGCGCCACTGCCTTGCACACGGCTTGCTTCGGTCGCACCGCCTGCTCCCGCTGCACCAGCCGCCACGGTCGCCTGCTCGCCCAACCGAACCGTCGCCTTGGACCGCAGGAACCCTCTTCGCACCCGCACCACGGGATCCTTCCGCGCGCCATACTGGGTTCGATTTAAATCGGAAATAAGAGAATAAAGTGGTTCCGTGATCCTCGGGTCGAGATCTCCGCGCCCGCATGCCGCGCTCAACGAATTATTGAGTTTCTAGCACACTTAATTATTTGGTGTGCCAAAGAACGCACGTAGAATGGAATAAAAAAGGCATGGTATATGAGCGGATCGATGGTCGTGTTGGTTTGACCATCGTTTTTGAGAATCAAGAACATGGGGAATTGACAAAAATATATTTATCATACTTCGACATTTTCAGTAAAAACAATAAGATATTGATTCAACCCATGGTTTTTTGATCCGTGAATTAATTCATTTAATTCGCGTTCGTCAAGAAAATTCAATTGGGGTAAGGAATCCATAAAGATGAATCCTACAAATAAACACTCAAGCTCGAGGGCATAAACCCCATAAATGAGAAATATACAATATTCCCCTACCTCAACAACGATGTCAAAAGTCGGTGTTGCGGTTGACGGCGTCGGCGTACGTCCAAGGTGGATGGCGTCTCACACTGGCTGTTGAGAGGAGAAGAATGGAATGTCAATCACTCCTTGTGGTGACAACGTTCTTCATCGAGGTCTTGACGTTCTTCGCATTCTCCAACAAAGAAGACGAGTTCTACCTCCTCCAATTCCCCACACAACCAACCAACCCAAAATAAAATAAGACTCTTCTTATTTTATTACCCAACCCATGCATTTCCAAAATTCAAAAGTTGAATTAACTTAACTTAATCAATCTTGATCTTGTCAAAATTAAATGAAGTAAATTTGGCATCATTAATGAGAGGGAGGGTCACATAATTAAAGTTGGGGTTTTAGAGATGTTAGGGAATTTGAAGGGATGGGGCTCGTGTGGGCCCCACCTCACAAAATCCTATCAAGAGGATTTAGGTTCAAGTGGGTTCCACCCAACTCCCACACATGGGGTTAAACCACTTGGAAGTGAAATAAAGTCGTACACAACATTATTTCACTTAACACTTATTCCAATTTTTTTAACAACTCTTCCCAAGCAAACGCAACTCCAGTGAAGGTCTTCTTAAGAAATTACCGGCGATGCAGTTTCATCAGTGCCCTCAGATTTCGATTCCGAGCACTGGTTCAAAAGTTAGAAAAATCTGCTTGCTCGTTCACTAAACGTACCTGAGCTAAACTTTGGAAATTGATTTCGGGAACACCGGGCCTCGGAATTAGGTGCCACCAGAAACTACGTACTCATAAAATTTCAAAGAAATTAAGAAAAAAATTCCCTTGAAATTTCCATGTCTTTACAACTATAGTGGATAATTACCATTATAGTACAATGGTCTCTGTATTTATAGGATTTATAATCTAAAGGTTTTACATTTTAAATCTCCAAAATATATACTTTAAATATCATTTATAATATTCATATCTTTGAATCAATCAAATAATTTCCTTTTAAATCCTCATAAAGATATTACTTTAAATTACTATCAATTATAGAGAATAATGCTTTGACTAAACCATATTTTTTATATCAAAATTTATTCATATCTCAATTCAATTTTCTTTTATCCTATTTTTAAGATTAATTATACGGGGTATCTAACTAAACACCATCCTTGGATCTCATGGGAATATATGTTCATGGAGGTGACCTAGCCCAGACATTCACTTATATGAGTAAACCTAGATCATATTTTCTTCCTTCAAAATGGTTTCATAAATATTTACATGATGTAGGCATTCATTTGATTCCCCTCCTTGTTCATGGGTTCATGTTGACCAAATAATGAAACATGGGATTTAATCCTTTTAGAACTAATAATATGAGTCATTTGAGATTAAAGTGATGGAATGGAGTTTAACTAGAGATCTCACATTAGAATAAATGGAGTTCTATGGTTGGTATCATGGTGGTAGTATGAGGGTATGAAATCTTAGAACCAATGGTATCAAGGATTTTTAATGTAGTGGTGTGATGGTAGTGAACAATGCAAGAAATATCGACAGTGTTGGTAACATGTCAGCATTAGCACTATGACGGTGGAAATTCTTGATAGTAGTGGAGGCTAGTGGAATGAGGCTATTGGTACTGGACATATGGAATTAGTAGTGAATCGATGAAGGAATTTTTGGAGGAAGGGTTGTATGGAAGAAGTTGGTGGTGGTGGTGGTGGTAGATCCTAGGTGGAAGCATCGTGATGATAGCATTAGAGGTATTGTTAATCTTAGGTAGTGGGCCTCTTCTATCTTTAGTAGTATTATAAGAAAGATGAATAATGCCATGCTAATGGTAGGAAGATGGTGGTAGCATGAATTGGTAGAATAATCATGATGGGATCACACAATAGTGGGAGGTTGGAGGTAGTAGAGCATCGGTAGTGCTCTGATGGTATCACATTCTTACAGAAGCATCCTAGAAAAATCATCTTTATGGTGTCATAAATATGTGATGGAAGAATTCTAGTGGTACCAACCGAGGGAAGAAACATTTTTAATCCAATTAATTCATCAAATTTAAATTACACTCACTTTAATAAAACAAGTAATTATTTTGGAAAAATGAACAAAATATATTGAAATTAATTAACAAAATGTGAAAAAAATCATAAACAATAATGGATTTATACTTTCATAGGGTGGTTCAGTGAAAATGGTTTGGGATATGATATCTATAATAATGAACTTCTCTCATAAATGGTTTCACATGAGTTTTGGTTATAGAATCTCTACTTGGTCTTGCTCATGGGTAAATCCCAGTGATGCCACCTCCCATAGAAGCTTTGATAAATGGTATTTATATGGTATTATTCTACTGTTTGAGGCCATATTTTCTTCTTTCTGTGTCAATAATATTTCATTATAACCCTTAATATATATTAATCATTATGGTCTATGTATAATAACTATATTAAAAATGGTTATGTGGATTAACGATCCTTCAGTCTTGACATGTGAATTATGGCTATATTTTATAACTATCCAAAATAACAAATGAAATATAGTGAATGTGTTTTCTATAACTACATTACATAATAATGAATTTATTCTTTCAAAATGTAATTTAATTTTGAAAATTTTGAATCATTACAAATAACCCAAAATCACAGTGTATAAAATTTTTGATAAATTAAAAAGCTCATTCTCATGGGGGAAAATTGAGAAATTGTTTTATTTCATGACAAAAAAAATCAAGATAAATATAGATAATCCAAAAAAAACAAGACCTACCTCATTGATGATTGATAATTAGTGAATAAGAAACCCATATCAATATCATTGATGATCTTTTATTCACTCACCATTGGTTCCAAAAAAACCTCTTTAATTGGTTGTCAAGGTCTCCACAATAAGAGGCTTCTCTAAAACTCTAAGTTTATGTGGAAAACCCATGGGATTTTATTTTTAGTTGTTTATATATAAGTTTTATAGTGTTCAAAAAAATAAATTAGATAATAAATTATTTAATTAATCCATTTTTAATCCACCTGTGATTATGCACCATCATAGGTCCCAATGCAAACAAAACTTATATCATGCCTAGAGTAAAACTCATATTCTAGACTCAACTGTGATCTATGTTTCCAAATTAAAGAATCTTTTTACAAGATACAAAATTACCTTAAAAAATGAATGTGTAGGATTAATTAAATTTTTTATAATATTTTAACATTCAATATTGAGGTTCTTATGACTCTAGACTATCCACACCAGTATTGAAAATAAATTTAATGACATTTTTATAAATATTCAAAGGGTCTAATTGAAATCACTAAATCCATTACCCCCTTCCCAAATTCAATTATTTTCACCCTAAAAAAACATAATTAGTCAAAAAAGTTAGGGTACTAAGTGATCATAAAGATTTCCCACACCCATGATCTCTCCTAAGGATTCTCATGTTATCAACAAATGTGCATGAGGTGAATGGATTGCTCATGAGGGGTCCTCTTATATCAATGTTCAGTCACCACTAGATACTCAAATAAAGTGACATCTTCCTAAATATCTGGAATTCCAAAGTCAAATAAATATAGCGGGTCATGCACGAATCTCCTCACCTATGCCACATGGAAATATTCATTCACGTCTTCACATTGTGGGAGTAATGACAGAGAGTATGAAACCTCACCAACCCTACAAAGAATTTGTAATAAACTAATGAATTTCAAAGATGGCTTACCACCTCGACCAAATCACCTAAACCATGATGGGGAAAAACCTATAAGTAGAAAAAGTCCCCCTCCTCAAAATAAAATGGTGTCAATCAGAAATTCATGTATGGAATTTGATGTCTTTGATTAATCCTAATTCATTCTGGAAAGAACATATCCTTTTCTATCATTACCCACACTAACTCTGTCCCATTGAGTGTTTACTTTCACATCTCAAAATAACCTAAGTGTGGCCTAAAGTGTCTCCCATATAGGGACTCTAAAGGTTCCAATACAATGGTGAAGTGATATGTTTTGTTTTATAAAAACTCAATTAGTGGTAATTGGTCCTCCCAGCACTATCCAAATTCCAAAACATAGTCCCATAACCTACCATCAAGAACCAGAATGGTTCTCTTGATATATCCATCAGTATGAGGATGAAACACTTTTATCATCCCTAAATGGTCCAAAAATTATTTTGTGATCCTTTCCACATTTGGGAAATAAACCAAAAATCATGTTAATAAATTATCATTAGTGTTACTTCATTAATTTTGATAATACCTTACATGTATAAGTACCCCAAACTTTCTACTAAATGATGCTCTTTAATAGTAAGTAAGTGGGCCACCATGATAAGATATTCAATAACCACCCATATAACAACATTAAATGTCATAGAACATGTAATCACAATCATATAATCCTTTTATATACTATCCAAATTACACTTGGGAACTACTAGGAGTTTAGATAAACCAATTAGGACCTGATTCTCTGCCTTTTCCTCCTAAAAATTAAGATATCACGACACAAACACAACAATACTCTGCTACATACTTGGCCACCAAAAGTATCATCAAACATCCTTGTACATATTTTCCACTATTGTATATAATTACATGGGGTTTTATGAATTCCCTCATAACCTCCTCTCACAATGTGAATAGAAACATAATTCATCATCAGAAAAAGATGAAATGAGCCCCACCTTTAAAAAATCCATCAAGATCATGTCTTGTGAATATTTGATCACTAAAAATCTCACAATAAATGTCTTTAAAATAAGCATCATATATAAACAAGAGAATGGAGGGGTTAACACCATCATTAAAAGATAAACTACTCCTCCCTCATCCAATAAGGGAAAATACAATGATTTCAACTATTCCAACCACTCCTTAAGAAATTGAGGGAAAGATTTATTTTTAATGGAATCTTGTACCACATTCTATTTCCTCAGTGTATAGACTATCTAGAAGTAATAGTTTTATAGGAACTCTATCCAATTCCCATGTCTCAGTTTGAGAACACTCTAAGTAAATATGTACCTAAGGATATAGTTGTTAAAGGAGATAATAAACCACTCACCAACAAGAGAGTGAGATAATTTTTCATGGTGATTTCTGCTACCATAAATTCTAAATTTTGTATCTTATAATTATATTCATGTGGTATTATCAATCGATATCTATAGATATCAATCCATTCCTTAAAATTAGAACACATACAAGATTATATCTTGAGTCTTCACAAAACAATATATACTCAACTCCCTCCTCTGGTAGTCTTGGAGTGGGAGCACTCATCAATCCCTGTTTCAACTCCTCAAAGGCCTTCTCAAATCCTTAAGACTAAAAATATAGCCACCCATTTTGGGTCAAGGTCGTTAGAAAAGATGCAATCCTAGAGAATTACAACATGAATATTTGGTAGTAACCAACTATCCCATGGAATCTTGACATCATCATTACTCTCTTAGGTGGATCCTAAGCTAGAATTACCTTAGTCTTTACTAGTTCCACAGCTATTACTTACTCTAAGATGATATGTCCTAGGAAGTCAACTAGTTTAATCTAGAATAAAAATTTTGAGATATTTTCATATATTTTATTCTCCCATAGTATGTCCAGTATGATCTTTAAATACTCTATATGATAGACCTCTGATTATAATAAAATGAAAATTTCATTAATAAATACCATCAAAATCTGTTCTAGAAAAGGCAATAAGATTAAACTTATAAGTACCATATATTCCAATGTGGAATTTTTCATTCAAAATGACATAACCAAGTACTCATAATGACTATAGTGATATCAAAATTTAATTTTTAGTATATCCTCCTCATATACCCTAAGCTTATGATCACTTGAATTGTGGCATATTTCTGAAAGAAAAAATAATCCCCATTCTAATGGTCAAATAGGTTATTAATCCTAATAAATGGTTACTTATTCCAAATCATCTATAGAATTAGGATAAAATAGAAAAATAACACCATAAATCTCCCATATAACTTCTTGGAAAATAATACCAAATCTTCCAAGGGGTATACACTTGGTCTAATAAAACAATTCTCCTAAAGTTCCTCCAACTCCACTGTCCTCTCTAGAATCTTAGTTGGGGCTATCATATACACTAAAGAATATATTATAGGGGTTTTAGGGTGAAATTAAATACATGTGTCAATATCATAATGAAAATTTAAATCAAGTTCATTTTTGATAGGGACATCCAAGTACACTCCTACTAAAACTATAATTTGAACATCTATGGAGACTGTTTCACCAAATATCAAACTGAAAAACTAATGAGAAACTGGCTAGAAAATCTTGCACATGAGCCTTACTAATTCTAACTAAAATTCCTCGTTTAAAATGGGGAAAATCTCATTATAACTTCTAAAATGCATATCACTCTCCACTAGAATAATTATATCTTTTAATGGTCTACCGATAGCCATTTCATATCATGAATGACATCATAAGGCTTAATTATTTTCAAAAAGGGGTCCCTTAAGAACATCTCTACTTCTAGTGCTAGTTCACATTTCTAGAAGATAAACATGATTACAAAAATCACTCTTAGTATGAGCCTCCATTAATAAGGGTTTGGTTAGTGTCTCTGTCAGGGTTTCAAGCTCTCAGAAAAGGGATATGGCAATAGAATAATGGTTCACACAAGTGTATATAAGTATTGGTTTCTAAGAAGAGAATAAATAGATCATACCTCAAATAATTTCATGTGCTACCTAATCATTACCCTGCATTAACTAATTTTTTTTCATCCATGGACACCAACCCTATGTGCCTGACATGGACCAAAAAAAGGTGGTGGTGGTGGAATCAAGTCATAGCATCACCCACCTTCCATAGCCCCTCTTCCTAGATAACCTCTATCTCTATCAGAGTTAATTCATTGAGGGCCACCATGTACACCTCTGGTACTTCCCTGGCCTAATCATTATCTTGGATGTGGAGTTTTCTAAATTTAATTCTTATCCACTACTTTTATATGGGTTGAGAAGTATCTCACCAGATGGACCCAACCCTCAAAGGTAAATAAATTCCATCCAAAATCTGACTAGATCCCCTTTGAGATCCCCACATTACTGATCATTGAGTTTGAGTATTTCTATATGAAGACCTCCGACAACAAGAATCTTAATTCTGACACCATCCAACAATGGATGATGATTTTTCCCCTAGGTTCCCACTGTCGGCACAAAAAATCTTCCACTCCTTGACTAAAAATATCTCAATCACTAAGCCCACTAATCACCCTGATATGGGTGGGGATTTATAAAGGATCCACACCAAATTAAATTTATCTATGAAGTTCTCTCTTCAACTTCCTTACCCAGAAGAACACATCTCAGACCATATCAATGGAGTATCACATAAGATCAGTAAATTTCAACATGTACTCATCTACAGTCATGTTTCCCCGCTACAACTTTAGAATATCCAGAATACACACTGATTATAGAGTTTCCAGATAATACTCATTTTGAAAGAGGTTCTCAAGCTCAGTCCAAGGAAGAATCATCCCATCATGTTTTTGATTCATCAAACTCCACTAATACTTCATCACACCATAGAGAAGACTATATGTACATACAAACATGTATTCAAAAGGGGTTATAAGGAGTTAAAATACTCTGATTAATGAATCAATCTATTCTTCACCTTCATATAGGTCAAACTTTCCCTAGAACCTCAGTGGACTCATATAACAAACTAGCCTGAGTAAACTGAACATGTCACTTGGTTAGGATCACCACGAGGCCTCAAGAAAGTCTCCCAAAACAACAGACACTACCGACTAGTGGTGACGGCCTAAAATATATAGTTTAAACACTACACCCTTTGGTCATAGTGTAATAATAGTGTAAATTACCTAAATATCCACGGGGATAAAAATAGAGGAATAATAAATAACTGAAATTGAATCATTCTATAATAAATGAAACACAACATATAGTCATACAAAATCAAAGCACGAAAAATATATAGTAGAAAATTTCCCATCATGCCAAACAAATATAGAAAAATAAAAAAACTAAAAAAAATACATTAGGATCTACTACAAACACATACCCTAACCACATACCCATTATCTATGAAACTTGAACTACACCAGCCCAATATTGATACTCTACACTAGTGGATCTACTATATCAAGAAACACTGGGCCTCATCCCCATCCAACACACAACCACTACTACAACCTAGAAGTAGACATCAAGTCTGCATTCATATAGAGGTAGATGAAAATGGGTGATAAATAAATCATTGTAGGACACCCCCAATGGTGAACCTATAATCTACTTTCATAATAAGCACATGCACAAATGATATGTCTATCAGAGTGGAGTACTAATTATAGATGGAATAAAATAAATACAAAACAATAAAATGGGGTCTAAAAAATAAATTATCCAACTGCAGGTTATATCCAAACACTTGAGATAAATTTACACCCACTATGGCCCACTCAAGAGGATTTAAGACACATGGATCGACCTACCACATGACATCAGGTGTGTCCACCAGATCTACATAAGAGATTCCAGAATTAAAAACTAAAAGGCATGAATGATGGACCTTGGGGAATAACCATAAGAATTAAATTGAAAACAAACATTTACTGAGATCTAGGAATCTAATGGAATAATTTAAACTGGTGAAAGGAATATCTAAACTGACCAAACTGGAGAACAAGTTATTCCTAAAGGTCCTTTAGAATGAACCAAGACCATATTTAGATCCATTAATAAGTTATATCTATACCTAAACTTGATATCACATAGTTTCCATGGGATTGGGATCACTAAAGTGTCCATGGTGAATAAAACACACTATGTGAGTTCATTGGCACCTCACAATCTAGAATCCACTCAATCATGGTGAATACTAAACAAGGGTGGTTTTCACTCATCCATATATTAAATTATCTCCCTAATATTTTCTAAACATATCTAGTCAACAGAGGAAAGAACTCGATCATACCTCATGACCTGCACTTTACCCAAGATATCCCAAGGGTCTCCTCCTCAAATAAAAGTCTTAAGAAAAAACTTCCTCAAACATCATAGCTAAAGGGAAACCAAACATGGTTTGGTCTAACTCCCCAACCCACTGTCCAAGCATATGAACTAGCAACACTAATCAACTATTAGACAACAAAGAACAGGGAATCTATCAGTCCCCTAGATCTCTACATCCATTAGATAGCCACCATAGGTTCTCCATGAAGCTCCTTAGGGACAAACCAAACCTCAGGGATACCACGATCCATAGGGTCATAGAAAAAATAAATGACCAATTAGGGAATCCCTTACTACACCCAAGATCTTGGGACATGCTGGTACACATATCCAAAATTGACCAAAGGCCATGGTAATAGAAGGACACCCAAAGAGGGGTTATTATAGCTCATCCAAATAATGGGACATTGAATGTTTAGAAACATCCCAAATGGACCTAAGTGGCCTTCATCAGATCTTTAATGAATAACACTCCAAATGGTGAATTGAAAAAAAAAGAATTCCTAAATGGGAATATCAATGGTCCTTATGACCAATTAAATAATAGGACCCTATAGGGGATCCTAAATGTAACACCCCGAGCTTCCATGATACGCTTCTCTTTTAATAATGCAATAGCTTGCATTGTACGCATGTTCGAGATTCTAACACACCGCGACCAATAAAAATAGCCATTATTAATAGTGATACCCACTTTTTAAAATTATATAAATTTTATATTTCAAAATGGACTTCATTTTTGTATTCTTAATCTCGAAATTATCCTAAGTTGAATTTTTTGTAATTTTCTGAGAACTTCCAAATTTTTATGAATAGTGAAAAATACTTAAAAACCACTTTTTTAATCAAAATAATTTCTAGTGATAAATTATAATGTTGAGTGGTTTTAAAGTATAATTAGAATATATTTTTACCATTTTATCCAATGGTGTTCATTATAATTAATTTCACTTTGAAATTGGACATAAACAATTGTCAATCTTTTGATATATATTGTTTCTTAAAAACACGCTATTTGTTATGACAGCGGGAATTAGTTATAAAATTAATTAATGAAACTTATATGTTTGGAATTTTGTAAAATAGACATCATTTTTGAATTCAGAATATCAATTATATCTTAGGGTGAAATTTTGGCATTGTTCTGAAAAACTTCAATTTTTGATGAATAGTGAAACCACTAAGTGGTAGTTAAAAAACTAATTTTTCGTTTAAATGAAACATTACCCATTATGTTATTTGATTTTCAAAAATCTGACATACAAGGTTGTCATTAGGAAGTAAAATTTGGTTCAATGGGATTAAAATAATTTTTGGTGAATAGTAACTTTTAAGTTTAATTAATCGTGATTAAAGGTAATTAGTGAAATTTAAGGTAAATTTGATATTATAAAAATATGAAAATACCATTACACTTGTACTACCATTATTGGATGAGTCATTTCCGACCAATAAAATCCATGGGTCAACTTGGGGACCCCATGGAGCCACTTGGGTAAGAAAATGACATTAATAACTTTTTATTTAAAGTAAAAATAAAATTGTCACAAACATGTGTTGTTTTACTAAAACAATTATTACATGGGGTTATATAAGTTAAATTTTTGACCATAAATATTCATTGGAAATATAAAAATATTTCATACATCATGGTAATTTTTTTATAATTTTTTGACATTAAATATATTAAATTTTTAATGACACCATGATGATTCAGCGATTACCTCATTAATTAACGATTTTAATAAAATGGAAGGATAATGTAAAATATAAGAATTACACTTGTCCAAAGCCTATTGGATGAGTATATTTCAAACTATTATCACCTTATTCTCGAAATATATAATTTTGGGACCTTTTAAATCTGAAAATCATTTTATAAAAAGTAACATTTCATTACTTTCCAAGAGTGCCCCTCCTCTCCTCTTATAAAAGGCCCCCACCTCTACCACCTTACCCACACCTCTCAAGCCTTTTTCTCGGCCAAACCCTGTCGATTTTGTCTCTCCACATCCCACTCTTACTCTTAGAATCCTCACTTTGGGCAGACGTCTTCCCAAGGAAGCCTTTGAGCTCAAATCAAAAAGCGTTACCCATTTTAAAGGTAGTGTTTTCTCTTGTGTTCTTATGTTTTATTTTGCTTCTCCAAACCCATAAACTCTTTTTATTAATTTATTTTATAACAACACCAGTATCCTCAATATAATAGGATGTTTTTATAAGAAGTATTAGAGATACAATTACACACACCTACATCTAATGGTTAAAGAACATACTGTTTCTGTGGATGGCGAATTTCTGCCTCACGAAACGATGATTGTTCAACACTCATATAACACCTTCAAAGGTGGCCATTAAGATGTCACTATATTTATATATGATATATAATATGTTTATGTTTTACTTAAGCTTCTGTATTTTTCATTTATGGCATACCTTTATGGTTTCCATTATGGGTAAACGCGATATCTTCATTTTAGGAAGTGCGGACTACCGCCCCCTCAAAGTGATTTGAATCGTTAATGCCATATGTGGGATGTATAAAGGATAGAGTAAATGATATTATATATGATATTATACTTGAATTATAATATACATTTATATCATTATGATTTCATTCCATTAAATACGAAATAGAAATGAAAGTAGCGTTCATGCGTACGTACGACTTACCGTCTCCATGAACGGTGCATTTCATTTCTTACCTCTAAATGTTACGTAATATTATTAATGAATGTATATAATTGATATATATTATATATATGATATCTAAATCATGAATATAATTCTGGATATAATGGATATTTCACCACATGAACAACTTGTAATTATAATAATTTTATTTTTGAATTAAGTACCAAAGATCGACAAAATGACCGTTATTAACTTAAATAATTACATAATGTTCATAACATGGTAATAAGTTATATAAAAGGAATACTGAACATGAAAAAGGTTCTTAAGAAAATATAAATTAACTCTAGTTTATTATTCAAGAGATTAAATAACGGTCGAGTGAAGTCGGACACGAGGTAAGGGAATTTCTTAACCCAATTTATGTTCTTTGGGTTAATCTTCTACTTTCAAATTATGTCATGATATTATTATGTCATATCTTGTATTTGTACTTTATTTATGTGTACTTATAGTGAATACACATAATAGATCTATTTTATTTAAAAAAATGATATTTGTAAGGGACTTCATCTCAATCTCCATTCATTGAGTCATGTTTTGTTTTATACACAAATTTCATTTATACGGTGTATAAACCCCTTTGAATTTTACATTTATTAAAATGGAATCTTTTTATATGAAGCATTTTACTAAACGACAAAAAGGAATGTTTTTCTTGTTGTACGTATGCGGCGACAACGACTTCTCCGTCGCCTTGACCATTATTTGAGTTTCAGCTTCCTCTACAAGCCATAACTTTTTTTAAATGAAAAATAAATACAATGTTTTAATTTTCTTTTATTTTGGTATTGAAAATGGTTTTGAAAGTGTTTTTTTATATCAATGTGTTGTATTGATATCTTGTGATTGAAATGTGGAAATTTTATGTTTCCTTTATGCATGTTTTAGGTGATACGATTATGTTATGATTTATAATATGTTTAAACCTATTCATATGAGGAATGAATTGGACTTAATAAGTGACTGGTAGAGCCTGCTATAGCTCCTCGATGCATCGACAGGTCTCATGAGACAAACTAGTGTCTTGGCTTGAGGCCTTGACAAAATACTATATGTAGTATTGGCACGAGGCCTTGGCTACGTGGTTATAATAGTCTGGCATTATGCATTCCATCATTGTGAAAGTGGTTATTGATATTGCATGTGATTATTCGACCAGTAGAATATCCATGTGAATAAGTAAATGGAATTATCTCATTTTACTTTTTCCATATTATGTTGAAGTTCAAGTTTAAAAGGATTTTTTTAGTCATACATTGCCTTAAATGTTTATGTTTATTTATGAAAGCTTCCACTATATTGTTATCCTTAATGAGCATCTGAGCTCACCCCTTTCAATGTTTTAATATTTTCTAGGATGTGAAGAAGTATTTTATGAATGACCCACAGGGATAGTCAGAACGGGATATGAGTGTGGACTATGGAGACCATGTTATTGTAGTTTTTCACTTTATGATGTAATGTAACTTTTATGAATGTATCTAGTGTTTCTAAGGCTACTAAACTAATCGGTCTTTCGAGACTTGATCTTTTGTGATCATGCCAATGTTACGCAATAATGCACCGACTCTGGATAACTGGGGTCGGGGCATTACACTAAACATAATCCAAACCATAGGATAATTCCCATGAAATAAAACATCATATGGTCTCCCCAATAAACAACCCATCCATAGATAATAACTCACCCACAAGACCATCCAAAGTAATTTCATGCCTAGTAGGAATCCTCAACAGCTAAACATGGAGTCCCATAATCACTCGATCAGTGAACATAACACAAGGTAATCCTCAAGAGTCCCTCAAAACTATCTCAACAACTCAATGGCACCAGATCATAACTACCATCCGATAGTGTCGACCCATCCCAAATATTCCTATAGCTTTGGTTGTCAAACTCATGAGATAAATTTCATCTTATCTAACCTTGAGTAATAAATCTCAATGGAAAGGGAAAAATAGATATCTCCTCATAAAAACTACTTGGTCCCACCTTCCAAGATCCATCTCAAAAACCACGAATAGATATCCATGGAAAACTTGATCAAGAAAGACCACAAATCTCTCAACCCTCACCTAAGCTGCACAGCTCACAATCCATCCACTGGAGGACTCTAAAACCAAACATTAAACAAATCATCCAAAAATGCTTAACCATAAAAAATACCATCTAAAATTCCTATAAAAACTAAAGGTATTTCACCATTCAAATTTATGTGAAAAAATATTAAAGTAGACTACTCAAAAATATAATTATTAATCCAGAGTAAAAAGTAGGCAAAACGCACCAAGGGAGAAAAAAATAAAAAAAAACATTTACTTTTGTAATACAGAGTGCACCCCTAAAGTTCATCACTATTTATGTATCCTAGGATACCCAGTTTGAAAATTTCCAAATTACCCTATGTGTTCCTATAAACACATGGAGTTTATGCCAAATGAGGTACCTTCCCATGTACCTCTTCCCACTCAGTCTTTATAATTCCTAACTACATAGATTGGACCATACTGCACATTGTGTGTACCCCAAATGGGGTGTCCATCCATGTATTTGACTATGTACTCCCACAGGGATCTGGCCAAGTACAACACAAGTCCAAAGGTTGTGACCCTCACATAGGATCTAGTAATGTATCCTACAAGGACATGAGACTTAGAAACATGATGAGTCACCACTACATATCAGGTACCCCCGGAACATGGTGTGTAGTCCCAAATTCTCAAAATAAGAAGAACACATAACATCTGTTATCTTAACTAAACAACTTGTACATGGGTTCCACCAAATGGAAAACCCCCAAAATGGTATGAAACCCCTTTTTCTACCCAGTTAATCCAAGATCAGCCCCCATAGGATCCCCAAGAACCCATACAAGGATTAAGACCATAAAAATGGATATAGTATAGGTATTTAAGGAAATAAAAAAAATGTTCCTACATCTAGGGGAAATATCCAAAGCACCACACCAGAACTGAACCATGAAACCACCGAGCCTCAATCTATATCTATAAAATCTCTAGGGGTGGCACCTCCTCCTCCCTCTCCCACTACTCTCCCTCTCCCACTCTCAGTCATGTGATGCCAAATATCCTTAGGGGAGTGTATAGGAATCAAAATGTAAAACAGAGAAATTAATTTAGAAAAAAAAAATAAAAGAAAAAAGTAATAAAAATAAAAAGAAAAGAAAAGAAAATGGGATCGGTCATAGCACCCACAACAGGTTTATGCTTCATCAATGAAAACCCCCAATACAGACTCAACCATAGAGATATAATCTCAATATAAATATCTGTTTAAAGGATATCATTGAATGAAAACACATGAATAAATTAATATTAATCTAATTAATTGATAAATATTTTGTGGAAATTTGAATGGTTTGAATTTTCAGAAAACTTTTTTACTAGTGTAAACACCCAATTATGGGACCAGAATACTGGTTGGGAAAATTTTCCAAGATAATATCATATAATAGATTACCATTTTTCCCCAAAAACACTTTTTTTAGAAAATAAAAATAAAAATTGCCTTGATTTTCATGACCTGTGACGAGGTGAGGCATCAAAAAGGCCCAAACAAAAATGTTTATCACCCCTAATAAATCCATGCTCTCCTCTAAGAATTGGCGTAACTGATTCTATGTTGACTCATCTAGTAATTAGTCTTACAATGTCTATAATTATCTCGCAACGTGAGATACATTCAAATATAACTCATCTGATTCTCCTCACTATAGAAGATTCCTTATCATCAGCCTTTTACCCAAATGGAAACCCAGATGGTCCATGAGGTTCCCATCATCGAACACAATTGTTAGATGTGTCCAAACTGCTGACACCAAAACACCAACACAAAAACTTTCAACAACCAATGTGCATTCCTGACCCACCTAGAATAGCAACCCTCATGCTCAAAAAAACACCTAAAACGAGGCTCATGAACCCCAACAACCTATTTTAAACTACTAAAAATAATATTTTCCTTAAATATATATTAAAAAAACAATGGAACTCATTATTGAGGGGTATATGTCCTAAAAAAGGCCAATGTTCTTAAAACCACTAACCATGCTCATCAAGAAGGTCACTTCCAAAAAAATGAAGCACACTCAAAACTACTCTTAAAAATGTGGAATCTCCCTCATTCCACGATTAACCATATGATCACCCTCCACATATACATAGATCCAAAAACACCAGTTTCTAACCATTCTCTCACTATAATACTGAAGGTGAAACAAAAAATGAGCAAGGACTAGAAACTAACCTAACCATCCCTCTAAAACTAGCAATTAGATAGAGAGCACTCCTAGTCCTCAAATTCTAAAACATGAGGAATCCTTGGGCCTAACCTCATCCTAGTGATAGAAGAAATCAATATCCACACCAAATATGAATAGTCACACCCGCCAAAGCCATCAATTATAGTGGAAAAACTGGCCCCACCACATGACACGATAGACAACACATGAAAAAAAACAACTCCCACCCAATAACAAAATTAGAGACTTTAGGGGAACCACCACCATAGTGAAACTCGATCCTGATCCAAAGAGCCCTAAGAGTCCTTTCCCTCATTGAGATACCAATAGGAAACTCATATCCCATTACTAACCCACAAGGGTCACTATGCATCCCTCAATGAAGGGACTACATCTTCATCCTCAGAGAACCTCTCACCATGAGATACACATGGTATTTAATTAGAAGAAAATGTATACAAGTGGTTTAGTTGAGTATGATTCAACCAAGTATCTATAAGTGACACACCATATAGGCCATTCAAGAAAATTTAAACAACTGAACCTCTATCATCATTGAAAACACACACAGATGGTCATATGTCATGTCAATCTTATATACCTATAATGATGCATGAACAATGGACTCCTTCCCACGGTCCAAGAGGAAAAAACTAGTGTAAAACATACATCCAAAAACTCAAGTGCATCACACTGGGTGAAATCACACAACCATGATAATGGAATAAAATAAAAAAAATCTCATTCCCTAGAAACATGGACTTCATATCACCAAATATATTTGAGACACACCAGTCTGATATCAATTAAAAGTCCAAAAAAATTCTTAGACAACCTATCTACCATATCCCCAAATCATAAAACCAAACATATTTGATACCAATTTTTAATGAACCATCCTAGATCAATCCAACATGTCACCTGATCTAGATCCCCATGAGGCCTCAAGCACACCTCCTCGAATTCTAGAGGTAGAAAACTAGTAGTGAGGGTCTAAAAGATATATTAGGGAGGATATAACCTCTAGTTAGAGTGAAATAACATAAATAATAACCAAAACATCCATAAGGATAAAAATTAGTGTATTCATAATAAATAAATTGAAAATAAGCATGATAAAATAAATGAAATGCATCACATAGTAAAATGGACTCAAATCATACAAAACATACAAAATAAAGTCACCCATCGAGATGACTATATATAAAAAATAAAATAACTAAAAATAAATGTTACATTCTCTAATATCAACATCTATATTGACTAAATACCCAGTATTTATGACACTAGAGCTACACCATCCCATTTCTAAGACACAACACGAGAAGCTCTGCTTAATAAAGCAACATTGGGCCTCAACCCAATCTATCATGCAACTTGTGCTCAAACTTGAAAGCATATATCTGGGCTACAAGAACATTGAGGTTTAGGGATAGGGGTGAGAAATAAATCCCAATAGGAAAACCCTAATGATGAACCTATAATATACAGTCATAATAAGTGAATGTTTACATGATATGTCCATCCTAGCAAAAGACCAATAACAAGTAGCTTCAAAAAAATTGAAATAAAAACAGGGTTAAATAGAAAGAAAACAAACAAATGTGGGTTTTATCCTAACACCTAGGTCAAATATACCCCACTATAGCCCATTATAAAAGATTTATGAAACATGGATCAACCTGAGACACAACATTAGGCTCATCCTTTATATCTACAAAGGACATCCAATATTTCTAAAAAAAGGCTTGAATTTTTTACTAAAGGGCATAACCCTGGGGTCCCACATGAAAAAGAACATAGAACTGGCTCTAGAAATCCAATTGCATGATATAAAATCATGAAAGGAACTTCTAGGCCAACACAACAAGAGAACATGTCAGTCCCAAAGGTAATGTAGAATGAATCGGGCAATAGATATGGCCCCAAAATAGGTGGCCTCCATACATAAACCTATAAGTGAAGATGATCTATGGGACTGAGATAACTACATAATCCATGGAGAAAAAAACCCACACTAGGAGTGCCTCAGCGACATAAAATCCCAAATCCACTTTTTCTAGGGAAAATACTCATCTAGAGGAGGTTGCACTCATCTATATCACCCATTATATCCCTAATCCACCCAAGCCACATCCAAACAATGGAGGAGATAACTATATTATAAATCCGGGCCACTACATAAACCAATATATCCCAAGGGTCTCCTCCTAAAACAAAATCCCTTAGTAGAAACTTATACAAACATCATGGAAAAAGTCTAACAAAAATTGTGTTAGTCCAACTTCTGAACCCACCATCCAAATTGTATAACTAGTAGCACAGATCAACACTTGGCCAAAAAAATGGGGACTCTCTCAATCCCATGTATCTCCACATCTAGTAAATATGCACCACAGGCTCTCCACTTCCCTCCTCAAGGAAAAACCAAAACTCAGGGCTCTAATAGTCCCTGAGGTCATAGAATAAAGTAACATCTAATAAGGGACTCCCCAGCTGCACCCAAGTTCATGGTCCTTGCCCATACAAAGATCCAAAAATGGCCCAAAATCCATAGAAAGATAAGTAAAACTAATGAGCGGTTAATATAGTGCATCCAAACCATAGGAAATTACCTATCTGGGAACATCCCAAATAGCCCCCAATGGCCTACATCTGATTCTCAATCAACAATGCATCGAAGGGGTAATCCAAAAGTATGATCACACGTAAAAGGGTATCTCAATAGTCCTCATGACCACCTAATCCATAGTATTCTACAAGGGATCCTCGAAATAAGATAAAATTTAAGGAAAATCCCATGAAAAAAAACCTCAGTCATCATCCACAGAAAAAAGACCCATCCTCAGGTACTAACTCACCCACAAGGGAGTCCAATTGAATGTAATGCTGCATAGGAATCCTAAATAGCCAACCACAGAATCCTATTATCCCTTGATCAGTAAGTATCACATAGGTGAATCCTAAATATCCCCTCATACTCAACTCAATGTCTCAATATCATCCATCTATAACCATAAGCCCATGGCATAAACCCATCGCAAAGGTTCCAGTAACTCTGGTCCTCAATACTAGGATTTAAACCTTAAATGATCCAAAATCAAGAAACTGGTTCAGAAACATAGGTAAAAACCAATATATCCTCATATATACTAGTCAATATTATCATTTGGGATAATTAGAAAATAACATCATACAAATCACCAGGGTACACTCAAGCTAGGCAAACCACCGATCTCTCAACCCTCAACTTGGCCACACAGTTCACAACCCAACCCCCAAGAAGATTCTAAATCCAAAACTCAAAGAAATAATTATAAATATTCTCACCCATATAAAAACTAACCAAATGACATATAAACATATAAATTATTCAACCATTATAATATATATGAAAAATCACTCAATATAGACTACTCATAAGTCCAATTCAGACTCCAGGTTGAAAAATAAGAAAAAGTGCACCAAGGGAGAAAAAAACTACACAACACATAATTTGATTACACAGAATGTACCCCCAAAGGTTCTCAATTATCATGTTCCCTAAGAAACTTAGTGTTTTCTTTTCCAAAGTACAAAACATGTGCCTCCTAGTACATAGTGTGTACCCAAAATGGGGTGCCATTCGATATACCTCATCCCACTAGGTGTGTACAAAGCTCAAATATAAGGTGTGTACCATCCAAAACATGGAGTGTACCCCAAATTGGTTTATAATACATATAACTATCCATGTATCCCCATATATGGTCTAACCAAGAAAATTATATGGCCACTGGCCATTTACCTCTCACGAGATCTAGTCGTGTACCCTACATGACCATATTCCCATAGTACACATTTTATATTGAGTGTACCCTTAGTACATTGTTTCTGGTCCTTAAAACCCATCTATATTGAATAATAATAACATGATACATGTTCTCTCTATACTACATATCATATACATGGATTCTCTCTAATGGAAAACCCATAAAACGTCCTCAAACTCCCATTTCTCCCTGATTAATAATAGATCAACCCCTACGAGGTCCCCAACAATCAATACATGGATTAAAAAACATAAAAGTCACTAAAAATATATATTTATAGAGAAAATATAAAATGGGCCAACCATAGGGCCGAAACAGATGAAGATTCCCACTAAAACCGCACCACGCACCTACTGAGCCTCGATCTACCTCCGAATGGGCTCCCGGGGTGAGGCATCATCCTCCCTTTCCCTAGTATATCTTTATCACTATCTCATCCATGAAACTTTAAATATCACAAGGGGATTGAATAGGAATTTAATGGGAAATAATCTAAAATAAAAAGGAAAAAAGAAAAGGATAAAGGATAAAATTAAAAAGGAAAATTAAAGAAAAGAACTCGACCCTGGTGCTCGTTATGGGTTTATGCCTCACATTGGAAAAACCCCCCAAACTGAATTCAAATAGAAATATTGAATATCAATATAATTATCAATTTAAAATATTTCACTCAAAAAACATGAGTTAATAAATTAATATTTAATTAATTAAATATTAAATATTCTATGAAAATCCAAATGGCTTAGATTTCAACCAAACTCATATCCTAGGGTAAACACCCTATTTCGGGACTAATAGATTTATTTGAGATCATATTATAGGATAAATTTCCATTTTTTCCTTAAAACACTTCTGAGAAAAAAATAAAATTTCCCAAGATTTTCATAACTTGTGATAATGCGAGGCATCACGCCTCATCCTCAGAAACCCATGCAGCATGTCCATATTATACACTTCCTCATCCTATACTGTTAGAATGATAAGTTTCTTAACATGGCATGGAGAATCTATCTAAACCATAGGAGGCGGGTTTTTCACTACTCAATTAGTAGAAGTATAGCTTGTCATCCACCCTGAGGGAACAACATGTGAGTAAACCCTAGAATAGAAGTCTCATCACTCAATTGGTCGTCATCCCAACCCTACCTCGAAGTCATTGACGGTTTTCTACATGAAGGTATCATGTAATTTTTCAAGATATACCATGTTCAGTAGATCATATATAGGGAGAAAACTCTACAAGTACATTGAAATAATAGGCCCGCCCTTATATGATAAATGTACCAATGATTTAACCTATAACCAATTTCCTTCTATATTATGTCAATTGGTAGGTTATTAGGGTCATAGTGAAAAGATATATCAGTCGTTTCCCATAAATAGTTCCCTAGCCAAATATATGAACTTGAAATACCTAAAAATGGTTTCCCTAAATATAAAAACTAATCCTCACATCACATTCCATCACCAAACTCCATCCTTGGGATGAAATTTCTTTGATACCACTCTCACATGACCCGACACACTATGTCCCCTCCTGGGCTAGATGTTAATCAAGTGCACCACCTCAACCCTCATCTAATAAGAAAAGAGATAGTGAATAGTAATAAGTAAGAATATAAAACATATAGGAAAACTTATCATAATTTACTTTCACACAACATACACCTCCATGAAAACCAAAACAAAGTGGGAAAATAATAACTTATCCAAATACTAGAGAACAATTTTGCATACATGAACCTATAATGATCCTAAAGAGTGAAATATTGTATATTTGAAAGAAAATGACTTGGATAGGATCCCAATAATAAAAAAAATTCTAACTTAACAATTGGATTCAAGATATCTCTTGCACAAAAATTCTTGAAATTATCCATTATCTGTGGTCACCACCAATAAGAATCGTTACACACCACATGCACATGGTCTAATGAGATCTTCATGTAAATTCATATCATCTTATTATAACATGATAAATGTGGGAAATATGACCACATATGGGTATTTATATATACACACAATAGGAAACCCCAAAAGAAAAAAATAAATAAAGCACTGTGGAGACACATCACAATACACAAGACAAAAAGGGAAAGAAATGATGAAAACCCTAGTATACTCAAAAGAAGAAATTAAGCCACCAATTGAGATCCCATCCATCATAGCCCATTGTAGATGAAATTTTTCTTGGATACCCTTGCATCTATATATACCAAAAAAAAATCCTAACTTCACCTCTCTAAATTTGTAGTGGGATACTCATGCCTAGATGATTGGTATGTAGTGGCTGAGGAGGTACTGGCTACTGTTGAGGACCCACGTCCCACTTGAACTCTTCAAAGAAGAAGGAAAACTCTATAGATAAAAGACTCATGCCCTAGGGTTTTTAGGGGGTATCAAACCTACCTTTATAAATGAAGTAAGGGACTCATGTCTCGCAAGAAAATGCCTCAGCCAAAGGGGTACCGACCCCAATATCACTCACACACGAGTAATGATGTCAACCATCTAATACTAAATATAAATACTCTAATAAAAAATTCTTGTGTAAGAAATAGAATATCAAAGAACAGCCCACCATACCATTATAACAAGGGAAAACACTCAGAATGAGCTACTTGCAAATCCAAAATGGTGTCTGAATAAGGATATACAATTGGATGGTGACTCGGGAAGAAGTATGTGGTGTGTGGGAACACAATGCATATCCTAAGGTAATATCATGGCCATGTAATTCTATATAAAATTTCATGTATAAAATAAAAAACATGGAATGTAGGATAGATTACATGGTGGGTAGATCCAATATGGGAACTCAGTGTGTACCTCAGTGAGTACTCATCACGTATTTCCTAACACTCCAAGTCGTGTTTCACCATTAGTACATATTTTGTTGTTAAGTTTTGTAATGTGTGTATGGTCAAATGGATTTTTTGTCATGTACTCACTATACACACTAATAAGTTGGATAGTGGTATACTATATGTAGTCTAAGATCATATGGAAATTTAAATTTAACATGCCTGGAAACCATAGCCACAACATCTCCAAATTACATGATGTGTGTTCTTCATAATAATATATTATGTAGTCCAAATTTTTATAGAAAGTAAATACCCCCCCCCACCACCACCACCAATTCTTCACTAAATCCCCATGATCTACTATACATATTTCTAAAAAATTCTTGTTTTATTTACCATAAATTAATCCACATAAATAGTTAGATCGCATCTATTTCCCTCTGGTATGATACATTTCTTTAATGTTCCATCATCCAAACACCACCACTTGGGACAGATGTCTCACCCGACACTTATTAGTTGATCTACCACATCCAATGAGCCTCACATGAGCTAATATGTCCAATATTGATCAAAATCACAAAATTGAAGTTTTGGGTTCGATATCTCTTCAATTAAAACTACTATTTTCTGAATCACCATAATTTACTAGCTAGCAATGAATAAATAAAGAACATGTGGGGGAAGTATATAAAAAAACTTAATATTTTTTATGTATGAAATAATCCCAAATATCACCAATGGGTGTGGGAACCATAGAATTAGGTATAATAACATGTTTTCAGGATTGAATAACCCAAAATCAAATTATAGGAAAATTTTTATAAATAAATAGTTTCGTGATCATGGGGGAAAATGATAAATTATATACTTTAAAACTTATAAAATAATGATGAACAAATCAAATCCAATGAAATAACAATCCCTGGACCATTAAGGATCATTCATTAGTAGATAGAACCTACATTGATATCATGGGTGATCTCTGATGTGCTTGCCATTAGTTCCATGAATCATCATTGATCACTCTTCAAGGCCTCTCCCATGATAGTATCCTCTCAAATCCAGAGGTTATATTACTAACCCTTGGGATTCTTTTAAAAAATATTTATATAAATGATTACTAGGGTTTAAATAATTAATTATTTAATTAATACCCTTTTAATCTTCTCATGAATACCACCATCACGTGTCCCAATGACAATAAAACTTTTGTTTCCCCAAGGATAAACCAACATTTTGTACTCACTTGTGGTCTCAGTTTCTCTATTAGAGGCTCCATTTAAAATATATTGCATTATTTCTAAAAAAATTATGAGTTGGATTAATTTAATATTTTATAATATTGGATCAATAAATATAAGGGTTCCCATGACTCCCACTTTCCATGCCAATATCAAAAATAAATTCAAGTTCATTTTTATTAATATTAAAAGGGTCTAATTATGAATTATGGAGTTATTATATTTCCTATATAACCATTACATTTTTTCACAGCCAATAATTATTCATTCAAAGTCATCATTTCAGAGGTTAATTATCATTTCACTTCATAAAATACCTACAACCAACATGAATGAAAGAAAAAATAGAGATTTAGTTTTATATAATGTGATATATTTTATATTTTTATCTTTTAAGAATATTAAAAAATCCTCCATAAGTGCCCATATTATCATATCCCATATGATAGACCGCCATATCATCCTTAGGTTATACTCACTTTTAATGTTTTTTAAACTCATTAAATCCATATATAATTTCAGACACATATATATGTAACCATATGATAAAACCAACCCACTAAATTCTTTCAGTGACAAACATTTATGAAGCAATTATGTTTTAATAATAGTTTGACTTTCGAATCATATTCTTAATTTTAAATTCATTAAGCAAGTATTAAAAATCCATTACTTTAAAAAATCTAATATTACAATGTTTATATCTTAAGTTGTAAACATTTAAATATTATAATTTTATCATCCTCACCATTTTTGTAAATGTTTCTATCAAAAAATTTCCTTGAAATATTTTGGTAACTAATGTATCTCTTTAAATTTTTCATTACCCACATATCCTAAATATTTTAGAATGAGAAGTGACTTTTAGGTCGAGTTTTAACTTTTATAATAGTTTATTTATTAACATTGAACTCATTTAAGTACAAATATATTACCATTAGTATTTTAGAAACTATTTTATTTTCATAATATCATGTTAATATATAAAAACTCCTTTTATATTAGGAAAAAACAATTTCCTTAAGTGATAATATTTAAAAAATAACCTATTATATCCATATCATTTATAGTATTCTATGTGTTTATAAAAAATATATATAAATTATTATTTTATTCTTTAAAATATGTCGCTAATGGGTGGTTGGATCACATCCCTCATTTTTTAATAAACATCTAGATAAACTCTTTTATCATCGACAAAACGTGTTTGTATTTATATTTATTCAAGAATGTTATAGAATCAGAATGATTATAAACCATTTGTATGGCCTTCATATCATATCGATCATTACTATTTATTAAAAAAACCACTCCTTTAATATATTAGAAATAAGATGAAAATTCACATTATTTATATAGATTCTTCCAATCTTGATATTTTCCATTTACATTAAATCCTTGGATGTAAAAAACTATTTAATTCATCACTTTAATTCCAAAGATAATATTTATCCATTATTACCTTTGTTTTTATCACCTATATATTTAAAAAAATTAAAGTATAAATTTTCTATCATATATCCATAAAATTTGAAGAATTGATTTTTATAAAATTGATATCTGACATAAACTTCACAAAGAGTTCCCCAAACTCCCTAATGTATTTTCGAAAATTCCATCACATATGGATCATTTTATTTCCTTATTAATAACTCCCTTTAGGTTTCAATAAAATTTATTGGCTATTCAAAAAAAACATTTTTTGAAATTCAACCAAAATTTTATTCTTCTGGTTAGACCTTTTACCCAGTTTTACCATCAATTTAGTACCAAAATCTATACATATCATGGTCAGATAATATATCCTCAAAATATTTAGATAAAATTTTAAATTTTTATAGATATTATTAACATTTCTAAAACATTTCAAATGATTAAAATATAAAAAATTTTGTAGTTAGATTAATCCTTATAGAAAAACGTTTTTCTCTCTAAGTCATTTTTATATACAATAATATTGGGTATATAAGCGGAGACTAAAGTTTCTTAATTTATTTTTAATTTAATTCCTTTAAAGACTTAAGAGAATCATTTTATGCTTCTCATAAGTAACCAAATTCATTTTTTGAAAAATTTAATAATTAGTTACTCAAGAAGGTGTTACCCTAACATATAGAATTTTTATCTCCTATTTAATTATAATTATTAATATTTTAACCAATCTAAGAATTTTCTAATATAAATATTATCCTTCCTTAATATTGATCTCAAAGTCAAGTTAGATGATTAAGATGATATTTGTCTACAATAAAATATTTTATCAAATGAGTATCATGATTTATATTCGTTTAATGTGGATTTTTATTAAATTTTCTCCCTAAAAATGATAATACCTTTAAGGTTTATGTTATATTCATTAGAGTTCCAAGATCCATATTTCAATAAGTAATGGTTCCACTTTAGTTTTCATATTACTACTAATATATTTAGGTTTTTCATCATGATAATCATATCATATATTAATCTTGTATAATTGAGTGGATAAATCTATATCCAGTCCATTATATGGATAAAATCAACATGAATCCCCTAATACACTAACTATTAGGGTTTCATAGTTGATTTTAACACAAATAAAATGAAAAAAAAACACCAAACTCTTAAGCTCACAACATTTATTTTTTTACCTTTCACAACATAATTTTGGGGTACCCTACTTTTTATGAACCAAACCAATTGGATGATCAAGGTATTAACAAGTGTTTAATTTTGAAGGAATTATAAACTTATAATTTTTAAAGGTATTTAATCACAAAATATTATATCATCTTATCCCCTTAACATGTATGTATTATTCTAATTATTTAGTTTGTAATGACAATACTTACACTAAATTAATATTTATAAACCATATTGATGTTGAAAACTTTAAACAAATAATAGATTGTGTTTCTAACCCAAATTAAAATACAACTACATTTAGATATATCCAAGTCATCTCATGAACAAGGTATATTAAAACATTTAACATAAATAGTTATAATTATATCAAATCTATAATATCCACAAGAGTAAATCTTGGAGCAATCAATATCCAACACCAAATTTTCTAGACAAGACATAATCCTCCAGAACATTGATAAATTTGACATAAATTCCCTATAACCAAGGTTACTTCACTCAATAGAGACCTCAATTCCTCTACAATCCTAAGACTTAATATTAATAAACCATATCCAACCTTTAAATTTAAGTCCATAACCTAATAAAAGACAAATATATGGTAAAATAAAATTAAACCAATTATCATACCTACAATGTAACTCCTTATATGTAGGTATAAAAATTTATAAAATTGTTATGCACTTTAAACTAAATCATACAACCATTAATAGTATATAAATTATATATATGAATAATAAACAAGGGAATAAAATAAATAAATGAACAATTTATATATTTATATATGAGATAAATAATTTATGAACTATTCATAAATGAGGAAATTATAAACACCTTATAATTTATCAGTAAATTATGGATATTCCATAATCAAGTAACCATTAACACTTAATATTTATTTTAAATATGAAATTATTTATATTATCATTTTAAATTTCATTTTACTTGAATGTAAGATATTAAATGAAATATAAAAAAATTATATTCTAATTCTATTATGTAACTAATTTAAATAATCTATATATCATATTCATTATTATGTAAAACTTGATCATATCAATTATCAATACTGTGACAACCGGGCCCCGATGACTGCACAGCCACCCCGCCTTAACATGGCCGTCAGGTTCTGGCCCACTAGGTACCACCAGTTGCCCCGCAGACACGTTGGGCCCACCCCAAGGTCCACCCACATGCCTGAACGGGTCATATGACTAATGAAATTTCCCACAGGCCAACACATGTCCTTTCCAGTGTGCTTTGTCCTCACTCACACACATCCTGGGAAACTTCCCAGAAGGTCACCCATCCTGATCACTACTCCAGGCCAAGGACGCTTAACTGTGGAGTTCTAATCAGGTAGGCTCCCGAAAAGGAAGGTGCACCTTGTTGACATGAGTCATATCATTTAGTCATTTAACCCTTTATCATTTGGGGATGTTACAATCACCCCCCCCCCTTTGGAGCACAACGCCCTCATTGTGGGCCCTACATATCAACCCAGGCAGTGCACCGCGCACTTAAGGCTGAGTTCCTCCTCTGATACCAAATGTGACAACCGGGCCCCGGTGACAACACAGCCACCCCGCCTTAACATGTTCGTCGGGTTCTGGCCCACCAAGTACCACCGGTTTCCCCACAGACACGTGGGGCCCACCCCAGGGTCCACCCACATGCCTGAACGGGTCATATGACTAATGAAATTTCCCACAGGCCAACACATGTCCTTTCCAGTGTGTTTTGTCCTCACTCACACACATCCTGGGAAACTTCCCAGAAGGTCACCCATCCTGATCACTACTCCAGGCCAAGCACACTTAACTGTGGAGTACTAATCAGGTAGGCTCCCGAAAAGGAAGGTGGACCTTGTTGACATGAGTCATATCATTTAGTCATTTAACCCTTTATCATTTGGGGATGTTACAAATACTCATATTGATATGGTTTAAATAATTTTTCAAACTAGGCCTTTAATTTTAAAGTTTCAAATTAATAATTATGAATAATTAATAATATCAAATATAAAATCTTCTATATCTAGCCCTATTTTTTAATTTATAAAAACATGTTATATTACTCTTATAATTCAAATATAAAACTGTTATATCCAAATCATAATTCATACCATGTGATTTTAAAGGTATATAATATTAACATTTAATATTATGGATATATATTTAAAAAATGTTTCACAAGAATTTAATTATTTAATTATAAACACTTTATAATAAATTAATTTATAAACATATTTTTAAATTATAAAAATATATTCAATTACCATTTTTTATAATTAATAAATAACTTATAAATTACATTATTCAGTTCATAATTTAAATTCAAAAACAAAATTTTTCACTTTATATCACAATTAACGGAATAAGATGAATCGTAATCTATGATTTAGTTCAAAATTAAATCATATCTTATGACGGATATCACAACCCAAAATATCATCTTATGCCACTATTTATTATATTTTATAATATATAATCCATATTATTTATATCCCTTAGGCACGAGAGATGTCATATCTTATGATTTGCATTGTATCACTAAGATAATACAATGATCTATTTTGTGGTACATTTATAGTGTATATCTACACTATTATCTACTATGAGAGAACCATATCATATATTGTGATATTAAGAAACCAAATATAATACATTTCACTGCTAGCAATTTATCATATATTGTCATGACACGACCCACCTAGGCCCTACTTGTACTAGTAGTATGATGAGAGTGACATCCCAAATCTACATCCAATAGGAAAGGGGAAAAAGAAAATAATCAAGAAGGGATATCACTAAAACGTGATTTAATAGCCTAAATTACCTATAAATGTAGACACACACACCCCAAATCCATGAAATAGTGAAAATATATAATAAAAACCAAAACATCTAGAGAGTAATAAATTCTTGTGAAAACCTCTAGGAAATACATCAAAGTAAAGAAAGTTAATAAAAAATTATAATATAGGAAAAATATATGCCCAAATAGAAATGAGGTCTTAACTTGAAAATAAATGTAAAATAAGTAAGATATCCCAGCTCAGATTCTCTGAGTCTAACCACCAAACATGGATAGTGCCTCCAAAAAATTTTATGCTCTTTTGATACCACATGAACCAAAGTCACCGTCAATCTGTATATTGTATGCATAAGACATGACATGTGAGGGAAAAGTCCATTTAGGGGTGATTATAAACATACTCTATAGGATTCCCCAAAACTAAAAAAGGGAAGTAGTAGAACAAAACATTCAGATCAACCCATAAGTAAAAGAGGGATATGAAACCCAAAATATTATATGCTTATATTAAAACCTCAGTCAAAATGATATGAATATCAATCTTTATAGCTAGATAAGGATGGTGATTATTCTTCCCATGGCTTCAAAGGTCCCATATCTGATTTTGAGCACCATTAAAAACCTCATATGAATCAAAGTGGAGGGATCACTCCTTCATACTTCACTCCACATTCCAGGGATAAATATCTCCATTTGAGGATCCAATCCTTGTAAAAGATCATTTATGGTGTTGTAATGATCCATGGATAGAGGAACTACCCCCTCAATAGTTTGGTTGAGTACTTACTCTATATGTATGTAGGATCTAGGGGAACCCACACCCTTTTGAGTTAGGGGAGTACCAACCCTGACATTTCTCTAGTGATCAAAGTTAATCATAGTCATAAACTAAGAATCATTGGAAGAAGTGTCCCACTCATATCACCATATATCATATCTCTACTACAAAGGAAAATTCCACCATCATATTATAGGTATAATTCTACTCAAAATAGGCGACATAGTCCCGAATCCAACTCTTGAAGGTGGAGATACGCATGGTAAAAGGTTCTAAGAAAAGTATACAATGTGTGTATCATGGAACATTGTTTGTAACATTTCCCATAGACATAGACTTATTCATAATTATACATTTATCATCTAACCATTTATATACACACATCATGTTCCTAAGGTAACATGGCATGTTTAATCACCTCAATAACTAAGCATGTTCTCCCAGCACACGTCTCAGACACTCAGGTAGTATCACATAGCGTGTGGGCATGTCCATATGATATGGGATATTTATCTCAAGATGAAAACATATCTTCCACGATAATTTGAGAAAAAATTAATTTGTTACTCTAAAATACATGGTGTATAGTCGGGTTTTTCATAGGTAGTGTTGTTTGACCTCCTAGTCTTCAAAAAATCACTAAATCCACTAAATCCAAAACTATAATTGCAGGTAACTCACCCCAAATCCACTAAAATCAAAATATGGGACCTATGATCATTGATTCCTATATTATTATGGCTTGAAATTGGGATTATAGTCACCTAATAAAATCTCATCATGCCTCTCCTCACCAATCGAGGTTCTGATTCATGGAACCATCATCTAAAATACAAAAATATTCCTTAATCTATATGGAAACCATTGATCACAAGGTTATTCATTCATCCATAAAAATTATGGGGGTTATATCATTCCCAAACCATTCCATAAATTTTTAGTTGATAACCCCATGGGACATCGATAAATAATGAGAAGAACATAGATGAGAGAGGCATAATAACAAGGTCTAATCACCATTGACTGGTATGATCCAAACCAACGATCATAACCAAGGAAGCCATAAATTTTGTATGTCATGGGTGAAATAAAATTTTTTAATTTGGTTTAAGAACAAAAATTAAATTCTTGGTTCATGTGAAGAATGAAAAATCAAATAATTAAGAAAATATACAATCCATTCTCACCAATAAAGAACACAAGGGTGGAATTCCACAAAATAACATACCCTTCCTTGAGAAAATATTGATATTTGGTGAAGAACATATTTGAGAGTGATTTCATCAAAGATTCTATAGTTTCCACCATTCACCCTATGAATCCCCTCAATTCATTCATTATCTACCCATAATTTTGAGTTCTTCAATGCCAATGGTGGATCTCATACTCCTCTATAATCCCCCAAGGTTATGAGGCTAACCCTATAGATTGTCAATATTTATATATTTATAAAGATTATAATTGGTTTTGGGCATTGAACATAATAAATAAATTCATCATTTAATTTATTTAATGCACCTTCCAATGTATTCCTTCCATTTAATGTTTGATGTCAACCAAAATTATGTCATGCCTAAACCACATGTTTTAAAAACAACCATGGTCTAAGATTTTCCATTTTAGGTCCCATATAATAATAAAACCATTAATTATGAAAATATAAATGATCACGCTTTAATATTTTTAATATTTTTAATATATTAACTCTGGTTTCCTACAACACCCAAAACAAAGTTCCAACTTCAAGGAAAAAAGTCCAAAGTTACATGTAGATATATTCAAAGGATAAAACTATAAAAAATGGATTTGTTATATTCTTCCCACATTTAAGGATTTTCAACTCAAAAAGATAAAGATATAAAAAAATATGAGGGTATTGTTCTCATATCTAGCTCTACACTCCCAGGAGCTCTCCTTCATATTCCCATGCTACCAAATCACTCGAACTAGAGGAATGGTCCTCCCACATAGGATCCTCTTTGTAAAACATCAATCACTTGAGGTACCTTGAGAGGGTGGCCTCATCCTCTTTTTCTATCTCACCACAATCAATAACATGCAACTAGTCATACACATATCTCCTCAGCTAGAACACATGGTAGAATTCATGCACACGATCCAACTACAGGGGCAAGGACATGAGATAAAAAAACCTCAAAAAACATATGTAGAATATGGAATGGCCTGATGAACTTCTAGTATATATTTCTACCTAGAAGAAATATCTACAATCCTATTTTTGGGGAGACTCTTAGGGAAATAAGGTCTCCCAGATCGAACTCTAATAGATGATGATTTCGTTCTGTGTAATATTTTCATCAAATCTCAATTATCATCTCAAACTCATGGATCACTTGAACCTTCTACATTATTGCATGAACCTATTATTCCCCAATAAGAGATGTCTATCTAATCTCATTATATCATAAGGTTAACATGCAGGTTCTATCATAGAGTTCATATAATGATGTCATGCCGATAGTGGAGTGTTAGCTGTTATAATAGGAAAACTTCACTAAGGATAAGTCACCATCATAGTTATAGAAAAATTCCAACATAAAGGCTCTCAGTATATCCTCCAAGTCCTAGATGGTCCTCTCAGTCTGGAAAGCAGCCTCAGGGTGAAATATCATGCTCATCTATAAATAATTCCCTAAATCCTTGTGTAAACCTCTCCAAAACCATGATGAAAACTAAGAATCACAATCACAAATGATCACCATGGGTACCCCGATAAAGCGGGAGGATCTACAACTTGTATATATTTCCCAAACTCTCTACCCAACTCTACTCTTGAATGGAAAGTAAGTGTGTGGACTTGGTATTTCATTCACTAATAACTGAAATAGCATAGTTTCTTATCACTATATATTGATTCCCCATAACAAAATACATTGATATGAAATACCACTTCCATTATAAGATCTCCAGAGGTTGATTCACACCTCATTTAACTTGATGTTCATCCTTTACTTACTGAAATGTGAGGAAATAATAGAAAAACTCAGAAACACTCTTCCTCGTGCCAACCCACCAAAACTGTTGTCAAAGTTCTATGTATATCCTTTCCACTCCCAGATTCACCACCAAGGGGGATGTATTAAACTCCCTCATTACCTCCACATGAAATGAAACCAAAACTACCATTCATCCCTAGAAAAGGGTGATATGATCCCCACCTTTATAAAATCTATTAGGTGCATCTATTGAGGATATGTGGTCTTGTATAACTTAAAATTTCAAATTTTCCAACTAAGCCTCTATCAAACATTGAAGATATAGTGGATTACCCACTGTCAAATGAATATAATTTGTATCTCTCTCTTCCACCAAGGTGAACTATAATGAGAATAGCTTCTCTAAAACCTCCCCTACTAATTGATAATGGGATTTCCTATTAAGAGAATCTACCACCACATTTCCCTTGGAGTGTAGATTATCTTGAAGAAATACCCCTAAAAGAATCCCATCCAATTACCATGTCTTAGATTGAGAACTCTCTTGGTGAAGATGTACCTGAGACTCTGGTGGGATGATTAAACAAAAAATGATTTCCTAGAAGATAATACCTCTATATATTCAAGGAAAACACCCCTTATTCCAACTCTAAGTCATTTAACAAATAGTTCTACTTTTTGGAACTCAAATCCCTTCACTACCTACCTCTTCATTAACAAAAATACAAGCTCAGATCCAAATGAATTTCAGAACACCATTTACTCGACTCTTTCCTCTAGTAGTTTCAACAAAGAAGAAATTTCCATCCTTTTTCTCAACTCCTCAAAGGAAATAAGATACTTCTTATTCTAGAAAAATCGCCTCTCTTTACAAGTTAAGGTAGTTAAAGTAACTGATATCATATAAATTTCTACCACAAACCTTAAATGGTACCCTTCCTAATCAATGAATATTTAAAACTCTTACCCACTCTTGGGTGGATCCCAAGAAATCACTACATAAATATTTTCTTAGTCCATAGCTACACCTTACTCAAAGATTACACGCCCTAGAAAATGAACAAATTGAATAAAAAAATAACACTTAAAGAGATTATCATAATGTTGGTTCTCCTAATATAAGTATGGGACCACCCAAAAATGTTATTTATACTCTTAAATGATGCACATTAATTAATAATTACATTAATAAAAACATACACAAACTGGTCCAAGAAGGAATAGAAGATCTAGTTTACACATACCATAAATACCACGCAAGAATTTATCACACCAAAAGAAAGCACTAGGAACCCATAATTCCCATAGAAACATTATAATTCCATATTTTTAATGTCAAACTCATGAACTCTAAAATAATGGTATTAAGACCTGAGATCAATCTTTCATTACCATATAATGCAATTCAACTGGTCAAAGAGGTCACCAATCCTCAACAAGGGGAAATTGTTCTTGATTTTCATCTAGTTTTGGTGATGATAATGAATAAAAACCTCATGATAATATCCAATTTTTTCATGAATTAATAATGGTAGATCACCCCATGGAGGACACATTGGGTCTGATAAAACCCTTCTCATGAAGGTCTTCTTATTGCACCCTTAGGTCACAGTCTTAATATGGGCCATCTGATATGTTGTAGAAGATATCAGTGAGGTACTGGGATGTAAGTCAATTCAGAATTCATTCTCTTGACTCAAGGGCAGTCCTAGAATATCTTCAGTTTAGATTTAAATATAATCCTCCACTACCACTATAATTCAAATGTTTAAATTTCTTACTGCACCAAGCTCCAAACTTTCCAACCGATGGATGATAGGTTCCAGATCCATGTTCCTGAGTACCACTCATGCTTACAGAAGGTCCATCTCACCAAAGAAGGAGAACCACATCCCACTAACCCATAGGTATATAAGTCTCATTTGGTGACATTATATATTAGAACACATTTTATACAACAATTCCATGCATAGGATTATTTCATAAGGTTACATAGAAAGAACCAAGAGGCCCCATGAGAAACTCTCTCCACTAAGTACCAAATCACACTAATGAAACATGTCTTATATAGAATAATTAATCATTGCAGGAACCTCTATCCACAAATGTCATGACAAATATTCTATAAGAATCACCAACTCTTGCACAATGGATAGGAAAAATAAGGAATGACTCACATATGTGTCACCAAGTACTAGAGATAAAGTGGAGAATACATAGACTGTACCTTGGATCATCCCATACATAGCCTGGTCATATCCCTCCATATCATGCAACTGACCATTCCCTATAACATCATCCCTTTGAGCCTAGTGTGTGACACTTGGTGGAGATGGGGCGGTGGGATTAAATCATAGCATTGTCTTCTATCTATAGCTCCTCCATATGGGGCTCCACCAACCCCTTTTTCAGCACTACCACCCAAGGGTCCACCATGACCATGCTTGGGTGATCCCTCATCATGATGTTTCCTCTACCATAGAGGTATTTACAATGTATTTAAGGGGTTTTTTACAGTTTTATAATGTTTATCAGATCAAGTTAGAGTAAAAAACCCCTTTTCTAAGGATCTTCATGAAATAAAAATGAAACCTATATAAAAAATAAATAAATGAGGAACTATTTTAACCTAGCCTACATTACACTGAATAAGACACTGCATCATCTTTATATTCATATGTTTTTGATAAATATCACTAAATTTGAAAATGTATCCCATCTATGGGGTGCATCCATGAGGTGCATTGAATCACCCAACATCTGATCAGGATCCATCTTCACTCCATGGTATGTCACTACCCCATACACAAAGGAGGAATATGAAATAAAGATATAGGATCCAGGGAGATTCATCCAACCATAAAAATAAACACAAATAAATTCACACCTCATTTCCATCACATGAAAATGTTTTATAAATCCATATGAAAACTCTCAGGATGTATCATTGACTCGTGAATTCATAAGGCATGTGTGAATGCTTTGTATACATCCTTGCCATTTCATTTAATGAAATGGTTTCTAAATGATAAAATATGTGGTAAAAATAAATGATGATTTTTTTTCATTTTGTACCAATCACATATTTCATTAAATAATATACCCTTATATGAATGAAAATCATAAAACACACTCAATATAATATATATATGTGTCTCTGTGTGTGTGTGTGGATTTAGGGAATAACTCAACAAATATCCCACCTACACTAATTCCTAATAGAAATTGTTCTATTTCACCTTATATTATATTATATACCATAACTTTTTAAGTCATATCCAAAAATTCTTATGTATATCTTCCAAAACACTTTTGGAAATATATCATTAACTTCGCCTTGTATCAAATCATATGAAATACCCTATGAATATACATCAAAAATGGTTTTGGATTAACTCTAAAACAATTTTATAGTATCTCTACGAGTTAAAACACAATCCCCATTTAGTTAAATAGAATGTGGGACTCCACATGCCATTATAGTTTTGACAATAAATTTGAATCTTTGGATCTATATATGTAAGAAAAGAAAGACCTCTATAAAAGCATCAACCATAGTCAACCTACAAATGGATATGGAATGATATCCATAAAAAACATGTATCTCTATACCCATTTCCACAAGTATACATCATATTCAAATTTTCATTCTCATATTTTCCATTTTTCTAAGACATTTATTGACCAAGGTCACTGAGCATTTCAATCCCATAGAGACAACTTATCTTCTCTTGACTCCCTAAGAGTAAACCGATCTGATTGATGAATAAATTACATTTAATTCATACTATGTAAAATAACATCACATATCTCTGACATTCATCCTTTTTTCAAAGATGGCCAGTTTACATTTATAAAGACCCAAGATATAGCACAGTGACTAACCTTAGGGTCTCTCTCAAGGAAGCAGTGTTGAGTGACTAAGTGGTCGTTCTGAAAATATTTTTGAATTTTTAAATATTTTGAAAATAGAAAAACACAACTCCTAAGAAATCACTGATCAGTGCTGAAGAGCAAAATGGAGAGAGAAACAGTGATGGAAAAGTGAAAAAATATAGACACACAGGACAAAACCAAGAAAAGAAAGTAGGAGCAGACACAACACAAGGCACAAAAACAAATAATTGAGACCAAGACACAGAAGAACAAAGTCTGTGTGAACAAGGCCAGACCCTGGATAATTAACCCTCTACTCCCAATCCTAGATCAACTTAAGAAATTGATCGACAATACTCAACTTCGCTCACTGTATGATCGATGTCTCAGATCACACATCAATATCACCTGGAAATTAAACACTCAAACATAGAATTTCATTCCTGGTCAAGAATTCCTCTGAACTACAAGTGATTCACTCAGCAATATCATTCCATCCAAAGATTGTCACTCGGGGAAATGATCTTACTAAGATCATCAAATTGCACAACCAATATTGATTCTCAGTTTCAGAAATAAAGACAAGAAGGGGAGAATAAATTAAGTAAGAATGTATTCGATCGTTCTATGCAAGATCTCTCTCTCATTCAATATATATCGTGGTTGCGATCTACCAAGGTGAATAAAAAGAACGTAATCGCATTAACATGCGGATCTCCAGATCGTGTTGGGTTTATTAACCTGGATCTAACCCCGCAATTTAGATCTACATTTATAGATATTGAGGATTATGACACGAAACAAGGATGAATGAACGACACAAGACAAATAAAACAAACAACACAATTCAATTAACTAAACATGAAACACTACGAGAGTATTTACAGACTCAACATAGAACACCAAAAATAGACCAGTGGAGGAGAGGCAGAGAATGGAGGAGCAGATCTCATTTTCAAGTCAAATATGGTCCCAGTCCGCGAGATATGTATGGAATGGATGTGTGAATCGGGGTGGAGTCTCCTCCCCCCCCCCCCCACTGTGGAATGATGCCCTCCCTCGGCCTTGTTCTGGCCTTGGATATTTGGTCTCTTATTCAGAGAAACTAAACTAAAAATAGAGAAAAATGACAGGAAAAAAATCCATGTGGCACGTCTTTGAGTGCACTCATCACCATCTTTTAAGTGAACTCCCTGTAAGTGCATACAACCCCTGCAACAAAATTGTGAATATTCTTGCGTGTTTCCTGCGACCTGCTTCATTTATCACCACTTATACAAGTAGCTCCCCCTGCACGGAACAATAGAAAAACCAAAGCAAGAAAAACAAATAAAATGAAACTAAAATAACTATATATTAATTTTATTACTTAGATTAGTTAATAAAAATTCTTATAAATATATATATATATATATATAATACTTTATATTATTATTACTATTATATGTGAATATAATTATTATATTTATTAATATTTTACTTATTATAAAACAAAATTAATTAATATTATATATATATAAGAATTATATGTTTTTTATATTATATAATGTATAATATATATAATGATTATTATATAAAACAAAATAAAATAAATAAATAAAAAGAAGAATAAGAGGGGGGAGGCGGGTTCGGCGCAGGGGTAGAGGGGTGATGTGGGCTCATGGCATAGGGAAGGAGGTCAAGGTCTTCAGCGCTGTGTGGCGGCTTCAAGTTCTGCTTGAAGGGGAGGTGAGGTGCAATATAGGTGTTGCGGACCGCGGTGGACCTCTAGGAGGGGTTGGTGTTGTGGGTTTTAGTGGAATGATGTGGGAAGGGGGGTCAGGCTAGTTTGTGTGGTGCAGACAGAGGATTAGAAGCGGCAACCTAGCCACAAACAATGGTGGCTCTGCTCGGTGGAGGATTTGTAGTGGGCGACGTCAGCAAATCGAGGTGCAGTGCAAGAGATCTGATGTTATGCAGGCTCGTGGTAGATCCCGGAGGGTTGCAGCACTGAGTGGCATAAGGGGGAAAGAGAAGAGAGGCATATGGGTACCGGCTATTCTTCCAATGGAAGTAGGGTTCCAGGCAACAAAATTAGGTTTCAATTTGATTCTTAGAAAACTTAATTTTGGTATTCTTGTTATTGGTGTATGATTGAGGTTTGATTCTTTTGGAATGCTTGAGTTTATATATATATATATATATAGATATATATTATTGCTGTTGTGATTTTTGGTGGCGCAATGGTGATATGGAAGAGGGAGGAGTGGAACGATGGCAGAGGAAGGAGAAAGAGTTGTGGCACTGCTTAGTGGAAATGGTGAGACGTTCCACCATGAGGAAGCGGTGACTGGGGGTTCAAAATATTGTCATAACGAATAAAGGAAACAGTGGCAATGGTGTTGGAACTATGAGGTGGTGGCACTGATTGTGTAATGGTGGGACAGTAAATGTGAATCGGTGAGACGTGCCACCGTGAATAAGGCTTGGAGGCGATGGTTGCTCATGGTCTCACCGTGACTGGGGGATACAGTGGGGTAGTGGGTGTGGCACCGGTTGTGAAACAGTTCCTCATGTCTCCTACAAAACAAATATAAATAAATAAATACTTTGATAGTTTAATCAAAATAATTTATCTAAATAAGTTAATAATTTTCAAAAATAATAAGTTAACAAAATAATTTTCAATTTATTCAATTTAAAATTATAAATTATTTAATTAATTGAAAATAGATAATTAATATTTAAAGTGTCGGTTTTGTTAAATAAATAAATCAATTAATTAAAGGGTTAGCAAAGTAAAAGAATTAAATTAAAATCAACTACATCAAAGATTTAAAATATTTAATCAATTGAATTAAGTTGTTAAAATTTATTAAATTATTAAAAAGTTTAAAAAATAAAATACCAAATTTTTTTATTTACAATTTGAAGAATAAATAATAAATTAATTTAATTAATGAATTAAAAAATATTAAAAATAATAACAAAAATAATTAATTAAATAAAATTAAAAAACAACTCAATTTTATTATTGAAAAACAATAAAAAAAATAACAACACAAACACACTTTTAATACATAAACACATATTACATAATGTAATTTACAAAATACAACAATTGATAAATATTAAAAAATACAATAGTTTTATATTAAAAAGTAAACAAAAAATAAAAAAGTGTGTGGCAAAGAACATTAAAAATGGGCTGCATAAAACTCCCCCACACTTAAAACTTTGTTGGTCCTCAAACAAATACATTTCTTTGACTTTAAAACAGAAAGATGATTTGTGAGTTTCAGTTCAAAAAGAGTGCATGATTAAACATTATTGCCCAGAGGAGTAGGACCAAAATATGGGTCAGGTTATCCAAAGGTATTCAAAAATAGTATCCTTCCTAGCTTCAAATACTCACCGGAAGTCAAAATCCTCACAAATTCAAACACTGTCAAGTATGGCATGCCTCCTTTGTGTATTCATTAACTTTCCTACATCACCTTCCAATTCAAGTTCTAATCCAATGAGAGTTGACAGGTTAGATGAAGTGGAATTTAAAACTTAACCAAGGGCACCTTCCATTCTCACCTTCCTCCAGGTTCCAAAAATTAAAGTCCATTAATTTCATCACTTTATTGACTCAACTCAAATGAAAATTAACTAAGTCAATTGCTCCCTTCTTCATCTGGGCTCAAAATTCCCCTCAACTTAATGATTTCATTTTTGACAAGGGCACTTTATTTCCATTTTTTCCAGCCATATTCCATGTGTAGAGCACTGTGCATAGCACTTATTAAGATTAAAATTGGATTTATTTATTCACAGAAATGCATCCAGTGCACCTTGTCTCAGATACTCACCATGGGATCCCATTTAAACACTTTTACTCCAATTACAAATGTCTTAACTAATAATAATTCAAGTTGACTTTCTAAAGTGATTGAATATTATTTAATAAAAATGTGAGTCCCCTAGGTTCCAATGAGAGATTCTAGTTACTCTAAGTCATGAGCATCATCCCACAAAACCTATCCTTTCACACTCCAATCCTTGGTTCCTAAAAAGAAAGGTTCATAGAAATAGTGAACTATTACACTCAGCAATCATTCACGATTGACCGTTTCTGACTAAGTACCGCTCTCAACAACCAACAAAGAGTTTCCCACCAAACAGAACCAAATTGAAGTACCAGTGAACCTCCAATGACCATCTTGTAATGAAAGAATTTGAAATTTTTTGAAGAAATTCTGAAAATTATGAAAAAAATTGACCATTTTTTAAATAACCACAAACTCAGGTTTTCAATCATGTTCAAGAAGGGGGAATTTTAAATGACACCAAAATTACCCCTCTAAACTCCCCCACACTTAAAACCTTGCATTGCTCCCAATGTTGAATTTTAAGGTGGAAGAAAGTTTAGGTTAAAAAATGATTGATATTTCAGTTTAAAAAGGATATTGAGAGGTAGTAATGAGGTTAAAAATATTTCTTTGCCACACAAAGACTCAAATAAAATAAAAACTCAAACAAAGAAAAAAAGAAGAACCCAACCCCACTAATCATCACCAACAACAAGTTTATTTCCTTTTGAAAAGTTCATTCTTTTAATTTTTATGAGCAGACAAAAGATTATTCAATAACCTTCAAATAGTAGCATGATTATCAGTGATGTGCAGCAGCAGCATAATGAAATTGAAAGTAGTGGGTGCAAGCATGTTTCACATTTCATCTCAAAATAATTTTTTCTAACCAAGTAGATATTAGCAAGATAACACCCAATAAAGAAACACAGTTCAAATGTTTTTTAAAAAAAATAATGGGAAGACCCCCACACTTAATTCACAACAGCATGAAATAAAAATGTGAAGAGTAAAATGTTGAAACATAAAACAATACTCCCGTGAATGAGAAACATCTCATATTTACAAATTTCTATTTTTAATTACTTTTTTCATTAAATCTGGCTGCACCAGTTTGGAAACTACATGATGAAATAGTTTGACATTAGTTTTCCAGATTTTAAGTTCAAATAAAAAGCATCTACAAAGTGTGAGTTTGGGATTTTTATCCATTAATCTGGTGAGCTTCCCCCCTGAGACTTGAATGATAGCCACATGGAATATACTGCCTGTTTATTTATCTAAGAAAACAACACACAAATTGAAACAACATGAAAAAAGAAACTAAAGTAGGAAATGAAAAGGGATAATCTTGGGATAACCCCCCAGGGGGTTCTGTAGATTGACTGTCTGTAGCTGGAAAGTCTTCGGATCAACCCCAGTTGGATGAGGGATTTATCTTCTTGCTCAGCAACCACCAAGTGTGATTCTGCCCAACTTTAGTGCTTTTCCATCTTTGGAGTACCCCATGTGAAGCTTCAATAAAATTCCCATCTGGGGTAGTGAAGTATTTCATGTTGAATGTTGGAGGGAAGAACAAGATATAGGGGTACTTCCCTACTTCTTCTACTTGAGGTTAAGTGTACACAACTTGTAATGTTGTAAAACTTGGATGTGACTTGTCTTCTGGTTAAATCCAATAAAATATTTCCTCTTGAGCAATAAGGACTTTGTCATCATCCACTTGTAAACTTGTGCATAGCTTGAACAATTCATCTTCAAAAATAACTCCCAAATTGGAAGTGTTATCTAGAATTGGGAGTTCCATTAACTCTTCAGTAGATGCAACCTCAACTTCCTCATTCTCTAGGAAATCACAAAAGTGAGATGCATCTTTAATACCTACATAGGGAGAAACACAATTAAAATTAGTTTTGATGTAATCCAAGTGGAATAAAAATACAGCTTCTTCCATAAAATTGTCAACTCCCTTTATCAGTGCTTCTTGTTCCTCCTCGTGATGGAATAGTGATCCTAGGAGAGGGCCTGGGGAAAGAGCGAGGTAGTCAACCTCCTCCAACCTCTCTTCAAAACACACCACCTCATTTTCTGAATCCTCTAAGGAAAGTGATACAATGTCATGTGCTGGGTCCACCTGTTGAAGCATTGAAAAATCATTAAAATGGTTATTGAAAGAAAAATCATTATAATGGAAATTAGGGGAAAATGATCTTCAAAGAAATGTCCAGCATCATGAATATTTGCAAGTTCCATCTCCTGAAAGCCCTTCAAAACATCCTCGGAAATTGGTTCTGGAATTTCTATCTTTGACTCCAGGGGAAAATCCATATCAAAGTTGGGAAACCCCAACTTTTTCTTTCTATTGTTTCTTTTCTGTTGCCTTCTCAACTGCTTTCTAGAATGTTGGGCTTCAGTGGGAGGTGGTGTTACTGTACTATCTTCTTGGTATCCCTTGACCTTATCCATGGCTTGTTGCATCAACCGCATGATCTCATGAGAATAAGTTGTCTCCTCATTAGTAAGGTCTCGATGCTACCTTTCGTGCATCCAAATTTGAAATTTAGCAACAACCTCCTCAAGCTCTTGAATTATGTCAAACAGTGACACTATATCAGATTCGTTAGAGTTCATCACTGTGTGTGTTGTTGTTTTTTATTCTTTTTTATATGTTTTTTATATGTTTTTTTGTTTTAAAATAAAAATTGGAAAAACCACTAAGACACTCATTGCTTCCCTGAAAACAGCGCCAAAATTTGATGTGCATCCTTATCATGAGGACGGTCAAGTTTACATTTATAAAGACCCAAGATATAGCACAGTGGCTAACCTCAAGTCACTCTCAAGGAAGTAGTGTCGAGTGACTAAGTGGTTGTTCTGAAAATATTTTTGAATTTTTAAATATTTTGAAAATAGAATAACACAACTCCTAAGAAATCACTAATTAGTGCTAAAGAGCATAGTGTAGAGAGAAACAGTGATGGAAAAGTGAAAAAATATAGTGACACGGGAGAAAACCAAGAAAATAAAGCAGGCGAAGACACAACACAAGGCACAGAACAAACAATTGAAGATGCAGAAGACCAAAGTTAGTGTGAACAAGTCCGGACCCAGGTTAATTCAACCTCTACTCCCTATCCTAAATCAAAATATAAAATTGATCAACAATTCTAAACTTCACTCAGCGCATGATTGATGTCTCAGATCACACACCAATCTCACCTAGAAATTAAACACTCAAACATAGAATTTATTCCCTACTCAAGCATTCCTCTGAACAACAAGTGATTCACTCAGCAAGATCATTCCATCCAAAGATTTTCACTCAGTGAAATGATCCTACTAAGATTGTCAAATAGAACAACCAATATTGATTCTCAGTTAGAGAAATCAAGACAGGAAGGGGAGAAGAAATTATGCAAGAAAGTAGTTGATCATCCTGTGCAAGATCTCGCTCTCTCTCAATCTAACTCGTAGTCACGATCTACCAAGGCGAATAAAAAGAAGGTAATCTCATTAATGTGTGGATCTCCAGATCGTGTCAAGTTTCATAACCTGGATCTAACCCCGCAAGTTAGATCTCCATTTCTGGAGATTGAATATCATGACATAAAACGAGGATGAATGAATGACATAAGAAAAATAAAACAAACATCACAATTCAATTGTCTAAATATGCAACACTGCGAGAGTATTTACAGACTCAACATAAAACACCAAAAATAGAGCAGTAGAGGAGAGGTGGAGAATGGAGGAGCAGGTCCCATCTCCAAGTCGAAGATGGTCCTATCCCTCAAGATATGGATGGAATGGATGTGTGAATCGGGGTGGAGTCTACCCTCGCACCACTGTGGAATGATTCCCTCCCCTAGCCCTGTTTCGGCCTTGGCTATTTGGTCTCTTATTCAAAGAAACTAAACTAAAAACAGAGAAAAATGACAGGCCAAAAATCCATGTGGCACATCTTTGAGTGCACTCATCACCAGCTTTTAAGTGAACTTCTTGTAAGTGCATACAACCCCTACAATGAACTCGCAAATATTCTTGCGTCTTTCCCACAAGCTGCTTCATTTATCAATGCTTCTACGAGTAGCTCCCCCTACAGAGAACAATAAAAAAACAAAAACAAGTTAAAACAAATAAAATGAAACTAAAATAACTATATATTAATATTATCACTTAGATAAGTTAATAAAAATACTTATTATTATATATATATAATAATTAATATTATTATTACTATTATATGTTAATATAATAATTATATTTATTAATATTTTACTTATTATAAAACAAAATTAATTAATATTATATATATAAGTATTATATTTTTTGTATATTATATAATGTATTATATATATAATGATTATTAAATAAAAAATACAAAAGAAATAAAGAAAAAGAAGAAGACGAGGGGGGAGGCGGGTTCGGCACAGGGGTAGAGGAGCGATGTGGGCTCACGGTGTAGGGAAGGAGGTCAGGGGCTTCATTGTTGTGCGATGTATTTGGGTTCTGGTGGAAGGGGAGGTGAGGCACAACACAGGTGTGGCGGACCGCGATGGAGCTCGAGCAGGGGTTCATGTGGCGGGTTTCAGCAGAACGATGCAGGGAGGGGGGTCGGGCTGGTTCGTGCAGTGCAGACAGAGGATTAGGAGAGGCAACCTAGCCACAGACAATGGCGGCTCTGCTCGGTTCAGGCTTTGTAGTGGACGGATTTAGTAAATCGGGGTGTGGTGCAGGGGATCCGAGGTTATGCGGGCTCGCGGCAGATCCAGGCGGGTTGCAGCGCTGACTGGAATAGGGGGAGGAGCGGCGAGGCATGCGGGTGCCAGCTATTCTCCAGGCAACAAAATTAGGTTTCAATTTGATTTTTAAAAACATTTATTTTGGAATTCTTGATGTTGGTGTTTTATTGAGGTTTGATTCTATTGGAATGATGTAGTTGTTTATATATATATATATATATATATATATATATATATTATTATTACTATTGCTGCTGTGATTTGTGGTGGCACGATGGTGAGATGGAAGTGGGAGGAGTGGAACAATGGCAGATGAAGGAGAAGGAGCGGTGGCACCGCTTAGTGGACATGGTGAGACGTTCCACCGTGAGGAAGTGGTGACTGGGGGTTCGAAACAGTGGCATAACCAGTAAAGGAAACGGTGGCAATGGTGTTGGAACTGTGAGGCGGTGGCACCCGTTTTTTAACGGTGGGACGGAAAATGTGAAGCGGTGATACATGCCACCGTGAAGAAGGCTTGGAGGCGGTGGTTTCTCACGGCCTCACCATGAGTTGGGGATATGGTGGGATAGTGGGTGTGGCACCGGTTATGAAACAATGCCTCATGTCTCCTACAAAACAAATATAAATAAATAAATACTTTGATAGTTTAATCAAAATAATTTAGCTAAATAAATTAATAATTTTCAGAATGAATAAGTTAACAAAATAATTTTCAATTTATTCAATTTCAAATTATAAATTATTTAATTAATTGAAAATATATAATTAATATTTAAAGGGTTGGTTTGGTTAAATAAATAAATCAATTAATTAAAGGGTTAGAAAAGTAAAAGAATTAAATTAAAATCAACTACAGCAAAGATTTAAAATATTCAATCAATTGAATTAAGTTGTTAAAATTTATTAAATTATTAAAAAGACTAAAAAATAAAATGTAAAATTTATTTGTTTACAATCTAAAGAATAAAGAATTAATTAATTTAATTAATGAATTAAAAATTATTAAAACTAATAACAAAAAGAATTAATTAAATGAAATTGAAAATAACAACTTAATTTTATTATTGAAAAACAATAAAAAAATAACAACACAAATACACTTTTAATACATAAACACGTCTTACATAATGTAATTTACAAAATACAATAATTGATAAATATTACACAAAATAAAAAGGTTTGATATTAAAAAGTAAACAAAAATATAAAAAAGGATGTGTTAAAGAACATTAAAAATGGGCTGCATCAATCTCTTATCTAGATATATATAAAATAAATAGTTTTGGACACATGCTCCTATATTCTAACTTAATTGAGGGATCATATCTGACACTCATCATACAATAAGACAAATCCCATCTTTCTTAAGTTCTAACCGGAAAAATAATCAGCAACATATTCAACCATCCCCTAATTTGATATGTTCATATGTCGAATTTTGTAATTATGTTATCGAAGCATGAAATTTCTCATGCTATGTGTCTCAATAAACTCAAGTATTTGGGACTCTAATATGATCCATGCACCCCTATTATACCAAATAAATATTTGTATGAAACTCTATGTGGTATACTTAGTAAGTCATCAAGCATAAAAAAAGAATATCATATTCCTATTTTGTGCCTCATGAGCATATTTTTTATATATATATTAGAATAATACTCACACTAACCTCAACATTTTATCCTAACATATAATACTCTATAAAGAATATTGGTTAAAGATAAACTAAAATTCGTACTTCGAAAGGTCAATTAACATTGAACTCCATGAAATGTATATCTATATATACATTTATGTAGCCAATGGGAAAGAATGATAATATGGATGTTTCCTATCAATTGTGATACATTTTCATATTCTTATACTCTTTTAAGAATACTTAACAAAACCAATATAATCATTGATTTGTCATATCATATATGATAAACTTATAGATCTTCCTAATGTTTGTAATAATTTATAGGTTTTGTTAGCTCGTTACTTCATATATAGTCCACATCACATATCTATGTGGCCATGTCACATCAATATGTCACTATCTAATAAAACCCTCCCACTAAAATCTTTAGTGATAAACATATATAAAGTATGCCAATTTTAATAATGGTCAGGTTTATGTGTCATATTCCTAACTATTAAAATTTTGACCATATTCGAACTTCATAACTTCACAATATCAAATGTTATGATGTTAACTTCTAATGTCTACACAAAACCCTTTCTATTTTCTTCATTATCATCATTATAACCCTATTCCATCAAACACTTTCCTTGGAAAAATGTAACTACTTACATTATTGGTTACTTGTATTTCAAAAATCTTTTAGGATAAAGTGACAATAACTTTAATATAGTAACTAAGTGTAACTCTTACATTTATCTTTATCACCACATCCTAAAATATTTTAGGATAAATTGATAACACATTTTTCTGGTAACTAATTTAACTCTTTACATTTCTCTTTACTGCTAGGCCCCAAACTCTTTTAGGAAATCAATTTTTGTCTGGTAAAATCCTTCAAGAAAAGGTTTCTTTCATTTTTGTTGATTACTAAACGTAACACTTTATATTTTTCTTTATAATAACATGTACTAAATTCTTTTAGGATTTTAAATTAAAAAACTTTAATATTATACCAGTATGATATTTTAGAAAATAGTGATATCCACTTTCTAAAATGTAAATAAATGTAACACTTTACATTTTCTTTGCCATTAAAAATCCTAAACATTTTAGGATATTAAGTGGGACAAAAATTAACTAAATATTGGAATTATCCTTTATTTGTTATTTTTCAACTTCTATAAGTACAAACATACACCTAATAACATCTTAGACATTATATTATTTTCAAAATAGCTTACTAAGATACTAAAATAATTTTGTGTTAGGAAATAACATTTATTTATTTTTAGTAGGAATATTTAACAAATAAACTATTATTTTAAAGTAATATATAGTATTCAATTTTTTTGGATCATTTTTATTTTTAAAATAATACTTTATTAAAATATACAATTGATGGATGGTGGGAACACATTCCCTTATTTTTAAACAAATAACTGGATAAATACATCTATCCAAATATACTTCTCAAAACATGTTATAGATATTGATGAATCATAAACCATGTGTATTCATTTAACTATCTAAATTTTTTTCACAATAACTAATTATAATCAAACAAATTCTCTTATCACATAATGGAAATTAAATTAAGATTCAAAACTTTTACATATATTCATTTGAGCATGATAAAATCATTTACATTCAAATGTAGAAACTCTATGATTCATGATTTTAAACCACAAGCTCAAATAATTATTCCTTTTATTTTGAACTATAGTATATTTACAACACTTAGTAAAATATACATTGGGTATCACATATCTTTAAAAATTGAAGAATTAGTTTTATAACATCCATACCTATTGTGGAAATTCCGTGGAGTTTTCTAAACTCCTTCAACTATATGTTGGATAATACAATCATATTGAATAATTATTACTACTTACTAAAAACCTAGGTTTTAATGACCTTGATTGGATTCTTGAAGAAAAATTATTGAAATTTTCAACTAAATATTTTTCTCCCAGTTTGAACTTTTACTGAATTGTATTATCTATACAATACCTTAGATTCTATACATCATAATCCTAGTTCATATATATATTTTAAAACATTGATAAAATCAGGTAAACGTTTTTTAAAATCAATCATATTTTCAAAATACTTATATATATGATAATAGGATAAATTACTTAACCAAAAAATCCATTTTAGTCTATCCTTAAATCATGTTATATAATTAAATAAATCATAAACCATGTGTTTTAGAAAAACACCATATTAATTAATATAGACAATAATTTTTTACATGATCTTCTCAAGAACTAAATGATATAAAAATACACATCATACGATAAGTTTATCAATCCTAAAATATCAAAGTTATCAAGGTAGAAACTCCTTTTCCCCATTACTTGAAAATAAAATTTAATGTTCAATTCCTTTCATATTCTGGATTTATATATGTTTACAACACTTTGTAAAACATATACTTGATGTCAAATATCTCTTAGAATAATTGAATTGTTTTATATAATTAATAAATTTTTAAGGAAACCTTTAGTCTTATTAAGTTATTTATCATAGTAAATCATATTGAATATCATTCAACATACCCAATCATATTTACAAGAGACTAAGATACCATTTTTAATTTTTCATCAAATTCCTTTCAATCCTTAAATGGGTCACTCGATAATTCCATAATGATCTAGATTCGTCTTTAGATATGCTTAACACTTGTAAGGAACTAATTTATCAGGTAGATTTTTCCTTAAGAACTTGTCTTAAATTGACAACATTTCTTAAGAAATTTTCTTAAGTTACCATTATTAAGAGTATCTTAACTTAACTCTCTCCTTAAAAGGATTAATTATAATGTTTTGATTGATGATGATGATGATTATGATGATATTTATTAACAATATAATCTTTTATCAGATGATTATTGTGTATTAATAACCATTTAATAAGGACTTTTATTCAATGGGATCCCATTAAAATGATAACCCATTTTGTGCATAATATATATTAGTATGGAAATATATATATTTAAATAAGTAATGGGTATACTTTTTTTCTAATTGACACTTAGTTATGTAGGTAGGGAAACATCCCAATCATATCATATATCAATCTTGGATAGTCGAGTGTCCAACCCTTTTCGAATCCACTATATAGATAAACTCAACTATATTTTTATTGTAACATAATACTATTAGAGTTTCCTTGCTAGTGCAACCCAAAATAAGTACTAAAAACAAGCTAAAAATGTACAATATTGAGAAACCCAGTTTGGTCATAGCCTACATAAGGGCATTCCAGTGTCGCATATCCATACTTTCCTTATACAATATAATCTAAAGGCATCCAATTTTTACATGACCGGACCAATTGGATATTTGAGGTCTTAAAAAGTGCCTCTTTTCAAGGAATCACACACATAGTATTCCAAGGATATTTTAATCTCACCATATTATCTCATTTAATTACTTCTATATATTAATTCTTCCAAAAATTTAGTTTTGAATCCTATTTCCCCCACTAAACCAATTTGTTCAAACCATATTGATGTGTAACACTTTAAACAACCCACAAGTTTGTGTTACTCACCCAAAATTAGAAGCCAAATATATTCATACATATCCAGATGCATCATATTTATAAGGTATATGATCACTTCATTTAAAGTCATATAGTTATATGAGATTGAAAATCTCCACATGATTAAGCCCAAAGCGATAGATATCCAACCTCATTCACTAGCCAAGACAAAGCATAATCCTCCATGTTGGTAGGTAGTCTGACTCCAAGTCCCTCTACCCAGGTATAATTTACTCAAGGAAGAATTCAATTCATCATAACTCTAATACCTAATATATACAATGTAAATTTAATAATTAATTCAAGCAGATAAATTAAATCACAAACCAAGGTCATCGTAAATAAAAAAAACTAAATAAATTGTGGATTCAATCCAATCATGTAATTTAAGGCTCTATTTATAAGTAGTTTAACAACTAAACTATAGAATACACCGTTCAGAATATAAAAAACTCACAACTCTAAATAAAATAAGGAATAAACATTTAAATAAATCAATAATTAAGACATTTAAACGTGAGTTAAAATTTTATGAACAAGTCATAAATATAATATAATTTTAAACCCTTTTATAATTTCGTCCATATAATTATGAATATTACATAACTATGAATATAAATAATTTATATTCATTCCAATATTAACTCTTTTATATTTATCATTATATAGAATTTCAAAATAAAATATGTGATATTATATGAATTATAAACAATTTATAATTCAATTTCTCTTATGAAAACATTTTATATAATAAAAATATCATATATTTAATTATTATTTAAACATTGATCAAATAAATCCTCAAAACACATTTTATGTGGCTTAAATCATATCCAAAAAAGGTCTCATTTCATTTTGAACAATTCAAAATAATCAATTGTGAACAATTAATCATTTAAATAAAATAATTTTATATTTTTCCATATTTCATAATTTATAACTATTTATAAGTTATTTATTTTTATTTTTAAATAGACAATTTTATTTCTATAATATAAGAATTTCCATATAATTTTTCAAACGTTTTTTCAAATATTAACATTTAATATTTGTGGAAAATGTTTCATAAAAATTTATTTACTTTAATTAGAGACCGTTTATAATTTATCTAATTATTATTAAACATTTTATAAATAAATATATACCAAAATACAATTTATAATGATTTATAAACATTTTATAAACCATTAAAACCATTAAATAATTAAAACTATTAAAAAAAATGTTAAACCTTAAATAGGAACTCATTCCTATGTAACCCTTATAAAGAAAGTCTACATACTGGTATAAAGAACATCACCCTTACATAGACACCCTATGTAATAGTAATCCACTTTTGGAAACCTCACTTAAAGTAAATATATTGGTTACCTTTATGAATTTTTGTTTCATGTAAGGAAACATGGTTGGTTACCTTTATGAGGCTTTGAGAATAATTTAGCTTCCCTTACATAAGATATTAATATCTCAATTACCCTTATGTTGTATTGGGAAATCCCACTATGTATAGGTAAATCCATTTTAGCTTTACACTACCTTAGTAAAAACCAGATTACCCTTACGTACTACCTTTATGAAAACCATTTTCGAAAGGGTAACTATATAGGCTACCTTTATGTGAACCCTTCATGTAATGGTAAGCCTCGTGTTTCATTACTTGCATAAGGGTAATTACAGCTGAACCTCTCATATATTGATCTATATGATGGTAAGGTGTGATGACCCTAATATATATCAACTATTTAAGGGTAAAGTCGGCATTGCCTTTATGTATCCTTGCTATGTAAGGTTAACCCATATTTTTTACTTTTTAATAAAACCTAAAAAATGATGCTTTGTTTTGTAGCTATTCTTTATTTAAATTATAGATATCATAAGTCTAAATATTGGGTTCCATTGGATACCACTATAGGGTTTGATATAAGTATGATAATGTTTTTCAGATCAAGAAAAAATGGTAAAAACCCTTTTTAGGGGATATCTATTTAAGATATATGAAGCCTGTATAAAAAATAAAGAAATGAAGAAATGATATAAACTGGCATACCTTACACCAAATAAACCATTGCATCGTTTCATCTTCGTATGTGTTTGATAAATATCACTAGGTTGAAAAAATTAACCTACGTCCATGGTGTATCCATGGGTTGCATTGAATCACCTGACGTTTGAGAAGGATCCACCTCCTATCCACAGTATGGTAGTACCTCATATGCAAAGGAGGAAAATGAAAGAGATCTTTGGAATCTAGGGAGTTTTAACTAAACATATGAATAATCATACACGCATTCACACAAAATTACTATAACAATAAAATTGTTTATAAATCCATAAGTAAAAACCCTCAGGCTGTATAATTCATTGATTCAATCATAACTCATAAGTGAATTCTTTGTCCAATAAATGCATTCATCATATGAATGTTATACCTCCATACTATTTCATCTTATTAAATAATTCCTAGAATGATATAATACAAGGGAGAAATAAATAAAGAAAATTTATCAATGTATCACAATCACATATTGCATAAAATTATATACCCTTAGGTACTTGAAATTCATAATCATATATAATATATATAGACAAGGATTGAAGGAACAACTCTGTCATGTATTCCCACCATCACCAACACATTGAGTCAGGAAGTTGAGATCCATGTGACCTTTACCATCACAGGTATAGAAAATTATATCACTAGGATGATAGGACCCCATATATAATCCATGAATTATTGAACCCTATATCTAATGTTGGGAAAGAATATGCTTCCTATGTTAAGACCCAAATGATTAACACCCACTAGCTATTGAAAAGGACTCAACCCCATGATGTCCACTATTTTCTCCAACTGCTAGATGCCCCTATTTAAGAAAACCCTCAGTCAACAAGTCCTACTCTATCACTCTAGCATAAGTGAGAATTCATACAGAGACAAAGCTAGTCCAAATATCACTATGGAAGCATTTCCCAAACTTAAATGCTCGAAAATATCCATATTTCAACATATAGAGAGAGTAGTACATGAGGTTAGTAAACCTCAAGGTATGCTCAGAAGATGACATGTCGCCCTGCCACAGCTCAAGAAGGTCCTGGATTTGAAGAGAGTGTAAGATCAAAGGTTAATACTCATCATAGAATATGTATTAGATCTATTTTCATTTGAGAATTGCCTCATCATGGGTCTAAGTAATTAGTCCAAACCATCTCCATACTTCTCCATGAAGAAGGCTAGTTGTAAGTGCATCCATCTAATCAGTCAGGTTTTAAAAAAGCTAGAAAACTCAGACTATAGCCTCAAGTCAATCCTGCACTACTTTAGGGTCTAGATCATTGTGAAATAAAAAATTTCTCTAACTTGGGAACTCATGCAACATCCTAATCTCATGGGCATAATAAAAAATACCTGATAGAGCTAGCAGTTTCCCAACATGTAGTTGTTCATCCACCTAAACCCCTGAAGGAGGATCCATGCGCTGCTCATCATGTGAAATCATTTATATATGCTCACTTATAGGTAAAAACAAGGATAGGTCCATATAATGATGTCTCATCACTTAACTAGGCATTATTATCACCCTATATCAGAATATTAGATGGTTGTCATCATAGAGGAATTCTGGAAATTTACAAGATGTGCCACAGTCATATGAGAATATCTAGGGAGCTTAATTGAGAAGGAAATGAAAGTAAAAATAACCAATTCTATATGATTCATGTATCAGTGGTTTCCCTAATTATAGTTTCCTCAAAATTTTTAGTTGACAAGCAGGTATTCAAAGTCTTGGTGTATGGATACATTGGTTGTCATGCTATCGCTGGGTTCCCTAGTCTGAGATCCAAACTTTAGACACTTCTACATCATTTACCTAAGCTCCAAAACCAATCCTCATGACATTTCGAACTCCAAACATTGACCCTATTAAAAACCTCTTATAATACCACTCAATTATAACTCAACCCACTGAGGCCCCACCTGGGCCAGTAGTAAGATGAGAGTGACCCCCCAAGCTTGAATTTTGTAGGATAGGGGATGGAAACAATCTTAGAGTGGGAATATAACTAAAATGAGATGTCTTAGACTAAAGTACCTATACACAATCACACACAAACACACAAATCTATGCAATAGTGAGGAGATATAAGAAAAATTGATATATCTAGAGAATAATAAATTCAGACCAAAACCTAAAGGAAATATATAAAATTATAAAAAGGTAATAAAAAAGTATAAAAGGGAAAAATACATTCCCATATATAAAGGAGGTCCCTATCTAACAAAAAATGTAAAAGGGAAAATAAGGAAGAGATCCCAACTCACAATCATTGAGTCTGGCCACTGAACAAGGTCAGAACCTCCAAACATGGTTATGATCCTTAGATACCACATTCACCAAAGTCACTATTAATCTACCTATAATATTCATAAGACACTAAATGTGTTTGACAATCCCATACAAGGTTGAGTATAAACATACTCAGTAATATTCCTTGAAACCAAAAAATGGAAGCAATCGAATAAAACAGTCAGATCAACCCATAAGTCAAATAGGGATAAGAAACCCAACATCATATATGACCATACTGAATCCCAAGTTGAAAGGAGAGGAATTTAAATCTATAAATAATGATAATGATGGTGATGCCTCTTCTCATAGCTCCAAAGTTCTCTTCTCTGATGTTGAGCACCATGTGAAACCTCCCAACAATTAGAGTGGAGGCCTCGCTCCTCACTATTGAACTCAACTACCAAGGGAGAACAATATCTAGTGGAGGACCCACTACTTGTCAAATATACATGATGGTGGGATACCAATTCATAAATATATTAAATTATACCTATTTTTTGGAGTATTGAATCTACATGTATCAAGGATATGGTGGAACCCACACCCTGGTAAGTCTGGGGAGTGCCAACTCCAGCCCCTCTCTAGTGATCAAACTTGATCACCACCATATTCTAAGAATTTATAGAATAATAATCCCACACACATAACCTCACATAATATCTCTAATTATAATTTAAATTCCACCATTGTGTCCAATGTAGAATTTTTCTCTGGATAGGAAACTCACACGCCCAAATATGAGTCATGAAGAAGGACGTGTGCAAGGTAGAAGGCTCTGGGAAAAGTACATGGCATCTTTATCATGGAACACAACATATAATTCCATAAAATGATAGATAATTTTTATTCATTATACACATATTATAAATCCATGTATATTCACATTATGTGATCCTAAGGGAATGTGACGTGTCCGTAAGGGAACACGACATGTCTGATCACCCAGGGCCCTGGGCGTGTACTATCAGCAGACAGATCGATCACCCAGGTAATATCACACCACATGGGGGGTACTTCCACTTGATATGTGATATTTATCTATAGTTTAATTACAATATTCCATGAGAATCTAAGAAACACGGTATGTATTCCTCAGTAATACACAGAGTGTATTCAGGTTTTCCACGGACAGTGAAGTCTGGTCTCCCATTCTTCACATGCTCACCAAAACTTTTAAATATTCCACTATAACTATAGTTGAATCACTAAGATCCACCAAAATCGGAGTAAGGGACCTATTATCCTTGGTTCCTATCCTCTAATGGATAAAATCATGATTTTGGTCATCGGGGTAAATATCGTTGCACCCCTCGTCGCCAACCAGGGTATTAATCCATAGAACCATCACCCATGATCCACAAATCATCCTCAATCCATTAGAAAACCACCAATACTATGGTCATTAACACATAAAACACGATTTTATATGTTTTATCTTGCTCAAAATAATTTGGAAATATTGAATTGAAAACCCCACAGGCCAATAGTGAAGAATGCGAAAAACAGATATAAGATAGGAACAATTACAATGTGAGATCACCATTAGCTGATGTGATCCATGCCAATGATCATAAACAGAAAAACCATAAATGGTTTAAAAAATAGGTGAAATGTAAATTTTAAATTCACTTTAATAAGGATAATAAAATATTGGTTCATGTGAATAATGAAAAATTAAATAATTAAGTAGATATATGATCCATGTTCAACAGTAAAGAACACAAGGATATAAATCTATAAAATACCATACCCTACCATGATAATAGTTTAATTTTTGGTGGAGAACAAATTATCTAGTGATTTTAGTGAATATTTTTTGTTTTCATCATTCTTCCTATGAATATCCTCAATTCTTTTGTCATTCATTCATAATCCCAATTTCATCAATGCAAATGGTGGATATCCTCCTCCTCATCTCTAATATCTCAACGTTATGTAGATAATTATATAGATTTAAAATAGCCTAATATTTATAGAGAGTATATTAGGTTTTGGGAATTAAATAAAATAAAAAAAATACCATTTAATTTATTTAATGAACCTTCCAACATCTGCCTTCCATGGAACACATGATGTCGACCAAAATTATACCACATCTAGGGTAAGACCAACCGTAAAGAAAAAAATCATGGTCTCATATTTTTAATATGAGTTCCAGTTCAATAGTAAGACCATTAATTATAAAAATATGAACATGAAAGATTTAATATATTTATTATTATTAATATATTAATTCTGAGGTCATGCGAAACCCAAAACACAATGCCAACTTTGAGGAATAAAATCATAATTATATATAAGAATACTCAAATGATAAAAATATGAAAATTGGAGTTGTTACATATATTATATGGGGAAATTTTATCACAATTTATGATATTCTATATTATAATTGACAACACAAAATATAATTTCAATCATTTTAAATAATATGAAATATGACATCATCAAAACATCAAATTACTTTATTTATTTTGATGTGATCTTGGAAATTAGGAATCCTGGTAAATTCATGAAACCCCTAACGAATTTTAAGGATCAAACAACAATAGTTAAATGTAGGGAAATAAATTTGAAACCAAAAAATTCCCAATATCACAAATGATGAAAATCAAAACCATGTATAATATAAATAAAAAAAATAAGTACATTTAACTGATGTTGTCTGAACCTTCTTCTATAATCATGGTGTTTGATGGATATTATTAAAGAAAATATAAAAGTCTCTCCCCTATAAGTTGTATATATGAGCTCAACTAAATCAACCAACTATTTTGGAACTATCCTCCATTCATACATTATATTCTAGTATCTTTAGTGGAAAAGGAATGATGAGGAAGAGATCAACAAGAGTATCAAGAAGAACTGTAGAGGATCTCATCTCACATCAAAATGTTTTTAACCTCTTTATATAGTCCTTATAGACACTCCCTGAGAAAGTGTGGAATTTAATTATATGTTATATAAGATATAAGTAATTTCTCAATTAAAAATAGTCCATAATCCATCATCAATTCACTTAACATTTATGTACAATAAATTATTCACAATATTCATTTATTGATGATATCTTATATGGATAATGATTTGAACATTAACTCTTAACATTCCATTTATTGATATATCATAAAATACCAATTGAATTATACAATATGATTCAAAAAAATCATAATAGCTATGATTATGGACATATGATATTACCACATCATACAATATGATATGCTAGGTAGTGGAATTATTTCTCTAAATCATGCCTTATGATATACCCAAACTTATGGAATATGATTTATCCTGGATCTTGAATTTCATACCATGAAACGTTATTATATCTTAATTTATGATATAGACAATATACATCATATGTATATATACATTTAGGTTATAAATTTATCAATGATATCCCTATATCATTCCATACAATATACTTAAACCAATGGAATATGATATGCCTCGATTTCTTCAATGAGTTGGTTTCAATCAGCCATAAAAATATTTGAGGAATACTTGTGTAACTACCCTACTGACATATCATAAGAATGCTAGTATCTATACCATATGCTATAGTCATGTTTAACACTTTTATAAAAAATAAAATATTTTAATCTGGTTCACAAAATCATCACCCCATCGTAAAACTATAATCTATTAAGATTATATTTTTTTTAATATCCCATTACATTATTAAAAAACAAAATCCGGATATAAAATCATTATAAAATTACATTATAAAAGGATAATTACTAATTTTCTTATAAATATCACACCATAATTCATATTTTATCCTCATTAACTATAAAATACTATATCAAAAAATGGTTCCATACTAAATGAGAAACATCACAATATATCTCATAAGGTGTCCCCTTATCTAGTAATCTATGTATAAATATACCATTTACTTATCCTATAGAAAATTCTAATCACCTATTAACTATAATAAAATATTATTATGAAAAGGTTCACCTATAACTCTATATGTTTGTAAAATAAAATCATCAAGGAAAATTTTATATGTGTACATTTCACCACATGTCATCTGACTACCAAAAACTCTATTTTATGGATTTTAAAAATAAAATAATTTTTTTAGTTAAGTGATAACCCTCATGAAAACCCATCCCATGGGACACCCAAAGAATATATATTATAACAAAAAAATCAAAATAAAAAAAGACTCAAATCTGTCAACACACATCACCAATTTCTATTCTAGAAGGAACACCTCAATTTTTTGAAGATAAATTGTTTATTTCAAGGTTGGGTTGAATATATATAATATATGAAATCACAAAGGATATGAAATCTATAACCATTAGGTATTTATAAATGGATAAAATTTATTTATCCAATTCCATAATTATAAAATCATGATACTAGTTAAACAATTGCTTTAAATCATCATCTAGATTTTAGGGACAACATTATCTCTTTAATTTAATATCTTCCTTTGGTCATAGATAAATATATACGTTCTTATATTTTCTACATTCCTATATATATTCCTTTATAAACTTTTCGTAGATTCATTTCATCATTTTATATAATTTATTGGGGTTAAATAATTCGTCATGAGTTTATTCTTCCAATCCCTTACCCTTGAAGCTTGGATTTCTCAAATATGGTTTTGAGGATCACTCTGATGACAGTACATCCTTTAAATCCTTATAAAAATTACTGGTTTTAAATCCTTGTTCCTTGGTTAAAATTAATTATTCCATTAATCTTTTCCTAATTTCTTTAGATATGTTAGAATAGTTCTTACAGTGTCTGGTTTTCTCCCATATAGACATCGGAAAGTCTCTTGACTCAATAGAACCTTTTTTCCTCTCCTAAATCCTAAATATAGATTTTATTCAACCTATAGGTCATATTAATATTCTAAGGAAAATTTATAAGAATCAAATTCTCATTTTACATTATCAATAAACACACTGGTGTCCACTTCTTAGAATTCTTCCTATTCTAGACCTAACTTTGAACCAGCAACCCATAAATGATTCTTCTAATTCCTTGATACTATTTTTTCCACCGCTAATTATCTATGTCTAGAATATACCCCCTTAATTACACAAACCAACTCTTGAGTTACAACCTAGGGAGATCAATTTGATATATTTTATAGGATATCAGTTTAATAATTCCCATAATATATATCTTTTATAATTCAAATACATGTGTAATACTCATTGGAGGAACCCCAATCACTGGGTTGGTCACTTTGCATCCCAAACAATGCTTAAAATCATGATCAATTATGGATCATTATACAAGGTCACTTACATGTGTACAAGAGTCCTTATCACTTCCAGTGATCATCTTTATGATATCCGCATATGACAGATACTTTTCAGATTGAGATTTCTTTCTCCTCACTTATAGATAACCATCTTCAACAAAGGTTTTTAGTATTCCTTCACTTCTTATTAATGATATCTAATTATTAATGGGAGACATGGTTGGGCCACTATTTGAATTGGGACCTCAATCAACATATTATTGAATTCATAATTTGAATTTAATGCTGAAGTTATAAAAAATTTCTCCACAATGAGATGATTAGCATCACCTTCCTTCCCAACCTCAATAATATTAGTAGAAACCATTTGATGATCTTTACACACCTATACCACCTGAGATTTACCTTAGTGAAAGTATTAATCATGATTTCCTTCATATAAACAATATTAAAAATAATTAATATACGTGGGTCATTCACACAATGATACAAGAATATTCATTAGATCATAAGAAACCATGAGTATCACTCTAATCAATGATAACTCAGTGTCTATTTCTCTCAACTTAGTGTAGGGGTACTTAAAACTTTAGAATATAACATAAACAATAATTAAAAATTTTAATCAACTCATAGCATGAATAAGATGTAAATTTAAAATATTATGAAGGATGTCATTTTCTTTCCACAAGGAATCAGTACTAACATGAAGAAATACTACTATCTGAGTATGTTCTATATTATATAAACCCATATTTTAGAATCACATTAGAGATACATTGAAAAATCTCATCTGATAACTCCATATCCATGTTAAATCTAAACCACCAATTTACAATGAAGCATCCCAATCGTATTGAATACCACCAACTACCTATGTGTAATCATCACAATCTCCTAAATAATCAAGTTATGAGAATAAATATTCATGGAATCATGAAATGAATTTACATTTTTTATGATTCCCTTTTTTATATCTAAAGTTATTGTGCTATGTATTAACATTCTTGAGTCATCCATAAAAGTCTTTCTCAGGAATATGTTAGCCCTAATGCCTTTACAAAGTTCTATTTTATAAATCAATGAACTAAAGTTTGATAATAAAATTTATTATAAACTATACCTACCAAAAATCACGTGTTCCTAACCCAAAACTCCAATCTAATACTCTAAAACAATTTTTTCATGTCCCAATATAATTTTAGGTGAACACCCCAAGACTAAATCTAATAATCTAGAGACTAGAAAATAATGATAATTTATCTATATAAAATTATCAGAGGCATTACCTGTAAATTCATTATACCACAAACAACATGTAACATCATCCACCATAATATAAATAATTACAAACAATAAAAATTAATACATGAATTTATAACAATTATCATCAAAATAAACTATTAAATAATCAAATGAGTATCAAAATACAAGTAAAACATCCAGAACTGATGTAAATAAATAAATGAAAAAAAATAATGTGATCATATTGATAAATACTCTAATAAATAAGTTATTGTGTCTATAAAACCCTAAAATTATAATATATGATTACCTTTAAATAATTCAATTTATTTGATAGATTTCTTCATGAGAAAAAACAAACATAAATGGAACCGAGATATATTTAGATAAAATATAAATGTTTAAGTAAGACCTCCAAAACCATTCCATTGAATTCATGATAATGAGTTGGAGTAACTAATTTAATAATTATATTTAAATAAAAAATAAAATTAAATTTTTAATATAAAATAAATTCAATTAGTTTACAAAAAATGACTAATAACATCATTTATTATTTAGAAAATTAGTTTTTAAAAAAAATTTCTTTTACGTGATAAATATTTTAATTTCGAGAAACATATGATTAATGATAAATTATTATTTATATTAATAATTGGTTAAAACTAATATAGTTGGTAAATTATATTAAATAATATTAATAATAATAGTTAATATTTAAAAATATCATTTTCCTATTAGAATGGTTTATCAATTGTATTTTAATATTTTTTTAAAATTGAATTTATAAATTTTTAGATTTTAAATTAATAAAAATGTAATTCAATTTTGAATTCCCCATTTCACTACTGTCTTAGGATGAATTTTTTAGGTTTTTCTAAAAAGGTCTTTTTTATTCGAAATTTTTTATTTTTACGAGACTTATAATATATAAGAAATCAATATTTTATAAGAATGATCTATAAATTTATATAAACTTTTATTAAATAAGATATGAATTTTAAGAATTAAATTATTTATTTTAAAATATTACTTTATCTTATAAAACCTATGGAATCCTTTTTATAACAAATAAAAATGATGCTTTAATATAAAAACGATTTTCAGTCTTTTCTAATAATCAAGTACTTTTCAAGAGACATTTGTTTTTTAATTTCCTTATAAGCATAATATCGTTTATTTTTTATAAAAATTAATTTATTTCATTAAAATAAGTATTCAATATAATTATACCCTATATATATTTAAATCATAAAAACCATATTCTCTAGAAATTATTTTTACATGATTAGGTGTGTTTAGTTTAAAATTAAACTTCCAAAAAATTATAAATTTTAATTGATAAAATTATTTTCAAATTTTAAATTAGAATTATGAAATTAGGTAAAAATTTCCCCTTTAATTTTTTCATTAAAATTAATAAAAAATGTTAGAAATAAATTACCTATGTAAAAATAAGCTTGGGTAAAATAATAAAAGTTAAAATAAAATTTCATAAAACTATAAAGGTTGTCTCAAAAATCATTTTTTTAGCTTCTCTTTTACACCAAATCATTTTCCTATCCTACTTTTTCCATTTTTTCCTCTAAAACGTTAATAGTAACATTAAATTATTGAAAATATAAGGGTTACTCCCAAAACTACTCTTTCCTTCAATTATAAATGGGTTACATATTCACCGCTTCAATGAAAACTTATACGTAAATTTTATCTTTGAAACTTTGAAATTATTCTACAAATAGAACCCTCTACCGTATTCAAAAACTTATTGTAGTCATTAGTTAGCATAAGATTCATTTCCAAAGATATTTCTAAGGAAAATTCTTGTCCTTGACCGGAGTATTACCAACTACTTGGATTTTATCCTTAATTATATTCATTAAAACTTATTATAAAATCACTAATATAATTATATTAGTATAATTTATATAATTTAATTTTACTATATTAAGTTTCTTATCATTTTTATTCACATACCCAATCCATTAAGAAAAAAAATTATTCATATGTTCTCCGGACTTCCACCACCACAACAAAATGTGTTTCGTTTTCCATAGTCACCTTACAAGGATGGATATATGGATGGAATCAAAGGTTAGATACTATTTTTATGATATCATTAAGATTATTTTATAAAAAAATTAATAAACTATTAATGATATAATCAAAAAAAATATCTTGATTAATTAAATACTTTAAAATAAGCATATTAAGTGGATAAACTTTTATTAAAATTATATAATGTTCTTATATCCATTAATTATTCTTATAATTACTTTAATTATTATATATCACACTAAAAAATAATAAATTAGAACATTATTCTTTTTGTATAATTATATTATAACTAAAACATCTCATAATCATTCATTAATCAAGGTAGGTTCATGTTTGGGTCGGTTTAACCGCCAAACTAAAAAATAATGTATATTTATGTAATTATTAAATATGAGAACTTATTAACTGGTAGAATATGATATAAATATTTACATAATGTTTTTTTGTTCTTTTATAGTTATCAAAACATTTAAGGCATCAATTAAAAAAAACCCTTCGATTGTTTAGAATCACTGAAACATGCTTCTTATCAATTTCATCTTCATGGATAAAGATGAAGAAATTCATGAAATGATTTTGTAACATCTTTAATAATTTTAAAAAAATACATAAAATTATATTTAATAACCTATTAAGGATTAACTTTATAATAAAAATGAATATGGACACCACTATTATGAAACTAGTACAAACTGTCAAGACTAAAAACACTTGATGTGGAAAATCAGGAGTATACATGTAGAGAATGACAGTTTATGAAGAGTATGAATGAAAATAGATATTATAAACATTATTAATTAAGTTATTAATATATATATATATATATATATATATATTTTATATGGTATTTTAAAATACATTTTCAAAATTCAGGACAAGAGGTAGGGGTTTTCTTCCCAATTACCCTTCATTGAGACAAGTATTGTATATATGAACCTATTTTAATTTTTAGGGTATGTACACTAATAATTTGACATATTTTATGGTGAATAACTTTTATTTCATGGTATATAAAAGAAATTGATGTCTTAAATATCAATGTTTTTAGTTCCAAATTTTACTAAAGCGGTAAGGGTTTTTATCTCAATTTCATTTCATTAAGTCAAGTATCATATTTTTGTAACTAGTTTCATTTTTGTGGTGAATATATTGACTATTTGAGATAATATATCAGGAATTATATTTTTATAATTTTTTTTAAGTTCAATTTGATGCCCCATATTTCAAGTGGTTTTGATTCAAAATATTCTAAAGTCATAAAGGGTCCCTTTGTATCAATTCTCATTCTGTGAGACATAATACATTTTATGCACACTAATTTCTTTGAATGGAGTATTTACAACCAATAGATTTATTTTTATCATTATACTTATATTTTGTGCGATTTATTATCCATATCATGCCCCCTTATTCATGTATATTTTGATTTAGTTATTTCCTAGTTGATAGGAATTTGGGTAACTAGATTTTCATTAATTAATTTATGATCATTATTTGATCTAATTTCCTATAAGTTGGGAACATTATTATATTTGGTTGAATTATATAGTATTATATAATTGTTTTATTAGGATATAAATTCATACCAAATTAACCCTTTGATTAATATTTCTCACTTCTTGTGATATGTTCTATTGAAACCATCTGGATTCTTTCTTCGAATAGATTATGAATATGTTATAATAGAATTGTATTGGCCGTGAACTTATTGATATATACGATGTGAACATCACATTTTACCTAACTCATATTCGACGATTCTCACCTAGAAATTATGGTGTTATATCGACATAGGGAAAAGTATTGGCATACTGTATATTATTACTCCAATACAGATGATTATTGTAAAGATGGCTATGTATTGTATAACCATCCACTTTCTTCCTTCAGATGAGTTATGATCAAGTTATCCATTTTATTGACACAGGAAAATTATTGAAATTATTTATGATTATTTACTACTAATGTAGGTTGATAATGTATTTCATGTTCTATATTATTCATTATATTGATAGAAATGTTTTTATTTAGAAAAATCTTCCTTAGGGAATATTATAAATGTATTGTAGACTCTTTTGGTGAATGTATTAGTCTTAATATGGTGATGGGTTGGGCCCAAAATTATATATCACCTTTATGCATCAATAGGTCTCATGAGAAAAAATAGTTTTGATTTTTTGGGGTATCTCAACCCAAATTAGCAAGATGTCTTGACTGCGGTCTTGATGACAAGTAAAGTATCTTTTCACAAATCCTTGACAATAGTTTTTTATGTCAATAATTCTTCATTCAATCAGTATGTGATCATTATTATTGATAACCATGAATTTATTTATTTTCATGGATATATAATTCCCTCATTTTTAATTTGATTATACATTCATGTTGTTTATTTATTACTTCCATAATATGTATGCCATGTTTATTCCATTATTACTTTAATTGTATGTATTCCCTTACTGAGAATTTGAGATTACCCCTTATTATGCTTCTATTTACCCAGGTTATAAATAATAGTAGTTCACGTGGCATGTTTAGAATGATAGAACATAAAAAATCATTTAATGAAGATATTGAAGACACTTTATGGATTAAGTAGTTTCTTATATAATGGAAGATACGTTTGATTGAAATAAAGAATAGGGGATTTATTAGTTTATGATACCTCCTAATTATCTAAAGCTAAAAACATAAAAAAATATCCTTAAGATCACATAGGTTTTTATTGATTTTTTAATTATGGATCATTATATCTAGGGTTTTACAGTTTGTATCAAAGAATGTGTGTAAATTATGTGTCCATAAGCACAATATCTAGGGATAAGGTTATAGGAAATCAAATTATCTCTCCTAAATATCTAATGTCCCATTGAAGACTCCACCAACTACATTAGCTAGTCTTTGTTAAGAAATAGTGGAAAACACACAACTTTATATGTAGGTGTGAGTAATAACTCTCTGTAGAGTCATCCTAAGCAGTGAGTCACCCCCATAAACCACTAGGGTCAACATGTATCTATAATATTTAAAGTGTGAAAAAAAACATTGAAATAGTAATCATAAATAGTTACACTGATTTGATATCAAATTAATGATCCCAAAATATCACTATAATTACACTAACCAAATTATAAGGCTTTTATATATAATTATACACCCATGATTTAAAATATCAAAACAAAAAGTTCACCATCATTAACTACATCCAAATATTGGATAAATAGAATCCTATGTTCCCAACTCCACTATGATATAACTATATACTTAGGCGCCCAAAGAGAATTAATATTACCCAATCTCCAAGACCCACCATATTACAACCTAGAACTCAGTTTACCTAGAGACAGGTAATGGTATTTATACTATATTTATCCTTAAAATCACAATATGCATCCCTCGATAAATATTATAATTCATCCACCATACATGTGGATGGTAGTAATGAAATAGAAAGAATATTTTAGAAAAAAATATTATTATCTAACAAAACTTCCCTAGTTCCCTTCAAAATGAATCATAGAGGATGCACCATCATAAAAAACTATAGAAGTACCTTTATAGATACCACATGCTATATCCATAATTATATATTTATTCTAATTATTACCTAAATATACGGAAGAGAAGAAAATTATCACTTGGTTCATCATTTTCTTACTCAATCCTATATTTATGGGATGGAAGGAGTTTCATAAATTTAGATAATTTACTATGGATCAGGAACCACAAATCACTAGAAGAAAAATAGGAAAATCTTTAACTATATAAAAAATATTAAGAACTTCCATAATTAGAAGGAGGCAAATAAATCGATGTATTGAGACTTAGGAAGTCAAACCATAAACTAAATCACTACTCCAGAATAAAACCCTCATGCACACTCAAATAAACAAAAACATTAAGAAACAAAACATCCAAATGAAAATTAATTAGATGATGATAATAAGAAATTACCATGGATTGAATGTTAAGTCCCGCATTAATGGGAGTATTGTAAAAGGGTGTGTCATAGACCCAACTCAAGTAGTAATTTTCGATTACTATATCATATATATAGATATTAATTAATGATGTAATCTTACCATAATTATAGATACCTACACTATTCATGCATAGATATCACATCTTATTAGATAAATATTCATTCCATAACATAATGATCCATAAAATAATTATATAGGTCTAGTGCCTTTGAAATATTGGATACATTAACAACTAATTCATAAGTGAACTAAATCATATCTTGTAAAGTTATTCATAACTAGAACCATTATTATACATATCATATATAATAACTTTCTTCATAACTTGGGGAAATTAAACATAAGAAAGTGTGACAATAGCTTCTCAATAAGGGTAAATAATGGAGATACAAACATATAATGATCATGCAGGCATGAGAATATGAGAATAAAAATTGAAAAACATACCCTACATATCATAGAGAATAAATATGAGTCAGGGAATAAGTCATGGTAGTTTATAATACATGAATCATAAAGTAATCAAATAACATAATCCCTGAGTGAATAACATTGGCATAAGATATTGATTTGTGGCATACGAATAAGCAGAGAAAATAATTTCCTTAGTAGATAAGGATAATTGTAAAAACTATCATAGTAGAATGGGTTCAATCCCCAAACCATCATTTTAGTCAAGGTTCACTCCCATGAAGTCATAGTGGATAGATTCCCTTACTGAATTGGGTTCACTCCCAATTCCAAACATATTTATCTCATTAGATATCCATCATTTCCTAACACATTAGAGGGCCATAAAATTTGAATACCACCCATAACATAATTAATATCATACATATGTATTCCATAAGATCATAAAACACTCATAATATAATAACCCATATAAAGGAAATGGGTTTCACAATAATTTGATAATATCATAACCTATGTAAAGTAAATGAGTTTCATAAGCATATCCCATAGGAATCAATTATTTTCACAAAAATATTGTCATAATAATCATATAACATATATATAAACAATAGGTACAGTATAATTTTATCATATCCCCAATATATCATAAGTATAATTAATGGTTATTATAATAAAAATACCATTAAAATATCAATAAAAACATTCTTGATGAAATACACCTTCCACTTTGAAAATCACTTTTTAAAATATAAAGATTCCCCAAATATTAAAGAAAACATTTTATTTTAAAAAAACGTGGAAGATTGTTAATAAATATTTAAATTATTTATTGTTCATGATGGTGTCAAATACCTTTCACATCATACACGTTAAAACAAATATTCCTTTTAATTTTTTGCTAAAAGGTAAAAAGTACCTCATTCAAAAAATAAAAACAAGATTCATTTTAAATAATTTTTAAAAAATTAAAAAAAGGGTAAAAATTTATTTAAAAATAATTTGATGATATTAAAAACATTCTTTAAAAAAATTAGAAAGCATTAACATTGAAGAGAAATGATTTTCAACTGAAGAGAAAAATGAAGATATTTTTCCGTAAAAAAAAATATTTTTATCTTTTGAGTCTTTAAAGTGGTAAAATGATAGGATAACATGTATTATAAAGAAATAAATATAGGAGAATAAAATTCATGAGTTCACTTATTGTTATATAATGAAATAAAATAATTGTAAATATAATCATAAACAATCTCGATAAACAATGACATATTAATATAAAACACTTACTAATTTGGTAACTTTCAAATAAAAACCTCAAGAAATAGTAAAAATTATATGGATATGAATAAACCTATAATTTATATAATTATCATCATAAAATACACTAATGTTCATTATATACACCACATAAAATAAATAAGTGGTGAATATGGTATGTGTCTCATAGAAATAAGTGAGGCGAAAATATCTTACCTCAAGTCTCAAATTTGTTTGTACACATTAGAACCACATGAATAATAAATATAGGATTATTATAAATATATTAAATAACCATAATCATATATATAATACCATATATGATTTATATATAACCATTTATCACACTTTTATTAATAATTCGTTATTAAAATCATTATTCTTGGAGATAACTGCTTCATTTTTCATGTATGTTTTTATTTGGTAGTTTTAGTCCATGTACATTAATCATGGTTAAAAAATCTATATAATTATAATGATGATATAAATATAATATATTTTCATTTTATATTTATTTATATTCTTCCATTAAATTTGGAGAAAAATACATTACACTGCCCATGGAGATGGTTAGTCGTACATACACATGAGCATTGTTTCCTTTTTTTAACAGAGGGAATGAAAAACGTTAAATAATATTTCACCTTTATAAAATAATTTTTATATCATATATATCATATATATTAATTAATTATATCCTTATTACCATACATGTTGAAATAAAATCAAAAACGTATAACATTTCTTCGTGGAGGCGGTAGTCCACACATAGGCGCAAGAGCTATTATCATTTTTCAAAGGATTGGAAAGAAATAATGTATGTGTTATATTATAATTAAATAAGTATAATTATTTCATAAATATAATATATATATATATATACATTAAATACATCATTAAATCCATTCATGAGAGGTGGTTGTGGAAAATGAATTACATCAATTCGCAAGACAGTAGTCTATCATACACAGGATCGAAGATTTCGTCTCCCATTTGAGGGAGGAGGAAATAGATATAGGTTATGAAAATAGAATATTAAAATATAATTATATTTAATATAATTTTTTTATTATTTAATAATATATGGAGGATTTTGAAGGATGTGGAGCAAGAAATAAAATGAAAACGCATTATTAAGAACTATACCTCTACTTTGGAGAACTTCATTTGGCTTATACATAAAGAAATCATAGGAAGGTATTCTGATCATAACAGGGACTCTATGTCATGTATATAAATTTAATTAAGGGTTTTTCAAAAAAAAATATAAACTAAAAGTCACTTAAAGTGTGGAGAGGAGAGGATAGTCCTTTTCCTTTAATAAGTGGGGGAGGAAAGATGCTTGCAAATTGCCCAAAAGAATCCAAAATGATAAAGTCATTCCTAAGAAAAATGCTTCCAAATGGACATGTTTTTAAATTGGGATAGGCTAAGGTTTAAATATTTCTACATAGTAGTATTAGGGAAATTTCAATTGTAAAATTTTCCCTTATATTTTGGATTACCCCCCCTCCCCTTAGAAAACTCATTTTAAAATGTACTGTAGTAATTATTTTTTGTTGTTTTTACTACTAATTATGAAAAAAATTGAGTTTGAATTATTAAATAATATGAATAATTTTGATTAAAAATATGTATCCATTTTAATAAATGCAATTCAAAAAGTGTCCAATTTAATTTGAAACTAAACCCAAAGACGTGGCAAAAATGCATTTTTTCAAAGAAAAAGTTTCGTAAGTATAAATAGTTTTAAAATCAAAATTAGACATGAAATCTATTAAAATGAAATAAATGGGATAAATAATATTATAATTTTACTAATTTTACTTTTAAAACATTTTAAAATTAACTATAACTTTTTAAATGATTTGAATTAAAATCCAGTTCTCAATAAAAATTGGTATTTTTCATTATTCCTTAAAAATTAATACTTTAAAAAAATTATCATGAATTAACTATAAGATAAATTTGAAATATTTATTCAAAAAATTAAGTACATTTTCTCTAAAAAAATTATAAAATAGGAATAAATAATTTTAAAATAATTTTTCAAAATGTGATGTAACCACTTTTTAGAAAAATATAGTTCTCGTGAATAAAAATGGCTTTATTTTTATCTCATGATTAGAAAAAATAATATATTAATGATAAAAAATTTAATTGAATATATAATGTATAAATTTCATTAAACTAATCCTCCAATAATAATTCATTTAACTTATTTAGATAAAACCACAATGTGTTCCTGAAACAGTTTTTCAGAAAAATATTTATTTTACTTTGAAAGAATATTTATTTTCATTTATAATCAATTGACAAAAAATGAATATATTTTATTAATTTTTAAACAATATAATTTCATAGTTTCAGTTATTACTATTTGTATTTACCAATTTAATGTCTAGGTTATTATGGTATAGTATATTATGGTTCATTAAAACTTGGTTATGCATGTAATGCAAGTTGTCGAATAAATTAAATTTATTTGAAATAAAATAATTCATAAAATATTAAAGTGTTAAGTTTTACCCCCATTAAAATGAATTTCTCTCTCAAAATTACATTACTTTGACATAAATAACTGATGATACTTCTACCTCATTATATCCTTGTATTCCTATATACCTTCTTTGAATTTTGGATTCCTCTAGAGAACTTTAACCAAATTAGTATTCTAGTTTCGTAGCACATTATTTATACCATACAATATTTATACTGGTTATTATTCCTAGGAAATGTCATGATATAGTGGTATGACCTCTAAGTTTAGTGCATGTGAAGTATTAGGTATTTACTTCCTCATGATTGATACATAGAAAAGATCATGAACCTAAGAGAGTTTTTCTAGAAGTAACAATAGATAAGCTAGCATCCTAACTGGATAAAGAATCTCAAAGGGTCAATATACCTAGGGATCAGCATTCCTTTCTTCATAAATCCCATAACCATTAACCATAGAGAATGTAATTAAACATCCTTAGTTCACCTGACATGTCACCTGATCTATCCCATCACTAGGCCTCAAGAGCGTCTCCTTGAAATCTAGAAGATACTGGCTAATAGTAAGGGTTTAAAAGGTGTAGTGGGGAGACAATACCCTCTAGTTATATTTCACTAATAGTGGAAAATAACCAAACTCATACGTAGTGATAAACATCATAGTACACATAATAAATATAAATATACAATATCAAGCTATAATAAATGAAATGTATCATATAGTCATATATATTGAAATCATGAAAAACATAACATATTTGTTCTCCCACTAGGCTGACCACATACACGAAATAAACAAACTAAAAATAAATACATAAGGATCTACGGGCAACTTAAATCCCAACCAGATACCTAGTCTCCACAATGTATGAGTTACACCAACCAGATCCTAAGACTCTAAATGAGTAGCTCATCTTAATCATGGAAATATTGGTCTTTACCCCATCCATCATGTAATCTATGATCCAACCTGAGAGAATATGTCAAATCTACATACACATTGAGATACGTGTACAAGGTTTGAGGAATAAATCTCATTAGGCCCCAACAGTGAACCTATACATTTGAAGTCATAACATGCGCATGAACCTGTGATATGTCCTTCCTTGCTAAAAATTAACATTAGAGAGAATAGAAAAACATCATAAAAACAAATTGGGAAAAGGAAAAAATAAAATAAAATAGCCAACTATGGGTTCTAGTATAAAACCCTAGGTAAATCTACCCTCATTATGGCCCCTCCAGAGGATTTACAACATGTAGATCACCCAGCTACACGAATACCAACGCGTCCTCTAGATCTAAACGGGATCTCCATGATGTATAAATACAACAAGAAAAAATGTTGGACCCTAGGGTGAAACCATAGGAATCCACAATAGAAACATGCATCTATCAGGATCTAGGACTCCAATAGAATTATATGAACTAGTGATAGGAACATCAAGGTCAACAAAACTAGATAACTAGACAGTCATGAAGATCCTACATAATGATTTGACCACCTGATATGGACCCAACAAGGAGGGATCCATAAAAAAACTAGCATCACAAAGCACCCATGGCCCCAAGAGAATAATTGTATCCACAAAACACAAAACCAACTTCATCAGTTCCTCAAAACCTCATAATCCTGAAGCCAAACAAGTCAAGTATAATACTCAACTAGATGGGGGTTACACTCCTCCAAATAATCTATTATCTCCCTAAACCCATACAACCACAAATAGATAGTAGAGGATAGAACCAAAACAAAACTCAAAGTAAATTCCCAATCCAAAATACCCCAAGGGTAACCTCCTCAAACCACAATATTGAATAGAATTTTCCTCAAATATCACAACTAAAGGCCAACTGAATTTGGGATAATCCAACCTCAAACCCACCATCCAATATTCTAAACTATCATCTGGGATCCAATCTTGGAAAAAATCATAGGTCCTCTCTCAACAAATTGGATATCAGCATCCTATAAAAAACCACCATGGGATCTCAATGATCCACCTTAGGGTCAAACAAAAACTCTGGGCTCCCAAGGTCCCCAAGGTTATACCATAAAGTGACATTTAACAAGGGACTCCCCTATTACACCTAAGATATTAGGAAATAGCTGTAGAAACATACTCAAATAGATAAAAAGTACACAGTAATAGAAAAACACCATACATTGTACATATGTCTCCTAAAAAATTATGGGAAACTTCCAATGTTGAATATACCAAATGACCTTCAGTGGCCTCCAACTGATCCTCGATCAATAACACACCCAAAAAATGGCATCCAAAGTAGAATACCACCAACAGGGGCATTCAAAATCATCATCATGACCACATTAATTATAGGAATCTCCATAAGGTCTCATTAGGGAAATCCAAACATCAGGGAAAATTTTGCGCAATAAGAACCTCACTCTTACTACCTAGAAAACAAACCATCCATGGGAACCAAATTTCCCACAAGGGAAGCATAGGAATCGTTATTTCACATTGGAAAACTGAACTGTCAACTATGGAAACCATTTATCCCTTAATCAGTAACCATCCCACAAGGGAATCCTTGAGAGTCCCTAAAAATTATATCAGTATCTCAATGATTCCCATCTTTAACTGCCATCCAAAGACAACTACCCAGACTAAAGTCTCCAATAGCTCTAGTATCCTCAAACCCAAGAGCTAAACCTCAACTTCTTTGACCTTGAGAAATTGGTCCCAATATGTTGGGAAAAACCAAGATCTCAAAAACTCTATTGCTTTCTCCTATGTTTTTAAATCATTACAAATAATCATAGACTAATATCGACAATAAACTCAAGTTAGGATGATCACCATGTTCACAACCATCACCCAATCCTCACATCTCACAACCAACTCCTAGGAGGATTCTGAAACTAATACCCAAAGAAACCCTGCTGCAGAACTCTCTCAATCCATCACACCATCCCGAAAACCTCTAAATAATGAAAGGATTCAACCATCATCATCTATGTGCCTTTTGGTAAATGGAATGTAACCCACACTAGTACCTTAACATGTACCATAGACCCCACTCCCATGAACAAAAAGGATCAAATTTATCCTGATTTTTATAACTCATGATGTTGTGGGTCAACAAAAACTCCCCACTAAAAAATCTTCCCACCCCCAATAAACCTAGGTGGATAGCCTAAATCAATTCTCTCACCCAAGAACTGGAGAAACCAGCACTATCTCAACGGCCCAATGACCAGTCTTACAGTGTCTATAGCTCACTCCCAACATGAGTGGCATTCAATAGTGATTTCTATGATTCTCCCCGCCATAGGAGTATCCTTATCATCAAACATATTACCAGTAAAAACTGCATGGCCCATACTACATGCATCACTATTCTCACCCAAATTTACCCAAGATTTTCAGGTTAAGCGGTTGCTTGTAGTTTAGCCTAGTTTTTGAATCCTCAGAGACCTAAGAAATAACCTACAGACACATACATTCTATGGATTTTTTTTGATATGAAGTGTTCAATGTGGGTTGATTTTATATGGGTTTAATTGAACACTAATAGACTTAAGTGAATTCAAATTAATATGATTTTTTGATCCTAGGTTATCACATTGGGTGGATTTGATGCATTCCTTTTTAAACTATTTCAATTTCTTATATTTGAGATGAGTTCATTTAATAAGATAAAACACCATCATAACTTCCTTGTTTAATACCTAAACACCCTAATAATAATCACCTATACACTTGGAGGATCAATGTTTTGAGCACTCCAAGGTAAAGTTTTGTATTAGCACTTCAAGTGTGCAGCCTTAAAATTCAAAAAGGATGAAGATGTTTTAAAATCATCAAATGAGATTATCAATTAAAATAATTGATTATAAATTAATAGAGTGAAAAATAACATCCAATATTGACCCTTTACACTCCCTTATATCAACCCAAAAGAGGTTTATCCCTCAATTGATGTTATGGTCTCAATGGAAATGGGAAGTAGACTCATGAGGGAGGAATTGAAGAAGTAAAAAAAATAAAAAGAAAATAATCACTCCACCGTTGTGTGAATAATTTCACAAGGTTTGGTTTGAATAAATTCACACCAGGAAGAAATGGTATCAATGTGATAATAATAAGAATATAATAAGATAAGATGATTAATTTTTATTTAAAACTAAGGTGATTAGAACAACTTAAAAATGGATAAGAACAATACAACATCAAATGGGAAGCATAACATTTAAATGAAACAAAGCACTAAATATGATCACCTAATTCAAAAAAAGTGCCTAAAATAGGAAATTTTGAAGCCTTGGATTGATCCTACAATTGTGGAAGTCACCTAAATTAATTGTGGTGGGCCTAGGTGGGTGGAAAGTTAAGGGAGAGTGGACTTTTCCACCCTGGACAATCAATTTGAGCCAACTTGCATCCACTAAATAGAGGTGAAGAATGGAGCTTCTATATGGCCGAATTTTGGTTGTACATAGCAGAAACAAATGAAGCAACAGATGTACCCTAAGTGTCTATAAAATTTCATCCAAAATAGATATTTTTTTGTGAGAGATATGTATAAACTGGTGGGATGTTTTTCTAGGACGAAGAATCTGGCCCAAAATTTTATCTTTAAATCGGGATACATGAAACTTTATTTAACACTTCAAATTAGCTCTTGTAATTGCTGTATGAAATGTTCCCCTTGATTTTATCTATTTTTAGTTCAATTTTACAAATTATTGGTCTTGTATAGTGTCCAATATAGTCTCTTTATTGGCCTTTTTTCTAGTTTACTTTGCCTAGAATACAGTTGGTTCAAGGCCAACTTTGGTGGTCTTTTAATGTGAATCATAAAGTTCTAAAAACGCATTAATTTTTCCTTATATCATGGGATACCTAAAAATAAAATATGAAAATAAAATAAAGAACAATCTATGTTTTATGAGATGTTCAAGAATTTACCATGTAATAATGCATTTTAAGAAGGAATTACAATCATAATGTGAAAAAATGTTCGAAGTGTAAAATGCAATAAAAATGGTGTTGATGATTAATAAATCACCTGAATAATATATTATAAACAATGAATATAATCCACTTTTAAGGGATAATCACACCCCCCAACTTGAGTTTTTCTAGTCCCAAGAAAAATATATGAAATTAGAATTCCCTTTTCCAAAAAAAATTAATACATAATGATCACCAAAAACCCTTCTACAAAAAAATAATGAAACCCATAAAAATATTTTAATACAATATATTTTATTAGGAGTATCTCAATCTCAAGCTCATTCCTTTTTTAAAATTCATCTCCATATTTCATCCAATATCAATTAAGCTTGATGATGTGTTCTATATCACAATATACATGGGGGGGTTCATCTTTATTTAATGGGGAGATGATGGAAATTATTAGTGGAATCACATTTCAATATTAGGATGATTATTCTATTTTTTATATATATATACTTTTTTGTTATTATTTCTTTTTTTTCAATTTTTCCATGGTAATTGAAATTGTACTCAACATTGTCAACCCATGTAGTGAGACTTTGTTGATGACTCCCCAGCTCAAAGACCATAGCACACTAAGTGAATCTCACTTACTCGTGCATCATCTTGAGTTAAATCATTAGAAAACAAAGTCAAATTACCAAAAATAGAGATAAAATTACTAAATATGGTCCAGAAAACTACAGAGTCATGATCCCCAAGTGCATAAAGTCGTGCATTAGGTCATTTAATTTCTCTACTCGCAAAATTATTGTTTTTTTATTTTTTTTATTGAATGATAATATTGAAACTAAAATGATCCCTAAACCTATGATATTTATTTTGGGGACCCCAAGATTTTAAAATAATACCCCACAATCTAGATGATGTGCATTGTGTTTTTTTTGTTATTAAATGGATGAAAATATAAATGGTGAAAAATCACATCAGACAACCGCACTTTCCCAAATATATGCCCATGAACTTAAACTTGAATTAAAATCAGAATCAAGGCATGCAAAATTATTTCATATTCAATTTCAAAGTATGAAATGTGTATCATCATGTTTAAGGTTAAAGGAAATTTTCCTTCCATTAAGGAACGCTTTTTTCTAATAATTTTTTTGGTATACAAAAGAATTTTTTTCAAAGAAAAGAAATTTTTTTATTTCATCTCCCCCCTCACCCAACTTAAAATAACATTATCCCCAGTGTTTGAGAAAAAGATAATTTAGAATGGGTTAGAGGCAGAGAAGGTGTTTCAAAAATGAAATTAAAAATGAGGATCATAGAATAAAGTCACCTGGTGGTTGAAGTTGAAGTTCTTTTTGCCCTCTTTTAATCCCTTGATCTACATGTCACTCGGAGAGTTCTATGGTGGAATAAGGAAATATATAAAAAAACAATATATATATATATATATATATTTATATATATATATATATAAAGTGAAACATAAGTATATGTACACAAATTATAGAATAATGAACCACTATAATCCATAGGTCCATGGAAAGTGTGTGCCCCTATCTCCCGTCAATCCCAGGTTTGAGTCCCCACGGCTTTGCTAGTTATGATGGGGTTTTCCTCATGACCTACGATGTGCCCTTTTATTTATTTTTTAATTATCATTATTATTTTTTATTTTTCTTTTAACCTAAAAACAAATAAAAATAAAATAAAATAAATTAAATTGATGATGCATTGTCTTATTTTTAAATTTATAGGTAAATTATTACTCGAGGATCACACCAAATGACATGGCTTAATATGGAACTCCCCTTTCATACCCATCCATACTCATAATAGAATAATAGGTTAACAGTAAAAGGTACTATCATATCCATAGTTGATTGATTAAGTATTTTTTAAATATAAAATTGATTTATTAATCCTATTTTAAAAATAAAGATGATTCATAATAATTTGAACCATGAAAACCATGAGTTTACTCTAGTGAAGTGATTTTGTTTAATGTTGTTAGCCTGACATGGATCCTAAATATAACATTTTTTCTAGGTTCATAAGTTGGAACAGTTAACTCAACCACTATTTCCTTTTATTAAATGATTTAATGAATAATTTTAACCTATTACAATTAACCTAGAAAATGTTACCACTTGTGGGATCCTTAATCTATACTTCCCCATGGGGGTACACATGATGCACTATGAATAGACCTGACCATCTAGACCTTAACTTTCCTAGGTGTAAATGATGTTTTGAAATATACAAGAGCACGAATTTTCTCAGTTCAAAGTGTTTAACTTTGGGATTCTTATATTGGTAGGCATGAACTCTAGCTTTATTTATCCTTGAATTTCATAATCCTCCATCCTAAGTTTATCAAGTTCATTAAGATCTAATTTCCTCTTGACTTCAGCCAAAGTATTGTCAAAATTCATTTTTTTGATTGCCCAAAATGCCTTATTCTCAATTTCAACAGGTAAATGGATTTTTTCCATAAACCAACCTATATGGTTACATTACTAGGATGGTTTTTAATGTTGTAAAATATTCCCAAAGGGAATCCAATGGTTTCTTGGATCAATATTTCCTAGAGGAATTGGTAATTTTTTCCAGAATTTGCTTAATCCCCCTATTCACTAACTCAGCTTGACCATGGGTTTGAGGATGGTATGATATGGAAACTTTATGATAAATCCCATACTTATAAATGAGTGAAGAGAATAGGCTTTTATAGAAATGGGTTCCTCAATCACTGATTATAGCCCTAGGAATTCCAAATTGATAAAATAAGTGCTCTTTCAAAAATCAGATCACAACATGATCGTCGTTGGACTTGGTGGGAATGGACTCAACCCATTTAGAGACATAATCAATACCTAAGAGGATATTGAGGTATCCCCTAGATTATGGGAAGGGTCCCATGAAATCAATTCCCCAACAATCAAAGATTTCAACAACCAGAATTGGAGTGAGGGGAATTTGATTCCTTTAGGTAATGGATCCTAATTGTTGACACTGAGGAAAAATTTTGCAGAATTGGAAGGAATACTTAGTGAGGTTAGGCTAGTAGAAACCACTTTGGAGGACCTTTTAAGTGGTTTTATTTTTGGAAAATTAGCCTCCACATGCCTCTCCATGAAAATTTTTAGAATGGAATCTTTCTCAGACTCAGGAACACATCTCCAAATGATTTGATTTGGAAAGAACTTGAAGAGGTAAGGATCATCAAACACATAGTGTTTGACATCAGAAAGTAATTTCATCTTACCTTGGGTCCCTAGGAATTTTGGAATGTCACCCATCACCAAATGTTTTTCTATTTCATGATACCATGGGCAATCACTCACAGAATAGAGGTACTCATCAAGAAATAAATCAGGCACAAAAAGGTGAGGTGAGTTTTATTTGAATTAAATTTTAGATAGGTGATCATCTACAACATTTTCAACACCCTTTTTATCCTTAATGGTTAAATCAAACTCTTGTAGAAGAAGGACCCACCTAATCAATATAGCCTTGAAATATTGTTTTTGTAAAAGGTATTTCTGAGTTGAATGGTTAGTGAAGACAATGATGGGTGATCCTACGATATAGGACTTGAATTTTTCTAAATCAAAGAAAACAACAAGAAACTATTTCTCAGTGGTGGTGTAGTTGATTTTTGCATCATATGATTCTCTTGCATATGCAATGACACATGTTGTTTTCTCACACCTTTGTCCTAATTTTACCATATAGGGAAGTCACCACATCACACATGAGCTCAAAATTAAGTTACCAATTTGGATATTTCATGATAGGTGGAGAGATAAGAGCTGACTTGAGTGTATATAATGATTCCTCATAGCTTTCTATCCAAAAAAAATGGAGTATCTTTCACCAATAGAGAACAAAGTGGTTGAGAAATAGAGATGAAATTCCTAATGAACCTTCTATAGAAACCATCATGTCTTAATAATGAACTCACTTACTTAACAGTTTTAGGGGAGAGAAGGTGACGAATGATGTCAAACTTAGCTTTATCAACTTCAATACCTCTACCAGAGACCAGATGGCCTATAAAAATTCCTTCCTTTACCATGAAATGGAATTTTTTCCAATTTAGGATGAGATTCTAATCCTCTCATCTTGATAAAACCCTTTAAATATTGAGAAGTCATCCCTCAAAAGTGTCCCCAAATATGGATAAGTCATCCATTAATACCTCTAAACAATATCCTACCATGTCTGAGAAGATTCCCACCATGCACCGTGGGAAGGTACCAGGGTCATTACATAACCCAAAGGGCGTGCACTTGAAGGAAAAAGTGCCTAATAAACAAGTGAAGGTTGTTTTTTCTTGATCCTCTAAGGAGACCTCAATTTGATTATACCTTGAGAATACATCAAGGAAGAAATATAATTGATTACCCACCACTCGATCAAGGACTTGATCAATAAAGGTCGAGGGGAAATTGTCTTTCTTGGTACAAGAGTTCAGCTTCCTATAGTCAATACAGACTCTCAGTCTACTACTGACCCATGTGGGGAGAAGGTCACCATCCTCATTTGTGATCAAAGTGATTCCGGCTTTCTTTGGGACAACTTGAATTGGTCTTACCCACTCACTCTCAGAAATGGGGTAGATAATAACCTCTTTCAACAACTTAAGAATTTATTTCCTTACCACATCCATAAGATTTGGATTGATTCACAACTAAGGTTGAAGTCATGGTTTTGATTCAGGTTCAAGAAAATACTATGAGTTCCAATGAGTGGGATAATCCTGGGAATATCAAAAAGGGTCCATCCAATTTCTTTCTTATGATTTATTATAAAATCCAGAAGCATCATCTCTTGATTATCTTCAAGAGTTGAATAAATTACAATAGGAAAGGATTGATTCCCCCCTAAGAATGTATACTTGATTGATTAAGGTAGGAACTTAAATTCAATATCTGATTGGTTATCACTTTCCAAGAAATTATGGGACTTTTTCTTGAACTTAGTTTCTTGGTTTAGATTTCTTGATAGAATTGGTTCCTTGTAAACATAATTTTCATCCACTAAATTGGCTAGATCAGTGTCATGAATGGGTATGGACTCAATGTAATTAATTTCACCAATGGTATCATTTATTGGTGATTCAATAAAATCATCAATAGAGCTATCTGGAATAGATTCAATCCAAGGAGACATATTTCCCTAATGTGAACAAAGAAAATCAGACTCTTCTTGACTTAAACATCCTTCAGTAATTCCTTGATGTTCCTCAAGTTCAATATTAATACTACCAATCCAATTAATCTCATGTATCTCTTCATAATCCCCAATTTTAGAGTTTTCATTGTATATGTTCATGTCTAGACTCATGCTTCCAAAGGTGATGTTCATGTTTCCATTTCAGACTCAGATGACAGAGTTGATTTTCGCAAGGAAGGCATGGCCAAGGATGGTTGGGATTTTCTCCCTAGGCCCTAAGCATGGGTGATTGTAAAATACAATGAAGTTATCTGGGTGAATGAAATTTTCAACTTTCACCAAAACATCCTTTAAGATCCCCTTAGGAACTTGAACACTACGATTAGCAAGTTGTAGAGTGAGAGATGTGGGTTATAGTTCTCCGAGACCTAACTAACAATACCTGGTATAAGGAATGAGGTTCACACTGGATCCGAGATCACAAAGGGCCTTGAAATTTTTTTTCTCTCCTAACTCAACATTGATGTATAGACATCTTGGGTCTTTCAACTTTAGAAAAATGGTCCTTTGAATGGTGGTACTCACATTATTAGACCAAAGGACATGGTTTTTTTGTGAAAATTTCCTTTTAAAAGTGAAAAATTCCATAATTTACTTTGAGTAGGCAGAAATGGTTTAGATTTCATCTATAAGTGGGATGTTCAACTTAACCTGAGAGAATATTTCCCTCAAAGTTTCATTCAGTTCTGGTTTAGATTTTCCTCTCATGTGTTGGGGGAAGGGAGCAGGTTGTTTGATTATTTGGTGTGTTTGTATTTCCTTTACATTCTAATTGGGGTTTTCAGAATTTTTGGGTGCCTCTTAATCATTTTCATGAATTTTTGAGGATTTTAATGGTTCTAGAATAGTTTTTTTAGGTTTATCAATGAATTTCCCACTTCTTAAAATAGTCACTACTTTGAGTTGTTTATGATAGGTTTGTGTGTAACTGGATTACCCCATTAAAGTTGAGGATGGTACCACCTGGTTAGGCATGGGTTACTTCCCATTTTTTATGGTTTTTAGTTTATTTTTAAGGTATTAGACTTCTAAGTTCATTTTATCCATTTTTTTACACAATTGTTCAAGGATTGGTAGAGGGACAGATTGGGTAGGGGCTTGTGCCGGTTGGTTTATCCCAGGAGGATACTTTGGTTATTGCATGGGTTGCTGGGTGGGTTTTTGGTATTGGATAAGAGGGTGTTGGTATTGGACTGGTTTTGGTTGGAACTTGTTATGGTTTTGAGAATTTTGTGGAGGGTAGGGGTTTGTTCCTTGTGGTTGACAAGGTTGTTGGTTGGGTTGTTGGTTATCTTTCCAATGGAATCCTAGATGGTCATTGTACCTTGGTTTGAATGTGTTTTGGTATTAGGGACTTTGGAAGTTTAGGGAATTGACTTCAGCAGGTGGTCCTCCTAGAAGAACATCTTTGATGGATGGAATGGATGGGCAGTTGTCTGTTTTGTGGTCATGTTTGTCACAAATTGTATAAACAGGGTCTACAGTTTGGATTTCAAAGATTTTCCTAAGGTCTATCTCTTCAACCTTACTAGTGAGTGCAACATGTTTTTCCCTAAGGATTTCCTCCTCCCAAGGTGTATGCATTCTAGAAGTTCTCTGTGGATTTTCAGAATAAGGTGATACTCCCCATGTTTGGTTTTGTTCAGTAAGTCTTTCTAGATACTCGTATGCAAAATTTGGGGATTTGTTTTTAAAGGTCCCATTACACATAATGTCAAGGAATTATTTGTTCCCCGAACCCAACCCTTCATAGAAAATTTTAACTTGTTCAGGAATAGAAAAACCATGGTGTGAAACCATGTTTAGGGTGTCTTTGAAACTCTCCCATGTTTCATATAATGACTCTCCTTCTTTTCAAAAAAGTTTTGGATTCTCTTTTTAGGTGAAATCATTTGGTGGTGGGGAAAGTATTTTTGTATAATTATCTTTGTAATTGGTCCCAAGAGTTGATGGATGATGGTCTAAAATTGTTTAACCAATTTTCAGCTCTATCCTTTAAAGAAAAATTAAATAGCGTCATCTTATCTGATTATAATTGATGTGGGGGACACATGGTTTCTAAAATGTCATTGAACTTCTTAACGTGAAGGTAGGGAATCTCGGACTCCATTACATGGAATGTGGGAAGGTGGTTTAGGACATGGGGTTTAAAGATGTAGTTTTAATCTCATAGGGAATACTGTATAATGAACGAGGGTCCATTGTTCCAAGTAGGGGTGATGTAGTCATTCATGGTTTGATTGACTGCATTCCCAAAGTTTGGGGTTGCCTCAATTTTCATTTTTGTTCCCACTAGGGATTATGAGTTGGTTTCATTGAATAAATTCCATTGAAATAGGCTCAATTTTTGACTTTGTAGTATTAGTAAGATTAGGATATAATGGATAGAGTTCACTTGGTGTACTTAACTCCCCAACCCCAGGACTTTCCACCCTAACTAGATGGTTTGATTGGTCATTGTTATAGGCGGACATGTGCCAAGAAAAGTGAAAAAAAAGAGTAAAGTTAAAAAGATAAGAGAATTTGAGGTGAGAAAAGAGAAATGTGGGAGAATAGAATGGGTTTTGATATTAATTACTTGGTTCCCTGACAATGGCGCCAAAATTTGGTCTCGCCCAAATTTACCCAAGATTTTAGGGTTAAGCAATTTCTTTTACTTTAACTTGGGTTGTCGAATCCTCATAGGCCTAAGAAGTAGCCTAAAGACATATACATTCTATGGATATTTTTTGGATACGAAGTGGCAAAATTAGGTTGATTTTATATGGTTTTAAGTGAACGATAATATACTTAAGTGAATTCAAATTAAGAAAATGAATTTATCCTAGGTTATCACTTGGGGTGGATTTGATGCATTCCTTTTTCAACTATTTAAATTTCTTATATTTCATATGGGTTCATTTAATAAGATCAAAAAATATCATCACTTCCTAGTTTAATAAATACGCACCCTAATACTAATCACCTATACACTTGGAGGTTCAATGTTTTTAGCACTCCAAGGTAAAGGTTCATATTAGCACTAGAAGTGTGTGACCTTAAAATTCAAAAAGGATGAAGTAGTTTTAAAATCATCAAATGAAATTCTCAATTAAAATAATTGATTAGAAATTACTATAGTGAAAAATAACATCCAATACAGCCCCTTTTCACTCCCATGGATCAACCTATAAGAGGTTTATCCCACCATTGATGTTATTGTTTCAATGGAAGTGGGAAGATGACTCATGAGGGAGGAATTGAAGAAGTAAAAAAAAACAGTAAAAAAATCACTCCACTATTGTGTGCATAATTTCACAAGGTTTGGTGTGAATAAATTCAAACCATGAAGTAACAGTATCAATTTGATAATAAGAAGAAAAATATAATAGTATATGAAATAAAATTATTAAAACTAAGGTGATTTGAACAACTTACAAATGAAGAAGAACAATACAACATCAAATGGGAAACATAACATTTAAATGAAACAAAACACTAAATATGATCAAACCCTTCAATAAAACTACATTAAAGAGGAATTTTTTAAGCCTTGGGTCATTCTGAAAACATTGGAAGTCACCTTAAATAATGTTGGTGGGCCTAGGTGGGTGGAAATTTAATGGAGAGTGGACTTTTCCACCCTTGAAAATCAATCTGAGCCAACTCGCATCCACTAAATAGAGGCGGAAAAAGGAGATTATATATGGCCAAAATTCTGTGGTCCATAGAATAAAAAAATTATGATAAGGATTTCCCTTGATTTATTGTAAAATTTCATCCAAAATTGTTTTTTTGTGAGATATGTATAAAATGGTGGGATATTTTTTTGGGCCGCAGAATCTGGCCTAGAATTTTATCTACAAATTGGCCCACAAGAAACTCCATTTTAAATTCTGAATTATCTCTTGTAAATGTTGTATTAATTTTTTCCCTTGATTTACTCTATCTTTAGTTCAATTTTCATAATTATTGGGCTTGTATAGTGGCAGATACAGTCTCTTTATTGGGCTGTTTTCTAGTTTACTTTTCCCAAAATGTTGTTTGTTCAAGGCCAACTTTGGTGGTCTTCTAAAGGGAACCTTCAAGTGCTCAAAAATCATGAATTGTTCCCTATATAATGGTAGACATGAAAATAATATATAAAAAAATATCAAGACCATTTTTTGTTTTATGATATGTCCAAGAATGTACCATGTAATTATGAATTTTTAGAAGGAATTACAATCATAATGTGAAATAATGTTCAAATTGTATAATGTACTAAAAATGGTGTTTATGATTAATAAAGAATTTGAATATTATATTATAAAAAATTAATATTATACACTTTTAGGGGATAATCAATCACCAAATACAATGGATAAAGATGTCCAAATCGCTCACACTTAAGCACCAACACAAAACCCACAAACTCCAGGATAAAAAACAACTTAAATGTGGATCATGACCTCTAATAAACTATGGAGAACTCCCCACTACAAGGAATTTCTTAAAACACGCATGAAAAAGTACTAGGACCCATGCACAAAAATTTCAAGTTTTAATTAATGTATCATAACAAACCTAAAACCGTTAACCGAGATTCTAATGAAGGTCAGTCTCAAAAAACCAGATCACCCTTGTCACTGCCCTTGAATAACTAGGGATATCCCTCATGAAAATATCATACAGCCAACCAACTTTCACTCATGTTTTGAACCAAATCCACAAGTGTCAAACAAAACTACCACTATGCCACCCCAAGAACAACAAAAAACGAGCAGGGCTAGGGTCCCAACCAACCTACCCTCTCAAGATAGCCATGAGATTGGGAGCACTCTCGTTGCTCCAATTCTAAAACACTAGGTATCCTAATTCCTAACTTCATACTGGTGATAGAAGACCTCAAAGGAACTACCAAGAATGAATATCCACATCCACCCAATCAATCAATGACAGTAGGCACATGTGCTCCATGCACAACCAAATAGAAACCATCTGGTAAGAATAACTCCCTCCCAAGGAACAAAAACCTATGACTTCATGGGAACCACTACCTTAAGTAAAATCAATCCCATTCCAAAAATCCCTTAGGAATCCTTACCCTCATTAGAGCAACCAATAAGGCACTCAGATCCAAATAATGACACAGAAGGGTCTCCATACATCCCTCATCAAAGGGACAACATCACCAACACCAACGGACCTCTTGTCACATGACCCACATGAACTTTCATCAAAAGGAAATATATAGTAAAACACCACATATATGAAGATGATTTGTGAATCCTATTTTCTTATAATTATGCATTGACAATGGAAACCTTCCCATGGGCCAGGATCCCAAACCAAAATAAATCATAAATCCATAAACCAAGTGAATCACACTATGTAAAATCACACAATTTTAAAAATGGAATCCTATAATAATAATCCTGTGCCCTGGAAAATTGAGCTTCCTATCGAAAAATGTGTTCATGAAACACTGATCTAATATCAATCACATGTTCCAAAAAATTCATAAACCACCTTTCTACCAACTCCCTACATCAAAAAATCCAAAAAGGCATCGATACCATTTTTTAATGAACCATCCCAGGTAAACCTAACACGTTACCTGATCTGGACAACCAGAAGGACACAAGCACACCTCCCTAAATGCTAGAGGCTTTCGAATAGTTTTGAGGGTCAAAAAGGTGTAGTGGGGAGACTATACCCTATCATAAGAGGGAAATAAAAGTGTAAAATAACCAAACTCATACACAGTGATTCACATCAGAGTACACTGAATATATAAAATGAAATAAAATAAATTAATTCAAATGAAATATACGGTCATATAGACTCAAAGCATGAAAAACATAAAAATTTTGGTTTCCAACTAGGGAGACCACGTACACAAAAAAACTAAACTAAAAATAAATACACTAGGCTATACTACCAACTCAGATCCCAACCATATATCTGGTCTCCCCAATGCTCGATCAGTACCAACCCAATCCTGAGACTCCATGTGAGTTGGTCCACTCGATCAAGAAACACTAGTCCTCAGCCCATTAATGATGAAGCATGTTCTCTAACCTAAAATCATACTTTAGTTCTTCAAATGCATAGATCTACACATATAAGGTGTGAGAAATAAATATAATTATGACACCCCCAATAGTGAACCTATAAATCTACTATCACAAAAAGTACACCCACAAAAAATATGTCTCGCCTAGCAAAAAACATATGGAAATTAGCCTGAAAACAACTACATTAAATAAAAGGGGTAAAATAAAAACAATTAAGGAAAATAACCAACCATAGGTTCTAGCCTGACACCTGAGGTAAATATACCCCCACTCTACCCCCCGCTAGAGGATTTATAGCATGTGGCCTACCCATCAACATGACAATCAACATGTCTTCCAGATCTATACATGATCTCCAAGTTATATAAATATAAAGACACTTATTTAAAACCCCAAGTAATAACCATATATATACATAATCACAACACACATCTACTAGGATCTAGGACTCGAATATAACAATCTAAACTAGAGACAAGAACAACCAGGTTAACACAACTAGAGAACTAGTCAGTCCTAAAGATCTTGAAAAATGATTTAGGGACCTTATCTGGACCCAACAAAAAGGGATCCATAAATAAGTTAGGATCACATAGCATCCATGGCCCCAGGAGTGAAACTGTATCCACAATACACAAAACCCACCCTGTGAGTCCCTTGATACCCCACAAGCCTGATGACACACTATAAAATGATTACACTCAACTAGACTGGGGTTTCACTCATCCAGATCATCCATTTTCTCCATAATCCCATCTAACCACAACCACCCAATGGAGAAGATAACCAAATCACAACTCAGGGTCAATTCCCAAACCAAAACAACCTAAGGGTATCCCCCTCAAACAATATTAATGAGAGAAAAAAATCCTCAAATGTCACACTCAATCTTCAACGGAATGAGATATAATCCAACCTGAAATACACCATCCAAAAATCTAAACTAGCAGTGCCAATACACTCACATACAATAAATAATGGGGCCCCTCTCAGTACCCAAAATATGAATATCCAATAAATAGCCACCATAGGATCTAAAAAACAAACCTCCAGTATAAACCAAAACTTGGGGCACCCAAGGTCTCTAAGGTCACATAATACTGTTATTTTTAGTAAGGGGATCCCCTACTACATGCAATCTCTCAAAACAGTCCCACAAAAAAACTGAAATTTTACAAAAGGCCACACCAAGAGAAGTACACCCTATGGGGGTTCCTCTAGCTCATCCAAAATCATAGGACAAGTCCAATGTAGAACATCCCAAATGACCCTCAATGACCTCCAACTGATTCTCAATCAACAACGTGCCCAAAAAATGGGAATCTAAAGAAAAATACCACCAATAGGGTAATTAAAAAAAATAATTATAACTAAATAAAGAAAAATAACCTCTACAAGGACTCCTTTACACAAGCCAAAACTTTATGAAAATCCCATGTAATAAAAACATTAGCTGCATTTCCCGTCAAACAACCCATCTACGGGCACAAAATCACGCACAAGGGAAGCCCAAGCATCACTATGCCACATGGGAAACCACAATAGTTGACTATGAAAATCATAGACCACTATATTAGTAAACATCCCACTAGGGAATACTTGAGAGTCCCTTAGACTCATGTCATCATCTCAATGGCCCCCAGTCATAACCACTACCCAATGACATTAACCCATCCAAAAGGCCCCCATATATCTGGTCTCCTCAAACCTAAGAGATAAACCTAAAAAACTCTAACCTTGAGATACTGGTACCTACAAGAAGGGGAAGTACAAGATCTCTTCATATATACTACTCAATAATTTCTTCTAGAATATATCCAAAAAACATTAAATATATCATAACGGAACACTCAAGCTAGGTCGATCACCGAGATAACAACACTTTCATGGGAATTATAGATTACACCCAACCCCCAGGAGTATTTTGAAATGGAAAAAAATAAATCCTCTTGTATAACTCTATCAGTACAACACACCATGAAGAAAGCCTATAAATTACAAAATGATTCCAATTTCTTGATCTATGTGGTAAAATACTCATAATGGGATTCTCACAAGTCCAATTATTATATGAGTGTGAAAAATGTGAAAAATGGATGAGGGTGAGAAAATTAAATGGAGTGTACTTGGGGTACATGTTGTGTAACCCAAAAGTGTCCATGTTCATGTGAATCTAGACACTCAGCATCTAATTTTCCAAAGTACACGGCATGTGCCTCTTAGTAAACAGCATGTAACTCACATGGGTATATGTCAGTGTACCACAAAACCCAGTTGGAATGTAAAACACCTGAGTACCCATCATGAAACACATTTTAATAGTTCTTAAACCCAAATGGGGTCCCTATCTGTATACATGGAAATGTAATCTACTAATTTGTCTACTCCTACATGGTGTGTTCCCCACATGGGAACTATCCATGTACTTCACATGGCTAAGTACAAGGGGTGTTAGACAGAGTACTTGTTCATACCATAAATCCCACTACATGGGGTTTACACTAAATCATAAAGAATATACACCCAAAAAATCATCTTCCCCATATAAGAATAATTCATTACATGTGTTCTTGTAACTACGCATCATGTATATGGGTTTCCCTAAATGGTAATCCCCTAAAATTCCTTGAAACCCCAAATTTATCCTTGAAAGATACAGATCAACCCAATATGGTTCCCCAACAACCTATCAACTTTATTAAAAGATAAAAAACTATAAAATAGGTATTTATGGAATAAATCATAAAATATTTCTACTTCTAGGTCAAAATTGACAACACTTCGGTCTGATTCATGATCCAAAATTGTCACACAATGATCCAGAATAACCTTAGACCTGCGACAAAACCTTTGACTCTCCCTCCCCCGCTTCTCTACCTCCCCCTCTCTAGGATGATTGGCATACATAGGGGGAATTTTTGTACATGAAAATCCTAAGTAAGAGAAAAATAAAAGGAGAAAAACAATGAAAAAAGAAAAATAAAAGGAAAATAAAAGGGGGTTGAGCCTGACCCTAACACCTGAGGAAAGGTTATTCCTCACCTAGAACCCCCCCCCCATTCAATAATCTGCCAATAATTTCAAATCACAATCCAAAACACCTTTTAAATGATATGACTAAACAAAATTATGTTAATAAATTAATATTTAATTAAATAAAAATTAATTATTCTGTGAAAATTTGAATGGTCTGGATCTCCACCAATCTCATGTACAAGGGTAAACACCCCACTGTAAGTCCAAGTAAGATATCAAAAAAATTATTTAATATCATATTATACTAAAAAATTACCATTTTCCTTCAAACACTTCCAAGAATAAAATCGTTCAAATTTCCAATGATTTTCACAACCCATGATGATGTGGGTTGTCACAAAATCCCCACCAAAAACATTTATTTCCCCATAGAAGACTCAATGGATATCCAGTATCCAAGATCTCACCCAAGAAATATCACAACCGATGTTATCTATAAATCCTAATGACCAGTCTTACAATGTCCAAATCCCTCTCCAACCATGAGAGATATTCAACAGTGACCGGTATGATGCACCTCACAATAGGAGTATCATTTTCATCAATCAGAATCCCAACAGAAAACCACATTTCCCACACTACATCCATCATTGAATGCAATAGATATAAAAGGAATAACTTCTCATACCTAAGCACCATCATAAAATCATAAACCCCCATACTCAACAAAACACATAAACGAGGATCATGACATCCATCGGTCTACGGTGAACTACACATCAAAATTATTTCCTTAAACCACTCCTGAATAAGCATTAGGACCCATGTTCACAAAAAAAAAGTTTTAAATAAACTACTCTAATGTTTCTAAAACCACAGACCATACTCCTTAGGCATTTCATTTCGAAAAAACTAGAGCACCCTCAGCACTCTCCTTCAAGTACATGGCATTTCCCTCATACAAAGATCAACCTAAATACCACCCTTCACTCATGTGTCAATACAAATCCACAAAAATCTAACCAAACTCCCAATGAACCACCCCATGTGAAACCAATAACAAGAAATTAAAAGGGTCCAACCAAACCTACACTCTTAAACTGGCCATGAGACAGGGATCAATCCCATTGCTCCACTTCTCAAACACTAGGAATCCTCATGTCCAGAAACATCCTAGTAATAGAATACCTCAAAAAAACCACCAAAGAAGAATATTTATTACCACCCAATCCATTAGTGATAGTAGAAACATAGGCCCTGCCACACGATCTGACAGACAACACATGGCAACAGAAGTTCCCAAATAAGGAACAAGAACCTAGGACTTTATAGGAACCGCCACCTTAGGGAAACTCGATCCCAATCCAAATATACCTTAGGTATTCTTTCCCTCATTGATCCACCAACATGGTCACTCAAAGCCCAATTTCGACCCATTTCGATCTCCATTCATCCCCCATCGAAGGGACTGCATCACCAACACCAGTGAACTTCATGCCACATGATCCACATGACCTTTCATTAGAAGATAATATATAGTAAAACACCATATACATAAAGATATCTTGTTAATCCTAAATGACTAGAATAATTCATGAAAAATGGCCTCTTTCCCACTTTCCAAAATCCAATAACTAGAATAAATCAAAAAACCACAAACCAAGTGTATCACGCTATATGAAATCATGAAATCATAAAAATGGAATCCAATAACAGAAATCCCATGAATTGGGAGCATAGAATTCCTATAAGAAAATCTGACACACAAGTCCAATATCCATCACAAGTTCCAACACATTTCTATAAAATCTATTTACCAAATCTCAAAATCATAAAATAAAAAAGGATCTAATACCATTTTTTGTAATGAACCAACCCGTGTCGACCTAAAATTTCACCTGATCTTTCCCACCATAGGGCCTCAAGCACACCTCCATAAATTCCATAGGTTGTCGACCAATGGTGAGGGTAAAAAAGGTATAGTGGTGATACTATACACTATAGTCAGTGTGCTATAATATTAGAAAATAACCAAACTCATACACATGGATTAACATAATAGTTTGTATAATAAATAAAAAAATAACGTTATAATAAATGGAACACATACTACAATCATAATGACTCAAAGCATGTAAAACATACAACATTTGTTTTCCCACTACCCAGCCACATACTAAAAATAAATAAAATAAAAATAAATACTTTAGGCTCAAATATAAACTCTAATCCTAACCACATACCCTGTCTATATGACGCTTGAGTTGTACCAGCCTAATCTTGAGACTCCAAATGAGCGACACCACTCAATCAAGAAACATTGGTCCTTGACCCCATCCATCATACAACTTATAATACAACCTAAAGTTAAATGATAGATCTACTTAAAGTTCATGTATAGAGGGTGAGAAATAAATATTAGTAGGTCACCCCCAATGGTGAACTTATAAATCTATTATCCTAACAAGTGATGCACACATGATATGCCCATCCTAGATGAAAACTAATATAAGTAGACAAAAAAAATGCATAAAAAATGTGGAAAACAAAATAAAGGCAAACAGACAACTGTGCATTATATATTAACACTCGAGGTAAATCTACCCATGTTACGACCCCCTAGTAGAGGATTTGTAGCATGTGGCTCACCTATCCACATGAAAACTGCCATGTCTTCCAGATGTACACTAGGGGTCCAAGAAGCCAAAATTAAATATGAAATAATTTTAGACCGCAAGGTGTAGCCATAGTAATACACAACTGCAACACACCTATACCAAGATATAAGACTCCAAATCATGATCCAAACTAGTGATAGGAACATCTAGATTGACACAATTTGAGAACGTATCTATCTTAAAGGTCCTGCAAAACGAGTCGAGAACCTTCTATAGACCCAAAATGGTGGGATTCTTAAAAAAGGGTGTGTTTATAATCCAGGGTCTTGGGAGTGAAAAGAATACACAGGATAAAAAACCCACTCTATAAGTGCCTCAAAATCTCGTGAGTGTGAATCCGCACTAGTTAAGGATAACACTCAACTAGATAGTGGTTTCACTCATCCATATCTTGCATTATCTCTATAATCCCATCAATCGACAACCATCCAATGAAGAGAACCATATCAAAACTTAGGGTCAACACCCAATCCAAAAATATCCCAAGGGTATCCTCCTAAAACCACAATTCTGAGAAGAAACTACCTCAAATTTCATGAAAAATGGCCAACAAAAATATGGGACGATCCAGCCTCAAACCAACAATCCAAAAAAATGAACTAGAAACGTCGATACACTCTAAAAGAATAAAAAAAGGGGTCTATCATAAAACTCAGGATCTTAGTTTCCATTAAACATCCAACATAGGATCTTAATAACCCCCAACCCACCCACCCAACCCTTAGGTCCAAACCAAAACTTGACACTCCCAAGGACCCCAGGGTAACATCATAAATTGACATCCAACAAGGGACTCCCTTACTGCACCCAAGATCTTGGTCCACGCCCACAAAAACACCATCAAATGGAAGAAATTCCACATTAAGAGAAATACACCCTACATGGGTTTCACTAGCACATAAAAAATCATTTGACACTTCCAATGAAGAACATCCCAAACAGGCCTGAGTGGCCTCCAACTGATCCTTGATCAACAACGCACCCAAAAAGTGGAATTCAAAGCACAATCCCACCAATAAGGGATTTCACAATGCTCCTTACAACCACATCAAGATAATTACCCTCAAAAATTTCTACTTGGAACAATTCAAACCTCAGGGAAAATACCATGAAATAAAAACATTTTCCAGCCTTCCCGATAAGCAACCCATCCACAATAAATAACTCTCCTATAAAGGAAACCTAGGCACCATTATGCCACATGGGAAACCTCAACCATAGAATATGAAAACTATTGGTCCCTAGATCATTAAAAAATACACTAGGGAATACTAAAGATTCCCAATGACTCATCTCATAATCTCAACGAAACACATCTATAATCGTCATCCAAATGGATTAACCCATCCAAAAGGCACCCACAACTATAGTATACTCAAACCCAAGAGATAAACCTTAACTAATATAACCTTGAGAAACTTATCCCAACATACAGAAATATACCAAGATATCCTCAGAGATACTAATCGATCCCATATTAATTAATCTATACAAATAACCACAAACTGGTCACAACAATACACTCAATCTAGTTCAATCACCAAGATCAAAACACTCACTCAGGCCCCGTAGATAACACCCAACCCTAAGGAGGATTTTGAAACCAACCCCCAATTAATTCCTATAATATAACTTTATTTTTTTTATAAAACTATTTATACATCCTCTAAATTCTAAAATTATTCCACCATCGTGACCTATGTGAGACAATGATCAAAATACATTAGTCACAAGTCCAATTTTGACACCAAGTAAAAAAAGGGAAAATAGAACATGGCTAGAAAATTATGCTATGTGTACTTAGGGTACATGGTGTGTAACCCAAAAGGAACTCCCTATCCTCATTCCCATGGCCACTCAACATGTAACCCACAGGGGTACCTGCCCAGGTGCCACAACCCCCACTCGTCATATAAAACTCCCATGTACCGAATGTGTACCACATATACATGGAGTGTAACCTCAAATGGGGTCCCTACCCATGTACCTATCAATATTATCTTATTGGATGTGTAATCCTACACACTGTACACTCATCATGGGAACTGGAAGTGTAGTCCACTCAGTTATGTACCCCGCACGATGTATTTTCTCAAGTACTCTGCCACACCAAAAAAACCCACTACATTGTGTGTACTCCCAATTATATGGAATGGACTCTAAAAACTTCATCTTACCCAAATAGGAAGAACTCATGGTTTGTTTTCTCTAAACTAAATGTCTTTTCCATGGATTTCTCTAAATGGGAATCCCCCAAAACTCCCTAAAACACCATATTTATCGTTGAAAGCTATAGATCGACCCACTAGGGGTCACCAACAACTCATAAATGGGATTAGAAGTTAAAGAACTATGATATGGTTCTTTTTTCCATAAAACATTAAAAGGTACTATCTACAGGCATAAACCACCGATACATGGGTCCAATTGGTAATTTGAAACTACCGCATAATGATCAGGTGTGACTCGAGCTCCATAATGGTTCCTCCTACTCTCTGTATCCCTCTTCTATCCCTCTTCATATATTGGAAAAGTGACACCTATAGGGGTAGATACGTATAAAACAAGACAAAGGAGGAAAGGAAAAATAAAAGAAGAAAAAATAAAAATAAAATAATCTTGGACCCGACCCGAGTGCCCGATGTAAGGTGATGCCTCGCCTAGGAAAAATACCGCATTACAGACTCAACCACGAATACAAAATATCAATCAGAAACTGTTTTTAAAGGATATAACTAAATTAACATGTGTAAATAAATTAATATTTAATTAAATAAATATTAATTATACTGTGAAAATTTTAATGACTCGGATTTCCACTAAACTACTAGAGTAAACACCTTATTTTGAGTCCAACAATGTGGTCAGAAAAATTATCCAAGATCATATTATAGAATAAATTACCATTTTCCCCTAAACACTCCTAGGAATAAAAAGTTTCAACTTTACCTTGACATTCACAACTTGTAATGATGTGATCCATCATAAACACCCTACCACAAACATTTATCACCCTTTAAAAGCCTTTCTGGATAGCCAGTATCCATTCACTCACCCAACCACTAGTGTAAGTAATGTAATCTAGACTTTCCAATGTTTAGTCTTATGGTTTCCACCACTCTATCCCAACACATGATAAATTCAATATAGATTGATCTAATTCTCCCAACCACTGAAGTATCCTTATCATCACTCAACTTTCCAATTGAAAACTTCATGGCCTATGCTAGGTCCATTACTAAAATTAATTGATAGATATGTAAAATCATTAAAAACCGATCACCAGCAAAAAACCCGCAAATTTATTGCTCAAAAAACCACTTAAAAGGCTCATAAACTCTAATGGAAAATGGTTCACTCTTCACCACAAGTATTTTCTTCAACGAATCACAAATGAGATCTAGGACCCATAATCACATGGTAGAAGTCTTATCAAAATGACCATACTCCTCATGAAAGTCACTCCTTACACGATGGATCACCCTCGGTACTCCCCTTAAAGAGTGAGGAATCTACCTCATGATAAGATTGGACAAATGACCACCCTCCATTTTACTTTCAATCCAAATCCAGAAGCATCTAACCACACTCCCAATGCACCACCTTAATTGCAACCAAAAATAACCAATGCCAAGGTTCCAACCAAACCTTCCCTCTCAAGATAGTAATGAGACAGGTAGCACGCTAAGTACTCGAATTATCAAAAACAAATAATACTGATTACCAAACACATCCTAGTGATGGTATACCTCAATGGTCCAACCAAGGAATAATGATAATGCCCACCCAAGCCATCAGTGATATTAGGCACATGGGCCCCACTACATGACCTGATAGATGACATGTGGAAAGAATAGCTCCCTCTTAAATAAAATGAACCTAATAAATTATGGGGGCTACTACCTTAGGGTAACTTGATCCCAATAAAAATATCCCTTAGGAATAATTTCCCTCATCGAGCCACTAATAGGGTATTCAGAGCCTAATTTTGACCCACATGAGTCTCAATGCATCCCTCGTCGATGGAACTACATCACCAAATCTGACGAACCTCTCACCACATGATCCACATGACCAATAATTAGAAGTAAATATATAGTAAAACACAATATAAAATCATATTTCATGTTAATCATACATACCCAAAATGATTCATGAACACTGGCCTCTTGCCCATGGTCTAAGATCCGAACCCAGAATAAATCATAAATCCACAATTCAATTGTATCATTCTAGGTGAAATCACAAAACTGTAAAAATAGAATCTAAGAATAGAAATCCCATGACCTGGAAACTTGAAATTTATATTGAAAAAGGTGTTCACAACACACCATTCAAGTATCTATTTGGAGTTCTAATGCATTATTATACAAACTTTCTACCAACTCCCAAAATCAAAAAACCAAAAAGGCTCTGATAGAATTTTATAACAGGCCAACTTTGGTTGACCTAACACTTCATCCATTATGGCCCCACATAAGGCCTAAAAGACACCTCCCTGAAATCTGGATGCTTCTAAATAACAATGAGGGTTAGAAAGGTGATGTGTGGAGACCATACCATCAGGTTAATGTGAAATAACTACACAAAATAACCACATTTATACATTGACATGAACATCAGAGTGTGTAAAATAAATAAAATAAAATAAAATAATCCTATAATATTTGAAATGAATCATACAGTCATACATACTCAAAGAATGAAAAACATACAACAGCTAATCACCCGTGGGGTCGACCACACAAACAAAGTAAAAAAACTTAAAATAGATACACTAAGATCTACTTCCAATAATGATCCCAACCACCTACCTGGAATCCATGATTCTCAAGCTACACCAAATTGATCCTGAGACTCCACACAAATGGATATACTCAATCATGTAGCATTGAGCCTTAACCCCATCCATTGTGCAACCTATTATCTAACCTTGAATCATACGTCTATTCAACATGCACACTAAGGTGCACTTAGAGGTGTGAGAAATAAATCTCATTAGGCCACCCCAAATATTAAACCTATAAATATTCTATTATAAAAAGTTCATTCACACGTGATATGCATAGCTTAGCTAAAAACTAATATCATCTGGAATAAAAAAACTTCATAAAAAATACTAAGTAAAAAACCAAAACATAAAAAAAAACCCAACCACGGGTTTTAACCTGACACCCGAGGAATATATACCACAACATTGGCCCCCACTAGAGGATTTACAACTCATGTCTCACCCAACCACATGAAAATTGGATAATCTACAAGATCTACATAGGAGATCCAAGATTTATAAATAAAACAAGCATAAATACTCGAGCCTAGGGCATAACCATAGGACTCCATAATCGAAACACACATATACTGGGATTTAGGAATCCAATATAATGATATGAACTGGCAATAGGAACATCTAGTCAACACACCAAGAGAACCTATAAATCCTGAATTTCTTACAGAATGATTCGGGCTCCTTTTATGGACCCAATAAGGAGGAATTTATAAAAAACTAGGATTACACAACATCCATGAACCAGGGAGTGAAACAGAATCCACAGCACACAAGAATCACCCTATGAGTTCCTCAGCACCTCATGTGCCTGAAGGCACACTATTTAGTAATAACACTAAACTAGATGGGTATGCCCTCATCTAGATCACCCATTAGCTCTATAATCCCATTAAATCAAATAAATACAATGGAGGGGAGAATCAGATCACAACTCAAGGTCATTCCCAATCTAGAATATCACAGGTGCCTCCTCCTCAAACCATAATCGTAATTAGAAACTACCTCTAGCATCACATCTAATGGGAAATTTAATTTGGGATGACCCAACCTCAAACCCAACATAAAAATAGATTAACTAGAAGCGTAGATCCACTCTTGGAAAATAAATCATGGGGCCTCTCTAAGAACTCTAGATCTCAGCATTTAATAAACAGCCATCACAGGCTCTCAATGACCCACCTTTGGGCCAACCCAAAACTTGAGGCTACCAAGGTCCCCAGGGTCATAGAATTAAGTTACCTCCAGTAAGTGAATACCCTGATGCACCTAAGATCTAGGTCCATTCCCATAAAAACATCCTTAAATAGATAAAATTTTTCAAGAAAAGTGAATAATTCCTTATGGGGGTTCATCTAGCTCATACAAAAGCATGGGAAACCTCTATTTCATAACATCTCAAACATCCCTTAATAGCCTCTAACTAATCCTTGATCAACAACGTTCCCAAAAAGGGACATACTAAGAAAAATACCTCTAAAAGGGGGATTATAAATGGTACTCATGGCCAGCATAAAAGGAATCTCTATAAGGGATCTTTGAAATAATCCAAACCTTGGGGAAAATTCCATTCAAGAAAAACCTATGCTGGCCTTCCTAGAAATTGACCCATCCACAAGCACCAACTCTCCCATAAGGGAAGACCATGAATCACCACACCTCATGGGAAACCTCATCTGTCGACTAAGGAAAACACTGATACCTCGATCATTAACCATAACACAATGGAATCCTCTATATTCCCTCATAGTCATCTCAGTATATAAATGACACATAGTCATAACCACTATCCAAATTCTTCAACTTGCAATAAAGGCTCCCATGGCTCTGGTCTCCTCAAACCTAAGAGATAAATCTAAATAGCTCTAATATCAAGAAATTGGTCCAGATGTGTAAGTAAAAACCAAGATATCCTCATAGATAATACTGAGTCCCATCTTTCAAAATTTATCCAATGAACCCCAAACTAGTCACCATGTATCATTCGTGTCAGAATGATCAGTGAGATTGCAACCTTGACTTAGGCCTTGCAGCTCACACCCAACCCCCAGGAGGATTCCAAAACTAACCCAAAAAGAAATCCTCCTTCAAAAATATTTTAATATAACACACCATCCATATATACCCTAAATTCAAAAATAATTTTTCCATTGTTATGTACTTGGGAAAACATTCAGAATGGACTACTGGTAAATCCAAATTCAACACCAGGCAGAAAATAGGAAAAATAGACCAAGGAAACGTATGTGGAACATACATAGGTTTCATAGAATATAACAAAAAAGGACCAACTTTTCTATGTTAATTTGGCCACTGGGAGTGTATTTTTACAAACTAAAAAGAGTTTCCCTCTTGGTACATGGTGTGTAACCCACATAGGTACTTGCCTATGTACCATAGCCCCCACTTGGCTTGTAAAACACTCGAGTACCCAGTGTGTACAACCTGTATATGGTGTGTAACCCAACATAAGTCCCTTACTCATGTACCTATCAATTTAATCCATATATTTTTGTACTTCTCTATGGAGTATGTCCCACATGGGAACTGGTCATGTACTCCACATGGAAAAGTACCCCTACACAGTGTGTCTGTATGAGTACTCAGCCACACCCCAAAACCCACTGCGTGGCATGTACTCCCAATTACATGGTGTATACTCCCAAAACATCATTTTCATCGAATAATAACAACACATTACATGGTTTTTCTAAACTTCACACCATATACATGGGTTTCCCCAAACAAGAATCCTCTAAAATGTCTTTAAACCCCCATTTTCTCCTCAAAAGCAACAAATAAACCCACTAGGGATCCCCAACAACCCTTAAACAGGATTAAAAATTAAAAAAATATTCTATGGGGATTTACTCCAAAAAACATAAAATTGTGATACCTTCATAATAAAACTATGTATGCTTTGGTATGATTCGCAATATGTAAGTGTCGTATAACAATCAGGTGCAACCCGAGCTCCGTAATGGAGCATCCTCCCCTCCCTCTCCCTATTCTCTCTCTCTCCCTCTATAATTTGATTGAAAACCATAGGAGGTAGTCTTATACAGAAATATACAAAGGTTGAAGGGAATAATAAAATTAGAAAAAAAGAAAAACAAGAAAAAAGGAAATTAATACAAAAAACAAAATAAAAGGGTCTCGGCCCCAGCCCTAACACCCAATGCATGGCTATACCTCTCCTAGACCCCCCCACCCATTTTGGAATCAAATAAAAATATGGAATATAAATAACAAAATAATTTTAAAATATATGAACAAACAAACAATCATGAATAAATTAATATTTAATTAAATAAAAATTAATTATTTTGTGATAATTAAAATGGATCAGATTTTCACCAAACCCTATTCCCACTATAAACACCCTATTAAAGGTCTAATAGAGTGGTCAAAAACATTATCTGATGTCTTTTTATAGAATAAATTTCCATTTTAGCCCTAAAAAGTTCTAGGAACAAAAGGGTTCAAATTTCCCAATATTTTCACAACATGTGATGATGTGGGTCATCATAGGGAAATTTGCAGAAACACCATGTCACCAAATTCAAACTCAAAATACCTTTGATGATTGTTAGAATAAATTTTCTATCAACATTGTGCTTCCCTTATGTGATATTTAATGGATATAAACTTATCTTCGACTTCTTTAAGTAGGTGAGCTCCCAATTGCTTTCATCCTCCAACTTCATCTTACCACATTGGAGTTCTAAATTTATTTAAATAGACACCTTCATAAAGATCTATATAAATGATTGAGTGAAAGGTATTGTTGTAAGAAAACTTGAATAGAGTAAGGTGTTTATCCCATCTACCTTTAAAATCTATAAAACAAGATCTCAGTATATCCCCTAGAGTTTTAATTTTTCTCTTTTACCAACCATCTGTATGAGGTAGGTATGCAAGCTGAAACTCAAATCTGTATCAAGGTCTTACTGAATACTTTTCCAGAACATTGAGGTAAACCTAAGATCCCAATCAAATAAAATAAAATTTGGTAATCCATGAAACCTTACCAATTCCTTAATGTATATCTTGTCAATATGATCCATAGAGAATTCTTATATGATAAAAATGAAGTGTGATGACTTCATAAGGTTATCAACTAAAAAACAAATACCATTTTGGTCTTAATAAATTTTGGGGATTCTGAGGAAAAAATCCATGGTGTTTTTTTATTACCAATCCTATATGGGTAATGGTTGCAACATACCCTATTAATTTTTTCTATAAGCCTTAACTTTCTAACTTTCCAAGAGGTAAGATACGAACTTTTCAATATCTCTCTTCATGACATCCCACTAAAAATACAATTTTAGATCTCTATACATCTTTGTACTTCCATGATGATTGGAGAAGGAAGAACTATGAGTCTCCTATAATAGATCCTTATTCAAATTTAGTATTTATGGAACACATAAAAGGTTCCAAAACCATATCATTCCTTCATAATAAAGTTTAAACTTAGAAACATTTCACACCTTCTTCTATAGATCTACATCTTCCTTATATACCTCTTTAATCTTCACTTAAATTGATGGTTGAACACTTATTTGAGAAAGATAATATTTCTCTGCTTCCTTCAGTATTTTATGATCTATCCTTAAAAAATATATAAATATTTTATTTTCTATGATACTCATCATGGATAATCTAGGATGGTACTTTTGACTCAAAACATCATCCACCTTATTCACTTTCCAAGGGTGGTAATGTATTAATAATTCATCATATTTAAATGGTTTAAAATATCTTCTCTAGTGCATATTTAACACTTTTTTATTAATATATACTTTAAACTTTTATTATCAATATATATATCACATATTTATCTATAAATATATTTAATCTATATATTTAATGAAAACATTACCATATATAACACCAAATCACGATTTAGGTAATTTTTATCATGAACCTTAAATTTCCATGAGGCATAAGTTATCACTATATTATTCCACATGGGAACACATCCCAATATATTTTTTGATGCATCACTCTAGATTTAAAACCCTTCTCCACTATACGGTAATGTAAGCACAGTTTCTCTAAATAACATTTTCTTAAGTTCCTTAAAAATTTCCTCACATTCATTTGTTCAAATGAAATTTTTCCCTTTAAATTTAACATGGCGATTGGATTGGATATCCATGATAAATTGTCCATAAATAATTTATAATATCCAACCAAACCAAGAAAAATACAGATCTCAATCACCATGGTTGGTCTCCTATAATGTTAAATAGCCTTTATCTTCGATGGATCTACTAATATACCCACGCTTGAGATTATATGACCCTAAAATGAATCTTTTTGAATCTAAAATTCACACTTGGTAATTTTTTCATATATATTATACTCACTTAGTGGCTTTAATAAAATTCCCAAGTGATGTTCATACTCTTACTTACTCTTTGAATAGATAAGTATGTTATCTATAAAGAATACCATAAACTTTTCAAGGTAATCTCTAAAGATGTTATTCATTAAATCAATGAATATAATAGAGGATTAGTAAGACCAAATGTTATCACTATATATTCATAGTTTCTATACATTATATATAATTATTTCCTTGGTATATGCTCCTTCTTGACCCTCAATTTGTGATATATGTAATGAAGGTTAATCTTGAAAAAGTTTTCATCTCCCTTCAGTTGATCAAAAAAGTAATCAATATGGGGTAGAGGATATTTTTTATTAATTTTGATAATGTTTATTACTCGGTAATCAATGCAGAGTCACGTCGAACCATATTTATTCTTAAAAAATATTAGGTGCAACATAATGTGACACACTTTTCCAAATAAATCCATTTTTAATAATCTTATAGAGTTTCTTATTCAATTATTATAACTCAATCAGGGTAATTCTATATAGATTATTCGAAATAGGTGAATCACCATGTATGATTTCTATTGAGAAATCAAATTTATGATTCACTAGAAGAATAGGAAGCTCTTCCGAAAAGACATTAACAGACACTTCCACAATAAGCATATCACTGATGTTGATTTTATCCCTAACCATTTAAGATAAACACCTATTTTGAATAAGAATCAAGACCTATACAATGGATGTGATTTTCATTAGAATTTCACAATTATCATTGCACAAATAGATGAAGATTGGTTGGTTTTGAATAACAAACATAACTTCCCTTACTCAACAATTAATATTGTATTTATATAGATAAATCCAGTCTATGTATAAGATAACATAAAATTCAAATAGAGGGATAAAAACAAGATTTTTAGGAATCATATTCCTAAAAAATTCAAGAAAATAAGAATCGTAGACTTGAGATGCGATAGTCATACTATTAGGGGTTTCACTGCTAATTCAACATATAATAATTGAGGATAGTAAATAAAGTTCCTAGATACATTTCTTGATATACAGTAATTCATATACCTAAGATCAAATAGTGTACTTTGATATTTGAGCACACTTGTTACCGCATCAACCTTATCTTTTTAAATTTAATCCCCTACTAAAACCAAAATGGTTGTCTTGAACATCAAGATCCTTTAATCAGAGTGATCAATCATGAAAAAACCTTTATTGGATGTCTAAATAAAGACACCTTATTTTCATTCTATGATACCTTAGGTTTAACCAAGGTCATTCGTGTTTATATTCTATTCAAATCCATTATAATAGTTTATAATAAAAACCTGAATTAACCCAATAAAATCCTTTCGTAGTGTCAAACAAGGTGTACAATGGGTCCACTTTTTTGTGCACCAGTTGACAATTGATTTAATTCCCAATACACCCTTTTCATGTTTATTATCCCTATGTATAACTCTTTTAGATCCACACCCACAAATAGTACACTAATAGGGTTATTTTTATGGGGAAACCATACTCCTTTATTTACCATAACTTATGATGTTCTATAATACTTAGGACTATCCTAGGGGTTCTCAATAATGTTTTATCATCCTTGTTTCAAAAGTTAAAACAAACCTTTCTTGATACCAAATATAGTGACAAAAACTTTTCATACATATATATCACATCTTAGTAGATGAATATTCATTACATAACATAATGATCCATTCTAGAATCACAAAGGTCTAGTATCTTGGGAAACATGGATTCATAGACAACTCGTTCATAAGTAAACTGCATCATTTCCCACTAAGTTATTTATAACAAGAAAACTTATTAGACATTTCATATATGATACCCTTAATTATAACCTATGGAAAGGATACATAAGAAAGCATGAGCTTAGATGATTGGTAAGGGTAAAAAAAATGGAGATATCAATATAACAAGATCATAAGGGTATGATAACTTGATAATAACATTTGAAAACCATACCCTGTTTATCATAGATCAAAAAATAGAGTCATGGAATAAATATTAGGAGTTTATAAGACATAGATCATAAAGGAATCAAAGAAGATAATCTATGATAGCACATAACATTGGCATAAGACATATATTTGTGGCATACAAAAAATCATAGATAATAAAATTCTTAGTAGTCAAGTATAATTGCTAAAAATATTATAGTGGAATTATTACACTACCCAAACCATTGTAATATTTTAGGTTCACTCCTAAGACTACCAAATTGGAAATATTCCCTTATTGAACTAGACTCACTTATCAGTTCATTCTTGTTTATCTCATGAGATATACATCATTACGCAATGCATTAGGGGATATATAATTCTGGTCCCATTCATCACATAATTAAAATCAAACTTATGTGTACCAAAAGATCAAAAAACATTCATCAGGGTATAACCTATAAAAAGGAAATGGGTTTCATAAATATTTCATCATTGTGAGACTTGTGGAAAAGAAATGGGTATTATAAGAATAACTCATAGAGAAGATACGTAATTCACAAACATTTTGTCACAATAATCATAAACCATCCATAAAAAAATAGGGATGGTATCATTAGATCATATCCTTAGAAAAGAATAAGTATAATCAAGTTTTTTTTCATTTATAAATAGAAATACCATTAAAAGGTCATTAAAAATGTTCTTGAGGAAAATACCCTTCCACTTTGAAAATTTATTTTAAAAATATAAAAGTTTTTTAAATTATAAATAAAGCATTTTATTTTAAAATAGCCGTGTCAAATTATAAATTAATCTTTAAATTGTTGATCACTCATGATATTAATAAACACAGTTCATTCTATACACATTAAAGTAATGATTCCTTTCACATTTTCAGTAAAAAATAAAAAGTGCCCAATTTTTAAAAAGAAAATAAGATTACTCTTAAAAAATTATGTAAAAATTAAAAAAAATAGTAGAAAATTTATTTAAACATAATTTTATAATAATAAAAAAAATTATTTAAAACATTTTTATAAAACATGGACAAGGATGAGAAATGATTTTTGACTGAAGGGAGAAATAAATTCATGTTTTCCTAAAAAACTTATTTTGGTATCATGGGTCCTTAAAGAGAGTAAAATGAAAGGAAAAAATGTATTCTCAAGAAATAAACATGGGAGAATAAAATATATGAGTTTATTGAGATGTAGAATATGAAATTTCATCATCGGAAATATAATCATAAACAATGAGATTCTAACAAATAACCCTTACAAATTTGGTAAATCTAAAATAAAAACCTAAAGAATGATAGAACCTTATATGAATATTTATATCCCCATAATTTTCATGAGGATAATGATAATATATATTCATGGGAATTATACAAATCACAAAAAAAGAATAAAGTGGTGAATATAACATGTGTCTCATATAAATAAAAGTGAGATGAAAATACCTTACCTCAAGTATAAAATTTCTTCATACTTGTTTGAAACTCCTATATAATAAATATATATGTATTATAAAAAAACTAAATAACCATAATCATATATATCACATCATATATAATTTTATTATAACCTTTTATCACCCATTTATTAATAATTCTTTATTAAAATCACTATTTTGGGTGATAACTGCTTTGTTTTTCATGTTGGATTTGGTTCGGTAGTTTTGGTGCTTGTTATTTGATCATGGTTCCATAATATCCAAAATTAGAATTATTATATAAATATAATAAATTTTTATTGTATATATATTTATATTCATCCATAAAATTTTGATACAAAGAAATGAATTACACCATTCATGGAGACAGTAGGTTATAGTATACATGACTGTTGTTTCGATTTTTTTAATGGATGGAATGAAATATTGGTAAGTAATATTTTAACATTATATAATAATTTATATATCATATATATCATATAAATTTATTAAATATATCCTTATTACCATCCATATCAAAATATAATGAAAAATGTGTCACATCACTTCATGGATGTGGCTGTCCACACGTATGCACGAGCGACGTTATCGTTTTTCAACATATTAGAATGTAAGAAGTTAGAAGTGATATTATAATTTAAGAAGTATAATTATGTCATAAATATAATAAATATTCTCTAAATCCATAATAATATCCATATGTGGGAGGCGGTGCTGGAAAATGAATTACAACGGTTCGCAACACAGCAGCCCGCCGTACACACGATCGATGGTTTCATTTCCAATTTGATGGAAGAGGAGATGGATATAAGTTAACTCATTAAAATAAGGACATCTCAGTACATAGAAAATAATTTTTTTATTATTTCATCATATTTTATAATATTTCATATATATTTAAGAAAAAATAGTATGAAAAAACTTGGTTAAGAACTATACCTCTTTTTCGGAGAACCTATTTAGATTTATACATAAAGAATTCCTATGATAATTTTATGATAAAACCATGGAACATATGTCTTTTATAGGTACATAAGATTTTTTTTTTCAATTATTTTCTGAACCAAAAGACTCTTGAGTTATATAGAGGATATGGTATGAGGTGTCCTTTTACAAGAGGGGGAGGGAACTCACTTGAAAATTTCCTAAAAGAATCCAAATTGATAAAGTCATTCCCAAGGAAAAGTGTTCCCAATGTATATATATTTGAATTTTTTAGAGTATAATTTCAAAATAAGTTCATAAAATATTATATTCACATGTTTAATTTAAAAAATTACCCTTATATTTTAGTTTAACCCCACCCCCACCACAACCCCCAGTAAACTCGTTTAACCTTTACCACGATAATTAATTTTTATTATTTTTAATAATAATTATAAACAAAAATTAGGTTTTAAATATTACCTAATAATTATTAGTATGATTAAAAATATGTAATATATTTTTCCAATTCACATAAGTGGAATAATTCAATTTAAAATTAAACCAGCAGATGAGTCAAAAAAGTGTTTTTCCAAAGAAAAGGTTTTCATAAGTATAAGACATTTTTATGTCAAAATTTAACATTAAATTAATTAAAATGACCTAAATTGGATTAATAATAATCTATTTGAACTAATTTTACTTTTAAACCATTTTAAAATAAAATTAAACATTTCAAATATTTTAAATGAAAATACAATTTTTAATATAAATCAATATTTTCACCATTCATTGAACAATTAATCTTTTAAAAAAAACTATAAAAAATTCACTCTAAGAAAATTTAGACATGGTGATTCCAAAAATTAAATTAATTATTTTAAAAAAACTTTATGTAATTAAGAAAAAATTATTTTAAAATAAGTGTACAAAACACGATGAAACCACATTTTAGAAAAATACAATTTGTAAGCAAAAAACTAGATTTATTCTTATGCCATTATTATAAAAAGTATTATATGAATGATAAAAAATTTGATTGAATATATAATATATAAACTAAATTAAAATAATCCACCAATAGCAATAAATTTAATTTATTATTATAAAAATACGTTGCGATCATAAAAACAGTTTTTCAGAAAAACATTTCTTTTACTTTCAAAAAAAATTTATTTTCATTTCTAATCAATTCATAACAAATGAGTTTATTTTATTCTTTTTTAAATAATATATTTTTTATAATTTAGTTATTCTTTTTCATACTCACTAATTTAATGGATGGATTATAATATTATAATGTATTATGGTTCGTTAAAACTCGGTGTTGGGTGTAACGTAAGCTATCAAAGAAATTATTTTTTTTGAAAATAATCCTAAAATCCTAGGGTGTTTCAATAATAGTATTAATAATTCTGTTTACCTAATTTATGTATTAATTTACTTATATCAACTTTCATATCATAAGATTATATATGTTCCCATATGTAATAAGAACCTCAAGATATTATGGAAGTAATATTAAACATATGTCATATGGTCTAGATACATCATACTGACATGACATATAAGATGTATGACTATCAGCTGTTAGGGGTTTAAAATAATTGAAACTTCTTCTCATTACATTATTAATTATTTATCTCAGGTATAGATCATGAGGAATGACTCTCCAATAGGAAATCCACAAGTTTTGGGTGTTATTGGTCATTTCTATCTTTGAGCACATGTATTGGTAAATTGAATTGATATTATTATCAAAATTTATTATTTGTTGTATACTTCGATGCAAGATAAAAACTATTATATTTATTTTATGGTGAGTTAACTTGTTTTTAGTGTTTCATTAGTGGTATGGAATTAGTTGAATTATCAAGATATGATTTTCTTCTTCAATAAATGAAGAGATATATTGGGCCTAGTTGACCTAGATGGTATCACTTTTATTAAATCATTATCTATGGATAGATAAGGTAATTATATCTTAAATAACCATTAAAATAATATATAAATCATTTAATGATGGTGAATAAAATTTTATGTCCTTATTTATGAGATATCTTAATAGAAACAAATTATATTACATGATGCATCTCCATAGGTGGTTTTCATTGGTATGACTAAACCTTACCTCCTAAGGGGCCATGATGTGTTTCTAAATATTGACCTTGGTTTATAGGTATAACTCATTTCTATCAAGATAAGGGATTATATTTTTACACTCAAATCATATTAATAATCTTTCAAAATTATAATGAATTTAAGTTGAGGACATAGTTGACCCCATGGTGGGGTCGGTTAATGTCCAGGTTTAAATGATCACCAAGAAATAAAGAAATTAAATATTATTTGAGTTTAAAATAATAAGTGTTAATTTTTTGACTCTAATTATTCACAATATATTCAGTTCATACAAAAAAAATTATGAATTAAAATTATTATTCAATGTTCGTTTAATATTTGGGGGGGAATGAGTCAGGTTAATGACTCGTATTTTATCATGTAATTTTATATTAATATTACAAATATTTTGTGAAATACTTATGAAATTAGTGACATAGTTACTTGGTCGTATATATTATTTAAGTATTATTTAGAAGGTTATACATGTTCGGGGGCCAAAGTAAAATTTATTTGAGTATTAACCTACTATATAAGTCTGGAGAGGCCCAAATTCATGAGTACTATCTCACTCGAATTTGGGAGCATCTCTATCATCACTCCTACTTCATAGAGTGAGAGGGATTCAATATTATCACTCTAATCTAAGTTCTTCTTCCCTGATCAAAGGATATTTTCTCTAATAATCATTGATACATCAAAGGCTTCATTGATTCTCTATGCTAGGACCCAAAAAATGATTCCAAATGCATCTGTGGGATTTTGGAGAGTGTGTTGATGATATAGACGGTTTCATCTTTAATTCCTTCAACTAGAGATCTCCAATGATGGGAATAACGTGTGTTAGATCAAAATAAAATGAGTTATGGATTTTATTTTATTTTTCATTATTTATTTATTCACATGAAATACTTGGGTTAATAGTTGGGTTTTTTCAGGAATAATGTTATGATGTTTGATCTGGTGATAAAATTATAATTTCTCATGACTTTATGTTTACATTGTGCAATTTTTACTAACAAGTGCTATCATAGTGTTCTTTTATTTAATTATATATTAACCTAACCAAAATAGATATTTATTTAACATCATTTCAATAATATAAGCATTAAATCTCAAAATAATCACACAATACCAATAACTGAAGTTTTAGTTTATTTAATGATTATATCTCATTCCTTTATCATCTAAAAAGGGTGTTTATTACACTATAATAATATTTCATTTTTATGTCTTCAACATCTCCCATAAATATTCTCTATATAAAAATTACTTCTAAATATATTATTATATTCAATTTTAAAGTGAAAAAGAAACAAAAGAAATCAATTAGCTCGAACACTCGGTAAGGAAAAAACTCATCAACATGTCACCAAGGATTATATCATAAGAATTTAGAAAACATGAGAAAGGGAGAAATTCTTATTAAAATAACATTGAATAATAATATTTCCCTATAATTCTTGATATAAGGACTTATAATCCCAATTGAAAAAAATTATACCACTAAATAATATTGTGAGATAATAATAATTAACCATGGAGAAAGATTATAGGAATATTACATTAATATGTGTCATAAGTATAGTAAACCATGACATTGTAAACAAAGAAAAATTTGATCACATCCACACAAAATATTATAATCATATCTTAAAAACAATTATACTCATGAAAAAAATGAACATAGATAAACTATAATTATACCCATGTACAAACTTATGAGGATAGCTAAACCACAATTTTACCCGTGTGTTATAATGTGAGCATACCAAAACTGCAATTATACACATGCACAACCTCATGAAAAAAGATAAACTGTGATTATACCCATGAAAAAAATCATTATCTCAAGAGATATAAAAACTTGACTAATGAATTGGAGAGTGATATAGGGTATTTCTCATTAAACAATCATCATCCATACATATATGTTCCATTAGAACATGAAATAATTAATACTTAAAACATCTCATAATTGAACTATGTAAGAGAGATGGGTTTTAAGAAAACACATTCTAAACCATTAAATTAGCCATATATAGAAGGAATGTGGATGCTGGCATAAGTACATATCCCCATTTTTACCAAATGAATTTAAAAAGATGATTACATAGATAAAAAACACCCTTTTAGGTTATTGGATAAATCTATTTGAAAAACATTAAGAAACATCAAAATTTTAAATTCTTGAAAACTACTCAAAATGTATTCCTTAAAATGAAATACATTGATCTTGATTAAAAAATTTTAAGGTTTAACTTTAAAAACAAAAAATATTCATATAATTTAAATTTTACAAAAGAAAGTTTATTTAAAAAACACAGAAGAATTCTTTCTTAAAAACACATCCCATTAAAATACCTATTGTAAAAATCAAAATTTTACTTCTCAAAAATGTAATGATATTTAATTTTATTTTCAATATAATAAAGAGTTAAAAACATTTTAAAACCCATTTAAAATCATTTAAAGGAATATTTTTAAATAATAATTCTCATACAGTGAAGGAAACCATAAAATAGTTTTCTTTTAAAAGTGATTTTATCTTTGGTTTAAAATAATAAGTTATGATTGCTTTGAAATGTTATTCCAAAAGGTAAAAAAATTGAAAATAATTACATTAAAATTAATATTAAATAATATATCTTTGAAAATGAATTAATAATTAATAATTATAATTTTAAGTTTATGATAAAACAATTTATTTTGAAATGATGGAAAACCTTATAAATATTTTAAAATACCTTGGTCAAAAACCCACATTAAAAATGGGATAATAAAAATTAATTTTGAAAATATGAGAAGGGAAAATTATTTTCACACATGATAAAAAATAATTATTTTTCAAAATATTAAATATATAATTTTTGGTATGGGAAAATATTTACATTGAAGAAAAATATTTGTTAAAGTGAATGGGAATTATTATAAATAATGTCATAATTTTATTGGTAAGAAATTCATCAAGCTGGAATATTTAAATAAAATGTTTAATTTAACCGAGAGAGAAAGATAAATTTAAATAAAAAAATACTAGGTTGGAAATACCAAGAATGTAAGAAATAAATTTAGGATAAAATATTATGACTCAAATAAATAAGTTTTGAGCTATCAATATCATTTACAGTTTAAGAAACAGTTTAATAAAAACCCCTTTTAGATATATAGATTGAAATTGGACTTAAAATACCATGAATAAAAAATAATTCATGATATGATATATTTAAAATTAATCATACACACCATTTATATGAAATTATGTGCATAAATAAAATATTCCACAAATAAAGCAAATTGAGAAGAAACACCAATATGGTAATCGAAACGTAAGAATAAAAGAACATAAGATGGATACCATGAAATTGAAATTGAAATATCATGAAATTAAAGATATTAATTATAATTAAATTAAATTGGATAGTGAATATACCATATAATAGAAATAATGGTTCATAATATCAAACTTGTCTCATGGATTTGAAAATGAGACAAAGAAACCCTTCCCTTAATTCATGACATCCAGTAAAGCACTTGAATAACCTATATAAAAAATAACTATCTTAATAACCTATTTCATAACATTAATCATATATATAAACTTTTATACACTTCATTTATAATTATTATCTAAATTTATTATAGTTAATTATTATCTAGTTTTAGTATAAGGTGTGAGTAATCTTGATAGTTTTGAACTAGTCTTGTTATAGTGAGGTTGTTCCTTATTCTTATCCCAAAGTTCCTCATTCCTATATCATAAAAGGTAATATAAATTATTATTTATAATTATTTATAATGTTACAATTTCATTCTATAGGATTTTTATTTATTATCCTTAAAGATAAAATCGGTGAACAACATGTTTTGATGATTTTTAACAAACATATATTAGTATCTTAATAAATGAGTTTAATATTAATGTTACCATTAAATAACCAAAATAAAATCATTATTAACTTATTTAAATCATATATTTTCATTAATTATGTTCTCACATTCACACATGATATTATTTTATTTCATTGTTGAAGTAAGTAATTAGAATGATTCAAACATGAACATGCCAAAACTAATGGATGAGTATGGTTATGAAAGTAGTTTATTTTATAATAAAATAATTAATATAGAATCATAATGATAATATTTAGATATGTTTAAGTCATTGAATCATATTTTAAGATAATTTAATAAATAATAAAGAAACTATACGAAAAATTAGAAATTTTACTTTGTGGAGGTGGTAGCCTGCACATGCACAAATGACATTTTCATTTTCCATAATGGAAAAAGGGAAATGTGGTTAATAGTAATTCCATTTGAAAAATAACATTATGTATACAAACAATAATTATTTCCTTATATAGTAATTATTAAATTATATATGTTAAATTAAGATAGAAAATAAAATAAGTTAGGAAAAGTTAGTACTCACATTGAGGACTTGAGTTTTCCCTTGGAGGACTCCTTAGAAATAGAGGGATCATGCAAATTTCATGTGAATAAAAGATAAAATAAGTGAAAATAAGTATATTTTTATGTAAAATGTAATATTTCAAAGATTAAAACAAAATTTTAGAGTGTTCTTGAAGGGGTGGTTAAAGGTCTCTTTTATAAGTGTTGAGAATGGAATTTTTATAAATATTTCAACTTAATATAAAGAGAGCACATGTTTCACATGTCAAAAAGAAGATAAAAAGGAAAATAATGTAGTGGGAGTTATATAAGGTCGACCATGCATAAAAATTCTTTTTTCACATGTTTTAAACATGTGTTTAAGTCCTTTACTCTTATAATTTTCAATTTTACCATTTTTTATTTTATTTTGGAAACTGAATTTTACCTAATTAATTTAATTTTAATGCATAAAAAATGGATATTATTATATTATTTGGTCCTAATAATTCCAAATATGAAATTAATTTTATCATATAAAATTTATATGCCTAATAAAAATAAATTTTAACATTATCACAAATAATGCATAAAACCCCATTTTAAAAAAAGTGTATTTTTAATCTTAAATTTTGGGTGTAGGATAAAATTATCAATGTATTTAATTTTCATGATATAAATTGGTTTATAATAAAACAAATAAACTTATTTGGATTTAAATTAAATCCAAAATCTAATTCTTACCAAATTCATATTTAATTAAAAGAAAAGAAAAAACAGTTTCTATTATTGGCAAATGTTACTTACTTGAATGTTGCGATTTTAATATAGTCATAAATGTTGTTATTTTAATAAAATTTACATTTTTTCACTATTCACCTAAAACTAGATTATTTTAGAGAAATATCAAAAAATCACCTTAGAAAAATATTGATATATGGAATTAAAAAACGAATTTTATTTTTTATAATATAAATTCTAAAATTTATGAATTTATCCTTTATATTAAAATTTGAAATATAAAGAAAATTTTCTTTTATTTCATCCAATGGCCGGAAGGCCTTAAATTGTTTTACTAGATAATCCACTTTTTAACTGAGTTCAAAAAGAACTATTTACATGAATCATTATCCCATATACACAAAGTACATGAAATACATGTCCGTAATGCCCAATAGCACAAGTCTAAGTACTTGGCTCAAAGGCCTAGGCCCTAAGACCCCATACTAAAATAGCCCCACTCATCTTCTTATATCCATCTAATTTAAATAATTTTAATATATTAGTTAATTAAAATATTATTTATTATAATAGTAATCACTTAAAATTGTTTGATTTAATTAATTCACACTTTAAATATTTATTTGGGGATGAATAATCATTTTAAATATTAAATCATATTAATTATATATATCCACCAAATATAAGCAGTTTTAATTGGATAATATCATTTTATTTTCCAAAGGTTTTTTTATTAATATAGTTTTATTAATAATAGTAATCTAATATATCATGGATCATTTAAGTTTAGGGTTTCTCATGAAATAATATGTTGATACCATGTTTGTTTAAAGGAAAACATATTTTGAAATTTCAGGGTGTCACATTCTCCCCCTTAAATAAATTATGTCTTCAAAATTTTAATTATTCGTCACTAAAAGAATAAAATTAGGGTTTCATAAAATATATATCCTCTAATGAGATTTGCACATCACTATCCTTAGTAATATTGGGAAAATATTTATCCCAAATATAATTCTTTTGTAGTATTTTGGGACATATATTTCATAACATTACTTTCATGACCTTTTTTTTAATAAAATACTACAATAAAAAAGGTTATGATAATTTCCAATAAAATGATTTTAAATTATCATGTGAAAATGAAAACTCAATCCTAATATGTCTTATCTAATGACAAAATCATTTTATCCAATGATACTTTTGCTTCAACTATGAAATAATTATATCAACCTAAAATTACTTCTATTTAACCTAGGTTATCCTTGGTCATATTCCCATTGTATTTTATATCCTAAATCATCATTGAAATAAAATATATTTAAATACTAAATGTTTGTTTTTAAAGATAATGTGATTAACCAAAGTATATCCCCAGGTAATTTCTCTCTATGTGTGTAGTCTTAGGCCCACTCATAATGAACCAGATTGAATACTGAGTTGATACTCGACCATATTTTTTTAAGTGATTATCCTTAGGTTCATCTATGCCACAGTTGTATCCACATTATAGTATTCAGAAATGTCTATAATTGTTGTAATATCCAAAAAATCTCTACTTTACCAAAACATTGGCATTATATCCTATACATAGACTTATCCCCAGGGTTCTCAGTAAAGTTATATTATATCAATCCCTAAAATTATAACACTAATCCTCAACAAAACCTTCTCTGATGTCAACTATAGCAGCCCAAGCTAAACATATATGTATTTTATATCATTCCAACAATCTAAAAATTACATTTCATAATTATCACATAATCCCAAGAATTCAAATTTTAGTGTCTTTGAGGATTAGATCCCATATATTTCTCATCCAAAAAAAGGTGTTTGTTCTACAACACTAAAATTTCCTTTTTATTTCTTCAACATCTCCCACAAATCATCTCAAAATAAAGCTTCCTTATAAATATATTCCTATAAAAAATTTCTTGGGGAAAATGAAACAAAATAAATATGTTAGATTGAATGATCATTGAGAGAAAAACTCACCAACATACCATCAATAATTAGGTCGTAATTATACATGAAAATGTCAGTAGGGGTGAAATGTATTATTAAACGAACATGGAATAAAAAGAATTATCCATAAATCATGATAGAAGAAAATTTAATATCAAATAAACCAATAAGTACCATGACATAAGAGTTTGAGATAATAATTATTAACTATAGCTAATTATCATAGGCATGTGATATAGAAATGTGGAATAAGTATAGTAAATCATGACATTGTGAACAAAAAATTGTGATCATGTTTACATAAAATCTTATAATTATATATTCACCCCGATTATACTCATGCAAAACCTTATGAGAACATATAATCCATAATTATTCCCATTCACAGCCTCATGAACATATTTAAACTAAAATTATACTCATACACAACCTTGTGAGAATATCTAAACCACAATTATACCAACACAAAAACTTGTGAACATAACTAAAACATGATTATACCCACACAAAAAAACATTATCTCATTAAGTATAAAACATTAAACTGTTCATTATAGGGTCATATAGGACCCCTCCCAACAAATAATAATAATCTATATATATTTTCTATTAGAACTTGAAATCATTCATACTTGAAACAATACTAAATTAACCCATGGAAAAGAGATGGGTTTCATGAAAAACGTTTTTAGAGAATTCCATAATCCATCACAGAATAAATATGGATGGTGTAATAAAAACATATCCATTTTGTTAAAAAATTATCATTAAAGTATGTTGAAATATATATAAAATACCCTTTTTAGGTTACTAGATAAATCATTTTTAAAAACATAAAGAAACAACCCTTATTCAAATGCTTGAAAACACCTCAAAATGTTTTCTTTAAAAGGAAATCCATTAATCATGATAAATTTTTTTAAATATTTAATTATAAAACCAAAAAGTGGTCGTAGAAGAAAAATTTTATAAAAATAAATATTCTTTGAAAACATTGAATAATTATTTCTTAAAGACACATGCCATTTAAATCTATTTAAAAAACAAGAATTCATTTAAAAATAAAACATTTACATTTGAAAAATATAATAATATTTCCATTTATTTTCAAAATCATAAATAGTTAAAAAAAATTCAAACACATTTTAAAAACTGTAAATGAATCCCTTCAAAGAAGAATGATCATATGGAAAGAGAAATTGTAAAGGATTTTTCTTTTAAACCCACTTTTTTATTGGCATGGAAGAAGAAGTTTCACTCACATTGTTATGTAAATTTAAAAAAGCTAAAGTATAAAAAAATGGAAAAAAATTACATTAAAAATAATCTTGAATAATAGATATTTTAAAATACATAAAAGATATATAAATATACTGTAAATTATAAGATAAAACAATTGTTTTCAAATGATAGAAAATATTTTGAATATTTTTAAATACCTTTGTTGAAAACCCATGTGGTAAAAAGGGTTAATAAAACATAATTTTTAAAATAGAAGAAGGTAAAAATGAAGGTTGAATGAGAAAAAACATATCTAGGTTTCCAAATGTAAAGTTGATCATTGGTGGGGAGGGGAAATATGGTCATGGTATAAAAATAATCGTTAAAGAGAATGGGAATTATTCTTAGCAATGTCATACTTTTATGGGGATGAAATTCATCAAGATAGAAGATATGAATAAAAAGATTCATTTTCCCTAGATAAAAGTATAAATATAAATATAATATCTTGGGTTGGAAGAAAAAAATCATATAAAAAAGAAGCTAAAGATGAAACATTATGACTTAAAGAAAGAAGTATTGAGATGTAGATATCTTTCACAAATTACGAAACATTTTAATAAAACCCATTGAAAGAGAGATATTGAAATTTGAATTAAAATAAAATTAATTAAAGATAATTTATGATATTATACATTCAATAGGAATTATACACACTATTTAAATTAAATTAGGTGCATAAACAAAATATGTCTCAAAGAGGGAAATTGAAACGAAACACCATTACAGTAATGGAAATGTAAGAATCAAATATCATAAGATGGATACAATGAAATGAAAATTAAAATATCATGAAAAATATATATTAATTATAATTTAATTCAATTGGAAATTGAATACACCATAAAATATAAATTGTGGTGTGTGATATCAGACACATCTCATGGATTTGAAAATGAGACAAGGAAACCCTTATATTAATTCTTTACCTCCACTAAATCACTTGAATATTTTGTATATAAAATAATAATTATATTAATAACCTATTTCATAACCATAATCATATATATAACCTTTTATAAACTTAATTTATAATTATTCTATAAATCTATATTAGTTATTTATAATTTATTTTCAATATCGGGTGTGAGTAATCTTGATTATTTTGAACTAGTTTCCTAATAATTGTGTTGTTCATCATTCTTCTCTAAAATTTGATCATTCCAATATAAAAAAGGAACTAGAATATATTATTTTTAATTTTTTACAATTATATAATTTCTTTCTATGGGATTTTTTCTTGTGATCCTTAAAGACAAAATATGTGATGAACATGTTTCAGTGGTTTTTAAAGAATAAATGTCGGTATCTTAATTAATGATTTGAATGTTAATATTAGAATTATTGAACCAAAAAAAATAATTGTTTAATTATTTATATAATATATTATAATAAATTAATTTATCATATTCATACATGATATTATTTTATTTTATTTTTCTAGTACCTGGTTAGATCGACCAAAACATGAACATATCATAAATAATGGATGAGTACGATTATCAAAGTGATTTGTTTGGAATGATATAATTATTACATAATTATAATTATATTATTAATATATTTTAACGTGGTGGCTCATATTTTAAGATAATTTAAAAAATAATTAAGAAACTAGATGAAAAATGAGATATATTACTTTATGGAAGCAATAGTTCACACACACACAAATGAATTTTAATTTTTTTCTAATAAAAAAGGAAAAATTTAGTTAATATTTATTCTATTAGAATAAAATAATTCAGTATAAAAACAATAATTATTTCATTATATGTGAATGAGAAAATTATTTTCTTCAAATTAGGATAAAAAATAAAAAAAAGTTAGGAAAATTAGTACTCAATTTGACGACATGAGTTTTCTCTTATAGAACTCCATAGAATTTGAGAGAATAGGATACATTATTGTAACCATAAGATAAAGTAAGTAAAATAAGATTCTAGGGGAAGGAAAAAATTTAATATTTTTAAGAGGAAACTGAAAATTGGGAGTGGTCTTAAAGGGGGGGTGATAAGCCCCTTTTACAAGGGGTGAGAATGGAATTTTTGTAAATATTTAAACTTAATATAATTATAGAACGTGTTTCACATTTCAAGAATAGTAAAAAATGTTAAATAATGTATTTTGGATTATATAAGGTCTAAAATACCACAAATATTCATTTTCACACATGTTTTACATTTCTAAGTCATTTACTCGAAGAATTTTCACTTTTTCAATTTTTTATTTTACCGTGTAACTAATTTTTACATAAGTAATTTAAATTTAATACCTAAAAGTAAATTAAAGTTATTATATAATTTTAATATAATAATTCAAAAATATTAAATTCATTTTATTATATAAAATTTCTATGTGCAAGAAAAAATAATTTTAACATTAGCACATGTAATGCATAAAAACCCATTTTTAGAATGTGTCTTTTAAAGTTAAAATTATTATGTAGTATGCAATTCAAAATGTATTTTATTTTTATGATAAGAATTGTTTTATTATAAAAAAATTTATGTCTTTCATAGATATCCAAAACTTAATTTTAACAAAATAATATTTAATTAAAATAAAAGACAAAAATAGTTTCATTTATTAAAAAATATTAATTAAGTTAATAATAGGTTAAACATAGGATTTATAAATTCATAATAGTTATTAAAATTTATATTTTTAATCATTAAATACATAATATATCATTAAAAATATTTTATAAGTTTTTAACTTATACATACACCATGATATAGTTAAAAACTCTACGATTTTAGTAAAAACTATATTTTTCACTATTCAACTAAGAATCAATTATTTTTGAGAAATATTACAAATTGACCTTAGAATAATATTGATATTTGAAATTAAAAAATGAAGTTTATTTTTTAAAATTTAAATTATAAAATTTATAAATTTAGAAATTATATGAAAAATCAAAATATAAAGTTAAATTACTTTTATTGAGAAATAATCTTCTTAAACATTATGTGTCTCAATATTATTTCATAATAATTTATAATTTTAAGAATTTTAATTTATTATTTTATTTATATATTATATATTATAATATGATCATTTAAAATTTTTTGATTTAATTTATTTATACATTAAACAATTATTTAACAATGAACAATCCTTTTAAATATTAAAAAATATTAATTATATATGTCCACCAAATATAAGAATTTTTCATTGATTAATATCATTTTATTTAATAGAGGTTTTATTATTTTTTATAATTTTATTAATAACAGACATCTAATATGTCTCAGATCATTTTAGTTTGTGTTGCGTGTGAAATTATCTATTGATACAATGTTTGTTTAAAGGAAAACATATTATGAAATCTCAGGGTACTACAAATTAAGTTGAATTAAAATTAAGTTTATATTTATTAAAGTATATGGCATCAATATGGACCCAAAACCATGAAAATTTTTGGGATCTGAGGTTGGATGGTTGAGTTTTGTTCATCCAAAGATTGAAAACATGATTTTCAGACACATAAAAACAATTAAAACAATATGTGTTATATATAAATATTTTTGTATAATGGTATGGTGTTTCGGCTGTTGTAGTAGAGGTTTATCAGGGCAAGGTAACGGTGCCCTATGGGGTGAGTTTTACAGTCTGTATATGTGGGAAAAGATAATAAAAAATAACCAAATGCCTAAATATGGATTGGCTTGGAAAACAATAAACATTTAAAAAAAATGCTAGTTGTGGGAGGTGCACAAGTCAAAGCCTCCCCCCGCCACTAGTTGGGTGGATGAGACAACATTATGTGCTCTATTATGTATATATATATATATAATTGGATGGTGCATTGTGCACCATCGCCTGCACCCTGCATGCCCAGCTAGGGCGCCCCATACTAAGGACTCGGCTACACAATTGTTTCATCCTTACCCAACCCTACTGATCTTATCTTGGTCCAATAATTGCCTAGAATCTCTTCATAAGGTTATAAAATTTCATAGGTCATGGGAAAAATTATTAAAAATTCATAAATTATTTAAAAATATATGGAATTTTTATAATTAGTTATGAGACAATGAGAAAAGTATGTTATGAATTAAAATTAATTTAGTTTATTTTAATTCATAATTAATTACCATGAGTAGAAATACTTGATAATTTAATTTAATTTTTAAATTTATTTCACATAAAATGATCATAAGAGAGAATTACCAATGTATGACTGGTATTTTTATTTATTTACTTAATTATTTCATTTGGCGATTATATGTAGTAATTATTTAAAAAATGATGGTATTTTTGTCATATATCACCCCTCATTATATGTATAAGGATTTTTTTTGTTCTCAATTGATAGTATTCATGTGTATACTTCATTCTTGGGACCTTTTCACCTATATGGGAGTATTTTCATAATAAGGAGGTTTAAAGGTGAATCAGTTTACACTTAGACATGGAGAAGCAACAGAAATAACATGGAAATATTTTATGGGGTGGGCATTGTAACTCTATTTGGAGGCAACTTAGGGAGTTACCCCTAGGGACTAGGTACCTCCCTTTTTTTCTAAATGAATCAATCATTAGAAATTCTCATGATCACATCATTTATTATTTATTTATTTATAAATGGTTTATTATTTTTGTGTTTTGGTTTCTTATATGAAATCATGTAAAATAATAATCTATCATTCATCATAATTAAACTACGAGTGTTATCACATAGAAATATCATGTCAAATAAAAAGGGATTTCATTCATTGAGAATAAATAATATACCTTAATCCTTTTTTATATTATAAAATAAGGGAACAAATTGGGATGTGGGAAACCTGATATAGAGAGACCAAAAATCCAAAAACCACAAAATAACAGATTCTAAAATCAATACCAAAAAACATATCCAAGTCTGAGATTCGAATCCAACAAGTGAAGCCTATGAACTTAAATCACACTAAAAGATGGAATGTTGAATATGATGCTTTGATTAGAGATAAGAACATGCCTCTTGAAGATACCCCCATTAACATATGCTAGCAAAGGGACTCTTTCATCATTGCAGAATACCTCATCCACAACCATAACAACATTTACATTGTCAAAGAGAAATTTAAATCAAGATCCCTAAACTAAAAAACAATAGGAGACACTAACTTAAACCAAACAAAAAATAGATCCACAACAAAACTAAACCAAAACTAGGAATTGGAATGTGAATAAAAATTCTATCACCAATTAACTAGCATACTACACAAATAGTGTAGGTCTGAGTAGGGTAAAATCTCTAGATGTGGTTAATTTCCCATTAAAAATACATAATAAAATTAAAAATAAAAATAAATCAAAAAATTATTAAATACTAAAAATCTTTTTCTAAAGATTGAGAATAATTAAAATCTTTTTAACAGATAAATAAAATCAAATAATGAATGTAGAAAGTGCAGTGATATAAAAGAATAAGAATAAAATAAAGTGAGATTCAAAAATTTATATGATTAAACATAATTTATGGAATAAATAATTAGTTAATTAAACAAATTAATGTGATAAATTAATAAAAAATAAAATAAGTCACACAATTTGGTAAGAAAATTTTGGAAATAGATCAATAATATCCCCTGCATCTACTACCTCAATCATTTGAAGATTTAATATATTATTCCCTTTGATTTAAAGGTAAAAAATATACCAAAAATACCTTTCTTTTTAAGTTATCAAAAAGAAACCATAATTAAAATAAAAACTATATTTTAATGGATATATCGTGAAACCAAAAATAGAATAGTCTCTTTCCTTTTAAATGCTTATGGAAAGAAAACTTGAAACCCTCACATTAATGGTAGTGAGAACCAATAATATAAGAAAAAGGAATAAGGATGAATTTTTAGGAGTATTCACATTCTAGTACAATCTTGATTCACTCAAAAGAATATAAAGAACACTATTAGAGAACGATAATATATATTTGAGTGATAATATTATATAATAATCACACAATTTGGATTAGAGAAGAGAGGATTTAGAAAAAGAGATCACTTTGAGATAGATCTAGTGAATAGAGAACTTTGGCAATAGAAAATGGATTTGATTTTTGTTTTAAGATGAAAAGAATCAAATAGGTATCTATTTATAGCCTTAAAATCATTTATAAAAATATAAGAATTATTTAGGGAGTAAATAATTAATAAAAGACCATAAATAAGTAGTTTTAATTTATATTATTACCACTTTCGTCGGGCAGGGCGGAAAATTGAAATTTTTTGTTCCCTTCTGAACAAAATAACTAGGTAGATTGCAGCAGTCAGGGTCGATCCCATAGGGAAAAGGTTGACCAATAACCAGCATGAGTTAGATGAATCTCAGTTAATTATCCATACAAAATTGATTAAAAAAATGGAATAGATAACAAAGTGAAACTATTTGAGAAAATTAAATTAAAATATAATAAATGATAGAACAATAAGAAAACAATGTTTCTGGGTTGCAATTTAATTAAGGTTTAATGTAAAGGTCCGTAGTATTAAAATTATAAATGAATTTTTTTACCATAGGGATTCATTTAAATTGATGTTTTTCTTGGACTGATAAAAAAATACATAATTAAAAGGATAATCCCTTGGTCTAGTGAGTAATCAATTAAAACATGTTTAGATTCTTAAACCCTAAAATAGTGTCAATGGGATCACCCAATGGTCATGATATTTTTTCACTATAACACCTTTATTTTTTGTTAATGGTGTTTTTCTTGGTCCAATAGCACTCAAAAAATCAATATGGAATTAAGTATTTAAACAAATTATAAAACATAATTCACAATAAAATAAATACTTCTGGATTTCAACTACACATCACAAATAACATTATTAAAACCCCAATACAAGGTAACTAGCCTCTTATGACCATGGTCACAATCTTCAAATTGAGCAGAATCTCAATCCCTACAGTAGATATGAGAGGAAGGAAGACAAAAATGAAATTAAACTAAAAAATGAAGGAAAAAATAGGAAAGGAAAACACAATTTTTTTTATCTAGGGGAGGTAATTCGGTAGAGTGGAAACACCTCCCTCTTGAGTGTCCAACCTAGAACCAGCAGGGATTCCCTTCTATTTGTAGAAATTTATACTGCATCATTTGTACCCAAAAGTACACACCGTGTACTTTGGTCAACTACTGTGGCTTTGGTCTCTCCACTAGTAAGTGATCCACCACACCACCCATTGACTTTGAAGCATTGGCAGTTAGTTGGTGAGTTAAATGGAGTATTGTTCCACCTCAAATGATGTGTACATTCTATTTTAGCTACCAAATTCATATAGAAGGATGTAAATGGTGTGTTAATAGGAATTACATGGTGAGTAGTATCTGAATGGATACATGGGCATGTACTCAGTCTGGACTAACTGTGGTAGGTAAAGGTTACACAGTATGTGTTTATAAAGTATATGTCGTGTATATTTTATCTTTTATTCTGATCTCTCTTGTTTTTTATATTTCGTTGGAATCACCTGAAAGATCAACAAGAACACCAAAATAGAGCATTTGTTCTATAAATGAATGTGTATCAGGTGAAAACTTGTTTTTATACTCAATAATATGTTTGAAAATTTTATACACAAATTGGGTACATCAAACTCCCCCACACTTAGTCATTTGTTTTCCCTTGAGAAAAATATCTACATCTAATCAACAAGAATCCATACTCTAAAAAGGAATGGATTCAATTAATTATACTTATAAATATTATATCCATAAAAGAGGGTTTTAAAAAGGACCAAAACATATTTATAATCTAAATATATTCTAATCAAGCCTCATTTATAATTCAATTAAATATTTTCATCCTCTTTTATTCACATTTTTTAAATTTTCATGAATACATATGCCACTGGATGATTCACCTCACCATAAAATGACACACTCTCCTATTAAGGTCATTTAATAAGAGTTATGCTCAATCTCTAGAATATGAACTCTACCCATAGGGTTGTAAGTATTCTCATTCTCCACTTAGAAATTAAATCACATAAATCATGAGGTATTTCAATAAATTTCAAATTATTTTGAGGTTATGATTAGGTAGGAAAAGATAAAAAATAATCTCAGGGGCATAAAAAATAGGCTTAATTCTTAAATAATAAAGCATGACATTCAATAAGAATTCTCAGTGAAAATGAATCCCCAAAAATATCTCACAAATTTTATCATCACCATGATATTCCCTTGCTGGTATGGGTTTGTAAATCATCAATAAGTATAATGAATGAATTTTGGACCTCTTTTGAATTTTTCAAAAAAAATTATAAGGGGGAAACTTATAAATACAATGAAAAGTGGTTTTGGAACCCTTCTATCTAAATGAAAAAGAGTCACTCTCCCCCACACTTAATTTCATGATCATTCACAAAAATATACTAGGAATATCAAAACCCCCTCTTAAAAGATAAAATAAATAATCTTGCAATACTATCAAAAAATTAGATTATGAAAGATAAATATGATTTTAATTTTGCTTCCAATCAATGAAATTCATGGTTTCTTTGGGTTTCATAAATTTCATATATAGGGTAGGTCTCAAGGTCAAAGGGACTTAAAATATCAATCAAATTCATCAATAATTTTAATTTGATTAAAAATATTCATGTTTTAAAGAGAAAAATTTTCAAGTTCTAGTAGTCATGTACATCCCAAGAATCTCTCAAAAAATGGTATAAGAAATAATATGACAAAAATATTAGAATACCTCTCAGGAATGAGGATAATAAAGGTTTAATCGGGTCATGATATGAATAAAAATGATCAGTCTAATAAATGAAAATCACTAATAATTTAAATCAAAAATCTAACCATATCAGTAATCCTTTCAAAATATTTTAAAAATAAATAATCATTTAACTTTTAAAATTTTCATCTATGTATTTATTATTTATAATTATAATTAATCAAAAAAATCCCATTTTAAAATATTTCATCTATTATTGATGTCTCCTAGATTAATTTAAGGGAAAAGACTAGTGTAGTCAGACAATCTCTCTAATACTTAATATTGAACATGGTCTGCCAAGTGAAACACTAAGGAGGAGAAGAGGATGTGTAAGAACACAACTAGGCTAGGGTGAGGGGAGTAGTGAAAGAAGTAATCCAAAGTAAATAAATTAAAAGTAACACTAAAATAATACTCCTCTCATATTAAGCTCAAAAAGATGGAATGAATTCTAAAGGAGAGGTCCATAAAGCTATAGAGTATATATGATTATTGAATAATTGGGAAAAGAATTATGCCAGTATAAAAACTATGACATCGCAATCATATCACACAAGCGATATATATAATGAAATAAATTTTCACAAATAGTAAATGATTCACCTCAGAAGAGGCATTGTCTGAAATTGGGAGATTTGGCAGAGTAGGGGAAACTGTAGTGGAAGTTGGAAATACTGGGTTGATGCCCTGTTTGGTGGGATTGATTGGCACATCCTAGTTAGAAATAATAGAAGGGGAATGTGGTCCAGTAGTAGAGAGGAGCACTAAATCCATTGCTATTTCTGCCAATGGTGTATGTACTGTTAAAGGATAAGGATCCAGAGGAGGAGCAGTTGTTGGTGGAATTGGAATGCCCAAGTTTTGGAGAATGATGCCAAGCATTCCCTACATCTGCTCAAGCCTCCAATCCATAATATCTTTATGGTACATCATAGTGGATAGGTGGAGGGATATGGGGAGATTAGTCGAGGGTGTGGGTGGAGTTGGGGATGTGGATGGGCTAGAAGAAGAGGGGATAATGAATGAAGATGGAAGGGAGGAAGATATTGCAAGAGGTGTAGAATGAATGTCTAATGGTGGAGGGGTGATTCATGATCAGCAGTACCACCAAGTGCTGATGGGCCATCTCCCACCCCAACTGGGGTTGGGGTGTACACCACGAGAGAAAAGGGGATTCCCTAATGCTCGACTATCTATATGTGTATAATCAAGATGAATTCCATACACTGGGGAGAACCTAAGAAATCATGAGAGAGAGATGGCTCACACAAACTGAGGTAGTGCACTAATTGGAGGTCATAGAAGTCTCAATTAAGGTTTCCCTGAGGGACAAGGAACATGGAATTGAAGTAGGAGACTCTGAAGTAGGGGAGTTGGGGGTAGTCATGTTGGACAATGCAAGTGAGGAGCACTATATCACATCTAGACACGAATCTCATGTCCTCATGGTGAGGTAAAAGAATGGAACTAAAGCAATTATAGATGAAATATTTGGGAGGTAAAATAATAAGGGTTCTCTTCTAGGAAGTGGGGTTGTACTTGGGGTTAGGCCCAAAAAGTTCCCTCCATATAGTAACAAATTCATATCACTCAAGACGGGTAAGGGTGGTGACATGGGGTGAGGTTATTGGATGGGGGTAGAAACTTCACCCTTGACCAAACTCCTCTATGGTTAGGGAAAATGGAGTTCACCCATCCTAAATTGAATTAGGGTCTTCAATTCACTAGATGTCTGGCGGTAGGCACTCCCATCAAACTCGAATGTCACAGAAAACACTAAAAATAAATATATGAAATTTCAAGTGATAAATCGGAGTGTATCTATTATATGAGTGTGCCAAAGGATCTCCTAAATCTCCTCTTAGAAAACCAAAAACTAAGGAATAGTAATATCTAAGAATTTCCTGGTCATCTGGATGGTGCGTTGTGAAACCCTCCACAACCTATCTTCTGCAGGATGATTCTCATCAAAAACTAGGTAGGGGTATGGCTGGGGTCGGGATACTTTTGGAGTTGGTTTTGTAGGAGAATCACATGCTGATGAAGATAGTCTAGATGTCAAGGTAGTGGGTGGATTAACTACAGTTGTAGGTGGCCCAAAATTTGTGGTAGTTGTGGATGGCGGTGTGGTCACAGTAGGATTTTCTTCCATCATGGATGTCCTAGATTGTGTCATATGGATAGCAAGATCTATTATGCTAAATCCCATAGCAACATTGAATGGTGCAGTTATGATAATGGGTGGATCAGTGGCTACCATATAAGGTAAAAGAGTGTCCACCAGACCAGCGGCTGGTGTTACAAATGTGGGTTTTAGTGGGAGGAGAGGTAAAATAGAAAAATTTGGTGATTACAACACCAGGGGATCTATCTATGAAGGTTTCATCGACCTCTAAATCCATATTCGATGTATGGGCCAACCTTCATCTATAGAAATCATAATCATCTTCCCACTCACTTTGTCTTCATCTTCCATAACCTGAAATATAAAGGACAAAAGAAAATAAAATAAAATGATAAGAAAAAAATGAAAAGAAAATAAGAAAGGTGATAAAACATTAAAAAAAATTAATTACACAGTGTGTGGATCCAAATTAGTGATTGGGTTACCAACCCATGTTCTTTAGATACACACACCGAGTAGGCATGTGTTTAGGAAAATGGGTTCTACATGACATGTAATAGTGGAAATGTGTCGTGTAAATGAACATAGTGTCTAACGAGTGTAGTCCCTTTGACATGGCCCAGTCGTTCAAATGAAACAATACACATCATGTTCTGAAAAAACATGTCATGTAGGCACATGGGGTGTTTTTCATGTAGTCAAGTGGATACGGGTACATAAATAGGTCGGTCCGAGGAACTATACATGGAATGTCCCAAACTAACACGCCATGTATTTTGAATATTAAGAAAAGTGTGTGTGAGTACACAACATGTGTTATTCATTGTGAGCTTGTTTACTACTGGGTTCGACCAAACATGTCACTAGATTCCTAAATAGCCTATAACGTATCAAAATCACTAAAAAGAAGAGCATAGAATCACTTACCAAGAGCGTGGAGAAAAATGAAAGTGATAAATTAGACGATATCATACCAGAATGGAGGATTCAAGGGTGGGGAATGGGAACAACGTATGGAATAAGGAATAGGGTGAAAATGGGGGAGTTGTGACATGTGGTGCTCCCAGATAGGGTTCCCTAAACTTTATAGGCAAACCCCAGGGTGTGTTGATATGGACCACACACTGTTTATGTTTTTTATAATTATTATTAATATTTAAAATAAAAAAATATTAATTATTATTTAAAAAATAATAAAATCAAAATATTTATATTTAAATATTAAAATAAACCCATACTCATAGTGTACCAGATAAATACATGTCGTTTTCTATAAAATTAAAAAAAGAGAATTACAAAATTCGGTTTGGTGCCCGGGGTGCAATTTAAACTGGTGATCGGTCGATCTAAATACAAGACCATGACCACTAGAGTGAATATTGTAGTATTGTAAAGTGTTATTAAATTTCAATACATAAAGTTTAGTTTTAGTACTACATAGGGAAAATAAGAATTCATGGAGTGTGGTTTATGTTTTTTGAAATATTGGGATGATGTCGGGAGATTAGTCGAGTTTGAACTCAAGTATTCTAAACCCTTGGTGATGACTCATCTAATCAACCCACATCACCCGTAGGTGATTATTTATTCTCAAAAATATTTTAAATTATTATTAAAACATGTCACACTTGACATTTACCGAAATACACACCATGTGGTTTTATTTAAGTGAAAATGGATGGAACTAAACCAGTTAGCAAGACTCAAACCCCAATATTTTGGATACTTTAGCTATAACCATGTCAGCCAATTCAGCCCCCTAATTGGTTTTATTTTATTTTGGAATGATTTTATTTACTTTGAAAACATTTTACACACTGTTCAATAAAAACATGGGATTACAAATAATGAATCTAGTACTAAAGAAATGTATAAAGTGATTCAAGTCGATGATGGCTCAGATACACTCAAGCGACCTTTCTATTATCACAGGCTTTATTCCTTCTTATTAACTTAATTAATATTTATTTATACTAAAGGTTTTGTTACAATATATACTAAAAGGAAAAGTACATGCCATGTATGTAGATATATACATCATATAACCTCTTTGTATTCTTATTTCTACTATGGATGAGAAAAACAGTGGTACAAGGAATGTGGTAAAGTCTTCCACCATCGATACTAATTTTTTGGTATTACATGAAGATGGTTCTAAAAGAGAAGGAAGAATGGGTGGGGTGAATAATGTACATGGGTATTCCTCATATTTTAACCCATCATCTATGTATTTATAATATTCCTCTGGGTAAGGGTACAATAGCGTTGGATCATGCGGACAAAAATCCTTTTCAGGTGGATCATACCATTCTCCAATTGAATAAAAATCCACGGAATATGGGGTTGAGGGTCCCAAGAAAAAGAATCAAGAAATAGAAAAATGAAAAATCTGAGTAAACAAATATAAACTAAAACTCACGTTGCTGCCTTTAATAGTCCCTCACAACGACTCCATAATTTGACTGCTTCCACCGTGAGGTGTGACAAATCGAAAGTTGATATTCCCTTCTGAACCAACTAACTATGTAGCTAGGTGCAATGGGGGTCAATCCCATAGGGAAATAGAGAAGAAATAACTTGCATGAGTTTTATGAATCTTAGTTGATTATCCAAACAAAGTTTATTAAAATAAATGAATATATGATAAAGTGAAACTATTTTCAAAAAATAAATTAAAATGCATATTTTTACCTTGTGGATTTAATTAAATTTATTTTTTATTGGTTCAATAATAAACAATTACATAATAAAAAGGATAATCCCTTGGTCTGATGATTAATCACTTGAAACATGTTTAAATTTTTAACCCCCAAAATAGTGTAAAAGGGATCACCCAATGGTCATGGGATTATTCCACTACAACTCCTTTAGTTTTCACTGCTGATGTCTTTCTTGGTCTGATACCACACCAAAAATCTACATGAATTAATTCATTAATGAAACTATAAAACATAATTCATGATAAAATTAATACTTTTGAATTTCAATTACACATCATACATAACCTTATTACAAACCCAAAACAAGGGAACTAGCCTCTTATGACCATGGTCACAAAGTGCATAATTAGAAGAAACTAAATCCTTATCGTGGATACAAGTGAAATAAAGGAGGAAATGAAAATTACACTAAAATAGAAAAGAAAAAATGGGAAGGGTAAAAATTTTGGATTTGGGGGAGATCATTCGGTAGAGTGGCAGCACCTCCACCCATAGTGTCTAACCTCGAACCGGGAGGGCTTCCATTCTATTTATATAAATTTATACTACCTGACATGAAAATAAATGTACAACTCATGTACTTGGGTAAAATTATGTTTATTTTGTTTCTATGTTGATTGGTGAGCTGCCACACTACACATTGAATTTGAATCATCGATGGTCGGTTGGTGAGGTACACAGCATGTTATGCTACCTCATATGGAATGTATAGTGTATTTAAGCCACCAACCGCATCTAGAAGGACGTATACGTTGTGTTAATAGGATGTACATAGCATGTGGTGTCTGAATGAAGATGTGGGAATGTACTCGATCTATCCTAACCGTGTCAGGGAAAGGTTACACGGAATGTGATTATAAAGTACATGTTATGTATATTTGAACTTTTATTCTGATCTCCCCTTATTTGGGACTTTGGTTGGAATATCTTGAAATATCAACAAGAAAACTGAAATAAAGAATTTATTCCATAAAGGAATGTGTATCTGATGAATAAATGTTTTTAAACTCAATAATATTTATGAAAAGGTATGCACAAATCAGGTACATCACATTAAAAGCATCATAACCCTTGACATAGCTTGAAACATTCCCTAATGAAAAAATACTAAATGATTTTTCATCTGAAAACTCCCAAATATATGGGTGTGGAAAAAAAATTCCATTTTATCTTGTCATCTAACCTCTCCACCATGACTTGAATAGAATTGGCATGGCCCTATACATTTTTCATTATTGATTCAACACATTTTTACTCAACTTTAATGAATGGTCTTCTAAGGTTTTCCTAGCCTCCATCCAAGGTTTCAATACTTCAATTATGACATATTCAATTATATTTCATGGTTATTTCAAGATTATAACAATATTTCATCAATAAAAAATCTTAATCACTTAAATAAAATTGTTAATCACTTTAAAGAGTGTTTGTGATCATTAAAATCAAAATATTAAGAAAAGCACAAAAATCTCCCCCATTTTATAATAACAAACACTTGAATAAAACAACAGAATTTATAATAGAAAAATAAAATTTCTCTTCCATTAATAGAAATAAAAGTAATATATCTCTATAATTACCTGATATTTCTACAAAATACTAAGTTTTCTCCTCCTTTAAAAAAATAAAAAAATACTTATCAAACAAAATACTTCTCTACTTTTGAAAAACATTAAAAAATTATCCCCCTTTGATATTATTAAAAAGGATTCATTGATATGTTTATGTTAAAATAAGAGAAATAAAATTTTAAACATCCTTTATCATTATTAATGATATTTTGAGTGACATAAATATAAAAGTTTTATAATAAGTTCTTAAAAACATAAAAATTAAAATGGTTTATTTTTCAATTAATCTTAACATAAAAGAAAACATATATTTTTCATTTAAAAATATATCTTAATAGTGAAATAAATTTTGAATTTTTTTTTGAAGAAGCTTAAGAATAAAATAAATTTTAAAAAAAAATTAGAAAAATGGTGTCTCGTCTAGGAAAATTTTAATACTAACAAGAGTAGTTCATACTCAAATAAAGCACTAGGAGAGATTAAGGGATCATTTCCAATAAAAAATAAAATAAGAAATAAATGATTATATAATATTTTAGAAAAAACATTCCATGATAAAGGTTTAGATAATATTATGTTAATAAACCATAGAAAATTTTATGGGGGTGTCAAACTAGGTATAAAGTAAATGCTCATTGTTTATGCCCATGGTGATGATTGGGTTAAGAATGTAACTAGTCCATTTTGAGGTGAAAACCTCTAGGTTCACATATGATAAAACCACATCCACTTGTTTCTATCTAGAAGTGAATGTTTTTCTCAAAGTATCAAATGCACTTAACTTTTCAAAAATTATGAAAAGTTTTAAAAAAATGAAAAGAAATAAAATATTTTATTTTGAAAAAAAACAAATTGAAAAACTTCTCAAGATTTCCAAGATTAAGAGATAATTATTACAAGAAAATAATTCCAAACTCTCTAGTGATGAAGTTAATGTGATCAAGATGAAGTGTTCTAGTGAAGATATCATCAAGTTGAAAGTTGGTGTAAACAAAGACATGAATGATATCACCATTTTGAAATTTATCTCATAGAAAATAGTTTATTGGATAAATATTATTAGTATGAGAGTATCAAAGTAGGATTTTTAGAAATACTAATCATACTAGTGTTGTCACACTTTATAGGGATGTGAGAATATGTAATCCCAAAGTATAAGAGAGTATGTTTCATCCATGTGATTTGAGCACAACAACTCCTAGTAGCTATGTATTATACTTCAACTGTAGAAATATCAATATATTTTTGTTTCTTATTACTCCCTAAGATAAGGTATTTTCCTAGAAAATGATAGGTTCAACTATCACTTTTCCTATATAGTTGTCATCCTCCAAAATCAAAATTTAAAAAACAAGTAAGTTTAAAATAGGTTTCATTTGGATACAATAAACCATGATTTTTATTTCCATTTAAATATCAAAAAATTATTTTGGGAAATTTTAAATTAGAATAATTTTGATTTTTTCGAAAACAAGAATAATGGTATAAACTTAACATAATTTTTGGTTAAGTCATCATAATGTAAAGTATACTTCCAATCATACTATAATAAAGATTTTTTCGACTAATTAATTGACTTCATATAATGTTAGATTACAAGTTATACTCATGGGTTTTTGAATTATCATAGCATGATCCATTCAAAATTTATATATAAGTTTATTTTTTATTTACATTTTAAAAAAAACCCTCTAAATTTTAGGAAATTTGAAAACCAAGAAAGAATTTGATTTCTCCAATAATATTCATTTCAAACTCTTTATTTATGAAATTGGGAAATTCATTATAAATAGTTTCCTTGGTTGAACTAAAAATAACATCATCAACATAAATTTGAATTATTAATAAATCATTTGATAAGTTTTGATAAATTAAGTTGAATCATATTTTCCCATTTTGAAATCATTTGATAAAAGGAATTTAGTTAACCTCTCATTCCGAGCCCGAGGGGATTTTTTTAAAACATAAATATTTTTGGTTAAATTTAAAATGTGATTTTTAAATTTAGGACTTTCAAAACTGGGTGGTTTATCTAAAAATAATTTTTTATAAATAAAACTATTTAGAAAAGAACTTTTGACAACTATTTTAAAAAGTTTAAAAATAAAATGAGCGGTGAATTATAGTAATATTCTAATAGATACCATTCATGAAATGAGTGAAAAATTTTACCATAATTAATACCCTATCATTTATTATAGCCTTTAGCAATAATTTGATCCTTGTTATGAATGATAATTCCTTCACTGTCAAGTTTGTTTCAAAAACCCTACTTAGTGTAAATAATGTGATGATTATCATGATATTATACTATATTCAAAATATTGTTTCTTTCAAATTAGTTTAACTCATATTTCATGTAAATTATCCAATTATCACCATTAATAGAATAATCAAGAGAATTAGGTCTAAGGTGAGATAAAAAATCCTAATGTTCAACCTCATTTAACACCAATCTTCTAGTAAGATTTATGGACTATAATCAACTAATAACATTATCAAGGGTATGGTTTGGGGTTGAATCTAAGCCTTTTATAAAGGAGTGGAAGGGGTTCTTTAAAATATTCAATTACTTTAAAAGATTTTGATTTTGGTAAGGTCAAACTAGGTTATTGAAGATCATTATTACTTTTAGTATGTAATTTATAAATATTCTCATAAAATTTGATGTGAATTGATTCTTATAAGGTCGTGTTCCTCTCACTAAATACTTGACATGAGTTACTTGAGTTTTACTTCCCAATAAATATATCTTAATTGGATTTTGGGTTAAAATTTCTGATATTATCATTGGTATTACGGATAAATCATTTACAACTAAAGACTTTAACAAAACCAAATTTTGTATTTTTTCCTTTCCAAAGTTTATAGATAGTTTTCTAAAGATGGGTCTTTTAAGAAAATGGTTAAAGATAAATCATGTGTCATTTAATTACCCATCCCAAAAGAGATTAGGAAGTTTTAACTCACTATAGAGTGACCAAATTATTTTTTAGAGGGTCCTATTTTGTCTTTCTATAAACTCATTTTAGTGAGGAGTTCTAGGATGGGAAAAGAGGTGATGATAACCTTGAAAAGCCCAAAACTCAACAAAATGTTTATTATCATGTTCTCCACCATGGTTACTTATAAGAGAAAATATTTGGTAGCCTTTTTCATTCTTGAATTTCCTTGAAAATTTGATAGACATTACAAGACTCATTTTTATGAGATAAGAATAAAACTCATGTAAATCTAGTGTAGTCGTTAATAATTACAAAGTTTTACTTTTTAACTCTAATAATAGAAACATGAGTTGGTTTAAAAAGGTCAAAGTGGACTATTTTAAAGGATTTAAAAGAAGAAACAATATTTTTAGATTTGAAATTGGAATTTTATTTCCTTCAAAGATAGCAAGGTTGTACCACCCAAACCTAATAAGGCTCGGAGTCTATGCTTGCTACCATTACATTGGCTTGATTAAAAGGAATCAAATATAAAATGAATTATCAGTGTAGTAGTCTCGGTAAACTATATATATAAATAAAAACCATATTACATTGGGAAAAGAAAATAAAGAAAAAAATGTAAAATCTCGTCATCCTTGAAACACCACTACTAGAATTTTTGGTTTTTGAGGTGAGGGACTTTTAGCAACCGCCAATTGGCGGCCGCTAATAATATCAACAGCGGTCGCCAAATGGCGGCTACGGTACTTTAATATCTAAAAACCTAATTTTCCCTTCCCCCCTCCCCGACCCCGCGACCACCCCTCCCCGACCCCGCGACCCCGACCCCCGGCGACCCCGACCCCTCGACCCTGACCCCCAGCGATCCCGACCCCCGACGACCCCTCTCGGACCCCCGACGACCCCTCCCCGACCCCCGGCGACCCCCAACCCATTGCCTTCGTGCTACGACACCCACAAACTCGGCGACCCCCACCGCCTTGCCTCTGCGCTGCACCCCCGTGACCCCGAAACCCCCACGACCCAGCAACCCCCACCCCTGCCTCCATGCTGCACATTTGGATAGTCCTACTGTCGTTGTCCCCTCTCGGCCCCGTTGCATCCCTCCGGCAAGTCCTCCTGCCTCCGTTGGACCCTCCTGGTCTGTTGTGCCCCGCCGTGTAGAACCCTCCCACACTTCGGCCAACGATTCTGCTCCTTTCGAGTCCAGCCGTCGAACCCCTGTCATCAAGTCATTGCATCATCATGGATCCTCAATCGAGTCACACCCCGTTACCCGCGGTTGAGTCCTCCGCAGGTAATGTTTTTTATCCTTCAAATTTGGTTTTTAAATTTTAATGATATGTGTTTTTTATCCTTCAAATTTGATTTTTAGTAAAAATTGTAATTATATCCCCATTTATTATTTGTAAAAATATTTATGAGTTATATATGTATAAAAATTGCTTGATTTAACTATAATTTCTTTTAATGTAGTTATGTCACAGGGTGGTCACAGTGGTTCACCTGATGTTGTCGGTATGTATGTTTTCATTTTTATAAATTAATTGATTGTAATTTTCTGTGTATATTTCCCTAACTATTTCTAATCATTAATTTATATTGTAATTGAATTATGAATTTATGTTTATCAGGATCTAGTGCTTCTTCCAGCAGATGCAGGGGTCCTGGTAGAGGGGTTCGATCCTGGAACTCAGGAGCCCGATTGGATTTGTTATTTGATGACACATTTCATCCTGTTGGAGATGGTGCTACTACATTGAGTTGTTATTTTGGTCATTTGATACGAGACTCACATAGATTCCCTCTAACGACTCGTGACTGGAGTTCCTTCCCCCAGGATACGATGGAAAGATTATGGAGGGAGGTTCAGGTAAATTCAATGTTTAATTTTTCATGATATATTGTTATTATTATTGTCCCATCTACTGACAATTTTTTTTAATAGGATAATTTGAAATCCTGTCTAGATGAGTTTCGAGCTGTATGTATATCCAAATTCTGAAAATTATGGAAGGATTACAAGTCAAGGGTGAAGAGAGTTCACTGGACACCATTTGCGGGTGTGCCAGACATTCTACAGCGAGTCCCTCCCGTCATTCTTCCTGTGCAGTGGCAGGATTTGGTTGCGTTTTGGTCGAGTGTGGCAGCGATGGTAAGATTTATTACTTTTAATCTATAAATGAATAATTTTTCAAATGTCTACTAAGTAAATACATTGAATTTAGACCGATTCCGCTCATCATTCACATAATCGGGTGATGCAGGGCACGCCTTCTAGACTTGGAACTTGACATGTGTCACAGCTCAGACATGATGTAAGTTTAGAATTTACTATTTCATTAATATTTTAAAAATATTGTAGTATAACATGGTGAACCCATTTATTATATTTACAACAACGCGACGAGCCAATCGATCGGATGTCCATATGGATGAGGACTCGTAGGGCGGGTGATCCTGATGTTGCCGGTGCTATAGTAAGAAACTTATTTACTAATAAATGTATTTTTATTTTATATAAATTAATAATATTTGTTCATTGATTCATTATATGATATAGGATCAGTTTGACGCTCAGTTAGTAGAGTTTCTAGAGGAGCAACGTCGTAGTACTGTGCGTAGAGATGAAATATTTCACCGTGTCGTGGGGCGTGACGGTCATGGTTATTCTTTGACTTATGGCGGTGGTGTCCCATGACGTGCAGTTGTTAGAGAAGATGTGATGGGTTCATGAAGAGAGTCAGGGATGTGCACACAGGCTGAGATAGATGCTTCCATGCAGGATATACAGTGCAATTTTGATGCACAGTTTCAGCAGTTACATGTAGAGTATGAGGAGAGATTGTCACAAATGTCATCACGTATCGATGATATGACGACACAACAAGTGGCGCCACAGGTAAACAATAAACCAAACCATACTCAGATTGAATTTTATTGATATGTTTAAGATACGTAATATTGATATATATTGTAGGCTCCGAATACATCTAGTGGACATCGCAGTGATATTGCTGATCCAGATGAGAATGAACCCCATGCATGAGGTAATTTCATTTGTGTTGATGAATTCTCTAGAAGTTTTTATATCCTTGGTGCATATAATTTTCCTTTTTTACCTAGATTATTTTGTTTTATTATTTCTAACCTAAAACCACCGTGCAACATTCTAATTATTATTCGTGACATGTACGCGCAGACAGCACGTCAATCAGACGTGCGGTTTGCTCGGTACGGCTCAATATGCGTGTTTTAAGTGATGCGCGCGCTTCATAAACGTGCGTGGGGGGGGTCAAAACAGGCCAAAAGAAGTCGTAATGGCCTGAAATCAGACAAAAAATACGAGTGAGTGATTTTTAATGTGTTCGAGCAGACGGCACGTCAATCGGACGTGCCGTGTGCCCGCGGTGACCGAGAATGCAGTTCTGGTGTCATAAAAAGCCAAAACGGGTGTCTAAAGGTCAAATTCATAGCGGACGACCACATATTGACCTGAAACCACCGTGAAACATTATAATTATTATTCATGATGTGTACGCATAGACGACATGTCAATCGGACATGCGGTTTGCGCGGTATGTCTCAATATGCATGTTTTAAGTGATGTGTGCGCTTCATAAACGCGCGTGGGGGGGGGGGTCCAAACAGGCCGAACGAAGTCGGAATGTCCTGAAATCAGATGACAAATACAGGTGAGTGATTTTTGAAGTGTTCGAGCAGACGACATGTCAATCTAACGTGCCGTGTGCCCGCGGTGACCGAGAACGCAGTTCTGGTGTCATAAACGGCCAAAACGGGCATCAAACGGTCAAATTCATAGCGGAAGACCTCGGATTGACGTAAAACCACCATTCAACAATATAATTATTATTTTTGATGTGTAAGTGCAGACGGAACATCAATCGGACGTGCGGTTTGCACGGTAAGGCTCAATATGCGTGTTTTAAGTGATGTGCGTGCTTCATAAACGCGCGTGGGGGGTCCAAACGGGGCGAACGAAGTCGGAATGGCCTGAAATCAGACGACAAATATGGGTGAGTGATTTTTGAAGTGTTAGAGCATACGGAACGTCAATCGGACATGCCGTGTGTCCATGGTGACCGAGAACGCAGTTCTGGTGTCATAAACGGCCAAAACGGGCGTCTAACGGTCAAATTCATAGAGGACAACCATGGATTGACCTGAAACCATCTTGAAACATTCTAAATATTATTCGTGACGTGTATGCATAGACGGCATGTCAAACGGACATGCGGTTTGCGCGGTACGTCTCAATATGCGTGTTTTAAGTGATGCGAGCGCTTCATAAACGCACATGGGGGGTCCAAATAGGCCGAACGAAGTCAGAATGGCCTGAAATCAGACGAAAAATACAGGTGAGTGATTTTTGAAGTGTTTGAGTAGACGGCACATCAATCGGACGTTCCGTGTTCCCTCGGTGACCGAGAACGTAGTTCTGGTGTCATAAACGGCCAAAACGGGCGTCTAACGGTCAAATTCATAGCGGATGACCTCGGATTGACTTGAAACCACCGTGAAACAATAAAATTATTAATTTTTACATGTACGCGTAGACTTCATGTCAATCGGACGTGCGGTTTGCGCGGTACGGCTCAATATGCGTGTTTTAAGTGATGTGTGTGCTTCATAAACGCGAGTGGGAGGGTCCAAATGGGCCGAACGAAGTCGGAATGGCTTGAAATCAGAAGAAAAATACGGGTGAGTGAATTGAGAAGTGGTCGAGCAGACGGCACATCAATCGGACGTGCCGTGGGCCCGCGGTGACAGAAAACGTAGTTCTGGTGTCATAAACGGCCAAAACAGGCGTCTAACGGTCAAATTCATAGCGGACGAACTCGGATTGACCTAAAACCACCATGAAACATTCTAATTATTATTCGTGACGTGTATGCACAGACGACACATCAATCGAACGTGCGGTTTGCGTTGTACGGCTCAATATGCGTGTTTTAAGTGATGTGTACGCTTCATAAATGTGCATGGGGGGGTCCAAACGGGCCGAACCAAGTCGGAATGGCCTGAAATCAGATGAAAAATACGGGTGAGTGATTTTTGAAGTGTTCGAGCAGACAACACGTCAATCAAACATGATGTGTGCCTGCGGTGACCGAGAACGCAGTTCTGGTGTCATAAACGGCCAAAACGGGCATCTAATGATAAAATTCATAGTGGACAACCACGGATTGACCTAAAACCACCGTGAAACAATAAAATTATTATTCATGACGTGTACACATAGACTTCACGTCAATCGGACATGCGGTTTGCACGATAAGGCTCAATATGTGTGTTTTAAGTGATGTGGGCGCTTCATAAACGCGCATGGGGGGTCTAAAAGGCTGAACAAAGTCGGAATGTCCTGAAATCAGATGACAAATACGGGTGAGTGATTTGTGAAGTGTTCGAGTAGACAACACATCAATCGGACGTGATGTGTGCCCGCGGTGACCGAGAACGCAGTTCTGGTGTCAAAAACGGCCAAAACGGGCGTCTAACGGTCAAATTCATTGCGGACGACCACGGATTGACCTGAAACCACCGTGGAACATTCTAATTATTATTCGTGACATGTACGCGTAGACTTCATGTCAATCGGACGTGCGGTTTGCGTGGTATGTCTCAATATGCGTTTTTTAAGTGATGTGTGCGCTTCATAAAAGCGCGTGGGGGGGTCCAAACAGGCCGAACGAAGTCGGAATGGCCTGAAATCAGACCAAAAATATGGTTGAGTGATTTGTGAAGTGGTCGAGTAGACGGAATGTCAATCGGACGTGCTGTGTGCCCGCGGTGACTGAGAACGCAGTTCTGGTGTCATAAACGGCCAAAACGGGCATCTAACGGTTAAATTCATAGAGGAAGACCACAGATTGACCTAAAAACACTGTGAAACATTCTAATTATTATTCGTGATGTGTACGTGTAGACGAAACGTCAATCGGACGTGTTGTTTGCACGGTACATCTAAATATTTGTGTTTTAAGTGAGGCGCGTGCTTTATAAACGCGCGTGGGGGGTCCAAATGGGACGAACGAAGTCTTAATGGCCTGAAATCAGACGAAAAATACGGGTGAGTGATTTTTGAAGTGGTCGAGCAAACGGTACGTCAATCGGACGTGTCGTGTGCCTGTGGTGACCGAGAACGCAGTTCTGGTGTCATAAATGGCCAAAACGGGCGTCAAACGGTCAAATTCATAGCGGACGACCTCGGATTGACCTGAAACCACCTTGAAACAATATAATTATTATTCTTGACATGTACGCGCAAACAGCACATCAATCGAACATGAGGTTTGCGCGGTAAGTCTCAATATGCGTGTTTTAAGTGATGCGCACACTTCATAAACGCATGTGGGGGGGTCCAAACAGGCCAAACGAAGTCGGAATGGCCTGAAATTAGACAAAAAATGCGGGTGATTGATTTGGGAAGTGTTCTAGTATACATCACATCAATCGGACGTGTAGTGTGTCCGCGGTGACTGAGAACGCAGTTCTGGTGTCATAAACGGCCAAAACGGGTGTCTAATGGTAAAATTCATAAAGGACGACCACATATTGACTTGAAACCACCGTGAAACATTCTAATTATTATTCGTGATGTGTACGCGCAGACGGCACGTCAATCTAATGTGTGGTTTGCGCGGTACGTCTCAATATGCGTGTTTTAAGTGATGTGCGTGTTTCATAAACGCACATGGGGGGGTCCAAATGGGCCGAACGAAGTCGGAATGGCCTGAAATCAGACAAAAAATATGGGTAAGTGATTTTTGAAGTGGTCGAGCAGATGTCACATCAATCGGACGTGTCGTCTGCCCGCAGTGACCAATAATGCAGTTCTGGTGTCATAAACGGCCAAAACGGGCGTCTAACAGTCAAATTCATAGAGGACGACCTCAGATTGACTTGAAACCACCGTGAAACAATATTATTATTATTCTTGACATGTACGCTTGGACGACACGTCAATCCGACGTGCGGTTTGTGCGGTACGACTCAATATGCATGTTTTAAGTGATGTGCGCGCTTCATAAACGCGCGTGGGGGGGGGGGTCCAAAAGGGCTGAACGAAGTCGTAATGGCCTAAAATCAGACGAAAAATATGGGTGAGTTAATTGCTAAGTGGTCGAGCAGACGGCATATCAATCGGACGTGCCGTGTGCCCGCGGTGACTGAGAACGCAGTTCTGGTGTCATAAACGGCCAAAACGGGCGTCTAACGGTCAAATTCATAGCATAAAACCTCGGATTGACCTGAAACCACCGTGAAACATTCTAATTATTATTCGGGATGTGTACGCACAGATGTAACGTCAATTGGATGTGTGGTTTGTGCGGTATGGCTCAATATGTGTGTTTTAAGTGATGCATGCGCTTCATAAACGCACGTGGGGGGGTGGTCCAAACGGGCCGAATGAGGTCGGAATGGCCTGAAATCAGACGACAAATACAGGTGAGTGATTTGGGAAGTGTTCGAGTAGATGGAATGTCAATCAGACGTGCCGTGTGCCTGTTGTGACCGAGAACGCAGTTCTGGTGTCATAAACGGCCAAAACGGGCGTCTAACGGTCAAATTCATTGCAGACGACCACTGATTGACCTGAAACCACCGTGAAACATTCTAATTATTATTCGGTACTAATTTTGTTATTAAATTTTTTTATGCAGTTATATTTGATGATGGATGTTGAGCTTGGAAGATGACTGATTAGATTTATTTGGGTATATATTATTGTGTAATTGATTTTTTTAAAAAAAAAATTAAAATCTATAGCGGCTGCCATTTGGTGGCCACTAAAGGGAGAGCACATAGTGGCCACCATTTTGCGGCCGCTATAGCTGTTTCCATCGCCACCTTTAGCGGCCGCCTTTTGGCGGCTGCTAAAGGTCTGGGCTACAGGGGCCGCCAAATGGCGGCCGCTAAAGCCTATCCCGGCTTGCCTACAGCGTCTGCCAAGTCACGGTCGCTAATAGAAACAACGGCGGGGCAAAAGCGGCCGCCACTTGGCGGATGCTGGGCGGCCGCCACTTGGCGGATGCAGGGCGGCCGCTATATCCTGAGGAAAGTAAACAAAATAAGGGTGAGAACAAATTATCAGTAAAGGTTAAGTATAGTGGAAGAAATAACTAATCAACAAGCATAATCAAAATTACAAGGTAAATAACTGAGCACACATACTATTTAAGTAACTGCATAATGCATAATCAATATGGAAAGGTAAATATCTAAAAACACATTCCATTTAATCAATAGAATGAAAATGAAATGTATCTATAGATTTTTTTCATAATGATAATCACATCGATAAAAATAATTGAAATACCAAATAGTATAAATGCTTTATTACTTTACTTTATGTATAAGGCACATGAAAACCTATACTGTCAATACCTTTCACAAGATGGTTTAAAACTACAGGTAGAAACACCTTTAATTTGTGAAACATATTTGTCTCATGAGAACCTATCGATGAATCAATGGGATATATAAATTATAGACCACACCCATCACTTCCATTCTAAATAATTCCTCATATATTGAGTAATTTATTTAATTAATAAACAATATTCATTATGAAATACTTGTATTGAGTAAACAATACAGATTAATCAATATTTCCCCAAAAAATAAAATAACTTTAAAAGTGGACACCGTATGTAAAAATTTTATACAGTTTATGAAATAATAATACGAATCACAAAATAATGTTTATATTTAATGTAAATGTAATTTTCAATGAAAATTTATTAAAATAAAGTGTTTGTTTCAAGAGAAAGTTAACAATCACAAAAAAGTGAATTTTCAATGATGACTTTTACCACTTGGTAATTTTCAAGTCAAACCCCATGGATGGATAATTCAAATTAAAACTTAAAATAAAATGTATTATGAATAAATAATGATATAAAATGAAAAATGGTTTGTATATAGACCATGTTAAAGTGAACTGGTTTATAACAACAAACAAGTCTTATTGGAAGAAAAATTGAGACGAAATCCATTACCACTAGGTAACTATAGAATCATATGACCAATGAAAGAGGAAACATAAAATTAAACTTTAAATACCATTATTTTAAATTATTTAATGACATAAAATACAATATAGTCAGTATATACACCATACAAAAATAAATAAGTGGGTAATTTAGTGTATGCCTCACATAAGCAAACGTGATACAAGAATCCTCTACAATACACTCCATTTTATTTGAATGTCATTTAACCTCATATATAATGGGTTTAATCTTGTTATTAACATATACCATAACCATATTAATATTTATAATATCATATATTACCCTTTTATAACATATTTTCATCTTTTTGATAATAATCATTCATTATTTTCATTGTTTTGGGTATTAATTACTTGGTTTTTTGAGTATGTTTGGAATTGTTATTTTCTGTTACTATTACTTATAACATGATTTAATCATCTCCAGAATTTAAATTGTGATATAAATATCATATATATTCAGTATATATTTATTTATATTAATCCATAAAATTTGGATATTGGGAATGAAATGCATCATTAATGGAGACGGTAGGTCATACGAACGAATAAACGCTGCTTCAATTTTCTTATTGTATTAAAGAAATAAAAGTAAATTATATATATTTATATTATTATTATAGTATCATATTTATTTCATATATATCACATGTTTTTATAAAAACAATCCTTATTACAATCCATGTAAATCGTGATCAAATCACATCGTTGTGATGAGGCGGTTATCCACATGTTCACAAATGATGTTATCATATTCTCATAAAATGGAAAGCATGAAGGTATGTGTTATATAGTAATTATAGAATAATAATAAAATTATAAATATAATATATATCATATATAAATAATAAATCCATCATTATTCCCATATGTGAAAGGTGGAAATAGAAAAATGAAAAACATCGGTTTGGGAGGCGGTAGTCTGTCGTACACATGAACGATGATTGTGTATCCTATTTGATGGAAATTTTTGTAGGTTTAGGTTGTACACTTAATAAAAAAAATTATATTGGTGATATTTATGTTATTATATAAACAATATATAAGAAAATTTTAAGTTATGGAGAATGAAATAAAACTAAATTGCTCATTGAAGAACGTTTCCTCTTCTTCGGTTATCTCCTTTTGGTTTATACCAAAATACTTCCTTTTTAATATTTATGAAAAAATTGAGGTTATATAATGATGGTTGGTATTTTTTTATCTTATTTTGGTATTTTTAATGAGATAAAGGTCTCTATAGTTGTGAAGAAGTGAGGGGGTGAGTGTCCTTTTATAGTGGAGAAGTAGTGACATTCTTGTAAATAGAAAAAGGTAAACACTATTGGGAGGTCTCCCTTAAATCACGTGACTCCAATAAAGAAAAAAATTATATAAAATATTTTATATGTTATAAATATTTCCAAAACATTGGTTTGGTATAATTTTATTGGTCATTTGGCCCCTTAAGATTAAATTTTAACCACTAAGTAAACTCATTTTCACCTAAATCATTGTAACTAATTTTAATTTACTTTCCAAATATTTTTTGTCAAAAACTAATTTTACCTTAATATAAATTAAAAATTATTTTTCTTAAAAATATTTAATCCATTTAACCAAATCAATACCATATAAGTGGAAGAAATTAATTTAAAATTCATCCCGTATATGGGATGAGAAAGTGGGTTTTTAAAGTGATAATGTTCAAAAGTTTGAAATGTTTTAATATCCCATTTCAATGTGAAATTAATTAAAATGACATAAATTATATTATTTGATGGATAATTTATCTATTTTTACTTTAAAACCAATTATAAATATAATCTAACTTAAAAAATTATTTAGATGAAAAAACAGTTCTCAATTAAAATTCAGTATTTTTTACTATTCATCAAAAAATGAAACTTCTCAGAAAAAACCAAAAATTCACCCTAAGATAATTTTGACATTATGATTTCAAAAATTTGTTTTATTTTTTCAAAATTTTTTTTTTAAAATTTCAATATTTTGTTTTAAAATAGGTGCGCCATTAAAAGGTGGTAATTTTTTTTTTGAAAAAATACAATTTTAAGCCTAAAAATAGATTAAATATTATCTCAATTATATTGGATGATTGTCAAAAAAAATTATAAACATTTGTAAGAATAATATATTTATTATATTCATAACCATATAGGATATAACTACTATATTAAATAATAATATTAATAGTATATTTTTGTACATTAAAACTCGGTCTTATGTGTAACGCAAGCTATCGAAGAAAGTCGTTCTTAAATATAATACAAGATAAATAAGTACTAAGTTCAATGAAAGTTATAAATAAATTTAAAATTATTATAAAATGAATATATTGAAATGTATTGGGGTGTTACATTTCATTCTATTCTTATTGTTACGTATCATACAAGCTATTAAATAAAATGTTATTCTTTATACATTTTTTCAGGGTGTAATATTCTCACCACATTAAATAAATTGTGCCCTCTCAATTTAATCTTGATATTGGTAATTATAGGTATAATTAATTTGTTAAAAAATCAAATTGTAAAAGTTTCAATAAAATGTCCTCTTAATAAGAGATAAAGGGAAGTACGAAGGTCACATAACTAGGTTCCCAAGTAGGAGAACAAAAGTGACAAGTGAAGATATGGACATAGAGGAAAAGTGTAAATATTTATAAAGAGTTATTAAGGTAATTTATCACAAACAAGTGAATTATCAATGTATATTTGAGGGCCTCAATTACATAAAATATGTGATGATTTAAAATACTAATAGTTCAACACAAATTAAGGTGCTAGGAAAACATTTTCTTATATAATTTTCCTAATGTTGAGTAGTTTTTTTACTTCCTAAGAATATAAGGAAATATATTTGATACATTTCTATTTTATAAAGAAAATTCATATTTTGGTAGTTCCTGAATTGCTTACTACAAGAAATGAATATCCAAAAAATTAATATATTGTTTACACTAGAATCACTAAAACTTTTGAATAATAATATCCATAAAAAAGTCTTTACATTTGTCTCTAACTATTTTCCAAAACCAATATTTTTAATACAATAATATCTAAACCATAAAATTAATAATACTATATTTTCATTAATATTTTTTTCAAATTTTTTAACTAAAAACATTGACATCTTTACCACGGAATTTCATAGGTTAGAGGTTAGTGTTAAAACCTTGTCATCCTTCTATTGTGGGTTCAAACCCTACTACCTTGCTGGATGTGATGGGTTTTCACCCAACATATAGGTTTTCCTTTTTATAAACTCTATTTATATAATTCCTATTCTGTTCCATAAATTATTATGTACAACCTTTAAATAAAACTAATCATTAAATAACCTTTTTTACTACGGTATTCAATAAACCTATATTTTTATGAAGTCTAATAATCTTATTTGTATATCAACCCTAAATTTTATCAATACCTTTAAACATATGTCTATAAAATATAAAATAATTATTCCTCAAATAATTTCTTCCACTAAAAATTATACTTTAAATAAGTTTTTGCAAAATTTCCTTAATCATGGTAGAATCCAATTATATAAAACCTAAATAATGTTGTTTAAGACTTAGAACTTATGATCAAACATAATATCAAAATCTTGTGATGTTATCCATAACTATTATGTTAATAAATACACAATTGTTTCTAAAATTTAATATAATACTTATATGTCTCATAATTTTTGTAACCAAAATTCTATTGGTAAAATAATTCAACAATTTATTTTCATAATCATAATACACAAGTACTTCAACAATTTTATTTTCAGTTAGGTCCTTCTCTGATCTAGAGGTTACCATTTAGAAGAGGGAATTAACTCTGTAATTCCCATGTTCCCCACATTTAAGGAAAAAAATTATAAATGGATCCTCAATATGACAACCCTGCTTTTTATTACAACTTAAACATGCTTTATTACATAAAACTTCACTTGATACAACAAAGAAGATCGAGAGGTTTAGTGTCTTTGGGGCTTAGGATCATTACATAAAAACTTAAAACATGAAATACAACATCTTTATTGAAAACTTCCTTTACATGACCACTACATTCCCTCGTACTTAGCATTGCATGGGATAACCTGAGGACATGCATAAGAAAAGGGTGAGCTATAAAGCCCATTAAGGGAGTACACATGGAATAACATGAGGAGTAAAATACATGTTAGGCAATAGGCATGTCAATAGAGCATAAGATAAACATGAACATAAAGGCATGATAAAGCATGATAATCATAACATGGAAATGTGGCAACAACACTTAACATTGAATTAGCATGAGCCAAGGCTCATTGCACATGGAGCATAAGTAAACCCTCATTGCACATAAAGCACAAGTAAACCCTCATTTCACTTGAATTAGAATGATTCAACACTCATTGCACATGACGTATCATGATACTATACTTTACCCAATGCATTGGAGCACTATAAGGGCACACCCTTCTTAAACATTTCATTTCATGCATAAGTGTGCCACATGGATCATAAAACATGGATTCATAAAACATAATAATTTATTCCACGATAAAGGAATGTGGAATTCATACGTGAAACTATAAAATCAATAAGTAAATGTGCATAAAGTTTAATACCCTTGATGGAGAAATGGGCATGGTATTCACTACACAATGAAATTGGCTTAGAAAATCGGTGTGATTTCTGCAGCATAACGACATGACATAAGAATTCATAAAAATGGTTGATGAGAGAGAAATGGGTTCCTCATCATATTTACATGTAATGGATAGTATGGAGGTCATATATATACATGTCTCAACAATTGAAATGGAATTTGGATTCATGATACAAAAGTATTGCTTGAATGTAAAAGAAGAGAGAGAAGTTCCTTTCGGAATTTCGGCATAGTAACGGGTGTGCATGGGAGGAATTTAATGAGAGAGAAAGGGGTCTCCCATAATTCAAACAATAAGAGGGCAGTATGGGGGAGGTCAGAAACCATACCCCAACATTTATAATTGAAATTAAAAGGTCAATACAATATAAAGAAAATTGACAAAAATGAGAAAGGAAGAAAAAAACCCTTACTTGGAAGTGTGCTTCCAAAGGCTAGAGAGAGGCTTGTGAGAGGCTTCTTGGGAGCTTGGGGCACCTTGGGAGGATTATAGAGAGATTAGGGTAGAGGTCGGACGAACCCAAATGTATTTTAGTGAGGATAAAGTGGGAACTTGGGTGGGTTTATATAGTAAAGGTGAGGGAATTCTTTATTATTTAGGTTTGGGTCCCCTTACATTAAATTAATCCAAACCACAAACCATCCCATGGTTTTTGCCCATGGTTTTTGGAAAAGGGTATAGGAAAATAATATTTTATAAGTCCCAAGTCCGAACTTCTTAAAATAATAAGGTTTCTTATGTGGAGGTGAGTCACACTCCCATGGAAATTAATTTAAAAAGGCAAAGTGTTGAATATGTCTTGAGGGGTCCATTAATGCTTTGAAAAGTAAGTCAAACAAACCCAAAATCACATTATTTTAATGATAAAACATATATTGGCCGAACATAAGGATTATGGTATTTTATTACATCACCATTGGGTCATTATGATGTCATAAAATACATTTTATATTTAAACGGTATTTAATTTTTACCCAAAAATTTGACTATCTCAGAAAATTTTGAAAAATTCACCGTTGGATAATTTCGACATCCTGATTCCAGAAATGACATTTATTTTTTCTAAAAAAATTTCTAAATATGTTAATTTTCACTTTTAAAATAAAAACCAATATTTATCGAAAATTCATGGGTTTTGATAGAAATGGCTTTCAAACCTTAATAAAAATTTTAATTGCAATCATAAAATTATAAGATCATTTATATTTAAGAAAAATTAATTTAATATTAATAATAATATTTTATTAAAATATTATTTAATTCAAAAATCCCTTAATTTAATAAAATTGAATTCTTAATTAAATAATAACTAGAAACACCATTTGTACTTTTAAAAAAACTATTTACAATGTATCAAAAATGACTAGAAATTATATTCATTATTATATACAAAAAAATAATGTACATGAACATAGTACTACTTATTTGTTACATAACCCCTTAAAATAGCCGCATAAGACCTAAGGGTATGGTGTGCGATGGTGACAGACTCTTGGGGCGGCTCGGATAACATCGCTCGAGTGGTAATCTCTATCAACTTCCATTTTTCCCGTAGACGGTCATCTTCGAGCTTGACATAATGAAGCTCATCTTGGGCTTGGTCAAGGGTGAAGCCCAAGGATGCCACCTCTTTTCCGATCTCTGGCAAATGGGCTTCGTATGGGGAAATTCTACTGGATGAGGTCATCGCTTCCTTTGTCTGAGTAAAATTGGGTTCGTTAAATCCTTATATTTATACTAATCATGTGATCACTGTTCAGCAGCTATAAAAGTAACGGTCACAACTCTTATAATAAAACCAGAGAAGTTTACATCTTATAAAAACATTTTTTATAAAGATACATTTAACTGGATCAAGAGGGATTTTCCATTAATGAAACTTTGGGTCGTTACAATATTCCCCCCTTAAGAAATTTCACCCTCGAAATTTTCCTTTTCCCACACTAAAACAAATGTGGGTAACTCAGCTTCATCATATCCTCCGACTCCCAAGTTGCTTCTTCAAACTTGTGGTTTCTCCACAACACCTTGACGATGGTCATTGTATTATTTCGTAGAACTTTTTCTCTACGATCTAAGATCTTCACTGGTTTCTCCTCATAAGAAATATCATCTTCCAATTGTACCACCTCGGAAGAGATTACATGTGAAGGGTCCGGTATGTACTTCCTTAAGAGGGATACATGAAAGACATCATGCACCTTGGCCATAGTAGGTGGAAGTGCTAGTCGATAGGCCACATCCCCAACACGGTCAAGAATCTCGAAGGGACCGATGTACCTTGGACTTAACTTCCCTTTCTTTCCAAACCTCATGACCTTCTTCCACAGAGATATGCGTAAGAACACCATGTCTCCAACTTTAAACTCAAGGTCTCATCGATGATTATCTGCATAACTCTTCTGTCGACTCTGGGCTGCCTTGATATGCTGTTGAATGGTTTTCACCTTCCCCACCATTTCCTCGACCATTTCTGGTCCAAGCAGCTTACGTTCACTGACCTCATCCCAACATGCCGGTGTTATGCACATTTTCCCATAAAGGGCTTCATATAGTGCCATTTGGATTCTCTAGTGGAAACTGTTATTATAAGAGAACACAACTAGAGGAAGATATTGATCCCATCCTCCTTTAAAGTCCATTGAGAATGCTCTCAACATATCCTCAAGTGTTTGGATAGTCCGCTTAGATTGGCCATCAGTTTGAGGATGACAGGTCATACTGAAGTTCAGTTTAGTATTCAGAGCATGTTGAAGACTCTTCCAAAACTTACAAGTGAATCTTGGATCTCGGTCAGACACAATAGACAGTGGTACTCCATGCAACCTTACCACTTCCCTGATATATATTTGTTCCAGTTGATCCAATGAGAAATCCTCCCGAATAGCAATGAAGTGTGCAGTCTTTGTAAAACGATCCACAACAACCCAGATTGCATTGTTGCCTTTGGAAGTCCTTGGAAGTTTGGTGACAAAGTCCATGGTGGTGTTTTCCCATTTCCATTCTGGTATGGGCAATGGTTGCATCATCCCCTTAGACTTATGCCTCTCTGCCTTCACTTGCTGACACACCAGGCACTTTGATGTATATTCGGCGATCTCCTTATTCATATTATCCCACCAAAAGTTTTATCGGAGATCTCGATACATCGTTGTTCTCCCTGGGGGAATAGAGAAATTTGAACTATGTTCATCATTTAAGAGTTCGTTATTCAGCTCTGGACTTGATGGAACACATAGTCTTTTCCTAAACCGCACAGTTCCTTCTTCATTAACATTAAACTCTGAGGATTTTCCCTTCTTGATAGCTTCCACTTTTTCTTGAATTCCCACATCATCTTTTTGAGAATCCTTTAACCTTTCTAAAAGAGATGGTTGAGCAATCATTTGTGAAAGGATTGATGATGTTCCCTTCTTTATGATTCCCACATCCATATTCATCAAGTCTAAGAAGATTGGATCCTTCTCAATTCTCATCATTGATAGAATCGCTGGATCCTTTCTACTTAGGGCATCTTCCACCTTGTTCTCTTTCCCAGGGTGGTAATGTATTGAACAGTCATAATCCTTGATGAGCTCTATCCATCTTCTCTGGCACATATTAAGCTCTTTCTGTGTGAATATATATTTAAGACTCTTGTGGTCAGTATATATCTCACATTTCTCTCCATAGAGATAATGCCGCCAGATTTTCAAGGCAAAGATCACCACCGCCAACTCCAGATCATGCGTTGTATAGTTTCGCTCATGGATTTTCAACTGACTTGAGGAATAGGATTTCACTTTATCATTCTGCATCAGCACACATCCTAAGACCTTCTTCGAAGCATCACTGAATACCACAAAAATCTCTCCACTTGTGGGTAAAGTGAGCACGGGTGTAGTGATAAGCCTCATTTTCAACTCCTTGAAGCTTTCTTTGCATTCATCACTCCAAGAAAACATTACTCCCTTTAGAGTTATCTTGGTAACAGGGTTGGAGAATCGTGAGAAATTTCTCACAAATCATCGATAATATCCAGCTAACCCTAAGAATCTACGGATATTGGTTACCGATGTTGGCCTCGGCCATCCCTCAATTGCATCTGTTTTTGAGGGATCCACAGATATCCCATTGCTTGTGATGATATGGCCCAATAATGATACCTCCTTCAACCAGAACTCACACTTTCTATACTTTTCATAGAGCTTCTCCTTGCGCAAAGTCTCTAGTACAGTTCTTAAATGCTCCTCATGATCCTCCTTGGTTTTGTAGTATATTAGAATATCATCTATAAATACTACCAAAAATTTGTCAAGGTAATCTCTAAAGACTCTATTCGTCAAGCCCATGAATATTTCTGGAGCATTGGTGAGTCTGAAAGGCATTACTATGAATTCATAGTGCCTGTACCTTGTACAAAAAGCAGTCTTGGGGATATCTTCCTTCTTCACCCTTACTTGATAATATCCCGACCGCAAGTCCAACTTAAAGAAGTATTGTGCTCCACACAACTGATCGAACAAGTCATCAATTCGTGGGAGAGGATACTTGTTCTTTATCGTGATTTTGTTATGTTCGCGATAATCGATGCAAAGCCGCATTGACCCATCCTTCTTCTTGGTGAAGAGGACTGGTGCACCCCATGGTGAAGCACTTGGGCGTATAAACCCTTTATCCATATTCTCCTATAGTTGTTTCTTCAGCTCTTCAAGCACAACAACAGCCATTCTATATGGAGTCTTGGATATTGGTAACGCCCCAGGTATGAGTTCAATTGAAAACTCAACATCTCTTCTAGGAGGAAGACCAGGCAGTTCCTCGGGAAACACTTCCGTGAATTCCCTCACAATAAGCATTTCTTCAAGGATGGTTTCTTCCTTGGACTCAATCATCTGATCTAGATACGCGTGCTCATAGGGCAGTAATATTCATGCTTGATATGATGGAGCTAAAGGAGATTCATCTTCCTCCTGACACTTGTAAAGAATCGGGGGTCGATTCTCCAAATGGAGTGTGATTTCCCTCTCTCAACAATTTATGTTCGCTCTATATAAGGAAAGTCAATCCAGGCCAAGAATTGCATCAAATTCCACCATAGGGAGTATGGCAAGGTTCACCGGGAAATTCAATCCACAGATTATAACAGGGGAGGACTTATTTTCATGGGATCCAATGATTTCCCCATTTGCCGTACTCACCGACATCTTTACTTCCATGATTTGTAGTGGTGATGGGATTGTTCTACTAAACTTTAGAGATATAAAAGAATGCATAGAACCTGAATCAAAAAGTATGTTCGCTATTCTTGAATGAATAACTAGCGTACCTGTCACCACTTTGTTGTTGGGGTTCACTTCGGCAGAAGTGATGGTAAAAGCTCTTCCTTGTTGTCTTGGAGGTTGTTGGTTGCCTCCAATAACCCTTGGATTAGGGCACTGATTTGAAAAATGACCCGGTTCTTTGCATTTATAGCATTGAACAACTCGTTGAGGTTCAAACGGAGCGTTCCTCTCCTCTGTCGCAGCCGTGGGTCCTTCTTGCTGACAGTTAACAGCTAGGTTCCCTTCTCTTCCACACCTGGAGCATTTTCTCTTCCCCTTAAGGAAATTTCCAGGGTGCTTATTTCCACACTTTTGGAAAGTGTGGTGCTGGAACTTCTTAGCGTCGTTGGATTTATCCATTGGCCCTCCAGCATTGAAGTCCACCTTACGCTTCTTATCCCCATGATACCCTTGTGATTCTCCGATCTCCATTTTGACCTTGAGGGCACATCAGACAATTTCTTCATAGCTGTTGAAGTCACGGATCGCTAATGCTTTCCACAAGCTAGGATTCATCCCACCAAAGAAGTGGTCAACCTTGCATTCGAGGGTAACGACAAAGCCGGAAGCGTATCGTGAAATACTGGTGAAGTTTTCCTTGTACACTCCAACGGATTCCTCATCTTTTTTCTTGAGGAAAAGGAAGTCCCTTTCCATCTTAAGCCGGAGGGTGCGCAGAAAATATTTATCGAAAAACTTCTTCTGGAATTCCTTCCATTACAAAGCCTCGATCTCCTCCTCAGGCTTCGTATTTTTTATCAACGTCCACCATTGATCAGCTTCACCCTCCATACGATAAGCAGCCAGGAGAACCTTCTCTTGTTCAGAACATTGGAGGATGGAGAAGATCTTTTCAATGGAGTTGATCCATTGTTCAGCGATCGTGTGATCGGATGATCCACTAAAAGTAGGAGGCCTTTGTCTCATGAAGCTATCGATAGCGACTATTTCTTTCTTAGGGGAGTTTGAACGTTCCTCTTGACTCGTGTTTCTATTCAAAACTTGAGTTAGCTGAGAGAAAAGCGTGAAAAATTTCATGATTCCCACTCCCATTGGATTTGGCATCTCATTAGTACAGTCATCACACTGATCTTCACAACGGTTGTTAGCCCGAGTCCTCCTATTACCGACCATTGTCTAGAATAAAAGGAAATTTAGGGATAACACATAAAGGGTAATCCAAAGACAAAAGTTGATGACTCAAAAATAAACTTTTATTTCCTTAACTCATGAGTCTATAGGATTCAATCTAGGCTTTTCATGATCTACTTTCTAACATATATTCTTAGGGGCATTTTTTTTAATTCCCTTAATAAGGTTTCATACTAAGCTTGTGAATTTATCAAAACATATCCCCCAGGAGTGTCTTAACCAAGAGTGCAGCAAGGCCCGTTGTCATGCACCAGTTCATGTTCGAGTCTAGCTCAAAGCGGTGTTTTCGGGTTTTACCCCTAGGATACATCTGTGCCAGAGCCTCCTCTACCTGCTCGTATCCAGACAGGGATGTATTTGTTTGATAAACCACTTACTCAGCATTTACCAAAACTTAGGGATGTTTTTATTATACTTAGTCTTGTATCAAAGGCTTTACCAGGGTTTCCTAATCCCAAAAATAACTAAACCTATCCTCTGATACCAACTATGACAACCCTGCTTTTTATTACAACTTAAACATGCTTTATTACATAAAACTTCACTTGATACAACAAAGAAGATCGAGAGGTTTAGTGTCTTTGGGGCTTAGGAACATTACATAAAAACTTAAAACATGAAATACAACATCTTTATTGAAAACTTCCTTTACATGACCACTACATTCCCTCGTACTTAGCATTGCATGGGATAACCTGAAGACATGCATAAGAAAAGGGTGATCTATAAAGCCCAGTAAGGGAGTACACATGGAATAACATGAGGAGTACAATACATGTTAGGCAATAGTCATGTCAATAGAGCATAAGATAAACATGAACATAAAGGAATTATAAAGCATGATAATCATAACATGGAAATGTGGCAACAACACTTAACATTGAATTAGCATGAGCCAAGGCTCATTGCACATGGAGCATGAGTAAACCCTCATTGCACATGAAGCACGAGTAAACCCTCATTGAACTTGAATTAGAATGAGTCAACACTCATTTCATATGAAGTATCATGATATTATACTTTACCCAATTCATTGGATCACTATAAGGGCGCACCCTTCTTAAACATTTCATTTCATGCATAAGTGTGCCACATGGATCATAAAACATGGATTCATAAAACATAATAATTTATTCCATGATAAAGGAATGTGGAATTAATACATTAAACTATACAATCAATAAGTAAATGTGCATAAAGGTGAATACCCTTGATGGAGAAATGAGCATGGTATTCACTACACAATGACATTGGCTTAGAAAATCGGTGCGATTTCGGCAGCGTAACGGCGTGACATAAGAATTCATAAAAATGGTTGATGAGAGAAAAAGGGGTTCCTCATCATATTTACATGTAATGGAAAGTAAGGAGGTCATATATATACATTTCCCAACAATTGAAATGGAATTTAGATTCACGATACAAAAGTATTGCTTGAATGTAAAAGAAGAGAGAGAAGTTCCTTTCAGAATTTCAGCATAGTAACGGGTGTACATGGGAGGCATTTAATGAGAGAGAAAGGGGTCTCCCATCATTCAAAAAAAAAAGAGGGAAGTATGGGGGAGGTGCGTAACCATACCCCAACATTCATAATTGAAATTAAAATGGCAATACAACATAAAGAAAATTGACAAAAATGAGAAAGGAAGAAAAAAACCCTTACTTGGAAGTGTGATTCCAAAGGCTAGAGAGAGGCTTGTGAGAGGCTTCTTGGGAGCTTGGGTCACCTTGGGAGGATTCTAGAGAGAGTAGTTTAGAGGTTGGACGAACTTCAAGGGATTTCAGTGAGGAGGAAGTGGGAGCTTGGGTGGGTTTATATAGGCAAGGTGAGGGAATTCTTTATTATTTAGGTTTGGGTCCCCTTACATTAAATTAATCCAAACCACAAACCATACCATGGTTTTTGCCCATGGTTTTTGGAAAAGGGGAGAGGAAAACAATATTTTATAAGTCCCAAGTCCTAACTTCTTAAAATAATAAGGTTTCTTATGTGGAGTTGAGTCACACTCCCATGGAAATTAATTTAAAAAGGCAAAGTGTTGAATATGTCTTGAGGGGTCCATTAATGCTTTGAAAAGTAAGTCAAACAAACCCCAAATCACATCATTTTAATGATAAAACATATATTGGCCGAACATAAGGATTATGGTATTTTATTACATCACCATGGGGTCATTATGATGTCATAAAACACATTATATATTTAAATGGTATTTAATTTTTACCCAAACATTTGACTGTCTCAGAAAATTATGAAAAATTCACTATTGGATAATTTCGACATCCTGATTCCAGAAATGACATTTATTTTATCTAAAAAAATTCTAAATATGTTAATTTTCACTTTTAAAATAAAAACCAATATTTATCGAAAATTCACGGGTTTTGACAGAAATGGCTTTCAAACCTTAATAAAAATTTTAATTGCATTCATAAAATTATAAGGTCATTTATATTTAATAAAAATTAATTTAATATTAATAATAATATTTTATTAAAATATTATTTAATTCAAAAATACTTTAATTTAACAAAATTGAATTCTTAATTAAATAATAACTAGAAACACCATTTGTACTTTTAAAAAAACTATTTACAATGTATCAAAAATGACTAGAAATTATATTCATTATTATATACAAAAAAATAATGTACATGAACATAGTAATACTTATTTGTTACATAACCCCTTAAAATATCTGCATAAGACCTAAGGGTAAGGTGTGCGATGGTGACAGACTCTTGGGGCAGTTCGGATAACATCGCTTGAGTGGTAATCTCTATCAACTTCCATTTTTTCCGTAGACGGCCACGTTCGAGCTTGACATAATGAAGCTCAGCTTGGGCTTGGTCAAGGGAGAAGCCCAAGGACGCCACCTCTTTTCCGATATCCGAAAAATGGGCTTCGTATGGGGAAATTCTACTGGATGAGGACATCGCTTCCTTTGTCTGAGTAAAATTGTGTTTGTTAAAGCCTTATATTTATACTAATCATGTGATCACTGTTCAACAGCTATAAAAGTAACGGTCACAACTCTTATCATAAGGCCAAAGAAGTTTACATCTTATAAAAACATTTTTTATAAAGATACATTTAACTGGATCAAGAGGGATTTTCCATTAATTAAACTTTGGGTCGTTACACTCAAGATGATATTTAGTTACTTCCATATTACTCTTTATTTTTCCTCAGTAATTATTAGCTTTATTTCCTTCTTCTCCACACCAAAATCATTACCTCGTTCCAATGAGACATTTTCCTCAGTGTCTACCTCCACATTTATTACATGATGGAAATCTATATTCTTTTCTCCATGGTCCCCATCACTCTCTCTCTTATAAAACTCCACAATTCACTTCTTTGGTGAGTCCTAGAGTTATTTAAGGTATATTTTATTGATCATATTTTTGGAAATCCCATTAGGCATAAACACAACATCATTAAATCCTATCAACATCCCATTTGGTTTTTCATTATCACCTCTTTTTCCATCATGATCAATGTTAACATGACTCCTTAGGGTTCCATCCATTGACTAAAACCAGAAAGCATAGTGTGTGTAACAATAATCGTAGTCAAAAAACATTATAATAATTTATAAGATATGACACCTTATTTTCAATCTAAAATACCTTTGGTTATTCATTACCATTATCTATTAAAATCCTTCATAATTGTTTGTAAATAAAATGTGAATTATCCTAAGTATATCCCCCAGGAGTGTTAAACTAGGTGTGTAGCAAGGCTCATTGTCTTGTACCAAGTTATGCTTGAGTCAAGCCCAGCACACCCTTTTTAGAGTTATTACACCTAGATACATATGTTCCAGAACCATGTCAACTTTTAGTATCCAGACCAGGTTATATTACTAGGAATAACAACATAATCTCTATTTTACCAAGATTATTGGATGTTATTCTATACTTATCCTCAAATTATATCTTATGTTTATGTTTCTGAATATATTTTTTTCCTAAATATAGTTTCCAAGGTCACTACTAAACTTCTTTTGATACCAACTATAATGCCTCGACCCTAGAAGGCCAGGAGCCAATGCCTACTACCATTAAATTAGCATGATTATAAGGAATCAAATCCCAAAGGACCTATCAGTTTAGTAGTCTTGGTAAATGATATGCATATATAATACAAGTATTAAATTTGTAAAATAAAATAAATCATAAATAAATTAATAGCTTAGTATCCTTGAAAATCCTTCAAAGAATTCATCTTTATATCCTAGAAAAAGGAAACAAAATAAGGGTGAACTCAAATTCTCAGTAAAGGTTAAATAAAGTGGAAGAAATAGTGAATCAATAAGAATAATAAATATTTAAAGTTAAATAATTGATAACACATTCCATTTAAATAACTAGATAACTAATAAACAATATGTAAAGGTAAATAACTGAAAACACATGTCAACTAATCAATAGAATGAAAATGAAATACATCCATATATTTTTTCATAGTTAAAGTATCATGGATAATAACAATTTAAATACTAAATGGAGGCAATTAATTATTCTTGGACATCATGTTAGAGGAACATGAAAACCTATACCATCGATACCTTTCAAAAGACAGTTTAAAACTATATGTAGAAACCTGTTTAATTTTTGCAATTGGTTTGTCTCATGATAACAATTAGATGAATCGAGAGTCTATATAAATTTATATCCCCACCCATGACTAATATTAAAAATGATTTATCTGATATCAAGTAATATATTTAATTAATAAACAATATAACTTATCAAATATCAGAATTGAGTAAAGAATATGGATTTATCAATATTTCCCCAGAAAATCAAACAACTGTCAAAGTAAACACTGTATGTAAAAATGGTATATGGTTTTTACATAATAATATAAATCGACCACTAATGTTTATATTTAATGTAAATTTAATTTAAAATGAAAAATTATTACAATAAATTAATTTTTTCAAGAAAAAAGTTAGCAATCATAAGACAAAGTGAGTTTGTAATGACAACTTTTACCACATGGTAATTTTAAAGTCAAACACCTTGGATGAGATAATTCAAAGGGAAACTTAAAATACCTTGAATTATTATTTAATAATGATATTAAATGAAAAATTGGATGTATATACACTATGTAAATATGAATTTGTTCATAATAACAAATAAGTCTCAATGAAATGTAAATTGAGACAAAATCCCTAACCACTTGGTAACTTTTGAATTGTAAGATCCATGAAATAAATAACTTAAAATTAAACTTTAAATACCATGGGGATAAATTATTTCATGATATAAAATACAATAGGGTCATTATATACACTACACAAAATAAATAATTGGTGAATATGATGTATGTATCACGAAAGGAAAAGTGAGATAAGAATCTCTTACCTTACACTCCCTTTTGGTTGAACTCCATTTAATCTAATGTATAATGGTTTCAATAATATTAAAAACTTATAACAGAAACATATTGATATTTATAATATCATATAGTATCCTTTTATAACATCTTACCACTCATTTGATAATAATCTTTTATTATTTTCACTGTTTTGTGTGCTTATTACCTTGTTTTTTTAGTATGTTTTGACTTTCAATATTCTATTCCTATTACTTAGACCATGATTTAATAATATAAAGAATTTAAGTAATGATTTAAATATCATATATATTTATTTATATTAATCTATGAAATTTGGATATATAAAATGAAATGCATCGTTCATGGAGACGGTAGGTTGTACGTATGCATGAACGTTGCTTTCATTTTTTTCTCATCGTACTAAAGAAAGAAAAGTAAATGATATATAGTTTTATATTATTATTCCAATATAATATTTATTTAATATATATATTATTAATTTATTAAAGCAATCCTTAATACCTTCCATGTAAATCATGAACGAATCACATCACTTTGAGGAAGTGGGGGTCCATATGTCCCCAAATGATGTTAAAGTATTCCCACAAAATTGAAAGCATGAAGTTATGTGTTATATATTGACAAAAGAAATATTAATATATTATGAATATCATATATATCATATATATACAATAAATAAATCACTATTTCCAACCTATAAAAGTGGAAATGGAAGAACGGATGACATCGGTTCTGGAGGCAATAGTCTGTCATACACACGAAGGATGATCGTGTATCCCATTTGATGGAAGTGTGTGTAGGTGTAGGTTATACCATTAGTATAACAAAATATAATTATATTTAAGATATTTAAGTTATTATATAATAAATATAAAATAATAATTGAAGTGTTATAGAATTAAATGAAACTTAAGTGCTCATTGAAGAATGTTACCACTTCTTTAGGTAAATCCTTTTGGTTTTTACCAAAACTTTCCTTCATTGATATTATGCCCAAAATGAGTCTTATGGGATGAGGATATGTATTTTGGGATATCATTTTGGTAGATTATGGAAGATCCAAATGTCTTTAGAGGTTTTAATAAGTGAGGGGGGAGTGAGTTCCCATTTATAGTGGAGGAGGAGTGACATTCTTGTAAATATAAAAAGGTAAACACTATTAAGAGGTCTCCCTTACATCTTTTGAGTATAATAATGAACCTAATTTGATAAAATATGGGATGTGTTTTAAATATTTCCATCAAATGGGTTTTTGGAAACTTTCTATTTCATTTTTCCCCTTAATACTAAAGTTTAACCACTAAGTAAACTCATTTTCACCTTAATCGTTGTAATTAATATTAACTGCTTTCACAAATATATTTGGTAAAAATTTAATTTTAAATTAATAGAAATTAAAAATTATTATAATTAAAAATATATAATTCATTTTTAAAAATTCAAAGAATATAATTGGAAGAAATTAATTTAAAATTAATCTTGGAGACGGAACAAGATAGCAGGTTTTTAAAGTGAAAATGTTCAAAAATTTGAAGTGTTTTTATATCCAAATTCAATGTGAAATTCATTAAAATGAACTAAATTAGATTAATTTATGTAAAATTTATCTATTTTGATATTAAAACCAATTAAAAATATAATTTAACTTTATAAATTATTTATAAAAAAACACTTTTCAATTAAAATTTAGTATTTTTCACTATCATCAAAAAATGAAACTTATCAAAAGGATACAAAACATTCACCCTAAGATAATTTTGACATTAAGATTTCCAAAAAGAAGTTTATATTTTCAATTTAAATTTATAATAGTTTCAAATTTTAGTTTTAAAATGGGCGTTCCGTTAATAGGTGGGAAATTTTCCTTTTTAGAAAGAATAAAATTTTTAAGCATAAATATGGATTTATTCTTATCTCAATTTTGTTGGATAATTATTAAAAAAACATAAACATGTTTAAACATAATATAGTTATTCAATTCACACCAATATTTTAGATAAAAACCATATTAAATAATAACATTAATAGTACATTATAGTTTAGTAAACCTCGATTTTGCATGTAACACATACTATCGAAGAAAGTCATTCTTGAAGATAAGACAAGCTAACTCAGTGCTACGTTCAGTGAAATTTATCAATAAAATTAAACTTATTCTAAAATTAATATATTTTAATGTATTGGGGTGTTTCATTCCATTCTAAACTTTTTATTTCATATCATACATGCTATTAAATAAAATTTTATTCTTTTTAGAATTTTTAGGGTTTTAAAAAGGTTCAAAAAAATATGTTATCTTTGAATAACAGTTTTGTTAAATCTCATAATAGTAGTTTATGGTTGAGCTTGAAAAGAGAGTGATTATTATGATCACCAAGTTTCTAATTCCAAATAAAATATTCATTATCTTTTTCACTTTGATGCTTAACAATTTCACTTGAAATATCTTTTAAATCATTTAAATAATAATTTCAAAAATGAGATGTGGTAAATAAAATAATTAATTTCAAAACTTTTAAAAAAATAATTTAATTTTGAAATCGATATCACATAGTTGAATAATACCTAATAAATTATACTCTAATCCTTTGACAAATAAAACATCTTTAATTATAGTAGAGTTGGATAAACTAATCATACCTATATCGATAATTTTACCATTTGAATCATCTCTAAATGGGAAGTTTCCCCCATCCAAATTTTCAAGATGATTGAATTCATAATGATCACAACACATGTTCCTCGAGCACCTATTACCCATATACTAAGTATCTTCTCGATTTTTTTCTCTATACAATTTTCTTATGTAATATTTAGATACTAATGATTTTGGAACACCATATCTTTGGTCTGCTTAAGTAATACACTAAATATTTTGGAATCCAAACTTTTTTAGTATAAGTTTTTCCATTATAAATATGACAATTGAGAAGAATTGTTCTTTAGCTACTATATCTATAATTTTTTAAGTTTATTTGATAAACAAGATGACAAAATTTCTTACAATAATTAAAAAAATTATTTTGAGAAGTTCCTTTCACAAAGGTATTTTTTTTAATTTTTTAGGAAAAATAGATTATTTTGTAAAACCAATCCCATTGTTACTTTTAACAGTACTTTGAGTTCTGAAATTTTGTTTTCAAATTTTCTTTCCCTTGGGTAAAATAATAAATATTATTTTTGATATCTTTAATTTGAAATAACAAGATCTCAGTATCAGTTTTCCCTTTCAATTTTAAAACTAAATTATCTTTTTTCATTTAAAATACGTTCATTTTAAAAATAAAAAAATAGTTTGATTGTAATTCCTTTTAAGATATTTCAATATAAAAAAAACACAGAAACCATCTTGAAGTTTATATTTATAAAAAATAATATCTTCATAACTTAAAGGATAGATGGAAGAGGTATACTAGGTAGAATAGGTAGAAAAAAAAGAATTATAACATACAAGGTATATTTTATTACATGCTTTGATATTGGCCATGTGGAACTTATTACTTTCATCACTTGCCTCATATATTGAAAGTGTGTCCTCGCTATAACTCTAATTCTAAATTTGTAGAAATTTCTTACCTTTATTTTTTTATTGGAATTTTTTTCAAGGGAAAATTTGTATTTATGTGGCCCTTTATTTTTAAACTAAAGTTAGTAACTTCCATTTCTTGATTTTACTTTTTGAAGTGTTGAGTATATTTTTTCTATTTGTTTACTTGTTCACTATTTTTTCAAGTTGATCAATCTTGGATTTTATTTCGTATGAGTCATTATTTATTCCATTGAAAGAGATTGTATTTTTAGTTTTTTTGACCTCCTTAGCCTCGTTTTCATATTTCCTTCTCATAATTATCTCATATGTCATGAGAGAACTGATGAGCTCCTCAACCACCAAATTCTTTATGTCTTTAGATTCTTGGATTTTGGTTAATTTATTTTCCCAATTACATGGTAAAACCTAAATTATTTTCTTGAATAAAGTTTTTATAGAAATATAATCACCCAGAGCCTTTCACCCACTATAAATATTATTAAATAAATTAAACATTTCATTGATCGATTCACTGTGATATATAGAGAAACTCTAAAATTATTTTCTAAACATATATAATTGGGTTTCATTGACTTTTTTAGTTATTTATGAGTTATTTATAAGAGTTTACAAATTTCATGGGCAATTTTTAACGTAGAAATGTGATTAAATTCATTTTGTTCTAAACCAAAATGTAAGGAAATAATTTCTTTACCATCTATTTAAAAAATTAGAAATATCACCCGGTTTCCATTTATCTTTAATTTTTATAGTATGAGTATAAATATGCATAAATATTTTACATAAGCGATAACCAATTGATATATAAAAAGTAGACATATGAGTTTTATAATAACCATAACAATTATCATCATAAAACAAAGCACAACCCACAGATTTTCCTTCTAGATCAGCATGACTATTTTAAAAATCTATTTATATAAACAAAATTTATTAAAAAATTGATTAAATATTTTGAAAACAAATAATATTTGAAATAATTTGAAAAAAAATCAATAAATTAATTCAAGACTCATTTGATAACAAATGTGGGTCAGGGTACTGTAAAATGGTAAGATGGGGGTGAATTTACCTTTAAAAAATAAAAAAAAAACCAAGAAAATAAACAATGTATTAAAGAATAAAAACCATATTTTGAAAGATTTATAATAATTAAAACTTTTTTAAGAGATAAAAAAATAATCAATGTATAAAGTGCAATGATATAAAATAAAAAGAATAAAAGAAAGGGTGATTTCGATAATTTAAATGATTAAGCATAATTAATGGATTAAATAATTAATTAATTGAATGAAGTAAAGTAATAAATAAATAAAAATACATAAATAAAATAAGTCATAAAATTTGGTAAGGAGATTTAAAAATAGTCCAATAAGAGACCCTAATTCTACCACCCCAATCACATGAGTATTTAATGTATTAGTCCCTAGGATATAAAGGTAGCCAATATAACAAACCACCTGAGATTTTTAGGTCGTATTGAGAAACTAGAATTATAATAAACACTAGATTTTTAATGGGTATAACTATAGACCTCAATGATAATAGTCTATTTCCTTTTAAATATTTATGGTAAGAAAAATAAAAACCCACACTTTAAAGATAGTGAGCACCAGTAATATAAGAAAGAGGAAGGAGTATTTCTTAGAGAAATCACATTCTATAATAGTTTCAATTATCTCAAAAGAATATGAATAACATTGGGAGAGAATTAGAATAAATATTAGAGTGAGAAGATTATACAATAATCATACACTCTATATTGGAGAAGAGAATATTTAGAAAAAGAGAGTACTTTGGGAGGGATTTGGTGAACGTAACTCTTTATTGTTGGAGAATCGATTTGATTGTTTTTATAGACTTACAAGCCACAAAGAGGTATCTATTTATAGCCTTAAAATCATTTGGAAAACTTTTGAAGATTTCTAGCTAGTAAAGAATTTATTAATGTAATATCCTGACTTGAATCATCAGGTCCGAGCTGGAATACTACATGACATCATGCGCATCTCCCAGTATGTAAGAGGCTATCAACTAGCAGTGAGGTTCTGAGTCCATAAGTGGGGATACTATACCCTAAATATCATTTCATAGTATCAATAATAAACCATAAACATTATTATAGATAATTATAATAAACACGCAGAAAAGTAAAGGTGGAATACAGGTAATACAAAGAAAGAAACTCCCAAAGTTGAAGGCATGTCTAGAGGAAATAAAGAAGATAAAGAAAATAAATAAATAGTGGATCCTCTAGAGTTCTCCCCAGTATTCTAGTCTCTCAACATGCCTATTCTGAACTATCCATCATAGGGCCCTTTCCCTTCGCCTGATCACTCATACAATCTACAAGCGCATCAAAATGCTCAAGTAGAGTGTGATTACAAGACTCGATAAGACACCACCATTACGTCCTTAACCTAATGTGATCAAGTATGATAGTGTATTCCAAAATAATTTTCAATTCATAATAAGCATAAAAATATAATCTAAAACCAAGCGTTCATGCACTAACCAAGTTGTCAAACACACCCGGTCGTACCTTCTTCAGGTCCATACTGGAAAACATCAGAAAAATCGAGGGAAATTATCAATGTTAGAGAAATCCTCAAGATGATTGATATATGTAAAGGCCCTATGAATATAGGTTAGGATACACAAGTCTATCTTTCCCCAAAGTTATCTCAATGTTAGGTCACATATACCATCATGACCCATTATTTCCACGTAGTTCTGATCACTAAATATCATCATGCCCCACAGTCTTCCCATATGGGTCTGATCACTCATGATCGCCATTACCCCATTTCATGCCACACTAGACCATCAATCCATGTCCTCCATCTCATTTTCATCATCGCATCATAGGAAACATCATAACAAACTTCCCCTTTAGGGCTTCTAATCCATGATGGGTCCACCTTTCTATAGATACCATGGACAAACAACAATAGCACATCATATATCACGCATATCTCAAGGAAAAAGTGACATCATATCAATACAACATATTAAGGCACACATATCAAGGAACACATTATGAGAAAATAAATAATCATAAAAAATACAACATGAGAATCAAACATTAAAATGGAATCTAGTTATTTCAACAATTATCATGGAGAAAGGTCATACGGTGTCACAGGCTACACACACACCCATAAGCAATCAAAATTCAAGAATATATATAAAATATTCTAACACAATAATAAAAACATGGAAACATTTATAACGAGATCCCAATAAGGTAAGGAACTTCCTATCACAAAGTCCTTAATGTCAACGACAAAGTCCGTCAAAGGTGTCGTCACCCGAACTGTGTCCATACACCAACCAAAAATATAACTACATGATAAGGATTCCTAGAACCAAAGCCATATATTTCATTATAAAAATAAATAAAATATCATATACAATGTCACTTTATCTCTATTAAATTATTTCCAAATTATCAAAAAAAATATTACATGTCATAATGTTGTATCTCTCTTAGATAATTTTAAAATTATAATTTAAAATATTACATGTGATAATATTTTATCTATATTGGATAATTTAAAATTATTTTCATAGTTCAATGAATAAATTCATAGTATTTTCCTTAGAATAATTATAAAACCACATTCGATATTAGAATCTCTCTAAATTAAATTGAGAACACATGTGGTAATCCTTTATAATTATTCATTGATAATTTAAATAATTATCCTTTGATAAAAAAGATGAATTATCCTTTTATGATTATCCTATAATATTTTTACACAAGTTATCCTTTTAAAAAGGGTGTGATTAACTTTTCATAATTTATCTATAATTTATCCTTTGAAAATTTTCTTTTGATAATTTCTTATAAATTATCTCTTTTCTAAGAATTATTTGATAATTTATTTAAAATTATCCATTTAAAATGTGAATATTTGAATTGAAAATACCTCATTCTCTTCATAAAAAACTAGGATTTAGAATCTTCTTGCCAAGATGAATTGAATGACACTAATGGTGCATCAATCTGATCAGTATCGTAGGATATATCGAGGAGAGAAGTTTGAAGAAAATTAAATAAAATGAAATGAAAATAATAAAAGAGTGAGAATGAGATATAGAGGTGCGTGAGGTTGGAAAAAACCATGTACATGGACCTCTTCAAATTCCTTCCCTTTATCTACATTTTTTCCACTTATTTTATTCATTGATTATATCCACCAATTTATTACTTAATTTATTATTATTTTTCTCTTTCCAATTAACTCCATGCACCACACACAAAAAAGAAACCTCATGCATGTTTTTTTAACCTTTTTAAATATATTAAATCATCCATTAATATATATTAAACATTAATACATGTATATGTATATTTAAATCTTCCAATATGTGTACATATCATATATATATATATATATATATTATGCAGGTCTTTATATACACTCATACATGTATATTTATGCATATATATTTATCCACTATATATATACCATTTAATTTTCCACATATATTATTTCAATTTAATAATAATAATAAGAGAAATAAAAAATATATTGTTAGGTCCACAGGGCTGAATACCTTGAGAGGGGGGGGGGGTGAATCAGGGTATGACTGATTAAAAAAAATGACCGTTATGATCTTGTTTTGCTGTTAAGCAAACCACTCTTCTCTCTCTTTCCTGTTGCACAAAGTAAACGGAAAGTAAAGCATGCATAGGACACAGCAATTTTATTTAGTTCACCACAAAGGGCTACGTCCAAGGAGCATACGCCGAAAAGTTGTCGGCCGTACCAATTCCACTAAACTTCACTAGTTGTGGATTACAATGTCCGGGCTAGATCACTTCTATGCCCAGGCTCACTGCCTTTACAAGGTTTAGGGTCAGCTCACTGCTTTCCCAAGGGTCACTCCCTATTTCTCTCTCTCTGGCTCACTGCCAGTTGAGAGGATCACCTTCTACCTCTCCCTAAGCTCACTGATCTTGGAAGGGATTCACTCACAGTTTATAGACCTGTAGGTCTCTTCATTTGCATGAATACATTCATCCTTAAGTGTTGATGGATGCTCTGTTATAGTCCAACTTTCATCCACTGATGAATAGCACTTTTCCTCTGACCACTGGGCAACTACCTTTGGAAAGTACCTTCACAAAGCACCCTACTTCGCGAAGCTCCAAATTCACGAAGCTCAAACAAGCATTCGCAAAGCTCCTGCCTTTTTGCGAAGCTCTCTCGCGAAGCACTATCGTGAAGCACTCTCGTGATGCTCAAGCCGTCGCAGAGCAACGACCCTCGCGAATCTCAGTAAGCCAACACGGAGCTCGCAGGTTTCGCGGAGCTACAATAGCCGCCGCGAAGAACCTCTTTTGTGAAGCACACTGGCTCTACAAACCACCTTCGCAAATCGAGAGCGAATGATCTTCTATGAAAATGCTCTCTGCTTCGCTCGAAGGGGTCGGCCTCTATTTATAGGCGATTCCACCGACCCTCGTCCCTTCCACGCGAAGTCAACACCACGTCATCTCAAATCGCGAAGCTCCAAAGATTCCGCCGGAATTCTGTCCAAATCGCGAAGCACCACGGCACTTTTCCATTCGCGAAGCTTGACGTAGTCGCGAAGAATCACCGTCAACATACATTCGCGACTTCACCACGAAGCTCCCTCGCGAAGCCCAACATTCCTTCGCACCTTCGCCGTGAATCTCCCTCGCAAAGCCCTTCACCGCCGCGATGCACTTCAGCCTCTGCCGTTCGCGAAGCATGACGTAATCGCGGAGCATCACCGCCTCCATTCTTCTGGTCTTCGCGATTTCCAAACCATGCATCCTATATTCGTGAAATTCATGCCTTTTCCATATGAAATTATGCTCTTCATGGAAATCCACTTTTCGCGATGCTCACCAAACTCCAAATTTTGGACCCCAAAAATTTGGCAAACACTGGGAAACGGCGCTACCTTGTACTTCTCTTTTGTACCGCCTCCAGATAATCCTTCCCTTTGTCATAGTTCTTTGTCAACATGGAATGTAAAAAACTTCTCAGGAACTCGACAATTCCATGAAAACCTTCTTTGTCAACAAACACAATCAACCCAAAAATACTTCAATGTTACCTTGAGGGATTTTTGCCCAACATATATTATTGTTATAAAATATATGTCATAATTATCACCATCAATGTTTCAATAATAATTGTCATTAAATACTGATAATGGCAATTAAATTTATTAACCACACCCAGATCCATTTATTTAGAACAGTTAATTATATCACCATTATTACATTGGTCACTAATAAATAATTACCCAACCAATATTTGTTTACTACAAAATAATTATTTATTACGCGTGAAAAACATCCAGTGGGGATGCAATATTACCAAACATTCATTGTGCATAGAAGTTATACACCACCTAGGGTAAACCCCACATCCTAGACCTAATGGTGGTCTCATGTTTCTCATATGACATGCCATTTGAGAGATATTAATTATTCATTATTTAAAAAAATATATATAAAAAGGGTTTTATGGAATGTGATGTTTCCAAACACCAGACGTGCATTAAAGTTACACTCTGCCTAGAGTAAACCTCATGTTCCAGACCTAACGATGGTCTTGGATTTTTCATACAAAACTCCATTTGTAATATATTCAATTTTTTGATAAATCATTCACGTGTAATATAATATATTTAATATTTTTATTCCTTCTATGTTGATCCTTTATTGGGCTTGAAATCTCACATTAACTTAGTGTAAAGACCCGTAAAATTCAAGGGAAAATTTTTCTTAATTTTCTTTGGGATTTTACAAGAACGCAGTTTCTGACGGAACCTGATTCTGAGGCCCGGTGTGCCCAGAATAATTTTCTGAAGTTTAGCTCGGGTACGTTCAGTGAACGAACGAGCGGGATTTCCTAACTTTTGAATCGGTGCTCGGAATCGAAATCTGAGGGCATCTATGGAATCGCAGCGCCGATAATTGATTAATAACACCTTTTACGGAGTTTCATTTACTCGGATGAAGTTATTAAATTAATTGGGTTAAGTAAAGAATAAAAATAAAATGGTGCAACCAATTTATTTTTATTTAAAGTAGTTTAACCTAAGCTAAGTGGTTGGAGTGGGACCCACTATATCCTACTCCACTAGGTAGGATATTTGTGGGGTGGGGCCCACATGAGCCCCACCTATTCAACTTCCTCAAACCCACCTCTTTTAATTATGTAACCCACCCGCACCCCCTTTATTTGAAGTCAACTCTTAATTAATTAATTGAGTAGGTTATTCAATATAATTAATTCTTGAATTAATTTTGAATTTCAAATGAATTGTTGGCTTGTGTGTTAATTAAATAAGACTAAGTCTTATTTCGTGAGAGGTTAGTTCGTTGTGCGACAGGATTTGGAGAGGAAATCTCAAAGTTCCGAAGAATGTTCTTCCTCCTTGAAGAACGCGAAGAACGCACCGTCGCCGACGAAGAACGGCGACCTCCGACGATGGACGACGGTGAGGGACGCCTTCCTCGGAGATCGACGACGCGACGCCGTGTACCGTGACGCCAACAACCCTCTCCTTCTGTGACGCCTTCTTCCGCAACGTTCAATTCTGCGACGAACATTCGTTCAACGATTTCATCGAGGTAGGGGATTAATTGTTTTTGTTCGTGAATAATTCCTTCACCGTTCTTCATTTTAAAATTGGACCGCCTGATATCACAATAACGGGAGGACGTCGGACTGCACGAACACAGCCGACCCTCCTCCACCCTTGATTGTTTGAATTTGTTGTGGCACGTGCAAAAGCAGTGCGGTGTCGTTGCACCGCGCGGAAACATGAGAATGGGCGAAGAAGCGCGGCGGCATCGTGCCGCGCCGTTGAAGTCGAACAAAGCCGTGACGCCGTTGCGCCACGCCAATCGGACAAGGCCACGGTGGTGCGGGGGAGCGGCAGCCAACTTCAGGACGCCGGAGCAGGAGGGCGGGACCGCGGCGGTCCCGCGGCAACAGCAACCGGCCGGCCGGACCGGGCCGACCGGTCACCGAGAAGGCCGGGGGTCGTAACCCCCAGCTGGCCGAAGGAGCGGCCCCCCACATGGGGGTCGCGGTTACACAAACAGGGGGGCAGTGAGCCCCCCCTTCCGCTCGGTCATTTCGGCCGAGCCGCCTGGCCACGCTGGCCAGGGGGAGCGCGCCAGTTTGGGCCGCCCGGGTTGGGCCGGGGCCGCGCCCTAATGGGCCGGACTCGGGTCGGGTCGACCCAGGTCGGGCCGACCAAGGGGGTATCGGGCCGGGTCGGACAGGGCCTGAACCCCTATTTTCGGACCTCTTTCGGTCTTTTTCCCATAACTTGGGCTACGGATATCCGATCGATGCACCGTCAGCTGCAATGCGATCCTTGGATCGAGATGGTTGTTTAGGTATATTAAACTCAAGGTTTTGGAGAACTTTGGGTTTGGACAGGTTGGTTCGAACACGAAACCAACTGGGCCCTCGGAGCGGAAACACTTATAACTTGAGCTCCGGAAATCCGATTGACGTGCCGTCGACATTGTTGGATTCCTCTTAGTGAGATAGAACTTTTGGATTACTCCACTCAAGGTATGGACGCAGTTGGAGTACGGTCGGGTTGGTTTTGACTTAAAAACCAATCGGGCCCCCTGGGACGAAAAGGCCAATAACTCTCAGACCGGGCGTCTGATTGATGTGTTGTCTGTCTCGTTGAGTTATTGTTGATGATACGGAACTTTGAGATACATCAACTCCAAACTTCATGTCAGTTGATGTATCAGCCCCTCGGCTCGTGGAGCGGACCCTCCCCGAACAAGCTTGCTGTGTGCGGGAACCCTAGAGCTGGCTGCGACTGCGACGACGATGATGACTGTACAGAAATCCTCCATGGATTCGACGACGATGACTACAACACTTAGCGATCCTACGTGGATCAGTGCTACCGATCCTGTGTGGGTCAGATCTTGTGTGGTTCAGTGCTCAGCGGTCCTGTGTGGGTCAGCGCATACCGATCCTGTGTGGGTTAGATCCTGTGTGGGTCATTGCGGGGGTTAGTACCTATCGATCCTTTGTGGGTCATTGTGGGGGTTAGTACCTATCGATCCTTTGTGGGTCATTGCAGGGTTTAGTACCTATCGATCCTTTGTGGGTCATTACGGGGGTTAGAACCTATCGATCCTGTGTGGGTTCGATGGCTTAGATGAATCTGTGACTACACCTGATCATCTCTACCGTCTTACAAAGAAGTATTCCTGTGTGAGCTGAGTCTTGACTTTCAATCTTTATCTTCGATAATATTGACTTGATATCCTATGTGGATTACGTTATGCTTCCTGTGTGGATTGGGTTATGTTTTCCTATGTGGACTGGGTTGTACTTGGGCTCAGATGTTGAAGCCGAACCGGAATTGATGACTTAGGAATATGTATGGGCATATACCTAAGTAGTGTAGGATGTTACTTCATGATTGTATCTTTCCTTTTTGGATTATCCTCTGTGGATTCTGGGAGACCTTCGGGGGTCTCAGGGTCCCTACTGAGTAGCTTATACTCACCCCTGCACGGGCTATGCCCGCACTACGTTGTGTTGGATGCAGATGACGGACATCACTGATCGTGGTGGAGGCTTGTGGAGCAAGTCTGTACCTGGAGGTGGACCACTGGGCTGGACGTACACGGAGCGGATGGCTGGACCCGTGGAGCTGAGGAGGCTATCTGTACCCACCCTTCAGGTGGGACTTCCAGTGGACGGCTCGACATTGCGGCTTTACTTTCAGTTGTTGTACTTTCTTTCTAGTTGTACTTTACTTTCAGTTTAGGTTTGTATTCTGGCCCACTTACGTTTCCGCACTCACTATTGTATCCAATTTTACTTAGTGTTTACTCTTCTTGATTACTATGTGGTGTTTTTTTACTTTACAAAGGCAATGCCTTCTCCTTTTTGTCAGGATTTTACGCCTTGGTGCTAGTCACCAGCCCCTGGCCTATGGGAGGCGGGCTTGGGGTAGTCACGGCACGAGCCCCGAGGACGGGTCGTGACAAATTGGTATCAGAGGAGTTCGGTTCTACTGCAGAACTCAGGACTCTAGTCTTTTTCTATGTGAAGCAATAGTGTTAAGAGTATTGAGTGTGGTTATCAGTCCAGGGAGTCCAGTGTTGGTGTGGTGGCCGACGTATCCATACACCAGGACCCTGACTTCTAATTTCCGACTTAGTGCACGAAAACATTGATTGCATGTGTGTTTCAAGTTTTCTTTGTGATTACTTTGTGTCAGCTCACCAGTTATACTGTATTAACAGTGGCGCACCTATTTCTTTTCAGGATGGCCTCACGACAGCAGCCAGCTAGGGTTCCGAGTTTTGTACATGACGACAGCCCACCGAGCGACGAGTCCTCGGTGCAGGGCCCTATTACTACAGAGGCACCAACGGTACCACTACCCGCCGAGCCACCGATGCTACCATCTCCAGCCACTGATAGTACATGTTTCCTTATTGTACTGCACGAGTTTCAGCGTTAGCGATAGCCCAGGTTCTGCGGGGAGATGGACCCTCAGGCAGTCAAGGATTGGCTGGAGGCAGTTGTACGAGTTTTCCGTTTGGTAGGGACACCAGTAGACCTCATGGTGATCCTTACAACAATTTTCCTAAACGCGGAAGCAGGCATATGGTGGATCTTAATGCTCCAGGTACACGACGAGGCATCTCTCCTATGGACGGACTTTGAGAGCCTCTTCCGCTCAGAGTTCGTCCCAGCCACCCTTCGTGCGGTGCGCATATAGGAGCTACTACAGCTGCAACAGGGCAACTTGACGGTTGCCCAGTACTCGGTGAGATTTACTGATCTCTCACGCTATTCGACGAACATGGTACGAGACCCATTCATTCGGGGCCGGACCTTCGAGCATGGATTGAGGCATGAGATTAGGGCATCACTGATCTCCCTCAGCATTCAGACATAGGTAGGGGTACTGGAGCGAGCCCTTCTCATTGAGAGATTTCTTGCTGAGCCTACACCAGCAGCGAGACCTACCTTAGGGTGGCATGTAGTAGAGTCTTCTACAGCTAGCAGTCGATGAATGACACATGGGTCCAGGCGGACCAGACCCTCAGGCGGACGACCTTAGGACACTGGCTCAGAGGTGTGGGGCACACAGCGTAGAGCCAGTCTTACGAGAGGCATACAGTGCTACGCATGTGGCGGGCAGGGCCACATGGCTTGTGACTGCCCGACCCGCCATGCAGAGGAGCAGCAGACAGTTGAGGGACCACACAGGCAGAGGTAGGGGGTCGACCGTTGCGGTCTGCAGGGAGCAGGCGGATGAGGCAGAGGAACTGGCCGAGCAGTAGGAGGTGGGCGACGCTTTGAGGCTCTACCACCACCACCACCAGGAGGTCCACCCTAACCACAGGGAGCTGGCGGGCAGAGACATGCACAGCTTCAGGCAGCGGAGGCCTACGACCACGGCGCGCCTAAGATGATTCGATGTACTATCTATGTCTACTCCACCCTTGCTGCAGTTCTTATAGACATAGGAGCGAGTCATTATTTCATTTTTGGTGCCCTTGTTCAGAGCTCGAAGATTCCGATAGAGCCGTTGGCTCGATCCTTACGGCTAGAGACTCCTACAGGAGCAGACTCGATGATTACGCACTGGTGCTGGAAGTGTGAGCTTACTCTAGGAGGCGAGAGCTTCGGCTGGGATCTTCTTGTAGTGGCATTGAGGCCTTACGACGTCATCTTGGGCATGGATTGGTTATCTACAGTCCATGCTCAGATCGACTGCATTAGACGCAAGGTGCGATGTGTTCGCACCGATGGGAGCAGGTTCGCCTTCACTGGAAAGAAGGGATCCTTTTCAGCATAGGATAGACTCACACAGAGGAGAGGACAGCCGATCACTCATCAGTTGGCTAGCCTCATCCTAGGAGCAGTTGACGTGCGGAGTCCGAGCTTACCTGCAGTGGTGGATCAGTATGCGGACGTATTTCCCGACGACATTCCAGGACTACCTCCTCGTAAAGAGGTAGACTTTTATATTGACCTATACCTTGGGATAGCCCTGATATCCACCCAAGCATATCGGATGTCTCCCGCCAATCTTCAAGAGCTACGGGTACAGCTGGAGGACTTACAAGACAAGGGATTCATCCGACCCAGAGTTTCACCCTGGGCCTCCCCGATTTTGTTCGCCAAGAAGGCGGACCGGAGTTTACGACTGTGTGTCGATTACCGTCACCTGAACTAGGTGACTATGAGGAACAAGTATCCGCTACCAAGGATTGATGACCTCTTCGATAAACTCAAGGGAGCACGGTGGTTCTCGAAGATAGACCTCAGGTCAGGCTATCATCAGCTCAGAGTTCGGGATGAGGACGTGCAGAAGAAGGCCTTCAGATGTAGGTATGGCCACTATGAGTTCTTGGTTATGCCATTTGGCATAACCAATGCTTCAGTAGTGTTCATGGGACTCATTAACAGGATCTTCCAGCCTTACCTCGATCGATTTGTCATGGTCTTTATCGACGAAATTTTGATATACTCGACGACTGAGGTGGAGCACGCCTGCCACTTGCGGGTTCTACTGGACACACTCCGAGAGCACCAGATTTATGGTAAGCTCTCGAAGTGTCAGTTCTAGATACGTGAGGTCCACTTCTTAGGACACGTTATCTCTAAGGTGGGATTTGTGGTGGATCCTGCGAAGATCGAGGCAGTTCTAGCTTGGGATTTACCCAGGATCGTGACGGAGGTGCGGAGTTTCTTGGGACTAGCTGGGTACTACCGGAGATTTGTTCCAGACTTCTCCAGAGTTTTGGCACCACTCTCAGCTTTAGAGAAGAAGGGGAAACCATTCGTGTGGTCAGAAAGATGTCAGCAGAGCTTCTAGGAGCTGAGACAGATATTGACCAGCGCACCTATCTTGAGGCTACTGGAGGAGAGAGTAGGGTACGTAGTTTACTGCGATGCCTCAGGGACCAGAATAGGATGTGTCTTGATGTAGGACCAGGCTGTGATCGCCTATGGATCATGATAGTTGAGGCAGCATGAGCAGAACTACGCTACCCATGACCTAGAGTTAGCAGTAGTGGTCTTCGCTCTGAAGATGTGGCGACACTATCTGATGGGTGAGCGCTTTACAGTATACTCTTACCACCAGAGTCTCAGGTACATCTTCTCGCAGAAGGACCTGGACCTGAGACAGAGGCGATGGCTCGAGTTCCTCCAGGACTATGACTTTGAGATAGTATATACTCCTGGAAAGGGGAACGTAGTAGCTGATGCTCTCAACAGGAGGACGAGAATTCAACTACTTGGGGAGGCGACAGAGCAGCTAGCCTCTTTGTAGATATCCTTCATGGATAGTGATGGAGCATCCTTTCTACAGTCACTCACAATCACTCCACCACTTCTACAGCGGGTCAAAGAGGCACAACGTGGGGACATTGACTGTGAGACGCGGCGTGCACAGATATCCTCAGGACAGGCACCTGATGGATTCTCTGTTGAAGGAGATCACATCATCCTTTTCAGAGGACGTACCATGGTACCAGCTGCTTTACGGGAGTAGGTACTAAGGGAGTTCCACACTTCCCCTTTAGCGGTACATCCAGGAGTGGCGAAGATGTACCAGGACCTCAGACGACAGCACTGGTGGCCGAGTATGAACAAGGTTGTAGCATAGTTCGTTTCTCGATGCCTCACCTTCCAGCAGGTGAAGACGGAGCACCAGGTACCATCAGGCTTGGTACAGCCCTTGGAGGTCCCAGAGTGGAAGTGGGATGGGATATCTATGGACTTCGTGACTGGAATTCCACACACTTCCAGAGGTCACGACTCCATTTGGGGGATTTTCGACCGAGCAGGGCTTAGTGGAGAGCTTGGGACGCCTCTACGTTCAGGAGATTTTACGGCTTCATGGTGTGCCATCATCTATCGTCTCTGATCGAGATGCTCGCTTTACTTCCCGGCTTTGGAAGGGATTGCAGGAGGAATTCTGGACGCAGCTACATCTGAGCACTGCCTTTCACCCTCATACGGATGGTTAGATGAAGAGGACCATTCAGACTCTCGAGGACATGCTCCGCGCATGTGTCCTCGACTTTGGTCGCAGCTAGAAAGACCACCTACCCTTGGTGGATTTCGCGTACAACAACAGCTACCACTCCACCATCGGGATGGCACCATACGAGGCATTGTACGGTCGACCTTGCAGATCACCGTTGTGCTGGACAGACCCTGGGGAGTCAGCACTTGTAGGACCGGAGATGGTCCAGGCCACGACGGAGAAGTTCCAGGTCATCCAGGAGCAGATGAGGACAGCTCAGAGCTGGCAGAAGTCTTATGCTGATAGGAGGCGGAGGCCACTAGAGTTCGAGGATGGCGACCACGTCTTCTTGCGGGTCTCACCTCGACGTGGTTTACGGAGATTTGGCCGAGGCGGGAAGTTATCTCCGCGCTTCATCGGACCATTCCAGGTCCTCAGCAGGATAGGAGAGGTGGCTTATCGCCTGTATCTACCACCTCAGTTGCACCGGGTGCACGACGTCTTCCACGTATCTCAGCTAAGGAGATATGTGCACAACCTGACGTATATAATTGACCATGGGGAGCTAGATATTGATGATGGGGAGACTTTGGAAGGGGTCCCAGTGGAGATCGAGGATCGACGGGTTCAGGTCCTACGTGGATGGTCGATTCCTCTAGTGTGCATTAGTTGGCAGCACGGGAACTTCCAGGAGAGCACTTGGGAGCGGGAGGATCAGATGCGTGCACAATACCCACATTTGTTCCCCTAGTTTATGATGTATCTTTATGGGGACGTAAAGTCCTGAGGTGGGAGTAATGTAAAGACTCGTAAAATTCAAGGGAAAATTTTTCTTAATTTTCTTTGTGATTTTAAAAGAATGCAGTTTCTGACGGCACCTGATTCTGAGGCCCGGTGTGCCCGGAATAATTTTCCGAAGTTTAGCTTGGGTATGTTTAGTGAACGAACGAGCAGGATTTCCTAACTTTTGAACCGGTTCTCGGAATCGAAATCCGAGGGCACCGATGGAATCGCAGCGCCGATAATTGCTTAAGAACACCTTTTCCGAAGTTGCATTTTCTCGGGTGAAGTTATTAAATTAATTGGGTTAAGTAAAGAATAAAAATAAAATGGCGCAACCAATTTATTTTTATTTAAAGTAGTTTAACCTAAGATAAGTGGTTGGAGTGGGACCCACTATATCCTAATCCTCTAGGTAGGATATTTTTGGGGTGGGGCCCACACGAGCCCCACCTATTCAACTTCCTCAAACCCCCCTATTTTAATTATGTAACCCACCTGCACCCCCTTTAGTTGAAGTCAACTCTTAATTAATTAATTGAGTAGGTTATTCAATATAATTAATTCTTGAATTCATTTTGAATTTCAAATTAATTGTTGGCTTGTGTGTTAATTAAATAAGACTAAGTCTTATTTCGTGATAGGTTAGTTCATTGTGTGAGAGGATTTGGAGAGGAAAGCTCTAAGTTCTGAAGAACGTTTTTCCTCCTTGAAGAACACGAAGAACACACCGTCACCGACGAAGAACGCCGACCTCCGACAACGGACGACGGTGAGGGACACCTTCCTCGGAGATTGATGACGTGACGCCATGTACCGTGACGCCAACGACCCTCTCCTTTCGCGACACCTTCTTCCGCGACGTTCAATTCCGCGATGAACCTTCGTTCAACGATTTCATCGAGGTAGGGGATTGATTGTTTTTGTTCATGAATACTTCCATCATTGTTCTTCGTTTTCAAATTGGATAGCCTGATATCACAATAACGGGAGGAGTTCGGACCGCACGAACACGGCCGACCCTCCTCCCCCTTGATTGTTTGAATTTTTTGCAGCACGTGCAAAGGCATTGCGGTGTGGTTGCACCGCGCGGAAACATTAGAATGGGAGAAGAAGCGTGGCGCCATCGCGCCGCGCCGTTGAAGTCGAACAAAGCCGCGGCGCCGTTGCACCATGCTGGAGACCCTAGAAGAGACCGTGGTCGAAGCGAGGACGCGGCGGAGGGGCGCGGCGCCGTCGAGCCGCGGCCTATGGCCGCAGTGGTTTGGGGGAGTCGCGGCCGGCTTCCGGCCACCGGAGCAGGAGGGCGGGACCGCGGAGGTCTCGCGGCAGCAGCAACCAGCTGGCCGGACCGGGTCGGCCGGTCACCGAGAAGGTCGGGGGTCGTAACCCCCGGCTGGCCGAAGGAGCTGCCCCCCATATGGGGGTCGCGGTTACACAAACAGGGGGGGCAGCGACCCCCCCCCCCTTTCGGTCGGCCGTTTCGGCCGAGCCGCCTGGCCACGCTGGCCAGGCCGAGCACGCTAGGCCGGGCCGTACCCTAATGGGCCGGACCCGGACCCGGGTCGGGTCAACCCGGTTCGGGCCGACCCAGGGGGTATCGGGTCAGGTCGGACCGGGCCCAAACCCCCTATTTTCGGACCTCTTTTGGTCTTTTCCCCATAACTTGGGCTACGGACCTCCGATCAATACACTGTCAGTTGTGATGCGATCCTTGGATCGATGCGGTTGTTTCGGTATATTACACTCAAGGTTTCAGAGAACTTTGGGTTTGGCCGGGTTGGTTCGAACTCAAAACCAACTGGGCCCTCGGAGCGGAAATGCTTATAACTTGAGCTCCGGACGTCCAATTGACGTGTCGTAAACTTTGTTGGATTCCTCTTAGTGAGACAGACCTTTTGGATTACTCCGATCAAGGTTTGTATGCAGTTGGAGAATGGTCGGGTTGGTTTTGACTTAAAAACCAACCAGGCCCCTAGGACGAAAAATCCAATAACACTCAGACCGAGCATCCGATTGACGCGCCGTCTGTCTCGTTGAGTTCCGGTTGACGATATGGTACTTTCAGTTACATCAACTCCAGACTTCGTGTCAGTTGATGTATCATCCCCTCGGCTCGTGGAGAAGACCCTCCCCGAATGAGCTTGTTGTGTGCGGGAATCCTAGAGCTGGTTGTGACTGCGACGACGATGACGACTGTACAGAAATCCTCTGTGGATTCGACGGCGACGACTACAACACTCAGTGATCCTACATAGATCTGTGCTACCAATCATGTGTGGGTCAGATCCTATGTGGGTTAGCGCTCAGCAGTCCTGTGTGGGCCAGCGCATACCGATCCTGTGTGGGTCAGATCCCTGTGGGTCATTGCGGGGGTTAGTATCTATCGATCCTTTGTGGGTCATTGCGGGGGTTAGTACCTATCAATACTTTCTGGGTCATTGCAGGGGTTAGTACCTATCGATCCTTTGTGGGTCATTGCGGGGGTTAGTACCTATCGATCATGTGTGGGTCCGGCGACTTAGACTAATCAGTGACTACACCTGATCATCTCTATCGTCTTACGAAGAAGTATTCCTGTGTGAGATGAGTCTTGACTTTTAGTCTTTATCTTCAATAATATTGACTTGATATCCTATGTGGATTACGTTATGCTTCCTGTGTGGATTGGGTTATGTTTTCCTGTGTGGACTGGGTTGTACTTGGGCTCAGATGTTGGAGCCGAATCGGAATTGATGACTTAGGAATATGTATGGGCATATACCTAAGTAGTGTTGGATGTTACTTCTTGATTGTATCTTTCCTTTGTGGATTATCCTTTGTGGATTCTGGGATACCTTCGGGGGTCTCAGGGTCCCTACTGAGTAGCTTATACTCACCCCTACACGGGCTATGCCCGCACTACGTTGTGTTGGATGCAGACGACGGACAACACAGATCGTGGTGGAGGCTTGTGGAGAAAGTCAGTACCTAGAGGTGGACCATTGGGCGGGACGTACACGGAGCGGACGGCTGGACCCGTGGAGCTGAGGAGGCTATCTGTACCCACCCTTCATGTGGGACTTCTAGTGGACGGCTCAACATTGCGGCTTTACTTTCATTTGTTGTATTTTCTTTCCAGTTGTACTTTACTTTCAGTTTGGGTTTGTATTCTGGCCCACTTACCTTTCTGCACTCACTATTGTATCCAGTTTTACTTAGTGTTTACTCTGCTTGCTTACTCTGTGGTGTTTGTTTACTTTACAAAGGCAATGTCTTCCCCTTTTTGTCGGAATTTTACGCCTTGGTGCTAGTCGCCAGCCACTGGCCTATGGGAGGCAGGCTTGGGGTAGTCACAGCACAGGCCCCGTGGACGGGTCGTGACACTCAGCACCTAACTCTGAAAGTATCTGACAGAATATTCCAATATGTTATCATGGATTATACACTTACACAAATCCTATAAAACATTTATCAATTGATTTTTATTGGAAATTATATTTTCATATAAAAACACTTATAAATTATCAACAAAAGACCAAAAATAAAGAGGTTTGACCAATATTAAAAGTAGTTTTGTCATCAACATGGCTTGCACCACACCCTAGTGAAAAATACTAAGTTTTTTTGACTCCTAAAATGCTCAACAGCATGGGCATGGCCACCAGGGGTTGGATTTTTTGGTTTTTCTTCCTACCTTTCCACCACGGCCTGATCAAAATGCTTGTTCTTTAGTTTTTTTTCACTAAAGCTTCACTAAATGTATAATCCACTTAAATGAATGGTATTCTATGGTTCTTCCATCCTCCATATAGGGAATCAATACTTTCATTAAGACTTCTTTAAGGATATTTCATGATTATTTCAATATTATAAAAATATTTCATCAAGAATAACTTAAAATCACTTAAATAAAAAAATTAAATTATTTAAAGAGTTTTTGTGAACATTAAAATCTAAATTTTATAAGAATCACAAAAAACAACACACCAGATACTCCGACATCCCCAATATCATAATCACCATCAAAGACCAAACACAGCACCACCATGACATGACCCATCATCAATGATGAGACAATCCAAAAATAGATCCATTAAAAATAGGATTTTAGACTGAACATTCTCTAATTACCCAATCCTTAAACTTCCAACACCAGTACTCATCGACATTAGCTCCTAAAAACACTCTCATTGACCATCGGTAACCAGTCCTATCAACCTCCGAAATGATAACCCATTAAGCACAAACACAGAACTAGATCCACATAAAAACTAAAATATATAGGGGATCTAGGATGATCCACACAACATACTAGTCACATACCAAGCCGCTGACAACAAAGAAAATACCTATGAACAAACCATCATCAAATACTGGAACATGGATCCATTGATGTCATACCCAAAGTTTTCTTTCAATTTTCAAATTCATTAGATCCATCATCACATAATAGATATAGATTACACTACCATTAGCCATACCTCATTCTTGTGACCATCGCACCCCAAGACTTCATTGAAACCTTTCCACTAACCTATGCATTCCAATGACTATAAAACGCCAAGTAAATATAAATTCAAATGCCTTACATAACTTAAGTTTAAAAAAACTATATTATGGGGCTCTATTCATCCATAATTAAGAGTGAATCTTCATATAAAGATTTTTAACAAGATTGGTGGGTCATCTTAGCTAAAATTTTCCTCGATGAAATATTCATAGAAATATTGGTTCAATTTTAGAGGTAAGCATTTAGTAATGCATGGTTACTATTTGAAAAGGGTGGGGATTTACTAATTGATATAAGAGCTATGATAAAATGTGATTGGATAACCAAAATACTCTCCAAGTAGTTGTGTAGTCATAGTTTGGACTATAAGGAGAGGTTTTAAATCATACTTTCCACTAGAATACTCAAGTGAGTGGGTATTTTGAATCTAGTAATTTAAGGATACTTTGATTTGATAAAATGGTGGGAGAAACTTATGATAAATAAATATGTGATGTTTAAAAGTCACTAATAAATATAAAATTACAAATCTATTAAGATTTTATTATATAAAAATGGAAAGTAATACCCTAGAAACACTATACTGAATTTTGGAAAAATAATATTTTCTAACCGAACTAATTTCAAAGAATGGTACAGGTGCTTGAACATAGTAATGTAATATGAAATAAATTTGTATGTGTAGGATCCCCCACTAACTATTAATACACCTCATGATGTGAGGATGAAAATAAGTCTTATAGTAAAATCATAGATGATGCACTTAATTTTTACATCATAATGCATTAAAAATGTCTAGTGAGTTGTGAAAACAAAATTGGGATAGGGATGGTTTTACCATGTTTTCTCATCTATGTTAATTTTTCAAGGATAAAGTGAAGAAATAAATGGATGAGGTTATTATTACATCGAAAATGTGTAGATTAAAAATGCATCATGATATTTTATCACATCCTATTATTTCATACATATCAACTCATTACTCGAGGTTTTTTAGGATTATGAAACAAAAAGTATAGTAAATCATCTTTAATATATTCTGCTTAAAGATTTATAAATTTATAAGAACTTAAATAAAGTAAAAAAATCTACTTCTTATGGTAAGAAAATTGAAATACAAGGCTGATAAACTCATGATTATTTCTAAGTCAATGGATATTTCATAGTGACTTTATTGGAAACCAAAAGTATAAAGGGATTTCAGGAGATATAACTTAAATACTTATATGTATATGATACATATATAAGTTATATAATGAAAATTTTTCTTTGAATACACGGGTATATTGTTTCATATATTTTGAGCCTATACTAGACACCCAAGTTATTCACACCCATAATTTATCGTTTAATTGAAATTTCTTCATAAGATGAAACATATATGAGGTAAATCATTCGTATGATGAATTCATATATTTTTCGTAGTATTTATACATGAATTTTAATGCATGAATATATACAAGAAGTTTATGATCATATTTTAAATCCTATATAAATCACTATCATATGATGGAAGTGGGTGTGGGTGTTTGTATGATGCTTATCTAAACAACCTTGATCCAGATTTCTCTCTTTATCATTCCCTTTTACATTAGAGGCTCTAGCAAACCATGGAGGAAGGACATATCCCATCCTATTTTTGGATGATTCATTTGGATCATGGATAAACTATAGATAGGTAATTTCCTTTAGCTACCCTTAGTGAACTTTATCAAACTACATAATGATTATGAAGATAATTTGGATGATCTTTGGTGATTGGTACATGTTTGTACAATAGTTTATTCATTTATATTTTCATATTTCATCCATCGTAGATCCTTAAAAAAATGTTTTAATTGTTTTATATTGATTTAATAATTATTATTAACCTTGATAAAAAAACCTTTAGTGGTTTTATTGCCACCAATGTGTTTATATTTATGAAATATTTATTGAAATGTAGAAGAACTCTTAAAACATAGCATCATTTTTCAATTTTATGGAAATTAAATTTAAATGGATTACTGATTAGTATAAGTTTTTTGTGTAAGGAGAATCCTAAATTACCCTTATATGGAAGCATTATATGTAAGGTTCATCATGTATTACCATTACATAGAATTGTTCTATGTAAGTTTCATCCCAATGTACCCTTATGCATAGTGGTCTACATAAGGGTCATCTTGTGAAGGTGATATTGTGTTTTAAAACCTTGCATAAAGGTAATAGTGGCCTACCCTGACAAGAGGGTTTTACCTTGATGAGAGTTCTTTTCTACCTTAACAGAGCCTATGTATCAACTAGGTTACCCTGATATGAGTGACTCATTGCTTTTATGCAGTAGGATTGCATAAAGTTATCCTTAATCTACCTTTACATGGATATTTCCAAGTAAATTCAATCACCATTTACTTTTACATAGGAGGATCTACATAAAGGTCATTGTTATTGACCTTTATATAGAATATATTTTTTATGAATTAGAATACCTTTACATAGATGGTTCTATATAAAGGTCAGAGTGAATACCCTAATGAAAAATAGGGATTATCATGAGGGTAAATGGAAAAAAAATATTTTTTAAAATTTTTCAATTATGAAATGAATTTAATTATTTATAAACTTTTTTATTATAACAGGTTTGGTTCAAGACCCTTTAATAAGAATAAAAAAGATATCCCCTTTTAAACTAGGAGGGAACCCATTAAATGGTCCAAATGACTCAATAGAAACAATACTTGAAGGTCCAATAATAGATAAACTAAATCTAAAACACCCAAAGAGAAAATTATCCAAGTAAATAAGACTCATAGACCCAAATGGATCACAAGAGAAAAGACACAAATACAAAAACATGACCCATGGGATCAAAATCCTGGTTAGGAAATGAAACCATAGTAGGAAAGTTCCCAAAGACCTTATGTGGTATAACTCCATTCAACCATTGATATTAGACTAATTAATTCCACCATTAGGGAAGGAATGTGCCTCTAATGGTTTTTGTAATGTCGTATAACACTGACCGAGAAAAACTCGGTCACCTTGTGCCTGTCAGATCACATTCCATGCCATTTTGGATAGAAATCCCATACATTTCTAATGTCAATCTGAAATGGGGTCGAATAGATGTTGAACCAAAGATCTTCATAAGACTCACTGACCGATGGTCCCACACCAGCTCTGTTCGCCCACCTAATTGTTCAAATTAAAGGGGTCTTATTTGGAATATTATTTAAAATACATCAAATGGGTTTTGATTATAGAAATAATCATGGTTTAAATTATAATTAATTATATGATATTAGATTATGGAAAATGTTTACAAAATATAAATTAGACTATAAATTGTCTATAATTCATAAAATATCATATATATAAAGTAAAATTCCATATAATAAAGAATATTAAAGAGTTCATAATAGAATTAATATAAAATTTTTATGTTCAAAATTATGAAATGTCTATAATGATAAGAAAGATTATAAAATTTTTATAGTTAGATTTTATTTATGAATTATTCATAAATGGTTATCTCATGTTTAAATTGTTGAATTGTTCATTTATTTAAAAGGTCATTCCCTATTATTCAAAGTTAAAAACAATTTATATTATGAATCATGTATGGTTTAGTTTAAATGTTAAACTACTACAAGTAAATAGAACCTTACATTAAATTTTAGGTATGAAAATGAATTTAGTTTTTCATCTACCTTGACCTCAGTTTGTAATTAAAGTTATAAAATTAAATTTATTTATTGAATATAGTTTATAAATTTTAGTTTTTAGAGTTATGATTAATTTAATTGTATCTTTATTAAAGTCTCCCTTGGTAGAGGGACTTAACGTCAGACTATTTATCATCTTTGAGGCTTCTACCTTGTCTAGAAAGGTGATAGGGTTTTTTATTTATCACTCAAGGCTTACTCACATAGAGATTTTCAATATCGTATAACTCTATTTCTTTATATGAAAAATTAATGTACCTTATGAATATGATGCATTCAGATATATATATATGAATATACTTGAATTATATTTTTAATTGATTAACACAAACTTGTGGGTTGTGTAAATAGTTACACACCAATATGGTTTGAACATATAGGTTTAGTGGAGGGAATAAGATTCCAAAATAAATCACTAGAATCATTCATATCTTAAAATAACATGAGATATGATGGTTAGATTAAATCCTCTTAAAATACAAGTGTTAAATTCCTTCCAAAATGGAACTTGTTAAGAACTTTATCATCTAACTGGGTAAGACGTTCCATATATAGGTTCACATATATTATATTTTGTAAATAAATAATAAATGGGTGACACTGTATCATCCTTGGGTAAGTCATTCCATAGCTAGGTGCCCTTGGATTGCCCTTGTTTTCCTGTTCTTGGCCCTTATTTTGGGAAACACTAACTGAGAAACCTTAACAGGATTAGATTTTTGAAGGAATATATTTTGATTTATCCATATGAATGATTATAAAAAGATTTATCCACTCAACTATCTAAGAGTCATACATGACATGATTGGGAAGATACCTTACCAAAATAACTAAGTAGTGAGATAAAATCCATAGTGGACTCATTACTTAGTGATATATGGATCTTGTCCAACTAATGCTTATGATGTGTTTTTAAAGGGTTCATCATTTTAGTGTAATCCCAACAAATAAAGTCATTATTTTTGGTAATAAACCAAGATACTCATTTTATAAAATCTTTTTCTATAGATGAATAGAATCATCATCATCAGACCAATATTTGAGATAAATCCGTGGAATAAGAATCTTAATGTAAGATACTCCAAAGATTTGTTATTTAAGAAAAGTTATTAGATAATAATAAATATTTTTTGTGTTAGAGGAATATATATTTCTAAGTAATCAAGGGTTCAATTCATTTGACTTATGACTATAGATTCTTATGGAAGCGTAGAATGATTCACTTAAGGTTTCAAAAACATTTGAAGCAAAATAACCAAAGGAAACTTAGTCTCCATGAATGTACTCAATATAATTGGTTAAGTTAATAATTTCAGGAGTTTTAGTATCTTATAATCAATGTTATTGGGTATGAAAAATGATAATAAATATGATTTAATATGTTAATGACTTAGTGGGACTAAAGTTTTCCTTAATGGTTTATTGGTTAAAGAATTAAATTATTTTTTTTTGAAAGATACATGATATCAACTATATTATTTAAAAGTGTTGTAAATATATGGAAGGTAAAAAATAGAAAAGTATCTAAAACCGAATATTGAAGTAATGGAGAAAAGGTGTTGTATTAATAGCTTAGATGCTACAAGATTAGGATAAATTCTCATAAAATGTGTATTATCTTATTTTTTCATGAGAATAGAATATAAAAATATAACAAAATGATATGGGTGTTATTTATACACATTGTTTTGATTTTTTCAATTCTATAACATGATTTAAGGGAGGATAAATTGATTATTCTAGTTAATAAATCTATTATAATTAAGTTTATGGAAATGTTCTAAAAATATGAATGAATTCAAGAAAAGTTCACCTAATATTCTCAATTTTTTTAGAATATATGTATGAACTAGACATGATTTTTAGATACAAATTTTATATAGAAAGTGTTGATGAGTAAAATTTTAAACTATAATAAAATAATTTGTTGAAAATTTCAATTATGTTTCTTCAAGAATCCAATCAAGGTCATTGAAATCTTGGATTTTCATGAAGTGGGAAAAATGATTCTATATAATGGGATTATCCAAAATACCTAAAGGAGTTTGGGAAACTTTGAGGAATTTTCATTTTAGGTATGGACATTATAGAAATTAATTCTTTGACTTTAAATGGTATGTAATATCGAATGTATATTTTATAGGAGTTGTAAATATACAGGAGTTTAAATTCAAGGGAATAATTGATAGAACTTATAGTTTACATTTAAATTTTAAATTAATGAGTTGATTCAAAAAAATATTTGACTGTAAATGAATCTATTAATCTCATATGAATCTATGTGAAATATGTGTATCTTCATTTCAATTCTATTATATGATAATAGTAGTGGTTATGTAACAAAGAGTTGTTTGTGAAAAAAAATTAAGATGATTGATTTTATACACATGAATTAAGATTCATTATATTCTATAACATACTTTAAAATAATAGAAGGGAAAAACTATTTATCTAGTTATTTATTAAAATATTAAGGAATGTGATTCTACCACCCATAAGTGGAATATTTTAAATAATTATCATAGTTTTCAATAAAAATACTCTAAACCCATATAATACTGTATATGATATGTAAATAATATTTAATTTTTTAATTTTTCTTAGTAAAAGGAAAAAAATAAAATTCCCTAACACAAAGAATATTTTGTATCATAGTAATAAGTTCTAAAAATAATATAGTGACTAAGATTTTAGTGGGAATATGTTTGAACTTAAAGAAATTCAATGTTAACAAATAAAATATTATATCAATTTAAAATTAAATTTTTTCCAATTAATAACCTAAATTTTTTAGGGTTTGTGATGGTAAGTAAAAATATAAAGTGTTACATTTATTTATTGTTTAGAAAGTTAATATCACTATTTCCTAAAATATTATACCAATCTAAGATTAAAGTATTTTTTACTTAATATCTTAAAGAGGTTAGGAAATATAATGATAAAGAAAAATGTAGAGTTATATTTAGTTATCGAGGTTAAGTGAACAACACTATTTCATATATGATTATACCAGTGAGATTAAAAATTGAATTAATCTTAAAATATTACAAGATTATAGGGTATGGAAGTAAATATAAATTTGAAGAGTTTAATTTGTTACTATAATATAGTAAATGTTGCTTTATCCTAAAATGGTTTAGCATATTCTAGTAAAGTGGTAATGTGAAAGTTACATCATTTGAAAAAAATCAGGGGAACTGTTTTATGGAAAGAGTTCCAAGGATTATAATGATTCACTTAGAAAGAGTACTAAGTATAAAAAATAAGTTTACATGATAAAATTTTATGTTTTGAAGATAAGAAGTTTTATATATTCAAATATTTGAACTATTAGGAATATGATACATAAATCTCGCCATTATTTAAGCCTGCTTACTCCATAGATATTTCTCACTAAAGAGTTAGTGGGAGTGTTTTATCAAATGGACACATAGAGATTTGATAGGAATTTCATATGATGAAATGAGTTAACAAAACCCCTAAAAGTACATCATACATAAGGTTGATTTGGTAGTTTATTGTATATGATATGATAGAGGGGTGATTATATTGGTATTGTTAAATATTATTAAGATAATTTTAAGAATATAAAATGTATCATAATAGATTAAAGGAAATATCCAATTTATCATTATTTAACATTGGATGCATATAAATATACTGATATATATATCATGAAGTGTAATGATAATTGACCACTCAAAGTGTGACTTTAATTTATCCATAACTGATTTTATTCATGGATTACTATATGATATAATGAAAAGTTAAGGTTAAAATGAGTATGATTCTCGTATAGAGATGTATAATATGCTCATGAGGCACAAAACAAAAAAATATGATTTTTGTGTGTGTCATATGACCTACTAAGTATACCACATGGAGTTTCATACAGATGTATTTTGTATATAAGGTGTTCATGGATTATATTTGAGTCCCCACTACCTATGGTTGGTGTTATTCCTAGAGTGAGGACCTTCATACTTAAATATCCTACTTTTTTAAGTCTATATATATTTTTATCTAATATGGGGGTGGTTGGGTATGGTGTTCATAATTTTGTTGGTTAGATCTCAACAAATATTGGATTTATCTTCTTGTATAATGAGTACAAAATTTGGTTCCTTAATTAACATAGAAAACGGAATGTGTGGTCACTTATAGAGAGTATATATGATGTTCTTATATATTCTGAAAAGGGAAATGTGATGTACTTAGTCTACAAGGGTGAATGTAATATGATGTATTCACTATATTGTTTATTCTATGCTTGTAGAATTGAGAATTCATGAGTTGGATATATAGAACTGACATTCTTTATGTCCCATGGTCACTCGATATCTTAGATTAAGGGAAAATATAAGAATGTACATTTTCATAGGATTTAGACTGGTGGGAACAGTTAAAAGGATACAGGTGTTTGATAAATATCACAGTAGATCCCTTCATAGATAGAGTGTCATTGGATCTTTACTAAATCCAAATAATTTATAGAATTTATGAATCTATAGATTCATGTTTTTTTTCAATTACATAAAGTAAAATGGTTTCACACATTATGTTTGATTGAATGATGATTGATTTTGACTCAGAGAGCTACTCTAAAAAAATAGAGTAAATCCAAAACAATGGGATGGGTATTCACAAGGTATTACATATGATGTGGTACAAGGTGAAGGAAATGATACATTTACAAAAAAAAATTCGAAGATATCCAAGAGTATTTTTGTATATTATTTCACATGTTATTGAATATTATATAGTGAAATGACACAAAGTTTATTGGGATTTAGTACAACTGGGATATTGAATGAGATATTCCCTAAAAACTTATATTCATATGAAATATATATATATATAAGTTATAGAATATAAATTATCATTTTCATGCATGGGTATATCATTTCATACAATTAAATCCTACTCAATAAACTCGAGTTATTATCCTATATAAGCTATCATTTAAAATAAATAGTTTCATAAGATTAAATGTATATGAGGTGAAGAATTCATATGATGAATTCATACATTGGTTGTAGAATTTATACATGTATTTTAATGCATGAAAAAATTCAAATATTTGATAAGAATATTTTGTGTCCCGTATAAACCACTAGTATGCAATGACGGTGGGTGTAGGTGTTTTCATGATTCTTGACAAAACCACATCGATCCCAATGTCTCTATTTATCCTTATATTATACATTATAGGATCTAAAATTATGTGGATGAAGGATAGATCTCACCTTAACATTAGATGATTCATTTAGCTCATGGATACACTATAAATAGGGGATATACTTTGACTTACCTTGATGATATTTATCAAAACATATGATGATGATGATGAAAATGATGTAGATTCTCTTCAATGAATGGAACTTGTTTTTACAATATTTTATTCATTTTAATTTTAATATCTAATGCATGATAGATATTCAAAAAAGGGTTTAAATCACTTATTATTAATATAATAATCATTATTTGAATTGATTGAAACCCTTCATGGATTTAATTGAACATGTTACTATTTTTTCACATATGTAAAGAGAGGGTACTGAAATAGAAACTGTAATTAATTGAAGTAAATGAAATTAAAGGTTTTAGCTTCATGTATATTCATTATTATATGTGATATTTATACCTTAATTATTGGGTATTAGACACTATATGTCTTTCAAACATTTATACCCCAAGTACAATAACCAATTAAGTTCAGAAACATTGCAAGAAGTAAGGTAAATTCTCCAAGGAGATGAGGAAGGGTGATTTATATGTCATCAATGAGAAGAACACAACTTCTTTTTTTACAAGATGATTAATTATATTTGAACTATTTTTTTTTATTGAGTATAACCAAAAAAAATTATATCATGTTTAAATTTCACACATCGATACATTGTTTCATTTGGGAATAGATGTTGTTTTTTGTGTATAATACACAACTAATAGTTCGATAATACTTGAATCATTGATAATAAATTATGAATATAAAATATAAGACTTCATAATACCCAGTTAAGGAAAGATAAAATTTAGTCAAGTAAATACAAAAAGAAAATGTTAAGGAAATACCAAGTAGGTTATTTAAACTCTTTATAGGCTAAAAATATTAGGCATTGGTCATGATTTATTATAAATAATAATGACCAAAACAACTTAAGTGTTAATGGTGAAAAATAAATAAAGCTTATAGAACTAGTTCAATAAGATATGTGTACACTATTTCAAGTATAAGATAGAGGTAGATTCATTTTCTTCATGAGATTATTTTAATAAATTCAAGGAATTTAAAAGTAAAGAAATGAATTTTCATAGTAATAAGATAAGAGATAGATTAGGATGGTGATCCCAACTATATATTAACTAAGAATTCATTAATCATGAAAATGTGTAGTGGATTTATTCCAAAACTCACATTTCATTATACACAACAAACCTATAATACTTATATAGGAAGGATCAATGATGAGTCTTACATGAATTCATTTATCATTAAAATTTAAATTACATTTATTCACAAACTCATGTTTCCTTATACACATTAGATCCATTATATTAGTAAAAAGAGGATCAATGAAGAGTCTTTTAAGACTTTTAAATTATTCCACTATCAATTCAATACATTTGTTGGAAATAAAACCATTAAACCTTAACCATAAGCAATCTATAATGAAAAATGGATATCATATGAGTTTTAATTATGAAATAAATCCATTTTAATAATTTATTTATTTAAATGAAAAAATAATTAAGGCTAAGTCAAGAAAAAAATTGCATCAAGTAAACACAAATTGTATCTCGAGTAATTATCCTAAAAGTTTTTATAGATATTTTATAAATACCTAAGACAGAAAACTTATAGTCAAGTTATATATTAAATTTCTATAATATTGTTAATGATCATTGTCGCACACGCTCTCAAATAATGCTTGTGATTTAACTAAGTGTAGCATAGTGGCTGACCTAGGTCGTTCTATCAAGGTGGAAGAGAATTAAGAAACCGTTAATAGTCTTGAAGAAAAAAAATGTAAATAAGTGAAAAAAAATGAAACATGGGATGGGGGAGTTGGTTTTGTGACTTTCAAAAAATAAACTAAACAAAAAACAAGAACAATCGAAGACACAGTTTCTTTAAAAAAACTTATATGAGAAGATGTAGTTGATCTAATATACCCCCTTAAAAAATTATTTATCATTATCTCATATGATTATAATTCATTTAATTATTATCCCCTAATATTTTCAACCCCTGAAACCCACAAAAATTAACAAGACCACAAATATTTTAAAAAAAATGATCCCTGGGTTAACTTTAGGACATCCAATCGCAGCACCATGCATTGATTGCGATCCCAAAGCCAACTTATGGTCAGTGGAAAATAAGGTAATCATCTCCTCCCTATATTTTAAAATGAATTGAGTTTGGGATGAGACTTTAACCCTAAAATTCTGTCCCAAGTTGATTAGATTTTGTGATTGAGGTTTCACTCACGCGATTTACACAAGCCCAACCATGCGGTTAAGTGAAAGTCAATCGAGTAACATAGAAATTAAAACTAAATTAATTTATCACAATTTATTAATTATAATGTTTTTTGGATTCAAAATAAATAAATTATGGTAGTAGGGATTAGATCAACTACGAAAGAAATCACTCTTCCATGGGTCTAGTTGTCATCATGGAGATGTTTTGCATAAGAAATGAATTGATTGAGGAACACCCAATATCGTCTCCACTTTTAGATTACATCCCAATAATAAAAATATAAATATTATAAGAGAATAATATAGAATATTTATTGAATAAAATTCATGTTACAAGAATAAAAATAAGTAAAAACAAAGTCATGGTGGGAGAGGAGAGCCTTCTTGGAAGAGAACTTTTCACAAGGACTTACTTCTTCCAAGGGTTGTGAGGTGTTCCCAAGATCCCCCCCCCCCCTTCCCCAAAACCTTCCCAAATACTAAACAAACCCTCCAAAAGAGTGAAAAAATCCTTTAAATGGGTTTTGGGAGGGCTAGGGTTACAAAACCTTTTTAAATGTGAAAGGGAAATTCAGCCAAATTTTTTTATCCCACTTGCACCACATAATTGACCTCATAAATGTGTGAATTGGCTGGACTTATACAAGTATTATTTGGGGGTAATCATGTTCTAGAGCTTCCCTCTATATTTGGAACCAATCCAAGTCCATATGAAGAATATACAACACAAATGATGAAGTGATGTCCAATCGGGATAGTTTAGTCCAACTTTGTCTTAATGGCCCATTTACTCCACTCAAATGAACGATCCAGCTCCCATGACTTGAATATAATTTTTATCCTATTAAGTCTTGAACATAGTTACAAAATTTTAATTCAAATTAATTTATAGACAAATATATATTCTTGAAATACTACAGTGAATTTTAAAAGGGTAAAACTAGATTTTCCATCAATTTTTCAAATGAATGATCTAATCCCAAATATTCTATAAATTAACATATTTAACACAATGTAAAGAAATTATTTCATTTATTATCAAGAAAATATTCAATAAAATTGTGTTTTATCAACTCCCCCACACTTACCCTTTTTCACTTCTAGGAAAAACCTTGAATCATGTATTTGAGAAAATTGTCACAAGATATGCATGTTCATATTTCTTAATCCACAATGGAAATGTAGGCAAAGTAAGAATCCCATCAAGAGTCAATATTAATAAATTCTAAATTCATAGTCTCATACATTGTGTCAAAAAAATCCAGTGAGATTCATAACACTAATCATAGAGAAACAAGTCATGGGTCTACTATGCCACTAATTCTCCATGTGTGTGTGTCAACCATTCCAAGCTCATAAATACAACATTTATTCAGTATATTCAGGTCATGTAAAACAATTCTTCTTACTTGTTTTAATTCACTAAACATGTTTTTCATTAATTTTCAATCGAACTTCAAGACCCACTCACTTAAGCATTCTAAAAATTCAAACCTTAAGCTCCTAACTTAGATATCCTCATATGTTGTACATTTCATCACTCCCCTCATTTATTATTATTATTATTATTAAGTTTCACTTGGAACTAATCTCACACTCAACTCTCAACCCATGTTTGATCTCCTCACAACACTAATTGTGTAGAGACCCAGTTTTTGCCCTATAAGACTTTGGAATATTTCTAAATATATTTCCAGAGCTAGGAGTTGAGACGGCGTGCGATTCTGAGGCCCGATGTTCCTGGAATAAATTTTTACAAAAATTTTAAGGGTTTTTATACTATGCACATGGAGGGTTTGTGTTTTCACCTAAATTCTAACTTGGATCGGAAATCCAAGGGAACTGTTGCATCCAGAGTGTGTCGTTTACCCTAGTTGGGGTTTAAAAGTTGTGGGCACGCGCCTGCTGTGAGAGATGTCACCCAGGGGGAAAATCATCATTTTAAAATAATGACTTAGTGATTTTTATCACTGGTGTTCTTTTCAAATATCTTTCGAAAAAATTCTCAGGATGGAAATCTGAGACTTTCATTGAGTTCGAAATGGGGTGTTTGGCTAGGCGCGACATAAAATGAGAGGGCGTGGTAGTTTCGGATTCCGCTCTAAGCGGATTCTTCTATAAGTAGAAGAATAGGAGTTTAGAGTTAGGGTTCTCCCTTCTCTCTCCTTTCTCTCTCTCTCTCTCTCTCTCTATCTATCTCTCTCTCCTGTTCTTCGGCGTTCTTCACCGTTCTTCACCGAATCAAGGAGCAAACTCTGCCGGAACCTTAGCGGATCAAAGCAGGAGCGTCGTGGACATGCAGCCAACGACCCACGACCGATTTGATGTAGGATTTTTGGTTAATTTTCACACCTTCGCCAATTTCTTGACTTTTCATCAAATTTGTCTTCAGATTCTAAAATTCTAGAATTAGGACTTTGGCCAAACAAACACGACCATCATCCAAGCCCCGTTTTCAATTCTCGTTTTTGGGCGTTCTTCGTCCCAATTTTCTGACGTGCCAAAATCTTGTCGGATCATTGATCAGGGGAAGGTATTACAAAGGCTTCATCCCGAGGATCCCTAACCCGCATTTGGTTTTGAGATCGGACCATCGGAGTGGTGGCGGTGGCCAAAGGATTCACCGGCTTCTGCAAGGGTGGTGGCCAAAGGTCGGGCATAAGGCAGTGGGTGCGGCCGGGGGTTCGGACGAGGTGACGGCATCGGGTGTGGCCAGCGCGAATGGGGTAGCTCCATGAGGATTCGAGACGACAGGCTGTGGGTGCGGCCGGTGGGGACGGCGGCTGCAGCGTTGGGTGTAGGTGGTGCAGTGAGCACGGGTTTCTGATGCGGAAGACGGACGAGGCTATGGCGCGGCGCAGTAGGCAGGGGCGGATGCCCGGAGGTGCGGCATGCAATCCGGGAGTGGAGCGGGGAGCCCAGGCATCCACAGCAGTGCGCCCTGCTAGTGGGAGCAGCAGCGGAGAGGAGGTGCTGCAGCGGTGCACTCTGCAGGCGGTGGCAACGGCGTCGGCCGGTCGCGGTCATGGGAGGAGCCATGAGGTCTGCGCCTCGGGTGGGGGGGGAGCAACGAACAAGGACCCACATCTTGCGGGTCCTTTGGGTGAGACGCGGACGAAGACCGGACTTTGGCTGGTCTAATTTGAAGAACCGGACTCGAGGTCGGTCTGTTGTTGCTGGAGCGGGCCGCAGCCAGCGGGCCGGCGATCTGGACTAGCCCATTTTGGGCCCCCTTTTTGTTCAAGGGGGAATATCTCCTAAACGGCGTGTCCGTTTGACACGTCGTCAGTCGCTGCGGGTTCATTTCAGCGAGATGGGATTTTTGAAGTGGATTTTGTGGTTTTTTAGTTCTTCACCCGAAGGCAAGTAAGCCAGAATGCCTTAATTTAATAATACTAAATTGTAATTAAAGTTCTGACGGACGTGATTCGCAAGCCGGGCGTCTGTTTAACGTGTCGTCAGAGGCGTTGTGGCCCTAGAGATGAGACAATCCTTCCAAAGTTGGTTTGAAACCCTTGTGGTTTGGTTTCGTTGCTCGGTGGCATGAAATGCTTAATGCGAATAATTAATTAATTATTCTTGCGTCGGACCTAAATCATGTTTGGGATGTCTGATTGATGCGTCGTCAGTGGAAGAGGGACCCCAGTCCTCGTGCAGACTTTTTGAGATGCTTTCTGAAGCGTTCGGGATGGATACAAGGTGCGGGCCCCACAAGGGCCTGATTCACATGTTTTACGGTGAAACGCCACTTTTTCACCCGACATCTGTTTGGGGTGTTTGAGCACTCATTTTTGAGTGTTATTCCGAGGGGATTGCGATGGCGCAATCCACCCACCTAAATTCGGGCCCAAGGCGTGGGCCCCATGATGCGACTTTCGGACGTATTCTGTGTTTTTACGACTTATGCTTCATAAGTCTATTTAGGGAAAATGAATAGCCTACGCTGCGTGGTTATCTGAAAGGAACGCAATGATACGATCTACATGATGTGTTTCGTGGTCAAGGTGTGGGCCCCGCATTGCCCTATTTGCATAATGTGTGGAGTTGCAGATTCTGCATCCGGAGTCCTGTTTAATTATCGTCAGTGGTGTTGTGACCCTGGAATCAAGGAGAAGTTGACTAGGGTGGTTTCAGGTGTTGAAGCCGGAGTTGAGGTGTGGGCCCCATGGGCCATCTTTTAAGCGATGTGCAGCGTATATCAAATTTTTCATCAGACGTCCGTTTGGGGAGTATGAATAGTCATTTTGGCGTGTTTTTCCAAGATCATCGTGATGTAACAGTTTGGCTGACCTTTTCCTGGACCGAGGTGTGGGCCCTAAGAGACGCCATATGAGCATAAGGCGGTGTTGAATAAATTTTTCATCGGGATTCCGTTTCGAGCGATTAATTAGTTTATCTCGCACGTTTTTCTGCGAGGATTGCAAAGGTCTAATCTGTTTGGTCGTGCGAAGCCTCTTTCAAGATCTCATTAAATGTGGAAACATGAAAGGGAGTTGGTCGGAGGTTCCTTTGATGCACTCTGAACCTATGCACAGTAGTGGTGTTAGTGACACCTAGTGATGGCACGGGAAGTGTGGAGTTATCGAACCAGTTCTGGGTTTACCCTCCAGCGGGGCTGGCTAGTGGGTTACCCTTTAACCTTAGGGTTTACCCTCTAGTGGGGCTAGGAAGTGGGTTACCCATTGACCTTAGGTTTTACCCTCCAGTGCGGCTGGGCGGTGGGTTACTCGTTGACCTTAAGGTTTACCCTCAAGAAGGGTTGGGCAGTGGGTTACCCATTCACCTTAGGGTTTACCCTCCAGCGGGTCTGGGTAGTGGGTTACCCATTAACCTTAGAGTTTACCCTCCAGCGGGGCTTGACAGTGGGTTACCTATTAACCTTAGAGTTTACACTTCAGCGGGGTTGGGCAGTGGTTAACCCATTAACCTTAGATTTTACCCTTCAGCAGGGCTGGGCAGTGGGTTACCCGTTAACCTTAGAGTTTACCCTTCAGTGGGGCTGGGCAGTGGGTTACCCGTTAACCTTAGAGTTTACCCTCCAGTAGGTCCGGGCAGTGGGTTTCCTATTAACCTTAGAGTTTACCCTCCAGCGGTGTTGGGCAGTGGGTTACCTGTTAACCTTAGATATTACCCTCCAGTGGGGCTAGTCAGTGGGTTACCCGTTAACCTTAGAGTTTACCCTCCAGCGGGGCTGGGCAGTGGGTTACCCGATGACCTCTTGTGGTTTACCCCCCCCCCATTAGGGTTGTGTAGTGGGTTACCCAAAGACTTCCTTCAGAATCACCCCTTTCTATGAGGCTAGTCAGTGACTTTTCTCCTTGATTACCGGAGCAAGACCCTTGGTTGTACGGTTCAGCGATGAGGTATCTTTGGCGTGCGGGACTATTGGGAATCAGTGATGGATATCCTTTGAAATGTTGGGGACTTTTCTTGGGCTGATATTGGAGATAGAGATCCCCTTACACACTCGTTCCGGTTTCTTGTTGAGAATATATATACACCCTAATTTTGTTCCCACTCCTTGGGTTCAGTTACTCTCCTTCTAGGAGGGGCGAAGACGCATGGGGTATGCCACATTCTTTCCATGTCTAGATCCTCTTGGTTGGACGAGCCTCCTTCCTTTCTCTTGTCAAGTTGATCTACATTCTCTCTTTTGTACCCTTACATTGTTCTTGTTTTATCTACTACTCACCATTTTACTATCTCCTTTGATGCTCCCTCGAGCTTTCGGGGCATCCTAATGAGTATCTTTATACTCACCCTTGCTTGGGATTTTCCCTCACTTAGTGTGCCCTTGCAGATGACGGATAGGTCGATCGAGACTACGGAGGAGCGTAGAGGACACAGGAGATTGGGCTGTGTTCAGTGGTTATAGGAGGATTTCTGGGTGTGAGACTCACCAGCTTTTTACTTTCGTTTACCTATTGTCGGGTTGGGTCACCTTTCTAGTTAGGCCCGTGTTTTTCCCTTTACTATTCAGTTTACTTGTTAGTACTTTTTCGCACTATACTTGTTCTATTTAGAAGCTAATGCATGACTTTGGTTGGGTTATTGTTGTTTGTCCTTTGGTTTTCTTTTTACTCTCCACTTCTGCATCGAGTGGGCTGTGTGTGTGTACAGGTACTTAGGCGAAGGCCTCCCCAAGATTGTTACATCTTCGGCGCTTGTCGCCAGCCCCTAGCCTATGGAGGTGGGCCTGGGGTAGTTGCAGCTCAAGGCCAGTGGGTTGGTTCATGACAAAGTGGTATCAGATGTGGTTAGTTCCTTGGGGCATTGTTTGGACATCCCTAAAAAGGAATTGGTTGGGTTTTAGGGAAATAGTGTCAATGTATCTCGAGAGCGGCTCTCAGGCCAGGGAGTCCAGTGATGGTGCGACGGCCAATGTATCCATTCACTAGGACCCTAATAACCTGCTTGTCGACTCAGCACACTCAGACACTTATTTCAGGTAATTTTGTTTATGCATCATATAGTATTGATTCTTTGACCATCCTTCTTGAGTCATCTCCCCATCGTTATTGGTATATATATGCTCATTTGACTGCGGTACTCCTTGATCGGATTCAGGATGTCTCCACGATGATAGCCAGCCAGGATACTAGCTCCAGTTCATGATGACGACTCTTTGAGCGACGAGGCCTTAGTTCAATATCCATCATTTGATTACCCTTTCTCCAGGAGGACAGGCAGTAGCACCTCTACCTGTGGAGTAGCATATAATACCATCAGTGAAGGCCGATGACGAGTGCAGTCTGGGTGCGGTACGTGAGTTCCAGCATCAGATATCATTGAGGTTCCATGGTGATCTATACCCTCAGACAGTGAAGGGTTGTCTAGAGTTGGTGGTTTGCCTCTTCAGGATTGTTCGGACACTAAAAGGTTAGACGGTGGCATTGAAAAATGGTATTTTTCACCAAGTAGTTTGTCGTAGAAGATCCATGGTTACTCAGATGCACGATGAGTTGGTACTCTCGTGGGATGACTTCTAGCAGCTGTTTCGTGAGCAGTACTACCCCTCCTACTTATTCTTTTTACAGTTTCAAGAGCTGCTAGAGCTTCAACAGGGAGTGATGGCAGTGGCTGAGTACGTGACTAGGTTTGCAGACCTTACTCAGTACTCTTTGGACATGGTCCATAACGGCAACTTCTGAACACAGAAGTTTGAGCGAGGTCTCTGTAGAGGATATTCATACCAGCATAGTGTCTTTGCGCATCCTCACCCATCTCAGGGTGCTGGAGCGGGCACTGGTGACAGAGAAATTTCTGTTAGAGGGACGTCAATTGGTAGAGCCTCGGCGCTGGAGGTCTCCCCTTGATGAGACTCAGGAACATGTTTCAGGGCATCATAGAGCACCGAGACAGCCCATGGAGGACTAGTGCTATGATTGTGATGTGTGAGGTCATGGGGTGTGACACTACTCGACCAAATGTGCTGAGTTTTCCAGGTAGTTGGTAGATGCACTACCATGAAAAAGGCAGTGTCGTGATTAGAGAACTCCCAGGTGAAGATAGGGTGGTCCCCAGGGAGGCGGTGTTAGCAAAAAATCAGGAAGAACTATGGTTGGTGGATGAAGATTCGAAGTCCTTCCACCACCACTAGGCGGCCCATGTCAAGCTCAAGGAGCTGACAGATGGGGTTGTAGGCTGCTATGTGCTATGGATGTCTACAATCCTGAAACGCATGATATGATAAGAGGTACTCTCTGTGTCTTTTTCTACTTTTCTCAGTAGAACTTTTTAGACACTGTGTGAGGTACTCTTTTCGTCTAACTCCCTATTTTAGGTGTTAATGAGGGTGACACAGGGCGTCGGTGTAACCCTGCGTTGGTGTTGTCCAACGTAGCTTTGAATTCACATGAAAGATGGGTTCTTTCCCCACTGAGATGCGTTTTTTTGATGCGATCAAAACCGTGAGGGAGATTCAGTACCACCCGAAGCGGATAGTATTGAGTTTTGGTGGATAAGTCCCTCTGACATGTGCATTCATGGCAGGGTTGTGTGGTGGAGTGTCAGAGCAGGTTCTGGATTTTCTAGTGGGGCTTTTTTTCATGACCTTCCTTTATTGAGGTTCCACTAGTAGGTTTGGTAGAGTGCATGTTTTGGGGATTAATCTCCTTCCAAGAGGGGAAAAGTCACATGGGGTATGCCATGTGCTTTTCGTGTCTCGCCTCTAACGGTTGGATGAGTTTTCTCGACTGCCCTGTTTGTTGGTACCTTGTGTGATCAATGTCAATCTTGATACTATTATCAAGTATAGGTTGAGGTGATGGAAACCCCATAAACTGAACTATGCACTTCACTATGTAGTGATGGTGGTGGTGGTCCTTGCACTGAGAATGTGGAGATGCTATCTTTTGGGAGAGTGCTTTGTGGTTTGTTCAAACCACCAGTGTCTCAGGTGCGCCCTCACCTAGAGAGACTTGAACCTGAGGCGATGGTGCTGGTTGAAATTTCTACAGGACTGTGATTTCGAGGTAGTCTATGTTCCAAAAAAATGGCAGTGTTGTATCAGGTTCCCTTAGCAGAAAGTCCTAGACTTGTCAGGTGCGGGAAGTTTCGTAGTAGTTAAATTCCTTGCAGTTGACCTTGTTGGACCAAGAGGGTGAAACTTTCCTTCAGTCGAGGGTGTTGACTCATCCACTTCTTGAGCGTGTAAGAGAGTCTCAGTTGTAATGCAACGACTGTGAAAACTTGTGTGAACGGATATCCTTGGGTGTTTCACCAGATGGGTATTCTGAAGGATGGAATCACGAGACCATGTTTCATGAACAAATTGTGATTTCGGTCGCGATGTGGAAAGTAGAGGTTCGGCTGGGGAAGTCCCCCGAGTTTCTTTGGGTTGTTCAGAAATCGTCCAAGAAATTAAGAGTTTTCCTACCTTCTTTCCCCACCCTCCTAATAGTAGGAGTGGGTGCACAACGTCTTCCATGTGTCGTAGCTGATGAGGTGCATGTGTGTTCCTATGCATGTCAATGGAAGTAGTAGACCTCATGAGTATGAACCATTACTTTTCTTCACATGTTGTTCCAGAATGGTGTTGTGCAAGTTTTCTTGGGAGCGGGAGAGCTAGGTGTGATCTCTATATCTCGATTTGTTTTTCTTAGTTTTGCTTTTTGGGGATGAAACTCTTGAAGGAGGGAATAATGTAGAGACCTGGTTTTTTCCCTATAAGACTTTGGAATATTTCTACATGTATTTCTAGATCTAGGAGCTGAGACGGCGTGAGATTTTGAGGCCCGGTGTGCCCGGAATAAATTTTTACAAAAATTTTAAGTGTTTTTATAATATGCACATGGTAGGTTTGTTTTTTTATCCTAAATGGTCGCTTGGATAGGAAATATGAGGGTACAGTTGCGTCCGGAGCATGCAGTTTACCCTAGGAGGGGTGTAAAAGTTGCAGGCATGGGCCTACTGTGAGAGATGTCACCCGGGGGGAAATCATCATTTTAAAATAATGACTTAGTGATTTTTATCACTGGCGTTCTTTTCAAATAAATTTTGAACGAAGTCTCGAAATGGAAATCCAAGACTTCCATTGAGTTTGAAATGGTTTGTTTTTCCTAGGAGTGATATAAAATGAGAGGGCGCGGCAGTTTCAGATTCCACGCTAAGCGGATTCTTCTATAAATAGAATAATAGGAGTTTGGAGTTAGGGTTCTCCATTCTCTCTCCTTTATCTCTCTCTCTCTCTCCTGTTCTTCAGCATTCTTCTCAGTTCTTCTCCAAATCGAGGAGCAACCTCCACCGGAACCTTGTCGGATCGAAGCAGGAGCGTTGTTGACATGCCGCCAACGACACACGACCGATTCGAGGTAGGATTTTTGGTTAATTTTCGAACCTTCATCGATTTCTTGACTTTTAATCAAATTTGTCTTCAAATTCTAAAATTCTAGAATTATGATGATGGCCAAACAAACACGGCCATCATCCTAGCCCCATTTTTAATTCTCGTTCTTGGGCGTTCTTCGTTCTAATTTTTGGACGCACCAAAATCTTATTAGATCGTCGATCGGGGGCAGGCATTACGAAGGCATTTTCCCGAGGATCCATAACCCACATTTGGTTTTGAGATCAGTCCGCCGGAGCGATGGCAGCGGCCAACGGAAGCCCTGGCTCTAGAAAGGGTGGTGGCTGGAGGTCGGGCGTTAGGCAGTAGGTGCGGCTGGGGGTTCAGACGAGGTGGCGGCGTCGGGTGTGGCCGGCACGTACGAGGTAGCTCTGGGAGGAGTTGAGATGGTAGGTGGCGGTTGCGGCCAGTGAGGATAGCGACTGGGCGTCGGGTGTAGGCGGTGCGGCGAGCTCGGGTTCCCAGTGTGGATGACGGTCGGGGCTTCGGCGTGGCGCAGCAGGTAGGGGCGGACGCCCGAAGGTGCAGCGGGTCATCCGAGAGAAGAGTGGGGAGCCCAGGTGGCCGTGGCGGTGCGACCTGCTGGTGGGAGCAGCGGCGGAGCAGAGGTGCTACGGCGGTCTGCTCCGAAGGTGGGGGCGATGGCGTCATCCGGTCATGGTCAGGGGAGGAGCCACAAGGTCAGCTCCTCAGGGGGGAGCAGTGAACAAGGACCCGCATCTCGTGGGTCCTGCTGGTGTGATGCGGACGAAGACCGGCCTTTGGCCGGTCTACTTTGAAGAACCGGACCCGAGGCGGGTCCAGTGTTGCAGGAGCGGGCCACGGTGAGTCGGGCTGGCCAGTCTAGACCGACCCATTTTGGGCCCCCTTTTTGTTCAAGGGGTCATATCTCCTAAATGATGCCTCTGTTTGACGTGTCATCAGCAGCTACGGGTTCATGTCAGCGAGAGGGTCTTTTTGAAGTGGATTTCGTGGTTTTTGAGTTCTTCACCTAAAGGCGGGTGACCCATAATGCCTTAATTTAATAGTATTAAATTGTTATTAAAGTTGCGACGGATGTGATTCGCGAGGCAGACGTCTGTTTGATGCACCGTCAGAGACACTGTGGCCTTGGAGTTGAGACGATCCTTCCAAAGTTGGTTTGAAACCTTTGCGGTTTGGTTTAGTTGCTCAGTGGCACAAAACGCTTAATGGGAATAATTAATTATTCTTGCGTCGGACCTAACTCCTGTTTGGGATGTCCGATTGACGCGTCGTCAGCGGCAGCATGACCCCAGTCCTCATGTAAACTTTTTGAGATGCTTTATAAATCATTTGGGGTGGAGATAAGGTGCGGGCACCACAAGGGCCTGATTCACACGTTTTAGGGTGAAATGCCACTTTTTCACCCGACATCCATTTGGGGTATTTGGGCACTAGTTTCTGAGTGTTCTTATGAGGGGATTGTGACGGCGCAATCCGCCCACCTAAATTCGAGCATGAGGCGTGGGGCCCATGAGGTGACTTTCATATGTATGCTGCATTTTTACGACTTATGCTTCATAAGTCTGTTCAGGGGAAATGAATAGCCTACTCCGCGTAGTTATCTTCAAGGAACACAATGGTACAATCTGTGTGACGTGTTTCGGGGTCAAGGTGTGGGGCCCATAGGGCCTCGTTTTCATAACACGTGGAGTTACAGCTTCGGTATCCGGAGTCCATTTTAGATGTCGTCAGCGGCGTTGTGACCCTGGCATCAAGGAGAAGTTGACCAGGGTGGTTTCAGGCATTGAAGCCAGGGTTGAGGCATGGGCCCCACGATCCGTCTTTTAAGTGGTGTGCAGCGTACAATAACCTTTTCATCAGACGTTCGTTTGGGGCATATGAATAGTCATTTTGGCGTGTTTTTTCGAGAGCATCGCGATGGCGCAGTTTTCCGGACCTTTTTCAGGACTGAGTTGCAAGCCCCACAAGACACCATATAAGAATAAAGCGGTGTTGAATAACTTTTTTGTCAGGAGTCTGTTTCTAGCGATTAAGTAGTCTATATCGTGTGTTTTTCTGCGAGGATTGCAACAGTGTAATATGTTTGGGTGTGCGGAGCCTCTTTAGAGATCTCATTAAATGTGGAAACATGAAAGGGTGTTGATCGAAGGTTCTTTTGATGCAATCTGAACCTACGCATGGTAGTGGTGTTAGAAACACCCAGTGATGGCACGGGCAGTGCAGAGTTATCGAACCAGTTGTGGTTTACCCTCCATCGAGGCTTGGTAGTGGGTTACCCGTTGGCCTTTGCATTTACCCTCCAGCAGGGCTGGGCAGTGGGTTACCCATTGACCTAAGGGTTTACCCTAGAGCCAGGTTGGGCAGTGGGTTACCTGTTGACCTTAGGGTTTACCCTCCAGCGGGGCTGGGTAGTGGGTTACCCGTTAACATTAGAGTTTACCCTTCAGTGGGGCTGGGCAGTGGGTTACCCGTTAACATTAGAGTTTACCCTCCAGCAGGGCTGGGTAGTGGGTTACCTGTTAACCTTAGAGTTTAACCTACAGTGGGGCTGGGCAGTGGGTTACATGTTGACCTTAGAGTTTACCCTCCAGCGAGGTTGGCCGGTGGGTTACCTGTTGACCTTAGAGTTTACCCTCCAGCGGGGCTGGGCAGTGGGTTACCCGTTATCCTTAGATTTTACCCTCTAGTGGGGCTGGGTAGTGGGTTACCCGTTAACCTTAGAGTTTACCCTCCAGCAGGGCTGGACAGTGGGTTACCCGATGACCTCTTGGGGTTTACCCCACCCCCAACGGGGCTGGGCAGTGGGTTACCCGACGACTTCTTTCAGACTCAGCCCTTTCTATGAGACTATTCTGTGACTTTTCTCTGTGATTACCGGAGTGGGACCCTTGGTTGTACGGTTCAGTGATGAGGCATCTTTGGCGTCAGGGACTATTGGGAATTAGTTATGGATATCCTTTGAACTGTTGGTGACTTTTTTTGGGCTGATCTTGGAGACAGAGATCCCCTTACACTCTCGTTTGGGTTTCTTGTTGAGAATATATATACACCCTACTTTTGTTCGCACTCCTTGGGTTCATTTACTCTCCTTCTAGGAGGGGTGAATACATGCGAGGTATGCCACATGCTTTCCGTATCTAGATCCTCTTCGTTGGACGAGCCTGTTTCCTTTCTCTTTTCGAGTTGAGCTGCACTCTCTCTTTTATACCCTTACACTGTTCTTGTTCTGTCTACTTCTCACCATTTTAGTATCTCCTTTGATTCTCCCTTGAGATTCTGGGGCATCCTACTGAGTATATTTATACTCACCCCTACTTGGGCTTTGCCCGCATATGGTGTGCCCTTACAGACGACGGATAGGTCGATCGAGACTATGGAGGAGTGTATAGGACACATGATCTTGGGCTACGTTCAGGGGTCATAGGAGGATTTCTGGGTGTGAGACGCAACCCTTTTTTTTTAGGGCATACAAGATTCTGATAATAGGTACACACGCATAGGTCAATTTGGTAGATTAATGAAACTAATTAGAACAGAAACAAACATATGGATCAACCAATGAATATTTTTACCTAACTTGAATATACCTTCAATTTAGTATGAAAAACCTCACAATTCATGGTTGATTGAAAATTTATGTGGAGAAATCAATGACACAATTTACCATGAACCAATATAACAAATAATGATGTCAAAATCTAAAAGGTTTTATAATGACACAACCATCCATCTCATCAATGAATTCCATTTTTATAAAAATCAACCCTTGATGATGAAATCTTACTCACGCTTATCATTCTACCAATGAATCTTGAAAACATGCATTTTTCATATATTCCATATCTAAAGGAGTATGCTACATGATATTTTTTTTGGGTTTTCTCTTTTTTTTTGAAATTTATAAAAAAAATTAATAAAAAATACACACAAAACACAAAAATGAAAATCCTAAATTTCTACCCCAAAATGTTGTCTCCTCCCCCACACTTAAAATATTGCATTGTACTCTATGTGAACCTATGAGATGATATATGAACATGAAACATATAATTTTAAATAGGACAAAGAATATAAAAGTGAAGGGGATAGGAACATCTTGATATGCTCAAGTGATGATGGGGTCAAGTAGTGTGATGAAATCTACTGCATCAGTAGGAATTCCATCAATGTATTTCTTGAAAGGTTGCCTGTTGACTATAAATCTCCTTCCAGTGTCCTCTTGTGTGATCTCCATTACACCATAAGGAAAAAAATTAGATACAATATAAGGACCTAACCATCTATAACAAAACTTACTAGACATCAAATTTGGTTGTGAACTATAGATATGGAATTTCTCTCCAAAATGAAACTCCCTTTGTTTGATGATTCTATCATGAGCTACTTTTGACCTTTCCTTGTAGAGCCTCGAGTTCTCATATGAAGACAATTTAATCTCCTCAAGCACTTGAATTTGCAGCTTCCTTTGGATTCTAGCTTGGGCAAAATCCATGTTTCATTTCTTTTTTTTTTTAAAGGTAATGCTTTGGTCAAAGACCAAAGCACAAATTATTATTAAAAAGACAAGAAAGTTACAAGAGTCTGAAATAGGGGATTTTTTTACAATCTCTATCAAAGAGTTCAAATAAATCAGCGGGCAGGGAGTCCATCCAAGTCATCTGCTGGTGAACTCCTTTATTGGCAAGAGCATCAGCGACAGAGTTCGCCTCACGGTAAGTATGGGTGGCGATAAAATCAATCTTGTGGAGCAAGGTAAGGCAGTTCATCCAACGAGAAATGTGCTTCCAGGCCAGATGAGTGCTGCCATTCCAAATGGCATGAATGACGGTGGATGAATCACTCTCAATCCATAATTTCTTCCAGCCTCTTTGAAGAGCAAAATCAACAGCATGGATGACACCCAGCAGTTCTGCCTCCAGTGATGACGAGTGACCGCATCCAACAAAGAAACAGCCCTGGCACTGTCCAGCAGAATCTCTGAAAATAGCACCGCAACTGGCAGGACCTGGATTTCCTTTTGATGCACCATCAACATTAACTTTGATCCAACCCTGCAGAGGAGACTGCCAGAAAACCTCGAAGGTGCGTTTGGGCTTTGGATAATTTCCAGGAACACGAAGACGACGAAGGATCTCAAAATCTCCAACTGAGTTGTTGCAACAATCTTTTTGAATAAAAGCAGCCTCTTGGATTGCCACAAGGATCCGAGATTTTCCTGCATTGAGGTTAAAAGAATGATTATTATGAATAAGATCATTTCTAACATACCAGATTTCATGAATGAGCTCCGCCACTGCCGCCAACCAGATGTTGTTTATCTGCAAAGAAAAGTCAGATCTAGTGCAGTTTATTAGAAACATAGAAATAGAATCAGTAAAAGAGCATCTGAAATTGAAAAGATCAGAGACAAAATGCCATAATGCAGTGGCTGTCGCACAAGATAGGAAAAGATGATCTGCATCCTCCCTATGTTGGTTACATAAGCGGCATTTAGAACAAAGATGGATCCCAAAATTTTGGAGAATAATATCAGTAGGCAATCTATTATGGGAAATACGCCATATAAGGGTAAGCCTGGAGGGTTTAATCCAAGGTTTATTGAAATGACTTACCCAACTATAACTAGAATCAAAGTGAGAGAAATTCTGCTTATAAAAGCCTTTGGAGTCTAGGACACCATTAGGGGCAAGTTCCCAAACCAGGAAATCACCATCGGGAGAGAAAGAATGATTATCAATGATTTCCATAATATTATCCGGGAGATCATGACGATGGAAATGAAGAACATCTTTTATAGATTGATTAGTGTTCACCGGAGTATGACTAGAAGGTAACAAAGTTATCAAGGGGTTATCATACCATTTACCACACCAAAAGTTAATAGAAGAGTTAACACTAACCATCCATCTAGAATTTTCCATGATTTTATGATAAGAGTCCCTGATAGATGGCCAGATGGAAGAATTAATGAAATTGAGATTCCCTTTTAAAAGTTTAGAGAGAAATCTGTGATACAGAAATTTAGTGGCTTTAGAAGGGGAGTTAATAATATGCCAAGTAAGATGAGCTTGGAGAGCGTCATTGAAAAGCTTTAAATTTTTTATGCCAATCCCACCTTTATCAATAGGTCTACAACAAGAATTCCAAGGAATGGTGACAAGCTTCCTTTCAAGAAGACTTCCAGTCCAGATAAAATTTTTTATAAGGGTGTTAATTTTCTTGAAAATGCCAGCAGGCCATTTATAAATCATGAGGGAGTAAACCATTTTAGAAACAATGGTTGATTTGACCAAGCAAATTCTCCCCGCCATGGAAAGAGATTTCCCTTTCCAATTGGAGAGTTGTTTAGTAATCTGATCAATAACATTAGCAAAATAACTGACTTTGGGTCTTCCCCAGAAAATAGGAACACCTAAGTAGGTAAAGGGAATTCGACCTTCTTTAATACCTAGATAATTGGTGATATTATTTTTTCTACCGATAGGAAAAAAATTTCCAAAAAAGATGAAAGATTTATTCCAAGAGATCACTTGACCGGAGACCTCCTCATAATGAGCAATGGCACCCTTAAGAGTCTGAATATTCTTTTGGTCCCCTTTTAAAAAAAGGATAATGTCATCAGCATATAAGAGATGAGTGGGGGCATTAATATTTCTAGCGACCTGTATAGGTTTAAGCTTACTTTGATCAGCCAAACTGCTGAGGAGTCTACTAAGATAATCCTCAGCAATGACAAAAAGGATAGCGGAAAGAGGGTCACCCTGTCGAACACCTTTAGAGCAGGTAAAGAACCCTCTAGGAGTGCCATTAATAAGGACAGAGATGTGAGCTGAAAGAAACAAGATCCTAATTCTGTCAATGAAAAGGTCTTGAAAACCAAAGCTTTTTAGCACTTTAAAGATAAAGTTCCAATCAATAGTATCAAAAGCTTTTTTAATATCCAGTTTAATAGCCACACATCCGCCTCTATTTTTTTATTTAAATTATTAAAGCATTCAGAGGCAAGGCAAATACAATCTTGAATGGATCTACCTTTGATAAAACCAAACTGGTTCCAAGAAACAATTTTATTGCAAATAGGAGCAAGTCTATTTGCAATGATTTTAGTTATGATTTTGAAAATCGTGTTAATGAGAGCAATCGGTCTGAATTGATGGATCTCAGTTGCATTTTCCACCTTAGGAATCAATGTTAAAAATTGCGCATTGATTCCATGTGGGAGAAGACCACAGGTGAAAAAGTTTTTAACAAGGTTACAAACATCAATGTGAATTATGTCCCAATGCTTTTGGAAAAAACCATTGTTAAATCCATCAGGGCCAGGAGCACTATCAGGATTGAGGCCAAAAATAGTGTCTTTGATTTCATGATCAAGAGGAATGCTCAAAAGCAGGTTGTTATCCTTATTATCCACCAATAAAGGAATAAGATCAAGATTAAGGTTAGTGATAGAATCAGGACCATTGAAGAGATTATAAAAGTAAGAAGTAACATGATCCGAGATGGCCTCTTCAGAATCAGTGATCACACCATCAATAGTAAGTTTAGAAAGAGGACTATTTATCTTTCGAATTCTTTGAAGACAATTGTAGAATTTGGTATTACGATCACCATCAGTGAGCCATTTGGTCCTAAACATATTTTTACGCAAGTTATCTTTGAAAGTAAGCAATGAGTTAAGTTTGACAGAGATATTCACTTCTAATTGAGGATCCAGAATAAAATCAGAGTTGGTGTTTTGTGATTGAAAACTACTAAGCTCTTTCTCAAGTAAGGAAATATCCAGATCAATTTGAGAAATAGAGGATTTACACCAACCTTTGAGGGAATGTTTAAGAGTTTTCAACTTATATAAACAGGCAAAAGGATCTTGTTGGTGTTTTATGGAATTCCAGATGTTTTGAATGAAAGCAACACAATCAGGATTCGAAGACCAAGCATTATTAAATTTAAAAGGAAAGACATAATTCTTTTCTTGTGTGAGAAGGCTAACAAGAATAGGATGATGATCGGAATTGAGCCTAGGAAGAGTAACACTAGAAATATTATCCCAGCTATCCAGAATCTTCATGTTAACGAAAGCCCTATCAAGCTTACTAGCAACTTTGTTATTATGGTGATTTCTGTACCAAGTAAATTTAGCCCCAGAAAGAGTGATTTCTAAAAGATTAGAATCTTCAATAGTCGCTCTGAATTCCCTGGAAGATATGGAAAGATGGGAGGGCCCAATTTTTTCACATGGACTAAGGATGGCATTAAAATCACCCATGACCATCCAAGGAGATTGAATGCATTTATCCAAATCAATAAGATCATTCCATAGGTCTCTTCTATCTTGATATCTATTCTTGGCATAAACCATAGTACAAAAAATATGACGATCATTCCAAGAAAAATTGCAAGTAAAGTGTTGATCCGAAGATCTAAAAATGTTGACGTTTTTTAGAGAGTTATGGAAGAAGATCCACATAGAATCAGAGTTAGGATCTCTTGTGCAGAATCCTAGGAAATTGTAGTTGGGAGAACCAAACCTCATAAAATTCATTTTGAAAGTAACTTTGGGCTCAGAAATAGCAAAAAGCAGAGGTTTGTGATTATTTAAAAACCTCCTAAGAGTGATGGAGGTGTCTTGATTAGCCACACCTTGACAGTTCCAAAATAGAATATTCATTATAAATTAGGATTTTGGGTAGGACCCTTCTGTTTTTTAAAATCCCCAGCACCTTTAGTCCCTTGAGACCTTGTGACCATTGAAGAGGGTGGGAGTTTTTGTTTGGTATCCAGTTTAGACTCTTGGTCAGAGTCCTGCAAGTCATTAGCTCTCATAATAGAGCTAGGAATCATGATAGGAGGAAGAGGGTTCTTGAAAACAGACCTGTCCAGAGGCTGTTCTCGCGAGGCGCCATGTACAGGTAACTGATTATGAGAAAAATCGGACACATCCAGATCAACTGGAGTGGCCATGTCAGAAAGGGAAGAAGGACTGGTCATGGTAACAGCTGCGTGAGCAGAAGAATGCTCAGGGGGAGGATGTGTCATGTGCTCTACCAAGGCAGAATCAGAATAGGGAGAAGAAAAAGAGTTGTTCAGACTCGCAGGAATCTGATGAGCAGAAAAGGGAGCGGGGTTCTGTTCTCCAGAAGCAAGACAAGATTCCCCCCTGCGAACCAAATGGGAGACAGCATCTTGAGATGTAACCGGAACAGGAACAGAAGCTTTAGCAAGTGAAAGAGCTACAGATTTATCATTTCCAGCAAGCATATTTGAGAAAGTAGCAGTATGTGAATCAGCCAAAATCTTGGAGATTTCTAAGTTAGCAGAGACAGTAATAGGCTGTGCATCAGTGCCAGAAACACATGCAGAATTATGAACAATTTTAGAATCCCCAGTATTAGCAGTAGAAGAGTATTGCACTAAAATAGGCAAGTCATAATTGGGGATTACAAGGTTAGCAGCAGATGTCTCATGAACAGGGTTACCTGGGTCTGGGATTATCCCTTTCTCACCATGTGATTTTGAGAAAACAGTAGGAGAACCTTCCTGGACCATAGGAGGAGAGACCTCCAAGGCCTTAATGTCATTTTCCTGAAAAGTTACAGCTCCAGAAATACTAGCAGAAGCAGAAATGTTGGGGAGAGTGAGAGGAATTTTTTCATTAGCAACTTCCCCAGTGACTATGGCCTCTAAACCCAAAGCAGTAGAATCATTTTTATAAGAGGCTTCTTCTTCATCAACTATAACACTCCAAGTTTTACCTTCTAAAGAAGCAGGAGCATTAAGCTTTTTAACCCAAACGTTTTGCTTTTTTTTATTGTGCTCAGAGTTATCAGAAATATATTTTCCTTTTTTATCATAGGCAACCTCTTTCCAATCGTTGTTCATAGGGGGGTCCATCTGTTTTCTAGCCACCTTGCATGTGGAAAAATTATGCCCAATCATTTTGCACACATCACAGAAAGGGGGCAACTTTTCATACTCAATGTTGATTTCAATTCTATGAGTAGGAGTATTGAAACCAATACTAGTTGGTAAAATGTTGGCTAGGTTGACCTCCACCATTAGTCTAGCATATAAACCAAGGTCACCATTCAGGGTTCTATGATCTATTTTGATGGGAGAACCTATGCAGGAAGCTATATCATTCAAAAATTTTGGGTGCCAATAAAACCAATTAAGACCATGAATCCTAACCCAGACATGTGCCATCGAGTTTTTGTGAGTAAAAGGATTAAAATCAGCATCCCAATCTGAAATCCTAAAATATCCAGGCTTAAGATGCAAATGGCCAAATTTCCATACCTGATCAAGATCAACTTGTGAGCTAAATAGAATGTGATAATACCCTTTACCTATAGGGACCATCTTCCATTTAGAGAAGCCCCAGCAATGTGCAATCCGGCTTTTTAGATCAAGCAGAGACCAAGGCCGATCTCCTGAATTGTATGAGATACGGCCAATAATGGAGAATTTGCATAGCTGTTCCCTTTGAACAAGGGCTTCCGGATCTGCATCAACTAAAAAACTTCCATCCTCAAGCTTTCTGAAAAGAGGTTGTTTACATACCTTTGCATTTCTTGGATCCACTCCTTTCAAAGCATCGCGAAAGGAGATAGGTAAAGTGAGAAAAGGGGTTTCCGAGGATCCGACTTCAGTTTTCTTGGAATCGTGATCTAGAGAGACAGTGGCAGTGGGAGGAGCATTCTCCCAAGTCGGATCGAAGCCAGCCATCAAAGATCAAAGACAGATCAGAGAAGCACGATAGGGTTTGTCGACCGTTGCAGCGCGCTTCGAGAGCTCCCCCGAGAATCCCATCCTTCCATCCATCCATGTTTCATTTATTTATATCCCAATAATCATAATGCTCGACTGCTACGGGAAGATGACAAGCCTTCCCAAAAACAATTAGAAATGGAGAAAAACTAATGGGAGTATTTTATGTCATCCTATAAGCCCAAAGAGCATCATCCAAGTGCTTTCTCCAATCCTTCCAATTTGGATACACGGTTTTCTCCAAAATTTTATTCAACTCCCTATTTGAAACCTTAGCCTAGACATTTGTTTGGGGGTGGTATAGCGTTGATGTTTTGTGTGTCACCCCATACTTCTGAAGGAGGGAAGCCAAATTATTATTCTAAAAGTGTGACCCTTGGTCACTAATCATAGCCTTTGGTACTCCAAACCTAAAAAAAATCTATGCTTTGACAAACTCCACTACAACATGATAATCATCAGTCCTGGGGCCCTATCCTCCACCCATTTTCACACATAATCAACAGCAAACAAAATATACAAAAAACAAAATGAACTAGGAAAAGGACCCATAAAATCAATGCCTCACACATCAAAAATATCACAGAATAGTATGGGTTTTTGGGGAATCTCATGTCTCCTAGAAATGTTCCCAGTGTATTGTCAACAAGAGCATGTCTTACAAAACACATGGGCATCATGGAATAATCTAGGACAATATAATCCAGAGTCCAAAACATTCCTAGCTATCTGTTAAGGTCCAAAGTGTCTGCCACAAGCAAGTGTATGATAGAATTGAAGAACAAACTCAAACTCGTGATCAAGAACACACCTCCTAATAACTTTATCACTACACATGCACTAGAGGTATGGATCATCCAACACATAATACCAAGACTCAATTTTTAATTTTTGGACTTGATTTTTCTTTAAATTTGTAGCTATTTTGGATGCAACAAGGTAGTTCACTAAATCTGCATACCTGAGATGCATACCTGAGATGTTATAAAGATGCTTATTGGGGAAAGTGTCCTGAAGGGGTACCTGGTCCAAGGTTTCAAACTCTAGTGTGTGATTAATCCTAATCATGTGGTATTCTTATAGGTTTTTGTACCCCTTCTTTTATTTTATTTCAATATCAAAATTCCTGAAGAAGGAGTATCCATCGGATAAGTCTAGGCTTTGCATCTAGTTTCTTCAAGAGGTTCCTCAGAGCTGTATGGTCAGAAAAAAACTACTTTTGAGACCAATAAATATGAAAAGAATTTATCTAAAGAAAATATGACAGTAAGAAACACCTTTTATATTGTAGTGTAGTTTTATTGGGATGAATCCAATGTCCTCGGTGCATAGGAAATCACATGTGAACATCCCTCCACCCTCTGTGATAAGACAGCTCCAACCGCAAAGTTGGATGCGCCACACATAAGATCAAAAGGAATGTCCCATTTTGGGGGATGTATGATTGGTGGAGTGGTAAGACACTTCTTCAACTCAACAAATTCTACCATGCATGAATCATCAAACACAAAATCAGAATCCTTTTGAAGTAATCACAACAATGGAAGAGAAATATTACTAAAATCTTTAATGAACCACCAATAAAATCCTACATGCCCTAGGAAAGATCTAATAGAACACACACATAAAGGATAGGTTAAGGATGAAATAATGTCAATCTTAGATCTATCAACCATTATCCCATGTTTCTACACTACATGCCCTATTACAATTCCATGCTCTACCATGAAATGACACTTTTCAAAGTTTAAGACCAGATTCTTATCAATACAAAGATTCAATGCCTTTCCCAAACTATTTATACATTTATCAAATGAGGATATCCATATACTATAAAATCATCCATAAATACCTATATGAAGGTCTCAATAAGATCATAAAAAATACTCACATTGTATCTTTGGAAGGTACCTAGGGTGTTGCAATGTCCAAATGGAATCCTCCAGAAGGAAAATGTGCCGAATAGAAAAGTGAATATTGTCTTCTCCTAATCCTCTAGAGCTAAAGGAACCTAAAAATATCCATAAAATCCATCCAGGGAACAATAATGTTTCTTCCCAACTAGTCTCTAAAGAATTTTATCAATAAATGGGAGGGGGAATTGTACTTACGAGTGGATTAATTTAGTTTCCTATAATGAATACACACTCGCTAACTATTTTTCACCCTCATTGGAACTAACTCATCATTCTCATTTTTAACAACAGTAACACCACCTTTCTTAGGAACAACCTGAATAAGACTCACCCACTAGGAATCTAAAATGGGATAGATTATACCTACCTCGAGCAATTTTTCAAGCCCTTTTTCCACAACTTCCAAAAGAGTTAGGTTCCATCTCATTTGTGGTTACCTAATCGTCTTCTCCCCATACTCTAAAAGAATCTTATGCATGAAAATGGAGGGGATAATACTTGATATGTCACCCAAGTTCCACCTGATTACCCTAATTTTCTCCTTCCAAATATTCAAAATATTTTCTTTATGTTCAAAAGTGAGATTATTTACAATGAAAATAGGTAACCTCTCACCACTCAACAAGTATGAGTATTTTAGATTTGGTGGAAATGGATTGAGTTCCAATGAAGGGGGTGTCGTATGGATGGGGACAATGAAGGAACAGAAATATGTTCACAATAAACATCAGTACCAGAATATACATCATCAGAATCATAGAATAAAGCATCAAAACCATTTGTATATTCAACGTCCTAGTTATAATTAGAGTGAACATGATCAAAATAAGAATATGAATCTATTTAAAATTCAAATCTAAGAGAGTTTTTTTCATTAGAAATAGATGTGGAGGTCCTCTTAGACATCAAACTAGATACAATGCTCATAATGTTCCAAAACATAGAACAATCAAATTCCATGAGATTTTTACTTAGTGGTTCAAAATGGGAGATAACAAAATTAGAATGGTTCGATGAGGGTTAAATTATGGGATATATAATATTAAATATCACAACTTCATCTCCAAACTCCATGGAAGGTGTAGCCTTATGGAAATTTATGATTGTGTTTATAGTTTTGAGGAAGGTCCTACCAAATATAATTGGAGCACGAGAACATACCTGATCATCCTCCATGTTAATAATGTATAAATATATGGGAAAGATCATGTCTCTTCCCCGAACCAGTACATCCTCAAGGACTCCCACTGGATATGTTGTAGCTCTATTCGCCAACTACACCACTACTCTTGTCGGTTTCAACTCACCAACCTGAAAAGAAGAGAATACAGAGTAAGGCATCACATTTATTGAAGCTCCTAAATCACATAAAGCATCAGAAAATGTGACTCCCCTATGGGGAATGGGATGGTGAATGTCCCAGGATCCTTTCACTTTGTTGTCATTACTAGATTTGGTGTAATGAGTGCTGACACATTCCTTCCTAGATTGATCCTTTCATTCCCCTTGATCCCTCTTCGATTAGTACAAAGTTCTTTTAGGAATTTAGAATACCTTGGGATTTTATTAATTACCTCAATAAGAAGGATTTTTATCTCCACATGCTTGAATGTGTCCAAAAATTCCTTTTGCATCACCTCCTCATCCATATTATTGGTTTAAACAATCCTATTTGGAAAGGGAAGGGGTTTAGAAGTAACATCATCAAACTTTTTCTTACCTTTTTCTTTCTTTGTGGGAAGCTAATCAATTGTTCTTGAATGGGGCTTCTCTTAAGTTGAGTTGAATCCTAGTGGAATGGTATGTGGATAAGTATCAGTTGTTTTCTTCCCTCTTCTCAATGTTATGAAATATACATTCCCCTTTGGATTTGGAGTAGGTTGGGAAGGAATATTTCTATAATTCTTACTGACCAGTTCATGGAGGATGGTGGAAATCTGGCTCATTTGACTCTTCAACTCTCTCAACTCTGAACCTTGACTCTTTAACTCATTTTTTTGATTAAGAAAAAAAATTAAAAATATCATCAGTATTATAATCTAACTTTGGTTGAGAAGTCCCTTGTTGTTGACTTGTTGATGCTTGAGCTTCAAATCGCCTATGGGGTTGTTGGAAAACCTGTTGGTAAGGTGTAGGCTTCTAGAAGTTTTGTTGAAAAGGGGGAATTTGTTGTTTTCTAGAGGCATACCTCATGTCCTATTGATCCTTCCAACCATGGTTATATGTTGGATCAAAGGAAACAAACTTATTTTGGGGATATGGTTGTTGTTGCTGGTGATATGGTCTCCCAAGAAACATTGCTTCACAATCTTCTATTTCTTGTAGTTAGGGGAAATAGTAAGTTTGATGGCTTGTCTCAGTGCAAATTCCAAAAGGCCTTGAAGGAGGGGGTTAGGATGTCTTTTGAGCCAAAGAAATCTGTCTCACCATAGTTTTTAATTCTTTCAACTTGGTATCAATAAATTCAATTTCAAGAGAAGATGGACTTACCTGATGTACTCCTCTAACATGTGGGGTACCTTGATCACTAAATTTTTGGGAGTTTTGTGTCATCTTTTTTATCAACCCACGTGTAACTACTGGTGTTTTTTCGACCAATGACCCTCCATCCGTAGCATCCCCCATATTTCTCTCTATGGGTGTGTTTCCTTTATAGAAGTATTGGATGAGGAGTTTCTCACTAATTTGGTGATGTGGGCAGCTTGCATACAACTTCTGTAATCTATCCCAATACTCATATAATGACTCCCCATGTGCCTTATTGATCCCTAATATCTCCTTTTGAAGGGAAGTGGTCCTTGATGTTGGAAAAAATCATTTCAATAAAAGACATTTCAAATCTTTCCAACATGTTACATATTCAAGTTGTAAATAATACATCCAATCCTTAGCAGTTCCATCAAATGAGAATGGGAATGATCTACGTTTTATTTGATATTTAGATACATTTATTGATTTCATTTTTGAGCATACCACAATGAATTCTTTTAAAAGTTTGTTTTGATCCTCACCAGATAAGCCATTAAATTTTGGAAGAATCTAAATTAACCTAGATTTTAGTTCAAAGTCTGATTTGAGAGTTGGATATGCAATGCATGTAGTTTGATAATTAATACCAGGGGTATCCAACTCTTGAATAGTCCTATTGAGTTCATTGTTGTTATTTTCAGCCATTTTATCTTGTTTAATATTTGTTTTATAAGAGTTTCTAATTTCAAAATTCCTAGAGTGCAGGAATTCCCCAGTTGGGTAAATGCTGACACTCCCTATAGACCGATATTGTCGAGTTCAAGCCCTAAATTTGTGCTAAATCTCGAGATCTAGATCAAGGAGATTATTGGGGTGGTATTGTGTCATAAATCATAAATAATAGAAACAAAATCAGCATAAACCAATATCATTAAATGAGGTTTAAATTGATGATCTGAAAAAGAAGAGGTGGGGAAGAAAGGATGAAAAAGAAAAGGGAGGAGAATAAAAGAAAAAAAATAAAAAAATAATAACAAATAACTTTCCTAAAATTGGTTGAATAAAACACTTTCCTCCTTGGAAATGGTGCCAATATGATGAGCATTGTCTCACATGCTCCCAAATAATGTTTCTGATTTAACTAAGTGAAGCACAGTGGCTGACCTAGCTCATTCTCTCAAGAAAGAAGTGAATTAATCAAACATTAATAGGATTGAAGAAAATAATAAAAAGTAAATAAGTGAAAAAAATGAAACACAAGTTGGGGGAATTGGTTTTTTGAATTTCAGACAATAAACTAAACAACAAACAAAAACAATCAAAGACACAATTTATTTAAAAACACTTATATGAGAAGATGTAGTTGATCTAATATACCCCCTTCACCATTCATTTATCATTATCCCATATGATTATAATTCATTAAATTGTGATCCCATAATCTATTCAATTCCCTAACCCTATGGAAATTAAAAAGACCACAAATATTTTAAAAAAATGATCCCTCTGTTAACTTCGGGACATCAAATCACAGCACCCTACCTTGATTGGGATCCAAAAGCCAACTTATGGTCAGTGGATGGTTAGGGAATCATCTCCTCCCTAGAGTGCATAATTAATTGAGTTTTTTATTAGTCTTGAACCCTATAATTATATCCCAAGTTGATTAGATTTTGAGATTTAGGTTTCACTAACACAATTTACATAATCCAGACCACGTTGTCAAGTCCAAGTCGATCGAGTGACTTAGAAATTAAAACTCAATTAATTGATCACAATTTATGAATTATAGTATGTTTATGGATTCAAAATAAATAAATTAAGGAAGTAGGGATTATATCAACTATGAAAGAAATCACTCTTCAATGGGCGGAGTTATCGTCGTGGAGATGTTTTCCATAAGCAATGAATTGATTGAGGAACACCCAATATCATCTCCACTCATAGATTCCAACCCAAAAAGAAAAATATAAAGATTAAAATAGAATAATAAAGAATATTTATTGAATAAAATTCACATTACAATCATAAAAACAAGGGGAAAAAGTGGATTTGGGAGAGGAGAGCCTTTTTGTAAGAGAACTTTGCACAAATCCATACTTCTTCCAAGGGTTGTAAGGTGTTACCAAGAGACACACCTTCAGAAAAAACTTTACAAAGCCTCGAAAAACCCTCCAAAATAGTGAATACATCATTTAAATAGATTGGGGGGGCTAGGATTATAAAATGTTTTTAAATGTGAAAGGGGAATTCGTCCAAATTTTTTAATCCCATTTTCACCACATATTTTACCTTGTAAACACGTGAATTGGCTGGATTTATAGAAGGATTATTTGTTCATAATCGTGTTCCAGAGTTTTACTCCAAATTTGGGCCCAATCCAAGTCAGGATGAAGAAGATAATTCCTAAATGGTGAAGTGATGTCCAATCTGGATAGTTGAGTCCAACTTTGTCTTCATGGACCATTTACCCCACTCACACGCACAATCCAGCTCCCATGTCCTAAATAGAATTTGTATCCCATTAAGTCATGAACATGGTTACAAAATTGTAAGTAAAATTAATTTATATAAAAATATTTATGCTTGAAATACTACAGTGAATTTTAAAAGGGTAAAACTATAATTTACATCAATTTTTCAAATGAATGATCCAATCCAAAATATTCAATAAATTAACATATTTATCACAATGTGAGGAAATTATTTCATTTATTATCAATAAAATATTCAAAAAAATTGTGTTTTATCAGTTGTTCACGTATATATTTGAGATAGTGGGATAAATATTTAATTGGAAAAAATCAAGGCCGGAGATGCATAAATAGTTTCCATGGGAATAAGTTCTATAAGATTTTGTGGGAAAGGAATGTTCCAAGGACACATATTATGTAGGAAAGATAAAACCAAAGTAACATGGTTTTATGACCACTAATTTAGGTGATATATTATTCATTAATAATAATAAATCCTTGTCCTACGTGAAAGTGGCAAATGAAAATACTCTAAAATAAAAAAGAAAATATAAATTAAAAGATGAATTCCATGTGCCAAAATCCAGATTTGAATTTTTGGTAGCTTCTATAATTAATGAAAATTCATTGGTGGGTATTAAAGCGAAACTATACATTGGTGGTACCAGAATAGTTTTAATAATCCTTGATTGCATATAAAAAGTCATCATGCTTAAATCTATTATAATTTTACTTTTCATAGAAACTTTATTTGATCATTATATTGGGAATTGGATCTCAAGAATATCTATCTTGGAATGAGATTATACAACACAACTAGAAATGCTTGAATACATCATAGAATTCCTATAAGGAATGAAATTTTAAGAGATCCATTTATTGATAAATGCAAGCATCATGATTATAGAATAATTATTTGAAAAAAACCATGTGTCTATAAGAGGTTAGTTAGAGAACCATTGTTTTTAATGTAAAATATGTTGATAACATATAGAAAATAGTTATTATACTTGAGGTTAGTTAAGACTAGATTGAAATTAACTCTCTAAATATTGAATTAAAGTGGAAACTATAATAACTATGCCACACTGACAGCACAGACACCTCATCTTAACATGGTCATTAGGTCCTGGCCCACAAGGCACCACTAGTTTCCCTACATACATGTGGTCCCTTCCCTAGGGCCCACCCACATTATTTAATGGTTCATCAGACAGATGAATATCCCTACAATCCAACATATGTTCTTTTAGTGTGTGTTTTCCTCACTTAAACACACACAAGGAAACTTTCCAAGAGGTTAACCATCATGATCGCTAATCCAGGACAAGAACATTTAACTATGTTGTTTTAATTATATAGGATCCCAAAAAAGTAAGGTGCACCTTATTGACATGAGTCGTATCATTTTTTTCATTTAACCCTTTAACATTATAGGGTGTTATATCCACCCCCCCCCCTAGAGAACAAAATCCTCATTGTCGACCCTACATCTCATCCTAGGTAGTGCCACTACACTTCAGTCTAGGTTCATCCTATGATACCAACATAACACTTGGGCTCCACTGACAGTACATACACCCTTCCTTATCATGGCCATCAGGACTTGGACCAAAAATCACCACCAGTTTCCCTGAAGACACATGGTCCCTTCCTTGGGGCCCACCCACATTCCCTAATGGTTCATCATACTAATGAATATCCTCATAGTACAACACATGTTCTTTCAGTGTATTTTCCCTTGCTCACACACATCCTAGGAAACATCCTATGAGTTTAATCCTCTTGATCACTACTCTGTAACAAGCACACTTAACAATGAAGTTTTAATCAGGTAGGTTCCAAAAAATAAAGGTGTACTTTCTTGACATGAGTCATATAATTTATTCATTTTACCTTTTAATATTCTGGGGTGTTACATTTATCCCCCCCCCCCCAAGAGCACAACATCCTCATTGTGGAACCTACATCTCAACCCAGGAAGTATCACTGCACTAAAGGTTGGGTTCCTCCTCTAATACCAATATAACAACTGGGCCCTGATAATGGCATTGACACCCTTCATTAAAATGGCCATCTGTTCCTAGAATACCAGACACCACCAGTTTCCCTGTAGACACATGATCCCTTCCCTAGGGCTCACCCATGTGTCTGAATGGGTCATTAGACTAATGATTATCCCCATAGGCCAACACATGTTCTTTAAATGTAATTTTTACTCATTCACTCACACCCTATAAAAACATCCCAGTAGATCACCCATCTTAATCACTACTTCGGGGTAAAAGCGCTTAACTATGAAGTTTTAATCAGGTAGGCTCCTAAAAATAAAGGTTCTCCTTGTTGATATGAGTCAAATTATTTTGTTATTTAACCCTTTTCCAATATGGGGTGTTAGAGTAACTCAGTTTATAGGTAATAAGATCTAATAATGTAGATATATGGGTTTCTTAGACCAAGTCAAGGTAAATATACTAACAGGTTAATGAAACATAAAAGTTTGAAAATTTTGAGAGAGAATTGTTTCCTATTTTACATGGTATAAATCTCTTCAAGAAGGCGTGTATAAGACATAGGATAAGATTAAAATGGTGAGTATAACTCTATATAATTCAATGATATATCTATAAAATATTCCATGCTATGTACAAGATATTATATTTCAAACATGTAGATTATAATAGGAAAATATCATATAAATCCTAGAGAACTGTTTGGGAAGTAGACAAAGTTGTCTACTGGTACACGAAAAGTTGAATTAAAAATTACTTGGTACATAGATAAGATGGAACACTAGTAATTAGGGGGACTCAAACAATTCTTTCTATAGGTAAATTTTATTTAATAATATAGTTTCTCTAAGTGAGTAATTGAATCTCATCAAAGTCATTGTTATGCATATCTATATATATTGATTATATTGTGGGTTATGAATTAGATAAAGAAGTATTATCAAATATGAAATGATTTATTACAATTATTAGAATCAAACCTATAATTTAAATTATTATCATAATATAAATTATGATAAGCTTATGAAAATGGTACTAGACAATATGTCAAGGTTGTGATAGGCTTAAAAAGGGATATTCTCTAAGATATCATATCTTGAGGAATTTTATTCAAGGAGTTTAAGTCATATATAAAATGTAGTAGTCCCAATGACTAAAGTCATTTCTTAGTAGAATTATGATTATATCATGTGAGAGATAACAGGTTGATAGTCAAGAATTTGGCTATAGTTAAAGTTGGAGTGTTTTAAAAGTGGGTTCCCTAGACCCAAATTTAATAATACTTTTCGATTACCATATAATGTATATAGAGAGTTATTGATGATTTTATCTTACCATAATAGGGATAATACTTCTTCATACACTATTTATATGGTAATATCTATAACATACTAACCTTGATTTAATTTTTATTTATTTATTTTTAGTTTAATTTTGAGTTCTGGGGTTTCTTGGTTGTTTCCTAGGTTGTTTGAGAGGGATTGGGAAGTTTTAGGTCTGAATCAATAGCAATTCACCACATGAAATGGGATTTCTCCCCATGAAATTTTAGTGGGTGGATAACATACAAGAGATAAGTACCAAATAGATCTAATGAAGAAGATAGCTTTTGGAGTTTCAAGCAGGAGTTGGTGAGAGACCGTGACAACAACATTATGGTCGAAATTCCTAAGGAGGAGGAGGTGAAACCAATAATTCTCATCTTGAAATAGGATAGTGCACCAGGACCCGATGTCTTTCCGAGTGACTTCTATGTGGTGGATTGGGAGTTTTTGAAACTTCAAGTTGTGGGTTTTATTCATGACTTTTTCATAGGTGGACCACTTCTAAGAAGGTTGCCTACTTATATAGTAGTCTCAATCCCAAATATTAAAGACCCCACAAGGGTTAATTAGTTCAAAAATATCTTATTGTTCAAATTTTCCTATAAGGTTCTCACCAGCCTCATTGGCAGAAGGATAAGTGGTGTCATCCCAAGACTTTTCTCATAGGAGAAACATGGTTTTGTTGGTTTTGTTAAGGGTCAGGGCATTCAGGGGGGATTGGTATTTCCAAATAAATGGTTGGGGATCTCAACAAGAGATCCATTGGTTCCAACATCATCATCTAATTATATAATGACAAAGCTTATGACCTCACTAAGTGGGGATTTATCATTTGTGTGATGAGAAGTGTGGGATTCCATGAATGGTTCTACGATCGGTGTTTTAGATGTTACTCTTCACCTTGGATCACTATTTCTCTCATGGGGAACGATTTTGGATTATTAAAAAATGTGGATCGTGTGAAATAGGGATACCCTTTATCCCCATTTCATTTCTTATTTACTCAAGAGGCTTTATCAAATAATATCAATCATAGCTTGGGGGGAGGATGTACCCATTTATCAATGTATATGGTAGTAATATGGTCTCTCACTTGATGTTTTTTGATGACATGCTTGTGTTTATAAATTATAGGATAATATCCTTAATTCAATTAAAGGAAATCATCTTGACTTATGGAAGAATAAGTAGTCAAAACATTAACTTTTAGAAGAGAAAATTTTTCATCTCTAACAAATCCTTGGGTCGGTGCTGTGGAGATATCTAGGATATCTTAGGGATTCATGGGAGGTCTCTTCCAATGAAATATCTCATAGCTCTGATATCTAATGGTTGGATCAATAAGGAACTATTTGATGATATTATTAAAAAATTATAGGTAGGATTAGAAATTGGAAGAACAAGTTCCTTTCCATTAGAGTGAGGGTGACCTTGATTAATAGTGTACTGACCTATATTCCAATGCATGTCCTTTTGATCATTAGAATGCCCAAGGGGAAAATTTTCATGATGGAAAATTTCACTAAAACTTTTCTCTAAGATGCTAATAAATAAGTAAAATGGCACTAGGAATCATGGAATAATTTAGCAAAACCTATTGAATAAAGAGTTGTTGGTATCTGTAATATCTCTGAAACAATGAAATGTAGGCAAGCATGTATGGCATGGGAAGTGGTCAAAGGAAAATATTTATAGGCTAGATTTATGTAGGATGGAAATGGGGAGATATGGGAGTAATGTATGGGAAATATGGTGTTTTACAGGCTTTCTAAATCCATGTTGTACCATATGGAATACTTTCAGGATTACTCTCACTGGGTGATTGGTAGGGGGGATATCAGTCTTTGAAAGGACAATTGGGTAAGGGTTAAACTGTTTTTTCCAGGGTGTCCAGCCCCTAACATTTATTTCAAGGAGGCCAACAAGCATTAAAATTTGATGGATTATATCCTTAATGAGGACCATAAGGTGATTTTTGATAGCATATGCTCAGTTGATACCCCTAACAAATGTTTCTCCATAGGTTATTCTTCTAGATGATTCTCCAGTTGTGATTATAGAGTCATTTCTCACATCGAGAGCTTTTCGAATGTATGGGATTCAAAAATATGGTGTAAGTAACTTGAAAATAAAATAAAATTTCTCATATGGCACATCAGGATCCAAGTTTTTACCATGAATGACAATGTGTAGTTTAAAGGTATCAGGCTAGTCTCCCAGTGCTTCTACTACAACAGTCCATAGAGAGAATCCTTAGTGCATCCGTTTTTTCTGAGTGAATGGGAAAGAGGTTTATGTAACATAGTGGGGTTTCATAATAGGGATAAGGGTAAATATATGCATTATTTTATATCTGAATGAATCTAAAGTGCAGGCTCAATGGAGCTATAAATTCAGGTTTATGCCCTTATGTTAGTGATTATGTACTGATCCCTTTGGGAAGCCTGAAATGTAGAAAGGGAGGGATGTCTATACTCCTCTAGATACTTACATATTCATATTAAGACGTTAACAATGGAGTTGGGACCCATTTTCAGAGGAGGGTGTGAATCTATTCTTATTTCTATACTTCTTCCCAGATTTTCAGTGGCAACAATTGATCCTTAAATTGTGTTGGGTCGATGGGTCTGTTCGATTCTTCCAAGTAGGGGTATAAATTTAAATTTTGATGGCTCCTTAATCATTTTTATGATGAGGTGAGTTGGAATACTGAGAAACGGTATGGGTTTGATTCTCATTGGATTTAGTTCTTTTTATGGTTCCAACAACTCCATGGGTGTGGAGGTTAGAGTCATGCTCACTGGTATTGTCCTTTGAGAAAGGTTTAATTTTGTGGTATATGAAATTGAATCAGAATATGAATCTCTAGTTTAGATCCATCAGGGGACTATGGACACACCTTGGGAGTTGGAGTATTATTTCAGGAAGTAAAAATTACTTATCAGAAAACCAAACTCTGTTAGGAATTTATGGTGAGAGAGGAATTTTGCAAAGGATGGGTTAGCTTGAGAACATAGAGTGTATTAAGACCTTATTATTTATAATAAGTCAGTTCATTGCCAATTGAATACCAGAATATCCTTAAAGGAGATGCTCTAGGACTACACCATTACAGGCCTCCAGGACTTGTTTACTTCCTGTTCATGTGTTTTTGTGTTTTTTAGTTTTCTATTTTGTATGAATTTATCCTTAAATAAAAATTTAATTTTTAGTTAGTTGGATCTTATATGGTTTCATCTTTAAATTTCACATGATGTTGATTTCCAAAGTGATGGAAAAGTGTTTTTTCTAAATCTTGGGTGTATTTCATCCTTTTTTGAGAAATTCTCAAAAAAACTTATACTGATTGAAGTAGTTAAATTGATTTAAATTTATTTTAAATTCTCAATACCAAGTATATTTTTGGAAGGATCATTTGGAACTTTTAATGGCGTGTTAGAAAGGAAAACCCATAGTTCATTCTTCTTTATATGTTTTGGAAATTAATGGTTTTTAATTCCATGTGATAAGTACTCTATTGTAGTTGGTTTCATAAAAAGGATTTGTAATGTCAATATTTATTTCTTACTTTCTTTCAAAAGAGGTTTTCAATTTTTTATTGGAATGGTTTTTATCCCATTGAAACTATTTTTAAATTTTAAAATGAAATTATGTTGAAAATTATTTGCAGACATGTTTGTTCCAAGTTTTTGGGATGTTTTTATTGATTTGATATAGTTGGATTTTTATTGATAAAACGCACCATTGAAATTATTTTAATTATATAAATGGTTCCTCTGTTAGTGGGGTAAAACCCATGGAAAGATAGGTATTATATGGTTAGCCTTAGATAAGTATGGATAGGTATGGTTAGCCTCCCTAGAAATGGATATAGACAAAAACTCTATTAAACATTTGTACAGTAGGGAGACACATGATCATGGTCTCTAATCCCAAGGCCTAAGTTCAAAGGAAGTGAATGTGTACCTGAATAATTTTACTTAGTCATTTGAGGTATAAGAATCCTAGAAAACCCTAACAAAATTTCTAGGTATGTGAATGCACACCCGGTTAATTTTCCCCTCGATAATATTGGATTCCATGAAGATAATATATTTTCCAAAGTAGGGATCTTTTTAATTTATTAAATTATATTTATATTTATTTCAAGTTTTTCCATAAAACTTTTTTAACTACAATTTATAAATGATTTGGTTAAAAGAAAATAAATTTATGTTTTACTTGGAAATAATATCAAATTTAAGAACATGGGGTGTTTTTAAGAAAAATTCTTGACACTTTTTTTAAAGGGGAAAACCCAAAAACTTATTTTTCATCCTTATTTTCAAAAAAGCATGTTATAATTTTTTTAAAGGAATATGAATATGGTCAATTGGTGTTGAACTACTATGATATTATTCTCACACCTATATCATTAAAGGTTTACTAGTATTATCTTTTGTAGTGGGTGATCTTAGATCTCTTGGTTTGGGTATGGTGGAGGTGTGTATTGAACTTCCTCACATTCATATGGAGACTAAGTAACAATGGTTTTTCTTATTTATTTAACTTATTGTCACTTTTTTTAGATTCTATGTACTATTATAGTAACACGCATGTATTATCAATTATTTTATATTTGGATATTTCATGTTATATTTCATACTTGTTCAGAAATTTATTTTATTTATAATATATCTTGAGTGTTATTCATTCCTCATTATTGATATATCCTAATTTATTATTTTTATGGCTGAAATCATTCCCAAATTTATTCCTTGGATTCCCAATAACTTGTATCTAACTCATGGGGATCATGAAAAACCTACAATCCTTATCACAGACCCGCTTGGGTGTCCTATTCAGGGATGACCAATGTTGGTTCATGAAAAATTATTATAAAATAGAAGGTCGGTCTTATAATTTGGGAAATTCTAATAGGTGGAATATATGATAATCGAAACTCGAGAGATAGATCATGATTAGGTACATGATCACCATATTTTTTGATGACATTTGAGTTTCTAGTGTTTTTCAAGATGAGTTTTTCTTATGATCGAGCTTGGTTCCTAGTTGTTTTAGAATTTTAGTCTTTGACCTTTTGGTGATTTATGAGTTTTAATGAAAATAGGGAGGAAATATGGGGCTTACAAAACATAGAAAGGGTTTATAATACTATATGAAGATCATATGACCTCAGTTACTTCCATTGGGATTCATATTGTTATTATATGGTTGGATAGACCATACAGTTAATCCTTGAGTTTTCATGATTTTTCATGATCTTTTAATTTTTTTCATTTTTTGGAAATTTTGAGTTGGTTCTTTTTCCTTTAAGATTCACTTGTGATGAATTGAAGTGCTTTATGACTGTTTATGTTTTTTAGGGTTAAATTGAAATTATAATTTAAAATAGGATTGTTTGAAAACTATTTTTTTAAAATATTTGTATATTTCATAAATTTGGAACTATTTTCAAACTGTTTTTTAATTCAAAATAATTTTTAGTTTTGCTAATATTTCAAAAATATTTTTCATTTAAAACAGTGATCAGTTTTTATAAAAATATTAATACCTTTACAATAAGAGGTAGTGTTAATTATTTTTAAGGTTTTCATGTGATGTTAAGAAAGTTTAATTGGGTAATTTTAAAGATTCTAATTTGAAAATATTTTTAAATGGTTGATTTTTAAATATTTTTATTTTAAGGGCATTTTTATTGAAGTTTTCAAGATTTTTTAAATATTGGTTTGAGGAATGAAATTTATTTTAAAATGAGTCTTGATAAAACCCTCTTTGTTCAAATAGGTTAATTTATTTCTCTTGTTTAAAGGAATAAAGTTTTGGATTATTGTTTTTTACATGAAATTATAAACTACTAAATTTAAATTTTATTTAAATGGTCTTTTGATATTTCTTATTGATTTTTTTTGTCTTATGGGGATTGAGTTCTAGGAGTTTTTTTGATGTTTCTTTATTTATTTTTTTATATTATTCCTCCATTTGGATTTAATAGATTATTTATTTTATTAATATTTTCTTGGGATAGTTGTTCCATCTTCTAACTGCTCAAGGATAGTGTTATTACTATTTCACTCCAATGTGAGGATCCTGTTCGAGAGTTTTAAAACCTAAATACTCATATTTTATTTGAGAAATAATATTATAAAGAATTAGTGGTATGGATACTGAATGATGAGGAAATTTTTGTCTAGATTGAACTTCCTAGACTAATTAATATTAAGTTTGTGACCTTAATGATAGATGGTCTAAGTTGAAAGCGGTGGAAGTCTATCATCCAAACTAATCCACATAAGGAAATTTTTTGGAAAGTTTCAAGGAATGGTTAATTAAAAAATTATTATCTAACATAGTGAAAGTAAAAAAAGGATATAGAATTTTATTTCCAATTAAAATGATATAAAATTGTTTTGTAGTATGCACATTATTTTATCGAGTTGGTGTTAAACCTACCTAATCTGACCTTGTATTTTTAGAGGTTGGGTTTTTGTTTATTTTGTAGTTTTAGTGATGTAATTTTAAAATTTATTATTTTTATTGATAGATTTTATCTTATTGATGTAAGGAACTAATTTTTATGGCTACTCACATAATTATTATCTTATTTGGAGTTTCTAGCTTCCATTGAAATGATTTTGAAGATATTGAATTTTTCAGGTAACATGAATCGATTTAGAAAAGGATACGGAGACTTTGGGAATTATCTTGCATTTGTGATAATTATTATTTTATTCACACGGTGTGATCTAGGCCTCATATTGGTTCATTCTTTTTTAATGGTAGGAAAACTAGGGTAAATGTGGGGGAAACTAGGTGCCAGTGTTAGTTATGCTATAATGTCTTGTTGGATTCACTAGTATTTAGTGTTAAAAACCATGGAATAGGGTTACTGTCACTTTACATAATTATATATTATGTAGTTATTTTGGAGGTATGATTCCTTGAAACAAAATTACAATTATTATTTTTTGTTTTATTTCATGATCTATCGCAGTTGATTTACTTGAGGTGGTAATTTTTTTAAGTCTTTTATTCTAATGTGATTTCTGAGGTTCATCATGTTGTTGATGTTTTTATTTTGATAAAGTGACTAAGGAACTATAATTTAAATATGAAGGAGGATCATTTAGTGAAACTTATTTATATATTTTCCATCTTAAATGATTATTTTTACTTTATCATCTTTTTGGGAGATTCTAGTGATTTTTGAAGAACTCATATCTTAGTGGAATTCTAATATGGTGGGGAGATAACCTTTTCTAAATCTCTTTCATCAAATATTTGTCTCACTCTATTTTCTGAGTATTGATAAATTTTTCTTGGTGGATCCTGAATTTAATCATGGTTTCTATTTGTATTGCACATTCCTTCTTGTTTTTTTATAAATTGATGAATTTCTTATCTAAATCAAGCCCTTGGTTTTCTCAGAATCTAACCTCCCATGATCTAGTGGTAGATCTTTGGTTTTGGAATGAATCTCAACAGTTGAAAATATGAGTTGGTCTCTTCTAGTTTCTTTTATGGTTTGGGGTGTTCCTTAGTTTTTTGGGCCTTGTTTTATGGATTAAAACATTTTCCTTTTTTCCATGGAGTTATTATCGGCATGTATTAGTTTCTTACTAAGGTGAGTTAGAATATCTTTTAGTAACCACCTTTGAGAGTTTAATCTTTGGAGTCCCTTGAGTTGCGGTTTAGTTATTTTTTTTAGAAGTGTATTATTGGTTTCCTTTTTCTATTGAGATATAAGTTTCTACTTCCACCTTCTTAACCATTGTTCTTATGGATTTCTTATGAAATAAAGTGGTATGGAGTGGAGAATCGTCACATCTTCACCTATATTCCCTTTTTATTTATTTATTTTTTGGTTTTTTTTAGTTCTAGGTGTCTTGGTTGTTTCATGGGTGGTTTTATAGGTCCCAAGAATCTATAGGTCTAAATCTATACTAGTTCACCTAGGGAAATGGGAGTTCACCCAATGAAATTTCTAAAATTCCAAACATACCATATCAAATTAAGACCCTTTGAGGGTCTCATTTTCCCCTATTTCAAGTGTCTCAACCTTGGAATGTCTACTATCATATCCATCCTCCTAAATGATAATTTTCATGACATTTATTAAAGTTTTAGGATAATTCCTTAAGGTAGATCCATATGCACCTCTACATCGTTTAATTTTTTTCTTATTCCTCCTTATTCTTTCATTATCATGGTCTCAGTGACCTAGGGTTTTTTACACCCATATTTTAATTTTTTTAATTCATGTTTTTAGAGTTTTTAGCGATTAATCTTAGATTCCTAGGTATTATTTGGTTGTGTTATGGTGGATTAACACCATGGTCATTAAAAGCGATGAGACTTGAGGTAGGTATCCCATGACTCTTTCTTTAAGTTTAATCAATTATTAATTTTTATTTTCTTATTGATTTAAAATTACTCTTTAATGTTACTAATTATATTTAGGTTGTCATATTAAATTATATTTGATTTATTGAATTTTAAACAAATGATAAAATGGGCATTTCATTTGAATTGATCATTAAATATGCCTTAAATGTTCTAGATTATTTTATAATTTCAAATTCTTGGTTCTCTCTTTGATGGTTTCTTCTTTAAATTTCACATGATATTGGTTTCCAAAGAGATGGAAAAGTTTTTTTATAATTCTTAGTTATATTTGGACCTTTTTTAGTAATGTTTTGAAAACATATATTTATCAAAGTAGTTAAATATATTTTAATTGATTTGAAAGTCTCAATCCTGAGTGGATTTTGGGAAGGCCCAGTTATCACTTTCAATGGTTTCTTGGAAACAAACCCCATAGGATATGCTCATTTTTAATCTTTTTAATTTAATGGTTATTGAATTCCATGTGATAAGTACCATGTAGTATGTGGTTTCATAAAAAGGATCATTCTTGTGAATATTGCTTGCCTGATTATTTTTGAAAGATGTTTTAAATTGTTAATGGAATGGTTTGGATCCTTGGAAACTATTTTGAAATTTGAAATTGAATTAATGATAAAAAATATTTCCAGAAATTTTTATTCCCATTTTTGTGGATATTTTTATTGATTTGATAAATACATACTTTTTTTTATAAAACACCCATTTGAAATGATTTTAATGCTAAAAATGGTTCCTTTGTGAGAGGGGGATATCTCATTGGATCACAGGTATTAGGTTTATCGTCTTGGATAATAATGGATAGGTATGGTTAGCCTTACTAACATTGTATAAATACAATAAATCTAATTAAACATTTCCAAGGTTTTGAGACACATTATACTGATCACCAATCTTTGGGCTTGGGTTCTGGGGATGTGAGTGCACACCCATTTATTTTTCCATGGTCATTTAAGGTTTGAGGATACTAGCTAGACCTAAATTGATATACCTTAAGAATCCTTACCATGGTCCTAAATTATTTTATTATTAGCATTTATTATTGATTCATGTTTGAAAAATAGTTTATACATATATACTTTTCATAGTGTTATGGAATAGTTGATATTAAAGTTTTTTTTAAACTCTGAAAAGCTAATATCATGGATTTATATTAAAAATGTTATAAAGTGGCCATAATTATTATTTTATCTAAAACTATGAAAACCTTGTTCTCGTTGAGAACCTAGGATTCCATGATGAAAATATATTTTACAAATTATAGATCATTTTGTTTTTTGAAGATATATTTTGATTTCTTTTAAGGTTTGCCTTAATACTATTTTAACTGAAATTTATGAAGGATTTTTTTAAAGGAAAATAAATAGAGGGTTTTCTTGGAAAGAATCTTAGATTTTTAAAAATGTAGTCTTTTAAGAAAATTTCTCAACATTTGTATTAATTTAGAAAACCTAAAACAATATTTTTGATCCTTATGTTAAAACAAGCATGTTATAACTTATTTTTAAAGGTTTAGGCATTGGGTTTATGGGTGGAGGCCTATTGGGATATTTAGCACATGCATATATCATTAAAGTTTTAAAATGATGCTCAATTATAGTGAATGATCTTTTGTCTCTAAATTTGGGTATAGTGGAGGTGTGTGTAGATATTCCTCCATTGCACATAGAGACTAGGTAGTAGTGGTTTGTCTTATTTATTTCATCCTGTTGTCATCATTTTTTTTAATCCTTATACTACCTTAGTATAACACCTTTATTTCCCCCTATTTTGTATTTGTATCTATTTTTTCATGTTATTCACTTTTTTGGGATATTCAATTATTTCTGATATATCTTGAATGTTGTTTTTTCCCCATTATTGAGAGATCCTAGTTTTATTATTTTTAAGGTCAAAATCATTCCCAAAGGAAGTCCTCAAATTTCCAAGATCTTATCATTGACCTTTTGGTATCAGTAACACCCTTCAAACCTTGTGAATATCCTTATCAAATTTCCAGTTTAGAGATGACTAAGGTTGGTTCATGATAATGTCCTTAGATTACTTATCATATAAAAAGTTCTAACAACTCCCAGCTATAATGTGAAACTTGAGAAACTATAAAGGTAATCTTAAACATATTTATTATAGACTAAATACATCATACTTAAGGGACTTGAATTATGTATAACTATCAGATGATGGGGGATCATAATCATTGAGACTCCATCTCATGAATTTAACACTTTGTTATCTCAAGTATAGAATATCATGAGGATTGAAATACTGATAGAAACCGCAAATTTTTAGGTCTCATTGGTTATTACTATCTATGAGAACATGTATTGGTATCTTAACTTGAAATCAATATCAATGTGTATCATTTGATCACATACTTGGTCGTAAGATGAAAACCATAACATTTATGTTATGGTGAGGCAGTTTTAATTAGGTGTATAATTGGTGGTATGGCATTTTTTGGATGATTAAGATAGGATTTTCACATCAATAAATGAATATATTTCTTAGTCCCAGTTGAGAAGTGGAAAACCCCATACCTTTTTAAGGTGAAATTTTATGGGGGAATTTGAATTTTTGATTTGATGGAGAGTTTGTCTTGAGAAATTAGACTTGAAATGGCATTACTAGAGTTTAAACATATTTAAATGGTATTTTAGATGTGTTTTGAGCTTTGATAGATGCCTAGGGTTCTTGATATAATGTTAGAGAAGTTTCATAATGGACACGCTTCTAAAAATAGCAGCAATAGGCCTTTCACCTTGTAAATCATAATTCATACAGTGAAATGGTTTCATCGAGGGACTTTAATCCATGAAAGGGGGTTTAATGAGTGATAGGGATACTTCTTAAAATTTCACTATGTGAAAATAATTCCCACGCTATGAAAGGTTTTTGACTATATTTTTTTGAGTAAGGTTACTTTGGTATTTTTCAAGGTCAGGGTGTTATAGTTTTTAGGGGGGTTTGGTGTTGGGAGAAGGCCATTTTGGTCATTATTCTCCTTCCATTTCCTATCCTTTGATCCTCCTTTAATGGTATGAGTTTTGAATGTTATTTTATGGAAAATATGAGGTTGGGTGAGAGTTATTTTTTATATTCTTATTCATAATCTATTACTATTATTTCAGTCTAAATTTGGTTAGGGATTCTTAGTTATTTCCACTAAATCATAGTGGAAATCATCTCGATCAAGGTTGGGTTTTCTTTTCTTGTATATAAGAGGGCCTGAGATGATTTCTGCACACCGATTCATTCTATTTTAGCTAAGTTAAGTTTCCATATAAATTTTATAAAGGGTTTTTTCCTAAATTAAATTAATTTGGATAATGAATCTTTGATGTGTGTTTGGGATATTTCTTAGGAAAGTGCTGGGAGTGAATCACGGAACACCCATAGTTTTTTTGTTGCATTTATAGTGTGACGGGGGAGATCGATGGGTTTTTTAGCCTTATACTTATTTTTATTAATTATGAAATTAATTAATATTGATAAAAGTGATTAATGGGATGTAATTTACTAGGTTCAGGTATGTCTTGAGAGTGGAATACACCACATGATTTGATGTTTTGGTGAGCGGTTATGACTCATTAAGATATTTATTTAAGTTGGGAATTTAATGATATATTTTTTAATTGATTGTAAATGGTAATAATAAATTAAAATAGGTGTTATGAATTATTTTATTTACTTTAATTTTTGATGTGTTCTTTGATGGAGCTCGATAAGGATAATTAAGTGCGATTTTAAAATAAGATAACTCAATGGTTAAGGCGGGTGGTCCTTATGAATTACACTGATATTTATCCATTTTATTATATAGCATGTGATGTGCATCCTCACCACTATGGGTGATTGACCAGTTTAAATTATATAAATTTCTTAATATTAATGTAAATCCCATTAATTAATTGAACAATTCCAAGTCCATGAGGGGCCTTATTAACTAGCTTTATGTGTCAATCGTTGATGGACAAAGCCTTGATTATAATTGTATATCTTGAGATGAAAAGACCTTGAGGAGTTTTAAATTAATAAATTAATGAACATATATGCATTTAGTGAAGGTTCCCTGGATTCTCCCTTGTAATAGAGAGCATTGGATTGGTAATGAGTTAACCGAGTAGGAAATGACAGAACCATGAGATACCTTAGAGCCATTGGGCTATTATGCTAAGCACAAGTTGATTGTTTCTTCACCCTTGACATATGAGAACTGAGGAGGGGTGCCTTGGATAAGATTTGGATAGGTTGGGTGTGAGGATTGTCCTAGGATGACTTGGAAAGGGAATTTAATTAAGAATATCCCCCTTGAGTGACTATACTTATGAGGCTAGTGAGGCCATAAGATGATTATGATAATTCTAAGGGACAAATTACCACTAAGTGATGGGTGTTTACCTGAGAGATGTAAATGATATGATTGAACCCGTGAGGGGTTTCCATGCTTATTATGACCTAGGGGACCTCGTTGGGTGCCCTTCTAATATGTTGACCCCTAAGAAGGTGCAAGTGGAAATGGGTAGTGATGGTTGCTCATATCACCTTAGAACCTAAGTTGAAAATGATCATGACACAATTATAATGCCTTGTATGTGTTCCATGGATTCATACATGAACCTACGACTATTGGATTGCCTAGATTTATCCCTCTAGGAATCATCTTATACTTGATGATCTTGACATGATAGGGTTACCCTTAGGAGTTGATAGTTATGACTAGTGATTATTGGATTACCTAGGATTACCTCATAGAGATTTTCTTGGAGCCTGATTATTATTCAGTTGCCTAATATTACCTCATAGGTATCATCTTGGGGCCTAATGACTATTTTATTACCTGGGATTTCTTTATAGGGGTCAGATTAGAGCCTAATAACTATTTTATCTCCTAGTATTACCTCTTAAGGATTAGAGATGGTGCCTAATGATTAAATTAACTTCCAAGGATCATCCTCATAAGGGGAATCGGTGTTTCTTGATTACTTTGACCACTTAGGATCATCCTCCCAAGGGTTTTCAGTTTTTAAAGATTACTTAGACCACCTAGGATCATCCTCTTAGGGGATACAAGTGTCTCCTAGTTACTTTTACTACCTAGTTTAATTCTTCTAGGAGTTGGTGATGATGTATAATGATGATTATGACTACCTAGGTTCACCCCCCCCCCAAGAATTAGTTGTTTATTTTAATAACTATTGATTACATGGGATTATATACTGAGGTTTGATCATTGATCCTATTGTTTATAGACTTCCAGAATTACCTTCTATGGGTTATCTTTATACCTAATGACTTTTGACCACCTTGTATTACCCCCTTTAGGTTGTAATTTTCAGCTTATATTGGTTGGAATAGTTATGTAATGCGATCAAAAACACTTTGGCACTAGCCGAAGAATGTTTGGGTTGATTGGGGTTTCATGTAAGGTCCCAATGATTGATAGTGGTTATTTATTTATGTTTCCATGGGTTTTTATTTACTCAATTGAGTATATCACATGTCTAAAACCTATATTTACTGGTTATGTATAGATCTTCATTGATAGTTCCCTGCTGATTTGTACTCACACCATACTCAGGTGGGTATGGAACTTGGGTACCTAATCAGACTTCACTGGTCATAGTTTCAAATTAGGGTAGATGCCCAGAGCACCTAGATTAGGAGATATATCTTAGACAATATTGGAGATTGAGATGAGGTGAGGCTCAGGTATATTAGTAGATAATTTATATATTTTATTCATTTCTTTACCTAGTATATGTGATCGGTTAGGTGGGAAGTCATTGTTGCATATTTCCATGAATGTGAGTCTATTTGAATGTATGATTCTGTGTTCATTTATTATTTATTGATGGATATGTTTATTTCTTCAAATCAATCTAGTTTATGTTATGGATGGTTCATGTATTTTACTATTATTTTGTAATGTGATATGGGGGTATAGTCTTCCCATATTACAACCCTAAACCCCCACTTCTAGTCAGTATCCCCTAGCATACTGGGAGGATCACCTAAGGTCTCAATGGAAAATCCCATCATCTGGTAATTGCCCAGTGGTTATAGCCTGGTATAGAGCTTTAGAAAGTGGAATCAGAGCCTTTATGTTACTTATATAATATATTGTATTAGAAATTTATTTTTTATTACTATTTAAAGATATATTAGATAAGTGAAAAAGTAATTTTTTAGGGCTTGTGATAGAATTTGAATTGGTGCATCGTGAATGCCTTTTTCTATGAGAAATATAAGTTACCATGGGAATTATATTGTTGTTATTATATTTTAATTTTACACATGGATGATTTCACCTAGTGTGACACACTTGATTTTTTGGCTTTATAATTTATGATTTATATGGTTTTTGGCTCCTAGTTTGATAAAAAGAGTCCAATTTTCCTACATTATATTGGGCATTCATGATTCACAAGACTTTCACTTTCCTATGTGTGATTTATATCACTTACTAAGAGGGATTATCTTTTTAATGTATTAGTAATAACTTATACAATGTTTTTTCATATAACTTGTTGGTCACATTCTACTCAGTTAGACCATGATTTATGTTTCTTATAATGATAGGTCATGTGAATCTCCAATTATATGATCCTTTATTATGACTATACAATCACTCAAGTAAAGGATATATAGTGGTGCGAGTGGTTTGGTTTAGGCATGTGATTACTTTTGATAAAACCCTTATGAGTGATTATGATACTGGTTTTGAAAATAAAATCAGTTTGGTAATTTAATGTGTCAATAATAACCTATATAGTGTTTTCCCATATATATTTTTGGTGAAATTATAATTAACCAAACAATATGACTATCTTTTCCATTGATGGATTGTCTAGGGAGATTCTGTTATATCTATATGTGCTGATAGATGGGAATTTGATCTTTAAGGGAGTGACTCCAGTATGCAAAGACTTGGTGAGGATCAGCCTGAGATTATGATTCTTAAGGGTGTATTCCACTATATAGGTCCTTGGTGAGAATCGGTTCCCATTTAGGGTAGTTAATTGGAATGTGATTCTTGATATGTATATACGTAAGAAACTTATACTGGGTTCTGTTCCATGTGAGTTTTTGTGTGACTTTTGATATGGGAGTAGATGTATTTGTGAGTTATAACCAGTGTGAAACATGGTTTATAGGCTAAGTGGGAGATTATAGTGACCCTTTTTAGATGTGACTCTAGATAGTGGTGAGCTAAGTATTATGTTAGAAGTGAGATGTGTTATATGAGGGTAACCCAAGAGTGAGGGGTTATCTGAGACTTGTGAATTACTTAGATATGGGAATCATGGTTATATGATTTGGGATTAGATTAATGCATGCGATGTCCTCCTAAATATGGGATATAGACATGGTGATGCATTAGAAAATGTGAACTTGTAAGAAAGGGGTAGGTTCCTTTTCTTGAGATCAGTGAATAGGAGGTTCTTCCATACATGGTGTAGGAATTATTATCCCTTAGATTTTTATGAGGGAAGTGCCTTGAATTTTGATGAATTGGTGTCAATTTTTGGGTTTTAAGGGAATAACTAGTTGAGTGTCTATCCCTATTAACATTTGATGTGATTTTGGGAGCATAGTGAGAGTGTTGGTAGATGCTAGTGATTTTGGAATGATGCCCCAGTTTGTGGAAAACCATGATATAGACCATGGTATAGACAGAATGCGATATTTTGAAGAGGAGGCCAAGGATTCTTTTCGTTAGGTAAGAATGACAAGTCATGGAGAATGGTAAGTCGTTTAAGCTTTTGAGTCTAGATTTGGGGAAATGCGACTCAGAGGATCATGAGTTAGTTGATGAGATAGGGTGGTACTGGACTGTACAACCATTGGTTTTGGATGAGATCAAGATGATATATTCTGGTTATGCATGGGATTGTTTGAAATATGGGTCTATGATGGGACACGTATGGGATGAGGACTGACAAGATTGATGAATCGTTATAGGAATCGTTACTTGGTAGTTTTTATAAAAATAGGAAAGGTCCCTCTATGGTAGAGGTGGAATCGGAAATAGATCGAGTGTGGTGGCATGGATGACTTGATGTTATACCATGATATGTATTATCAATAAGGCATGGTATCAAGTTGACAGAGAATGAGCATGGATTGAGAGGAGAAACACATGTATGATTATGAAAACTATTGAGTTTTTTTCAAGGAGTTTTTAAAGTAAATAAATATGGCGGGGAGTTTACCATTATCCAGTTGAGGGTGAAACCATCATTATGGATAAATTTAGGTGGGTGCTGACAATGATGTTCATGTGAGTTGGGAATGGGTAGTAATTGATGTTTCATGCTAGCACTCAGGTATTATTGGTATGAACACATCCAATCATTACATGTGGTAATGGATGGATGATGAGTATTGGATGAATTACCATATGTTATTAGGGTCATGAGTGTTATGAGACGAGTCCTTGGATGATTGATATGGCACTAGGATGAGGGTGAGTTGGTTAATCTGATTTTTAGTCATATGTAAATACTATATTTGATATTTTAATGTATTATGGGATGAATTATTTTCATTGGAATTGGGATTAGGATGATTTTTATGGGTTCTAGTCATGTGTTGGATCGATGGTGTAACAGTTCTTAGGGTTAGAGAATGGTGGCTGGTTTGGATGGTCGAGCATCTAACCATGGAATTACACTAGAATTCAGGTTTAGGCTTCAATTTAGGTGATTTAAATGATCTCAGGATGCCTTTGGGATGTGTTTCCTTTTTTCATGTGAGTGTAAAATAAAGATGAAAAATTGATACAGAGTCTTGAACATGTTACTTTATGGGTATGGAAAAGAAGAATCTAGATTCTACCTTTAGGATGACAGTAAGATGAAATTTATCATAAGTAAAAATATGATTTTCAATGATTAGTATCTGTGGAAGGACTGGAACTTGGTGATAAAGTAATGTGAGATCAGTGAATCATTTGAATTCTAAGTTTTCCTAGGTTGAAGTAACAAAAAATCAACTACCAAAAAGTTCAAGAGGGTACTAAGTGTATAAGAAATTTAGAGATTCTAAATGAAATTTTAGTCAATAGTGCCAAAAATTTATATATTAAAATAGTAGTTGATATACTAAAGATCTAAACGACTGGTGAATGTTGAGGTGGATCATCGATAGATAAATTACCACAAGTATCTAGACTAGAAATATCTATGTCATTGGTTGATTTTCAAGGATCTTATAAGATCAGTTAACCTATATATAGGTATAGATTTTATCATCACTTTTTACTATTATTATATAGTGAAGAAACTAAAAATATATATAAGTTTAATCCATTATCAATGATTCTTCTAATTAGGAACTTTCTATAAAGGACAAGTTGGATTTGTTATATGAGAATAGCACCTAGGAGTTAGCTGAGCATCCACGTGGAAATAGGGATATATAAAATAAATGGTCAACCAGTTGAAGGAATAATCTAACAAAAGTAATAGTAATAAGGATAGACTAGTGGTGAAAGGTTTCCAATAAAAAAAGGCATTGAATTTTCATAAATATTTTCACCAGTTTTTAAACAAACTACTATCAAGGCTATTTTAATTATTGTTTCTAATAGTAATCTATTTCTTAAACAAATGGATGTGAATATAGAATTTATCCATGGGGATCTAGAAGATGAGATATATATTAATAACCAAGATGTTTTTGTTGAAAAATGAAATCATCACTAGTTGTATAAAATCAAAAGGAGTTTTTATGGGTTGAAATAAACACCAAGGAAATAGAACCATATGTTTACTACTTTTATGTAATTTCAAAATTTCACATGGAGAAACTTGGATCACTGTTACTACCAGAAGGAGTTTGAGGATGGATATTTCATTATACTACTCTTGTATGTGGATGATATTATTCTAGTTATGTGGAATCTTCAACAGATTTAGAGGTTGGGGAAATATTTTTTAATAAGTTTTTAAATGAAAGATCATAGTGAAGATAAAAATATATAGGGTATATAAATTGATATGGATAGAAGTTTAAAATGTTTGGTACTCTCCTAGAAGAGGTAAATCCAAACAATCATTAAATTTTTTGGGATAACTAGATGTAAATTTTTTTCACTTCTATTTTTGAAAATTTCAAATTATCCAAAGAGAAAGAACCTAAAATATAATATGAGCCAAATCACATAGATAAATTTTTTGTATGAATCTATATTTGGTAGTTCGATATAATCCATGGTGTTTACTCATCCAGATATTCTTCATTCAATGTTAGTTTTTAGTTGATTAACATAAAATATAGTAAAAGATCATTTGGATTTCATGAAGTGTATTCTTCAGTATCTCATAGTAATGGTAGAAACTTACTTCTGATTCAGTCTAAAAGGAGCACTACAAGGGTATGTTGATACCAATTTTGGGGGAGATTCTGATTCTCAAAAGAGTGCTTTTGGTTATGAATTTACTTATGGTGGAATGATTATCAGTTATACGTAGAGGTTTCAAACAATTTTTTTTCTCTAATAAATAGAAGAATAATATATTGTAGTAATGGAATTAGGAAATGAAATTGTGTTTTTGAGGAATATTCTTGAAGATCTTGGTAAGGAATAAGGAAATGCTATAATTTACAAAAATAGTCAAAGTGCAATTCACTTGGAAAAGAATATAGTTTTTTAATATGAGGACTAAACATATTGACCTAAAGTACCATTATATCCAAAAGTTACTGGAAGATAGGGAGCTAAATTTGGAAAAGATTTCTTGAAATGAAAACACGGCATAAATGATCACCAAATTGTTTGTACAAGAAGTCCTAACACAACATTATGCCTCACTAGAGCTAGAGTGAATGAAATCAAAGGAGGATATAGAGAATTGTGTTGATAAAAATTAGTGGATAATTGTCAAGGTATCCTTGATGTTGTCTTCAAGTGAAATATTTTTAGGGTTGTGAATTATCTTTATTACTTAAGCATTATTTTACCATAATTTTGTGACCCTGATCACTAGAACCAAGCGTCGGTGGAATGCTTGGTATTGAGTCAGACTACCAGATGTTCAGGTAGTCATTTTACCAAAAGTTTAGATAGTAGAGACACTAATATAAGAACAATTTATATGTTTTGATCATCTTTAAGTTAGATATTTTGGGAAAGGGTGAGGCATCCGAGTTTTGTTCATTTACTGGTGACATACAATCAATCCAAGGAATTTTATAGTGGGTCAGTTATTGGATAGTTTAATGGATTAATAACCACAAATGTAGGAAGTCATTGAAACTAGTTGACCAGGAAGGGTCCCCTATATAAAGGGTTGGGACCACTCTACTGAGGTGCATTGAAGTATTGAATCATTGAGTAACATTTATACTCTATGATCCACATGGGTGATAATTCCCCAATTGATATATTTTTAATTCGGGTGAAATAAAATCATATATTGTTCTCTCATAGATGTAGGATGAGAATATGAACCATGTAAAATTGGTGTTCATTATTTGTGCTTATTTTTTCCTTTATTCTTATATACATGTGTGATGGTTGAATTTAGTGTGGTGATTTTGGTGTAGTGATACTTCAAAATTTTGGTGCATTAAACTTTAGCGAAGCTATATCGGTGATCCTTTTCTTCTTTTTGATCTATCAACTGATGAACATTTGGTTATTGTATTTTGGGTGGTTTCTCAACAAATATTACATATCTCAGTGTGTTTCAACATTTTTTCAATATATCGATTTTGGAAACTATTATGTATCTCATTTTTCTTCAACACTTTTCCAATTTATCAATTCTATAAATTCCTACATATCTTAGAGTTTATTTGGTCCTTTTCATTTATGATTGAACTCCAAAATATCTTCCATATAAATAAAATTTATTTTCTATATTTCAAAGTTTTTAGAAGATATTATGTATCATATGGAGACTTATCCAAGTACTTCTCCAAAATTATGATTCTAATAATCCATATATATTAATTTAAGATTTTTTCCTTTTTTATTTTCTTAGAATTTTGCAAATTATAGAACTTATCCAAAATATATAAAACCCTTCAAATAAAATTGGAATACCTTTAAATCAACTTCAATCAAAACCATAATAATTCCAAATCTAAACACCACCAATTTTAACTTATCTTAAAAATTCATCAAAGTATATTCTTTATCAAGCATCTGTCTTCACCATATAATATTAATTTTTTTATAACCTTATCGACTAGATTTAATTCTTATCTAGATTATCAAATTCTTCATGGATATAATATCTAATAATAACTATTCTCCATGGAATTCATCTAAACTTATTATCTTCTTATTCTCAATGAATATAATATTTTTCAATCTAAATTCAATATAATGAGAAAGCAGAATATCTTCAAACTCCATGAAAAAGCAACCATGTTATATAAACCAGATTTTAAAATCTTCAATTAGATGATTAGTATTCATGTAGTGGTGGAAGAAACTCAAATACTTTTCCATATATAGGTATATATCTCAATAATATCTCCAATGGAAGTATCTAACTTTAAATATTCTTTTTTATATGAACCATGGAAGAAACTCACTCAAAAAAATCCTCAACATTTTCCATATTTGATTTTATTTCCAATCATATCTAATGGAATATTTTCCTTTATCGTGATAAAAAAAACTCACTTCCATGATCTAAGGTGTTTTTTCAATACTCGTTCATTGTTCACAACTCAATATATAATGACACCATTCTTAAGAGGTCTATTATTCTTCTCATCATATATACTTGGGTATGTCATCTCCATTTTCCATAAGTGAGTGGATTTAATAACCTCTACATTTGAATTTGTTTCAATACCAATATAGAAAATTTTATTTCAATATGTCTAGTTCATTTTATTCTCTCTCCCTCTTATTGATAATAAATAGGAATGAAATTGAGAGAGGGTGGCATCAATTCTCTTAAAGAAATGTGCCATAAATTATTTCACTCTAATTCTACATGAGAAGTGGTTGGTGTAGAAAATAAGAATAATTAATTTAGACAAAAATGTTTTTCCTAATAAAATAAAAATATGATAACACATCAAAATACTTTTATTAGGTTCTATTAAAATAAACGTTCTTGATGATTTAATTATTGAATATATTCTCTTTATATTTTTAACCAAAATTCCTACACTCAACTCAATACATAGATTAAAAAAATTCAAAATATCTAGAAGGTTTAACCTCATAAATTATCCCTATAATTTCTTCATTTTCATGTCATTGATCAAATAAATTTCTCCCCATTAAATTTAGAACTTATTCTTGAAAAACAGTGATGAGAGGATATGTAATCATACCTTTTCAATGACACATTCCAATCACTTTCTATTATTTCATATTTTTCAAGAAATGATAATTCTAGAAGCTTCTAAAATTTCAAAACCTCAAGGGATAAACTCCATCTTCAAATCATCATGGTTGATCTCTTTATCAAGGACAATATTTAATATATCAAATGTTTAAATCATTCCAAGATGGGTTCTTCCATAAAATCTAGAATATTTATTCCATATTACTTAATTTTTATTGTTCTCCCTCTTAATTTTTTATTTCATTTAATTACCTACATAGAAAGGAAAAAACAATATATATGGAAATAAGGTGGATCTCATTTTCCCCTTAGTGAGAGAAACTGGGTTGAGAGTTTCTTCTCAACTAAGATACTCCTTTCCTTCCAAATATATGTTTGGGTGAAATGTTCATGCATGCACTTATGAATTTCTTAACATGTGTCTTCATGGGGAGTATGGTCATATTTTTTTATCAACTATCTCCTTGTGGGGGATTTCCTTCATAACATAATACATTAAAGCGCATGAATTTCTTTCTGTTAGATTCATCTTCTTAAGAATCTCCACTTTGGTTAGAAACATGATCAAATAGTCTTTGTAATTATTTCCAACTTTCTTACACCTTCTACACAACATCTCATGAGCTCATGGGCTATCATCTATTGAAAAAATCTCATGAAATTTGAATTCTTCATATGGAATTATTTTTTCCTTTGTATCACTTTCCTTATCTAATACTATTTCCTTTATTTATTTCCAAATATAATTGGTTTGGGTAAATGATCATGATCATATTGCTTGGAATTTCCACATGGTTTCTCAGAAATTTACTCCAATAAACCAATCCTCCTATTTCTTTATTAGATCAAATATTCCATTATCTTCATCTTTACTCAAATAATAATGAATTATATATAATATTTTCATTAGTCCATGGTGTTTCCTCTTCTTCCATAATAGAATAAGTTCCTTCATGTTATTGTGGAATTATTATTAGACTTCTTGGATATACACAATTTAAAATTCCTCTTGTTCTTATTACCTAAGGATAACTCACCTAAATTTATTATTTGATTTTTTAGTCTTATTTATTCAAGTGTTTTTTGAACATTCTTGACTGTTTTGTACCAGCATGTTTCTTCCCTATGACCACCTTTTTTGTATTCCATGGAACTTTTATAAACATATAAATTTTTTTGAGATAAAAATATTTTTCTCTTTTATTTATGTACTTTCCTTCAACTCAATTTTACTCCCCCTTGATGTAGGATTTATATTTCTTCCAAGAATTGACATATTATAAAAGTAGTATATATCCTTATTACATAACCTTTCATAGTGAGAGAAATAAAAAATAAATATTATTATTCTATTTTGAAAAAAAATCTAGATTACTTTGGTAGTTTTATATTTTTATTCCATTTTATCTATTAGTTTAGATTATTTTAAGTGGAAACTATTTTTTTCATACATCCAACTGCCATTGATGTAATTTTGGATTCCTTGTTAATTTTATTCATCCATATTTACCCAAATTTTTTTATGACTTATAGTTTTCATGAAACAAAAATTAAAAGAAACAAGGTTTTCCAAAACAAAGGTTACCTTTTACTTAAATTTTACAATAGATTTATCATCAGATGTCCCCAATATCTTATTTACATAGAATATAGGTCTTTTAGTACAAATAACCTCCCTAGAAGAATATATAATAAGATATTTTCTCTCAATAGTTTGTGAAGACTCAACTTGAGTTACTTTCAAATTTATTAATCTCACCTCAAGCTCAAGAAATTTCATATTGGTGATGTTTTTATCATCCTCCACTAAATTAATTTTATCTTTAAATTACTTCTTGACCATATAAATATTATTCTCAAAAACTATATGAATTATGTCCTTATCTTGTAATGAATTTTGAAGATATTTTATCTTACTTTCCTTGAATTCTAGTTAAAAAAATTTATATAAATGATATCATTTTTCTTTTCATATAATGCATAGGACTTATTCTCAATCCATTTTAGGATTCTTATTTATCTTGAGCTATCTTGGGAAACACCTTCTCAAATCTAGAGAATTTTTATTTAAGTTCAAAATTCCTACTAATTTTTTCCTTTTCTTGTTTGGTGAGATTTTTTCACACCAATTCATTTTGTACCAATCCCTTCTCATTCATCTTAGATTACTTCTCAATATGGTTTATGTCCTCCTATATATCTTTAAAAGTTCCAAGAATAAAATTAGTTACATCATTGGGAATATCCTGTAGGGTTTCCATAAATTAATAACATGATTCGTCATATGATTTGTCAAAGTTATCATTAGAAATATGATCTTTCTCACTATTATTGGATTGTCAAATGGATAATCTTGACAATACACTTATGTTAACTCATATTTATTTGAAATCTTTGAATATTATAAGATATAAATTTTTTATAACTTCTTACCGGTGTATTTTTCACTAAATATTAAATATTAATGTTATATTTTATATCATCATGATTATAGAATGTATAAATTTAATTTTAATCCTCTTTGAATAAATGGTATTCATTATTCACCTTTCTCATTTAATTTCTTCTTCTTATTATTTAGAAGAGATAAAACACTAATCCGAAACATATTCACTTATCCAATTCTATACTTCATAATGAATTTAGTAAGAGTGATCAAAACTTTAAAGTCTAAAAATATTGAGATTGTATGATCTACTTTTTTCTATTCTCTTTTTTTTACACACATGAGGCTACTCTTTATCTTATTAGATGAATGGATCATAGTCTTTTTTTTACACACATGAGGCTACTCTTTGTTAATGAGGTTTGCCTCCAAGATGGATGACTACATCCCTATTATATGGTGATTTTTATCCCATTCACACACATATTATATTTTATTATCAAGATGAATCTATATCAAGTTTATGACCTTGAAACTATACACTTGGAACAAACAAGGTATAATTCAAACACCAATTTATAGTTTACAGGCTATGGCACCAATGAGGCTACTCTTTATAAAATTCTAGATTTTACTGGATCTAATATGAATAATTATCATTAAGAAAACAATAATAGATTTTGGGATCGACGGGATTTGATCTTCTTCCATAGAGTGAAGCAATATCAAAGTTTCCTAATAATTCTTTATACCTTACGATATAAGTATAATGTAGTCTAGTCTCCTTAATCGAACCTTATAATATAAGGATATCACAGTCCAACCTTCTCATTGTTCTTCTTCTTTAGAATTTGTAGAAATTAGTAGAATAAAGGTTAGTTTCTATCTCTCTAATTATTATTTAATGCATAAGGATAGTGTCTTTCTCAGTATCATTGTAACTCTCTATTCTTAGAGGCATAAAATATATAGAATATTTGTTCTCTCTATCTTTAAATAAATCTATGTATTCTACTTATTATCTTCTTATATAATTAGTATCTTCCTATATATTAGTTTTTATATTTTAGAATATAAAAACCCTTCATTCTCACAACTTTATATCTCTATGATTATTGATATAGTTTTTCCAATAAAATTATCAATAATAAATGCATAAATACCATACTAAGATGAATCTATGATAACCTTTTTCATTCTTAGCCTTTTCTCCCCCATTATCTCCCTCAATTATTATGGTTTCATTCCTTCAAACTTCCTCAGTAAATTCAAATATTTAATTTTATATCAATATGATAACATGTAGTGATATAGTTACACTACGGCAAAAAAGGCAAAGCGACGATTTTTTTTCGTTTAGCGGTGGTTTAAACTGCCGCTAAATCGTGCGTTGGGAAACTATTTCGCGGCGGTTTTCAAAACCGTCGCAGAACGTTTCTGCATTTGGTGAGATTTGAACCCCTAACCTCTTGCATATTTTCCAAAGACTTTACCACTCCAGCAAGCTCGCCATGTGTTTAATAAACAGAATTTAATATACTTATATATATTAATTGAAAAAACAAATAATACATAAATAATAAATATAAACTCAATAATAATAAATAATAAATAATAAATAATAAATAAGGAATAATAAATAAGGAATAATAAATATAAATAATAAATAATAAATAATAAATAATAAATAATAAATAATAAATAATAAATAATAAATAATAAATAAATATAAATAATAAATAATAAATAAATATAAATAATAAATAATAAATAATAAATAGTAAATAATAACTAATAATTAATAAATAATAAATAATAAATAATAAATAATAAATAATAAATAATAAATAATAAATAATAAATAAATAATAAATAATAAATAATAAATAATAAATAATAAATAAATAATAAATAATAAATAGAAAATAATAAATAATAAATAAATAAAAATAATAAATAAATAATAAATAATAAATAATAAATAATAAATTAATATAAATAATAAATAATAAATAATAAATAAAAATAAATAATAAATAAAATAAATAATAAATAAATATAAATAATAAATAATAAATAATAAATAAATATAAATAATAAATAATAAATAATAAATAAATATAAATAATAAATAATAAATAATAAATAATAAATAAATATAAATAATAAATAAAAATAAATAATCAATAAATATAAATAATAAATAATAAATAATAAATAAATATAAATAATGAATAATAAATAATAAGTAATAAATAATAAATAATAAATAATAAATAATAAATAAATATAAATATAAATAATAAATAATAAGTAATAAATAATAAATAATAAATAAATATAAAAAATAAAAAATAAATAGAAAATAATAAATAATAAATAAATATAAATAATAAATAATAAATAGAAAATAATAAATATAAATAAATATAAATAATAATTAATAAATAATAAATAAATATAAATAATAAATAATAAATAAATATAAATAATAAATAATAAATAAATATAAATATAAATAATAAATAATAAATAAATATAAATAATAAATAATAAATAATAAATAATAAATAATAAATAATAAATAATAAATAATAAATAATAAATAAATATAAATAATAAATAATAAATAATAAATAATAAATAATAAATAATAAGTAATAAATAATAAGTAATAAATAATAAATAATAAATAATAAATAATAACTAATAAATAATAACTAATAAATAAATATAAATAATAAATAATAAATAATAAATAATAAATAATAAATAATAAATAATAAATAGAAAATAATAAATTATAAATAAATATAAATAATAAATAATAAATAGAAAATAATAAATAATAAATAAATATAAATAATAAATAATAAATAATAAATAAATATAAATAATAAATAATAAATAATAAATAATAAATAAAAATAAATAATAAATAATAAATAATAAATAATAAATAATAAATAAATATAAATAATAAATAAAAATAAATAATAAATAAATATAAATAATAAATAATAAATAATAAATAATAAATAATAAATAATAAATAATAAATAATAAATAATAAATAAATATAAATAATAAATAATAAATAATAAATATAAATAATAAATAATAAATAAATAAAAATAACAAATAATAAATAAATAATAAATAATAAATAATAAATAAATAATAAATAAATATAAATAATAAATAATAAATAAATATAAATATTAATAATAAATAATAAATAATTAATAATAAATAATAAATAAATATAAATAATAAATAATAAATAATAAATAATAAATAAATAAAAATAATAAATAAATAATAAATAATAAATAAATATAAATAATAAATAATAAATAATAAATAATAAATAATAAATAATAAATAATAAATAATAAATAATAAATAATAAATAATAAGTAATAAATAACAAATAATAAATAATAACTAATAACTAATAAATAATAACTAATAAATAAATATAAATAATAAATAATAAATAATAAATAAATATAAATAATAAATAATAAATAATAAATAATAAATAAATATAAATAATAAATAAATAATAAATAATAAATATATATAAATAATAAATAAATACAAATATAAATAATAAATAAATATTAATAATAAATAATAAATAATAAATAAATATAAATAATAAATAAATATAAATAATAAATAATAAATAAATATAAATATAAATAATAAATAATAAATAATAAATAATAAATAATAAATAATAAATAATAAATAATAAATAAATATATATAATAAATAATAAATAATAAATATAAATAATAAATAATAAATAAATAAAAATAATAAATAAAAATAAATAATAAATAAATATAAATAATAATTAATAAATAAATATAAATATAAATAATAAATAAATATTAATAATAAATAATAAATAATAAATAATAAATAAATATAAATAATAAATAATAAATAATAAATAATAAATAAATATAAATAATAAATAATAAATAATAAATAATAAATAAATAATAAATAATAAATAATAAATAAATATAAATAATAAATAAATATTAATAATAAATAAATAATAAAGGAAACACATGAAAAAGTATGAAAAGACGTGATAAGGGATGAAAAATCATGAAAACGCATGAAAAAGGATGGAGAAGCATATGAAGAATGAGGCATTAGAAAAAATGAGAACGCATGAAAACTCGTGACAACTCTAGAAAACTCCTTAATAATTCAACATAACCATCATAATAACCCATAAAAAACCATTGATAAAGATAAAAAGTCATGGAAACCCAAATAAACAGTAATAAATGGAGCTACCATTGAAACCCGTCAAAACGTTCATAAAGAGACAAAAACATTGGACTCACATTAACGGAGATAACTTATGATCTGAGAGTCCGTTTTAGATCCGCGACCTGTCAAATCAAAGATCTTGAAACGCTCTTCAACCTGAAAGGTGAAAGAGTTTGAATGGACAGATGAATCAGAAGTTATGACCATTTAAAAAAAGATGACGGAGAACGGGTGCTAAAAACGAGACACTGAAAAACATAACAAACCTGATACCCACTAAAAAGGCCATAACATATGATCTAGGAGTGCATGTGGGTACCGCGACCAGTCAAACTGAAGCTCATGGAACGAGCTATGATCTGGCAGGTGGAGGAGGCCAAACTGACACACGGATCGAAAGTTAGGTCTGTTTGAAGACTTATTTTAGGAATATCATGTATTTTTCAAACTATTGAACCTTCACATATCACAATGCAACTCGACACTTTTCCAAATCTTAAGTACTTATCCAATTTTTATGCATCAAAATGTCTCAAGTACTTTTAAAAATATTAATTACTTCTAAAACTCTTATGTATCAAATTAACTTGAGTAATTTTCCAAATCTCATGCCCTTTGAGTACCCTTATATATCATAGGTACATCCCTGGTATTTGTTCAAATCATTAGAATCTGAGACACTTGCATATATTAGTTAGATTTAACACTTTGTTAATTTCTCAATTCTAGAAACTCTTATATATATCAGTGTATTTAAAAACTTTATCAATTTCTTGATTATAAAAACTCTTAAGAATCTCAATGTGCTTCAACACTTTGGAAATTTCTCAATTATAGAAACTCTTATGTATCGCAGTGCTAATTTAGTACTTTTTCATTTTTTTATTAAACACCAAAATATCTTTCATATTAATCAAATGCATTTTTTTTTCAAATTTTAGAGTTCTTGGAAGACATTATATATCACAAGGATATTTATTTGAGGAATTTTCCAAATCTATAATTTTGATAACCCTTACATATTAATGAAATATTTTTTCCTTTGTCATTTTCTCAAAAATATGAAAACTCCAGAACATCTATAAAACATCTCAAAATATTTCAACACTTTGAATAATTTTTGGAATATATTCAAATCAACTTTAATCAACATCAAAATAATTTCAAAGTTTAGAGGATCATGTTTTAGATTCTCCTCAAACATCATCCAAGTATATTCTATATATAGCTTATGTCTTCACCAAATGATAATTAGGATGGAACTTAATCGTCTATATTTTATTCTCATCCAGCTTCCCAGATTCATCATCGATATATTATTTAGCGATCCCTATTTTCCATGGAACTAATCTCAACATATGATCTAATAAATATCAATTAATGCAATAACCTTACATCTAAAATATGCAAATAATCATGCAGAATGTATTCATACGTATAAAGAAGCAATCGAATCATATCACCCAACTTCTCGAATCTTCAATTAAAAAAAATATTCTTCATGCATTGGTGGTAAAAACTCAAATACTTTCCATATATAAGTAGATCTATTAAGCATATATCCAACAGCAATATCTCATTTTAAATTTACTTTTCTATATGAATAATTTCAAAAACTCACTCGACCATTTCTTCAACCTTTTTTTATGTGATTGTATTTCCAAGAATTTCCAATGGTAGATCCTCTTTTTTTAATAATTATAAAAACTCACTTCTAAGGTCCATGGTGTTTATTCAATCCTCGTTCATTATTCATAAATCAATATATAATGACACATTAAATAGGAACTTCATTATTCTTCTCATCACATATACTTGGGAACTTCATCTTCCCTCCAATATTACTTATTCCCAACACATATTGATATCATACCCACTGAATTTATGCTCATTGACAATAAATAAAACAAACACCAAGTGGATTCAAAAAAAATTCACAGTAATTATACACTAAAAATTTTCAATGTAAATTTCCATTGAAATATTTCAAGGAAAATTTCCAGTCTCAATTTTCATAGAAAATTTAAAATATAAATTAGAAATATAAATTTCATAGTGTAGTTTTATACAATATTTATGTATATATGTATGAATTCCCACTATAAATTGAAATTTTCGGTGTGAATTTTCACTCAAAATATTTATTAGTATTTTGAAATTTTTCTTTTAAATTTGTTTTCATGTACAGATTTCCTCATGTATATTTTCACTGTAAATTATCATTGGAAATAATCATTCGAATTATGAAAGTTTCTATTAGAAATTAAATTTTGAGTATAAATTTACACCGACAATTAGAAATTTTCACCATTGATTTTCATTGTAAATTTGATTTTGAGTATATATTTCCATGGGTATATATAAATATATCTTGAAAATTTTGGAAGTTTCCATTTAAAATTAAGTTTTGAGTAAAATTATACACAAGTAAATATGAATATAAATTTATATATCTAAATATAAATAATATATATATATATATATATTAAATTAATGAATATATATATATATATAATGATTCTCCACACATAATAAAAATATATATAGTGAACAATATATATATATTATATTTAATATCATATATATTTATATAGTGTGGGAGAAGAAGAAATGATGTGTGATGGCAGGGGGAAAAGATGACCAACATGAGAATTTTTATCTGGAAACTTATTTGGACTGCATATTGGAGACATGTGTTGTACCTGGATCCTTTTATTTTATTCCGTTACATTTTTTTCAAAGTCCATGGTGCTCAAAAGAGGCCTAAAGCAGGTTTTATGGTGTTTGTGAGTTCGAATATGGAATTTGGTGGAATTCATGATGTGAAAGTAAGTTCACTTCATGTGTGTATGGTTTATGTCTTGTGTATTAGATCGGTTCATATCCTGAATGGATTTTACAACTTTTTTTATGGCGGTTCACAGGGTAGATTTACAATGTGAATGTAATTCATGACATAAATGGTATGTGTGTTCTTGTAGAATCTAAATGTGGAAACTCACATCGTGAACATGGGATTCACAGCATAAATTAATTCTAGGTTGTAATGTTTGAGGTTATGTGATTTTTGGAAATAATTAAGGTGCAAGTCATTCACAACATGAATGACCCATTCACAAGGTGAATATCCATTAAATAGTGCACCTATAAAACCTATATAACCTAGGTTTCTGTCGAACCCTACCCTCCTCTTCCAAACTCTAGGTTTCCAAAGGTGATTTATCCATTATTTCTAAATCTCCTTATGAATGGATTAATCTCGGGCTTCCTGTGTTTGTTATGTGGTGATCTGAGGTGTGTTCATTCTCTGTGTCTTGTGTTTTATTCAAGGATTATTCATTTTTCCTCCCATTATTCCATTACATTCCATGGTGGTTGATCTCCCTTATTCCTATGGAGTTTTTTGGATTTTTGTTGTTGAGTTTTTGGCATGGTGTTATTAGAGGAATGTAGTCTTATTATGGGAGAGGTGATCAAGATCCACATTGTCATTCTATTCTCATTCAATGAATGTTAAAGCCTTAAGGTAGGGTATTAATTATTTCTCTTTTATTTTATGTGAAATCATAATGTAATCATGCTTTATATCTTTGGTTGATGGTGGAATTAATGTTAATAAATAATAAATTAGATTAATAAAAGAAATAGTTTATGGCTCTAGCGATCGTATGGTTTTCACCATAATAACATTTCACCTCTTGTTTTACTAGGTATTGTGTCATCTAGGTTTATGCTTGTTAGAATGTTTGTTATTATTTGGTTTATCATGTTAATATAATGAAGATGTTTAAATAATGTAAAGTTTGTAATTTTTAGTTGGATAAAGACTTAAATAGGCATGTATATTGAATATTTTGATTCTTATAATTTTATGGAAATCAAATGTTGCTTAAATCATTTTTAATTAAATTGTTCTTCAATATGTTAAGGAAAATGGATAAAGGACTTATATCTAGAATATTTCTATTAATATATGAAAGAGAGAGTGTTTAAGTAATTTAACAGCTTGTAATAGTTGATGCCTTAGGTTACCCATAGTTTTAACCAGAAATAAATTAATTAGTTAATTCAATATGGAATAAAAATTAATTGTTTGATAAAGATAAACATTTGGGGACCTGAGAGCTCATTTTCATGTAAAGGTTGGATAACTTGTTTTTAGGATTTTTTTCTCCCTCAAAACCCACGTGAGTAATGAATGGTGTTTTTTGGTGGTGGTTGTATGACCATTCACTTTAGACACATATGTCAACATCCTTTCCGGATGGTTTCAAACAGGTTTTATTTGTGGATCCAAAAACACCCAACGGTTCCCCCATTAAAGATATTTCATGAACCTACTTCCAAAGATAGTAATCCATCAATAAATAGATCCAAAAACACTTAAGAACTCGCATTGGTTGAGTGGATGGGATTCTGAGCTCAACTCATCCTTTTAGGGGGAATTAATTCATACTACAAGACTCTATTATAGATTTAAGACATGTAAGTGAATCCTTTATTAAATCAAAAATATAAAACAATTCACCCTTAAGTCAATAATCAATTCTTAGCATGTATTGGATTTAGAAACATCTATATTTATCTTAGGTTCTTCGTCTATGGAGATATTTTTATGAATTTTAGGTTATCCATTGATGGTATCATTTTTTATGTATAGATTAGATATTCTTATGTCTTTTGTTATCATGATTCTAGTTTTAAGCCACTAAGTGAGGCACTCTAAAATTTATAATCATCCAGGCAGACATAAGTGGTTTTAATGTTGGGATCAGGCCCATGAGATGGGTTTCCCACATATCCTCATAAAAGGAATCATAACCCATATAGTTCAGTGACACTTAATGTGACACATATTAACTTTTAAGGTCATGTGATGAGGACTAAATCATGAAGTTTAAAGTTGTGTAACTAGGATTTCTATAAAAAAAGGTTCTTAGTCAAGATCTAGTGTGGGACTTATGATGAAGTGGCCCCAAGGGACCTTGAGGGGATGTCAACACCTAGTTTAGATATGACCTTATTGGGTATATGGCCTATAGAATATTAGTGTTGATTTAAGTGTTGGGTTTGAACCTCAAGGAGGATTTATACAAATCTTGTTTGGTTAGGAATCAAATCCCATGTAGTTCTGAAATTTGGGGCTTACACCAATATATGAGTCCCATTTGGGTTGCCTCATTGGGAATATGTCCCTTTGAGGTGGTGATAAAATGGTTGGTTCTTATACTGAATGGGAGGCCTAGGGGAAGGTGAAATGAAGATCCATAAAATGATTCCCCTACTGAGACTAGTTTTTGACCATGTGGGTATCATGAACATCATTAACTTCTAAGCTCACGTGAGTCTTGATTTGTGTGATAAACAAGTTGAAGTAGAAGATTTATAAAACCACACAATCTACTTCATCTATTGTTGGAATAGGTAGAGGCTATAGAATTCAGGGGAATGCCTCATAATAAATACTAGTGTATTACTCTATGATGGATTCCCTGAGGTAATGTGGGATAAAGATCTATAAAAGACTCATTTCCTAGAAATTTTACTCCTCATTTGTTAGTAGATGAGGGTAGATTCACTTAGGGGAATTATAGTGAGAGAAAGGGCTTTGATTTTCCCACATCCTCTCTTATTTTCAGCCCTAGTGTCATTTCATTATTTCTAAGGTTTATATCCTCATTACCATGGGAATGTATAATAAAAACACTTTGGGGATCCAACCAATTAGGTTAGATAAATGCAGGACCTCCCTTACCATGGGAATGTATAATCAAGAGGGAATGCTTATGTGACATATTCTATGATTATACATATCTTTCGGCTTTGGGGGAGGCCATGACTTGGTCCCCATCAGATGATTAATCCAAGAAAAGAGGTTCCCTATCATTAGTGGTATGAAATATGCCCCAATGGATGGCTTGTGCAAGTGAGGTCTAGGTGAGCAGAAGGTGACTTGTGTAGGTGAGGGTTGGGAGAGCTAAAGGTACCTTTAGGAGATGGAAAACCTTGGTGCAACACTTGGTTGAGGTCTTTCTGTAGGCTATAAGGGTCTCCTTGTGTGTCTTTGGATGAATGGCACTCAAGTATTAGGCTCGAGAAGTGGAATTCTCTCTAGTGTTTTTGGAATAGGGGGAGGTAGATCCTCGTGCAGGAATTTTGTGTTCTAAAACACTAGGGGAACTCTAATATCACGACCCTCCTTAATTTTCTCTTTAATTGAGACTTGTAGTTCTACCTTAGAGGATTTGAAGACATGGATGAAGGACTAGGGAGAGAAGAGCGTCGAGGCTTCTTATGGTATTCTATTCGTTGAAAATGAGGAGCCCAAGTGAATTTTTTATAGGAAAACTCAGAACCCTCAGTGAAGAAGGCATCTTTTAAAGGTCACTCATGTGGGACCTAGTTCAAGTTTGACCTGCATGATGGGTTGGTTTCACTAGTAGGTCCACACTGGTTAGGCCTATGCACATCTTCTGGTCGTCTAGTCTGGACCTGCGTGATAATCCCAGGTGCGTGGGTATGGACTCACACATTGATTTTGGATGTGCATGTTCAACCTGTGCGATGATGTTGGTGTTTAGGCTATACTTGTAGGATGATGTTGGTTTTTCCTTGGGTAAGGTTACATGGGTGAAAGCATAAAATCCTTGGCATCAATTGCTTGGGGTATTTCCCTTTGAAACTTATCATCCTTATATGAAAAAGGTAGTTTAAAAAAAGACCCCCCTTAGGATTAAATCTGATTAGAAGAAGGGGGTCTGGTCCTGAGATAGAGAGATATAGACATTGATGGATCTTAATTCACTGGACTCCATATATTTGTGTTGGTGAGAATTACGAATTGAGTTCTAGGCAAGGGAGGAATAAAAATATGGGCCATGCAGTTATGTTTCACAGGTGGGTCATGTAGGTAGATCAGATAGGTATTCACACATTTATAAATAGTTTCAATGAACCAATTATTCTTCTTATCAACTTTTCATGCTTTATCTTCTCTCACTGCACTAGTCTTCTGTGCAAACATTTCATCAATCTAGTCTCCTACACAATATTTCCACTACAGTTCCTCTCATACACACATGGTATGACCTTATCTACATGACATGGGTACCTCAGTGAGTAACATGTGTGATGTCACTTGGGTGAGTGACCTATTCAAGGTCACTTGGGTGAGTGACCTATGCAAGGTCACTTGGACGAGTGGCCTGCATAGGGGTAACTTGGGTGAGTGGCCTATGCGGGATCACTCCTTTTCCAAATTTCTGAATTTATGAATTTTTTTAAAACCAATAATTTAACTCTAATGAAAATCTTGGTATTTCCTTGTAGATTCCCAATGGAATATCAGAATATTAAAGTCTTCAATGAATAATCTGGTCAATGGATCAAGGAGATATTGGATGTCATAGGGCTAGATTATTACGACACGTGTGACACCACTTTCCCATACTTGGAGAATGATCTCAAGAAACATCATCGTGAATACCCTGAGACTAACCAGCTACCATTCTATAGTCATGTGATCCTTAACAATGTGATCATCCTAAAGTAGAATATTTAATTATCACTCTTCTGCTTCCAAGAGTACATGAATTTCACTATAACTAACATCTTGGAAAAGGGTGTATATATCAATGAGGAAATGGTACCATCCACCTCCATCATACATCATAGTATTTTTTTCCCAAATTTAAAGCCTCAAAATCCTGAGTCAAAGTAGTATAGCTACTCGTATATCTTTCATTCTTCTAAGAATGTCCAATTAAAAGGATGGAAGGAATAATGATACCTCCCTCCTAGAGGGAGTGTTAAACCATAATGGATGTGGGTATACTGGGTGCACCAAACTTGTGATTCCAAGATGAGGGTATCCATCATCTACATGGTAGTCTGGGTGGCCTAGAAATATATATAAAAAAATCCAAATATTATCCCTAAGGTTTTAATATGATGGATTCCACATACCAATAACATACATTTAACATATGAGGAAGTTGGTATTAGATTGTGGGTAGTTTACAAGAACTCCAGAGTATCCATCCTTGGATATATGTACAATGAGTTTATTCCACTAAAAGAAACATGGTATAATTTTTAAAGGACACTAGTTTTGGCTTGTGAACAATTAAAGATAACTCGGTATATCAATAATGAAGATCCTTTCCTAATAGTGTATTTCACCTCTGAATTATGGATGAATACTTTCTTGGAGCCTAAGGGAGAGGGGACCACATACAAACATCCAACAAGATGTCAAACAATGGAAAAGTGGGGGATTATTGGTATATTCTTTCCCATCTTGGATTAAGGCTAGTACATCCGATGGTGGTATGAAATCAAGTCTAACATACTCACCAAGACAGGTCTTGTAGTATTTTTAGTGATGTGGTTAATCATCTACATGATACTATTTCACAATTTGAATGGTAGTGTAAAGTCGAGTACATTTTTCATGGTGACCAAGTTAGAATAGAGTAATAATATTGGGTTCATATCTCCTATATTTCTGAGGATTCATTGGTGATTATTGAACGTGCATACGGGGAAGGCCCCATTTAGAATACAGGTCCATTTTAGGTGTTGTGGGGATGGGTTATGGAATACTTTAGTTCTTATGTTGTTCTGAGTGAAATAAAAGTTCCTAGAGTCTAGTTTCAATCATTATTTTTGGTTGTTTCTTACATTCAACCTTTATCCTTAAAGTGTGATGAATCTTTAAAAATATTTAATCTGTTGATAGAATTCAACTTCCTTCCATATGGGGATCCTCTCACTGAGACATTTTCCAATAAAGTCAAGTCTAGTGATGAACTGATATCGTACATGATTTCCTTATTGGATGGTGTGATAGAGTCCATAATTGATGGAAAGGTTATTTGTAAATCCTATACCCCTTATAGATTCGATTTCCAATTCAAGTGAATATAGCAACCAACCTTATCCCCTCCTGTTCACATTTTATCAGAGAAACACCCAATGGTGGTCTGACAAGTCTGGTTCCTTTGGGATTTGGAGGTTACTTAAGTTGTAATTAACCTTCCTCCTTCAAGTGAATCTATTAGGTTGAACTCTTGGTGTATTGAATCCTATATCACTTCATACCCTAAAGGGATGTTGAAAAGGGGAATGCCCTGATTCAAAGTTGTAACAACTATAGGGTGGAGGAATCATAGTAGGAAGGATCAACCCAATCTAGATAGTGATAGTGGTGAGACCTTGACCTCACCCAAGAGACCTCATGCATGGGTTAGTCAGCTAGTTAGGATAAAAAGGGTTGTTCCAGTTGAGGTTGAGCTTAGACATTTTGGTCGCCACCGTCAAGAGAAAATTCAGGCTCTAACTGTCTACCCTTAGACCATGAAGAAGATATCTAGGAAGCTGTTAAAATCAAGGATTTTTGGTTCCACTTCACAAAAATATAGGGAAACCATGGATTATGTGCAGCCAGAAGTGGTCCAATTTTGGTAGGCCAAGACCACTACCACCAAGGACCTATTTTCATTTCTCCTTACTGGCTTGAAGATTCTAAAAAATGGAGATGTTTGAGGCCCCCTAACCTCCCCTTTGATGATAACCATATTGATGTGAGAATACTCATCTGGGATATAAAGGGTTTTATTTATTCTGTCGATAATCATATTACCACTATGAGATAGGTGGAGGATATGATGGATTGGTGTGCCACTAAAGGGGTTAATGAATAGTCCTCTAATGAATGGGATGACCTCGTCGATCCTTAGGATGTAATTTTTTCCTTATAATTATATCCTTTTTGTTTTGAGTAAATTTTCATCAGTAATAAAATTGTGAACTTGATTTTTAGAGATCAGAGAGAGAATTGGTTGGGATCACTTCGCTGAAATATGCACAGAAAGGTACCCTTATTAGGGCTAAGGGATCAACTCCTAAATCATTGGATCTATCCTCAGGCCATAGGATTATGGAATAGAAGTTGGAGGGATATTATTCTTTACTTTCACCATCAGTATCTATATTTGAGAAGAAAATTTTTGGCCATACTCCATCAAAAGTGAAGGAACAATGGAGAGTGAATCACTTTCCCAATAGTATCATTAGTCATGGTGAGTTTTCATGACATCATTTATTCATGATTTTTCCATAATAAATGTTTGATCATGCTGGTGGGTTATAGGGTCCACTCCTCTCTCCTCTCTCAAGGGGATCATAGAGGACCCTCCATGAACTTAGAAGGATATTCTAGACGAGGTGTGAATTCCTGCTGGTGAGTCTATCCCTTCGACAGGATAAGTGTCAAGGGATAAGACCACATTCGTTCTTATTATTATAGAGAGAGATTAGAATCATGGTAATGTTAAATTCGTATCACAAGGTGTCATGTTCCTATTATTGACTTATATTTATTAGGATATTTCAGATCCCATGAATACATTGGGGGACCGTGTGACCACTGTCACTGGTCCCATCACCATTGTCACTAGTCCCGTCAATGCCCTAGGAGGGGCTGCTAGAGACCTCATATCATCTGATAAAGGTTCTAGAGATAATCCTGATTTTATAGAGCCCAAAAGGGTTTTTCCTACTCAAATGGTAGTGGATGATGTTGATGGAAGATCAAATTTGGTTCCTAAGTCTATCATTTTTTATACCCTTAATGGTGAGGATTCTATGAAATTGGATGTATTATATAATGTAATAATGGAAGAAATTTATCAATATATTTATATTCTTATATCTCTAGAGGGGTTTTTAGACTTTAAAAAGAAGTTTTACGGATGTGAGTTTCTATCTTTAGTGTTTTCCCCCATGATCAATATTCTTACATCCAATGCATTAATTAAACAATCTTAACTAGTGTAGATTTTTCTGAAGAAAATGTTTCCAAGTTGATCCATGAATATGGAATCAAGGTTCATCCTACTCCTATTTCTGGGGGAATGAAATTAGAGGTCCCCAAAGTGGGATATTCTTGAGAGCCTTCTATCTTGATCCCTGATCAAACTCAGGAGAATATTCCTCCATAGGAAAAGTATTGAGAATGGGAGTATTAGGAAGGAATCAAGCCCTAGATCTGATCCATCAATGGGTGAGTGACATAAACTACTTTGATTCCCTTTTTCCTATATCCCTATTATCTTACAATGTTAATAACTAATTTCATTCTCCCTCCAGTTCCATTAATCCCAGTAGTCAATGCCATAGGAGTGGCACCTTCCCCAACTCATCTAATTTTGTAAGGTGAGGGTAACACTGCTCCAGGAGAGACAATGTGAGTCACTTCTATAATTGAACTAATTTTTTAGTACACCTATCCTTGTGAGAGAATCTCCATGTAAATAAAAGAGTATTAGGATGCTTTCTGGGCATTTTAGCAGTTCATATAGCAAGACATCTGGGAGTTACTCTAGAGGACACCCATTGAGGATCTAACTTCACAACTCCATCATCTATAGATAATGTTTGGCATGTTGGGTTATGGTATATTTGATTACCACATGGTTTACCTTACCATGAAGGATACTGTTAACCAATGAGAGAAATATCATGAGTCACAATAGGGCCTTATCAATGAAATAATGCTCACCAAAACTAATGATCTCTGAGCTACATTATCCTAAGTAGAACACAATCATGCTAAGAAATTCGAGGGGTGTAGGTAGGAAATTGATGATAAAAACCTTCATATATTGTTCCTACAACAATATATGGATACTTCTAGAGGAGAAATCTTGATAATTATCTATTCATTAAAAAGGTCCAAGATGAGGGGAAGACTACCACTGTGACTATAGTGGAGTAACTCTGCCTGGCTAAGAAGGATTAGACTACCTAGCTAGTTGAACTTTGAGAGTCCATTGATGATTCTTGAGAGAACCTTTATAAACTGAAGAGTTATATTGATATTCATTTGTAAAATATGACATATAGAATCTAATTCATGGATGCTCCTCTTATTTTTCTTCATGAATGAAAACAATTTTTTCCTCAATAATCTATGTATTCATCTCTATTTTCCTATGTAATTATAACATAACACTAAAGTTGGTTTGTTTAGCTAAACATACTCATGTCAATGTGTCGCAATCACAACAATAGGAATAGAAGGGTGCTCTAATTTTTTCCTAGGTCTTTGGACCTAGCAAGTGTAGTTTGACTATTATTAGATTCATATGACAGACCCTTTAAACTTTTTGTCTTCTGTGTCATCATCCTAATTTTTACTAAGTAAAATATGAATAAAATGTATTGGGTGAGGCTTGGATTTTTATTAGTTCAACCTTTTAAGTTTTTTGACCTAAAAATTTTTTGCCTCTTTCTTTTTTTCATTTCTCAATTTTGAATAAATCGTGCATAGTGCATGTCTAGCGAGCTAAGACTTGACTTTTTCCCAAGGTTCCCTTTTTAGCTTTTCAACCTGGTGGCTAATATGTCTCTTTTCATGGGTAGTTTGGATTCTTAAAAACTAGACTAGTGTGACTATTGTTTTAGGTCAAACATCTTTTACCATGACTCATGTGATGATTACTCAATTAGGTATTACTAGAAATAATGTCTCAACATTATTCAGGTACATAATATGGGATTTTAAGTCATGGTTTTTTTATTTTTTGATCCAAAACATGGTATGGAACACATATGTAGGGAATGGTCATGGACCATGTTAAAAAAGTTGTTTCCAACATAATTTTGATAGGTATTATAGAGATATAAGAGGTTTCTCCTAGGGTTGAAGGTTCCTTTGGTAGATAGGCCTTTTGAGGGAAACTTATGCAAATCTAGACTGGGGTGTATCAATTCATAGTAAAAAAAAGGTATCCTTGTGAATCATTCATTCTATCACCAATGTCCAAGGGGATTTTTTGAGGATCCATATTTTTCAAGACCATGGAGGGTGTTTTGTGAGGGGAATGTGTTTGAGAATAAAGGGAGTATATGGGTTGGTGCTATCCATGAATGAAGAACTAATCCTGTGTAAGTTTTATTTGTATGTAAAGGAGGGGCCATCCTATTTTGACTGCAAGCTTGCAAAGGATGGGTCCTAGGAGAAATTAATAACTTTCTTCTCAAATAGATCTTTTTTCCATCAAATAAGGACCACAATGGTTTTATTTAGTGCATTAGTTGGTCCTAGAATAGAGGATCTAGGGATCACTATGTCTCTTGATGGAATGAGCATCAAGTGATACGTTGTTCTTCAAGGTGATGAGTTGGATGACCAACATCATGAGAAAATGTTCATATTTAAGGAGAGTTGAATCATCATTAAATTTAACATTGTGAAACCAAGACACGGAACATATAGTTTATAATTTTATGAAAGGACGTTAAGGGATTTAATTTAAGGTCATTTATCTTTGACTAAAAGATTAGTGATTTTCCAATTCGTAGTGATCTAACCAAGAATGTTCCATCATCCTTAAAGTATGAAGAGGTAAGGTTATAAGTTATAATTTATGGGATTCTAAATCCTAATAGTGATATGATAAAATTATGCAGCGAATGGCCATGGACTATTTTTGAAAATATGTTTCCAGCATAAATTTTTCAGAGATTATGGAGATATGATAGGTTTTTTCTGAGGATTAATGTGTCACTGGTTGATAGTACTTTTGAGGGAGACTTATGAAAACCTATACTAGAGTGTATCAATGCATAATAAAGAAAAATTTTTCTATATATTTTTAAATTATATCACCAATGGATAGGAAAAGCTTATGGAGATTCAAATTTCCCCATACAGAGAGTTTGGATTGTGTAAGGAAGGTTTCTGGGTATGGAAGGATCATTTTATGTAAATATCACCCAATGGTGGGTGGGAATGTTTACTAACTCGTTCTAACCCATACAAAGGTAAGGGTTTATTTTTATTATGGTTGGTCCCAATACATAGGATCCAGGAATTTCTATATATTTCTTCAAGGAGAGAATCAAGCCACACATAATTATATAATAGATTCCCCACAGTGATTGAATTCTTATGTGAGGATGAGGAATTGTTTTTTGAATGTGGGATCACGAGCGAGGTGAGAACCCATACTATACCCCCCCCCATGCATATCTGGTTCATACATCGGATATTAGGGGAATCTTTATATTTCATTTTGACCAGGATATAGGATATGGGTGTCACTATGTATCTCATCAATGCTAGAATCAAGCCACAAGTAATTCTTGGATTTATGTCATGCAAGAGACATCAACCATGAAGTTTAACATCATGTGATAAGGACATTGGGTGTTCCTTTTAAGTTATTACATCTAGTCCCATTCTAACTGTGAACTGATATTCCTTCATTGTGTGGGGGAATCCTTTACCAAAACTTCTAATCCCACATGAGTTATTCTCAATTTTGAGTAACAAGGAGTATAAAAGGTTTCTTTAACCACATATATGTGATTATGAGAAAGTGTGGGGGCATTTTAATCATGTGGTGGATATATTAGGATTTAGGATCTATTCCTCTCTACATATCTCACAGGGGTGACAATCAAGTCATATGTAGTTTTGGAAAACCATACAATTTAGCATCATTTAGTAAGGAAAAAATGGTGTCTTGTGGTTTTAGGTCATCTAGATAGGACCATACATCATGGAAATGATGAGTGATATAAGGCTTATGAGGACAAGGATGTTTAAACATACTTCATTTGTGAATAAGTAAATTGTAAACCATAATTTTTGGGGTTCTAGAATTAGGATAAATGATATGGGACAAGTATGTAAGGAGTTACCACACACCATGTTCAAAAATCAGTTTATGGAATGCTATCATCAGGGGTTCTGAAGATAGAAGAGGTTTCTCTAGAGGATAAATGTGTCTCTAGTTGACAATCCTTTTGAGGGAGACTTATGAAAAGCCAGACTGGGGTGTATTGATGCATAGTTGAAACAAAGGTGTCATCTTAAATCAAAAATTCTATCATTTATAGACAAGGAGAGATTATGGAGATCCGTATTTCCAATGATAAGGAGTATGATTCATGGAAGGGATGTTTCTAAGCACAAAGGAAGTATTTGTACTGACATTGTATGTGAACTATGAAAGTCCTTGTATAGATCTGGATCATATTTAGGGAAGGGGATATTTTTTCCATGATAATCTCTTAAATGAGGGAACATAAATTAAGGTCTCCTGTATAGATTGGGGTCATATGCAGGAGGAAAGGGACACATGATTTTTATAAAATTTGGTTGGTCCTATGTTGAGGAATCTAAGAATCACTACATATCATGTGTGGATAAGAATCGAGCCACACATAGTTCTCGATATTTAAAATGGTCCCATAGGTGAAAGGACTCATTTTGGAGTCTTCTTCATAGATATTTGTTTGTATAAATGAGGAGGTAATTTTCTTCACTTAATGGTTGGTCCAATGACATAAGGTATGGTTTTCATTACATATACCATAGGGGTGAAGCCACACATGGTTCTAGAGAGGAGGTGTGTCGGGAAACCAGCACCAAGGATTGTGATATGATCAAGAACGAACTGAAATGTTATGTAGTTTTACATCATACAACAAGGATTTGAACCATACAGTTTTACATCATGTGGCTAGGATGTTGTTATAAAATTTAATGTCTTGTGACTAGGTTTATAGGGTACATAGTTTAGATTATTACAGCTCAGACTATAGTGTCTTTTGTTTTTAGTTCATACGACTAGGACTATCTATCATGCCTTTTAAGGTTATGCTACAAAGAACATTTTGTGTTCCTTTTAAGGTCTTGTATCCAGGACCAAATATTGTGTAGTTTATCATCGTGAAAAGAAGACAAGTATCATATTTATCACATGAACTATTTATTGAGAAATATTACATTATTAGGGGCATAGTGAATTCCCAGTCCATTATGATTAACAAGTAAACTCCATTGGGATGGACTTTATGTATGATGTAAGGTTCTTCCCACTTTGGTTCAAGCTTTTAGGGTTTCTTCCCATGTATCATTGGTGTCTTCAGTGCCAAAACTAGTTCTATTTGAAGGAATGAATGGTGATGAAATATCTTTTTGATGGATCATTCTATCCGGTTTTTGTATATTTCCAAATAATTTAGGGTATACAACCTCTTATCATTAAGTTTCTCTAACTAATAAAATCACTTCTAAGATTGTTAATCATCTAAGATTTTCCCATAGATATCTATTCAAACTAAGGGAAATTGGACCTCAATGGGTAGCACTATCACTATTATGTAAACCAATGAATATAGGTTTTCTTGATTGGCAGTGTGGGTTAAGGTTTAGTAAGACCACAAAGCATGCAAGATCTTATTAGGCTAGGATTTCTTTTCTCTATCTACCATTTTCTAGAGAACGTTTGATAGAGTTTTATTTAAAGCCTCTATCTATCTATTTTTCACTGCATGGATGGCCATGTTACCGCAATTTGGGGTCCATCTTGAATAGAGAAGGTATCTTCATCAAGAAATTCAATATTTAACGACGTTGATTTTATATAGGGGTGTTCTGAAAGGAAGTCTACTAATGATTTACCTTTAACCACTTTTTTAGGCATGAAATAAATTTTAAATTGTGGTGACATGATCATCAATCATAGCAAACATTCAGTCAAAACAGGATGGTTGTGGATGTATTTGAGTGGGTTTCTAGGAGAGATCAAATTAATATCATTGTATTTTAGGTGGTTACTCAGTTTTTGAACCAGAAAGTTTAACTCCATGTAGCTCTTCTCAATATCTAAATAATAATTCTCGATATAGATCATGTTCTGACTAAGATAATAAATTATTTTTTTCATTCTAGTCATCATTATTTTGTGCGAGGAAACCACCCAACAATCATTCTAAGGCTTCCACGAACAAGATGAGTGGACTCCCCTCAATGAGAGGAATCAACACTAGTGGACTCAAGAGATATTTCTTGAGACTTTCAAAGGCTTCATTATAGTCATAATTCCACTAAAACACGACCCATTTCTTCATTATCCGGGAGATGGGAAATCACTTTCCTGTGAGGTTTACTATAAAATTACGAATATAGACAAGGTTTCCTTATAATCACCTCAACTATTTGATTTTTAAAAGAGGTGAAATACCCATAATTTCATTAGTATTATTAGGGTGGAATTTAATTCTATAATGGCATATGATAAAGCATAGAATTTTTCTTAAGGTAACACCAAAAGTGAAATTTAGGTGATTTATCATTAAACTATGTTATCATAGTTTATTAAAGATGGTATCAAGATCAGCCAGGTGTTCAGAATGTTGTTGAGTCTTAACCACCAGATTTTCAACATAGTATTTGATATAATTTCCCAAAAAGGGTTTCAATATGTGATGTATGGCACATTGTTATGTAGCATCAACATTACTCAAACCAAAGCGCACTACCCAATAACAATATACCCATTGGGTTGATCTAAAAGTGGTGTCCTCCTCATATTTAGGGGACATACTAACTTTTGTGTACCATTAATATCCATACATAAAGTAAATGGCATGATATCTAGAAATATCATCAATCAGTAGCTCTATGATCGGAATTGAAAATCATCTTTTGGATAATGCTGATTAAGATCTATGATGTTGATGCAGTCCTAGATTTTACCATTATTTTTCTTTAAAAATTATATATTGGATATCCATTTAGGATAAAAAACTTCTCAAATAAAATTTTCCTTGATAATATTTTCAAATTCAGCCTCAATTTTGGCAGTTTGAGTTGGGTTCATCCTTCTGTATGCCTGTTTATATCCCTAGTGGTTTCCTAGTAAGCTTATGTGGTGAGTGGCCACCTATCGATTGAGGCTCAATATTTCTATGCAATTATAGGAAAACACATTCATATTATTCTTTATAAAGGATGTATATACCTCTTGTTCTATAGAATACATGGTTGCACAGATTAACTTAGGTTATGGGTCCTCCTCTGAATCTAGGTTTATTTTTCTGAGTTCCTAAATAGTGGTAGAGACACCTTCTTCAAATGCTGGAGGGGTATCCCTAAGTTACTCCACCTCTTCCTCTTTCTCTTCCTCTTCCTCTTTATATTTTTCCTTACTCATAAGGGAAGTAGGTAATGAATAAAATTTATCACAATTAGGAGAGGAATCAAAATTTTGACATCCATAAGATAGAGAAACTTCCTCTAAACTGACTGATGATGTGGAGTTTCTTTGAAGCTTTAGAGGGGAGATAAAGGGTAAATAGGAAGTATCTACACTCCTTTCTAGTGAAATGATCTCTTTTTCATATTCATATAACGAGGAGAGGACCTAAGGGATGGAATAAGGGCATTTTCATCTTATCCTTTACCACTATTCACAGAGTTGATGGTGATGGCCTCTTTAGCACTACCAGGCTCAGTCGTAATAATTGATATTAGGAAGTATATTGAATATGAACCTAAATTTTTATCCATATATTCAATATGATTAATGGTAAGAACATAATATTCACAAATATATTTTAAGGGATTTTTTAGCATCATTTATATACTATTTTGGGGCCTTAACTTGAGAAACAATGTCATCCATAGGCTATTTCCCTTCCCTATTGTAGAATCCTGCATCAATATATTGATATTCAAAAGATTTGAATAGGGATTTATCTCCATGAAACGCCCCAATATAATGATTAATGAAATATTTGATCCATTAGTGGTATGATTAGGTGACTTTTTCATGCTTATGAAACCAAGGCCTTCTTATAAGAACATTAAAATTTGATTCTTATTGGAGAAAAAAATTCTGATTCAGATATAAGGTCCCCAAATTGAGTCTTAATTTTGATTCTTTTGAGATTCTTTTGCTTGCTTTTTTCATAACCCTGTAGCATTAGAGTGGAAGGTTGCATGTAGGCCTCACTGTAACCTAGTCGGTGAAGTGTTCATACTAGAAATAGGTTAACTCCTGAGCCATTATAAATGAAATCCCATTGGATATCAATTTCATTTATCCGACTATACACATAAAGGGGTCTGATGTGTCCATCTATAATGTAATTTTTGTTGTGATCCCTTAAATAGATAATCATGTGGTTTTTTATGGATCGATATCCATAGGATATGATTCATCATCAAAAACTGTATCTTCAAACTCCTGAGGGATCAACAATTCCTCCATGAGTACTTCTCAGAGGTCTTTCTATAGACTTAGAGCATCTAGGATCGACAGTTTGGTCTACACCTAGTCTAATTTCTTTGGAATGTCACACTTATGGGCTAACATTTTTCACTTCTCAGTGTTATTATTCTCTTTAAAAGGTGATTTAAGGGATTAAGTAATTGAGGTACCTAGATTTTCCCTTGGAATATGAGTTTAGTACGCTCTTTTATTAAGTGTGTTGGGCCAAATAGGTATGTCAGATTGGTGAGGTTGATCAAATAATTGTACACACTCTAATCGATCATCCTAGATTATCAGGTTAGGGTGACCCCTGAAATATGTGGGGGAACTTTCCTACTCTTACTAGGCCCATGGTAGGGCTCTCCCACAAGTTTTGACAACATATACAATCCGAGCAGGGATGTGGCCGACATATTGAGATATGTCTCAACCGCATCTTCCCCTGTATCCTTGGATCTGGTGGCCTCTTACTTAGGTTCTCCGGTCAGGTGAAGGTAACTCGGATTCATGTCTATATTCATCATTATAAAAGGGATCCATTAAGTTAATGACATTAATGAAACCGAAAATTAATTCTTTTTCTAATGAGGATTCCATCTCACGGGTCAACTCTTGTGGTGTCATTTGGTGGGGTGGTGCCCATGCTTTTAGGACAAAAGGCATGAATTCCATGAGAGTCAAAGATAAATTTGGACATGTTATAGGTTCATCTTCCAATTTTTTCTTTATACCCTTCCAACCATGTCATTTTTTTAAAAGATTGGCCTTTGGAGGATTGTGGTGCCGACAGAGTTGGCTATGCTATAGCAGAAGCGTCTGAGGGCATCGCTGGTTGTTTTAACTATTCTAGGAGGATATCATGAGTTGGGTTTATTATTTTTATTGTCATTTAATCATTAAAATTATACACATTCATTCTTTTTACTTCCTTTCATTCACCCTCTTCCTCTGTATTGGAAGTAAAATACATGTTTCCAGTGCGGGTGGTTTTCCCAACTTTACTTGCCCAAAATCTACCATATTTTTCAAGTCATATTTAAAAAAATCTTATATAGTGTTCCCCAATGTTAAGTGAGAGGTTCAGTGAATTAGGTGATCATCAAGTCTGACTTGGTTAGGTATTTTGGGTTTTTGTAGAGTTTGGAGGTTGTTTTCCAAGACTACTAAAAAGTATCTAGGAACTTACTGATCTTAGAATGAGTAGAACTTATTCCTCCAATATTCATATTGAGAGTGTTTTGTCTCTTTCCATTCATAATGATGAGGATAATACTATTTATTCTATCATTCATGAGGAGTTACCATACAAGGAGGTGTGTACTTTGGAGTTGGATTTGGTGTAGAGGTCAGTTTTAAGGTAACTATTGTAGCCTCCACTCAACCCGTACTCTTACCTTGATATTTTGAAACAAGATTATAGGTATATTTGGTTTAAAAAATAGAATATTCTAACCTTTGTGCCACTACATCAAGATCCTGAAATCCACTTGGGTACTTTACTGAAATAATCAGTATTCATAGCTCATCATAAAGCTTCTTAATGAAAATACTTAGAAAATATTCTTGAGGAAGTTGTAAGTTTAGGGAATGAGTCGAACTCTTCCATATAGTAATGAAATCTGAAACCCTATTAATTTCTCACTATCAAAATTTTTAGAGATTGATGATTTTTGTCTTATGTAAATTAGATCTTAATTGATATAAGAATTTTCAGCGAAGATCTTCTCATACCTTAATTGATCCATCTAGTATATTAGTATATCGGGTGAAGGATATCCCCTCTAAATTTCATAAAAAACATCTAAACATAGCCACTTATTTCTTCTCAAGGTTCCCCATCATGGGGCCACACCTAGACATGAAGTGCTTCAGATTCTATTTTGGATCCTCTGAACCATTAAAAATTGGGAACATAGGATTCCTAAAGTTTGTAAGTGGAAGAGTTGCATCCACCAATTTTGGGTGAAGCTTCCTCTCTGGTTGTACTGGCTCACATTGTCCTTCCACAGTTTCTAATTATTCCACCAATGTTTTGGTAGTCTCGATTATCTTGGGAGGAATGGATGACTGGAAAAGATCCTAGGTAAGAGGAACAACAGTTTGGGATAGCTCTAGAAATTATTCTTGTACTCATGGTGGGTAATCTACATGGTTTGGTCAATAAATATGTGTCTCACCTAACTCTAGTTGTGTACCCAATGGAGGGAACTCCTAATATATTTCTGTTGTGGGTTCAAAATATATTATTTGTTGGTACCTCATGTTGAGTAGATGTTCTTTCTCAATTTTAGATACTGTGATGAACCTTCTTAGTTGAGTTACACCAATTGGGAGCACAGGGTGTGGCTCTACTTATAGAACATATCCAATAGGTACATTTACACATAGTAGTTCTGCATTAAGTTTTCTTAACTCCTTCATTTATTCCTCCTGATAAGAAAATATTTCCTCATGTGTGAGGTGTTCAACCTCTTCAGGTGGTGAGTGAGGTATGGCTACACCTTTACCCTTTTCATTGGAAGATTCTCAATGAGGAGGAAGTAGTGGATAAGTTGATGGATTCACCAAATTCATATAAAGATTATGGATTTGAGAATGTACACCTTCTTAAATCATTTCAGTGTGTTCCATATTACAAGAATAAACACCCTCCTCCTATTATTCTATATCAACCTCATGTTTTTTAGCACTTACAGCATGGTTCTAACAATATTCACTGATTCATAATGAATTTCTGGCATTTAATCATCCTCCTCGAGATATTTCTCTTATCTGTGTCTTTCTTGAAGCCTCATCCTCTACTTTACTAGTACTATTAGAATCATTTGATGAATGGTGATCTGAATTGAATCACTAGAAAAAAATAACGTGTGTTCCTTGTAAGGAAGCTGAGTCATGGGATAATATGAACTAGGAAGACCCATTCTGTGGTGCTACCCCTAAATGGTAAAATACTTACTTCCATTAAGGTGGTTGGGGTAATAAATCACCCATTCATGTGGTTCGGGGCTGCTCTATTTCCATTACCACGTCCCTTCAGGCTTGGTTTGTTGACATTTAAGGTTGTGTCAAAAACTCCCCCAAACCTGGAGGCTGGGGTTGTTCCGTGATTATCATGTATATTGTTTCTCACTTGATTTTATGGAGGTTTTTCCAACATTCTTTGTGTTCATTTTATAATTTTCACCTCATCTACCTGCTTCCAAATATATTTGTGTCTCCTGATGATTAGCTTCCATTAAGGGGGAATCTTTCTCAATATTCCTATATTCTTGATGCAAGAGCCATTTGATGGCTCTCTCTATTCTAGCCTAATGTCTTTGAGAGTAGTTCAGTGTTGGTTTTTTCTGAGCATACCATCAGTTGTGGGTAGTTTTTATTTCTCAAAACTGTCATAATGATATGACGTTACCTAATTTCACATTTGGTGGGATTTTTTTATTAGGGAGAGATGTGAATATAATTCCCCATGTTCTCCCCATCCTCTAATATGAACACTAGATAGGGTGTCGATAATTAGATGACATAACTCTTTTAATGCATCGAGACATGTGCAGTAAATGGATCCATTCTATTTTCTAAATTTTGGGTGTCATGGGAAGGATAAAATGTCAATTTGATGTATTACCTTAATGTGGATTAGATATTCATCATAAGGAAAGACATTAATTTTTAGGTGATGAAGAGTGGTCCATATATTTTGGTTAATTTCATGCACATGATATTCTTAAAAGGCCTCTATAATTATATGTTATGGAGTGGTTAAAGGATAAAATGTGACTGGTATATTGTCTTCATAAAATTATCTCTTTATTAGAAATATGTCTTCTTTGTCTTTGGTAAGAGGTTTCATAACCTGATATGAGTGGATGTTTCCCTATTATTTTATTGTAAATAGCATTATTGGCAGGGATTTCCTGTTCCATTTTTGGAAGTTAGGGGACCCAAGGGTGGTTTAGAGAATGAAAATTTCTTTAGTTTATCTTCCAATTGATAAATGATTCCACTTTTCAATGAATAGTCATTATGCATGATTGGCCTCATTTTACCAAGTGCCTCGCAATAGGAGGGATTTCTCAAAATTGAGTCAGAAATGGTAGGACCTCCAAGATGAAATGAAGCATCACTATAGGGAGGACATTCATAGTGAATTCCATCATGGGGAGGACTACCACCATGACTTGACATCTGAATGAAAATTGAATTCCTGCAGTGTATACCCTTGGGTGGATTTTCAATATGGATGATAGAAAGGGGGACTCTTTATTATTTAGTCTTCTAGACATGAGGACGGTTGTCATGGAGATCACTAAGAGATGGGATCTCATGATCGATCAGGTTCTGGACATGAATTAAGCCTTCATGGTAATATTTCTAGGGAGGACCTGTGGAATTTATGGTAGCAAAGCTATATGGAGGACCTTTTCAATTATGGATACTATTTCCATAATTTGGTAACATATGAGTAGGATCTTGATCCACCATAGATAAACATATGAGGACTTCAATAAATCCATCAATTAGTAGAGCAGGATAGTATACTGACTCTTCATTTTCCAATTACCTTTAGTGAGGATTCATTTTGGATGTTCTCTTTCAAGCGATTGGGGAAACTTGTTGTGGATAGCAGCTTTTGTATATGGGATATTATTTGATTATCTTTTGTGTTTTTGTTTGAATATTATAATATATTTATATAATTTTTGGCATGGATATATGCCTTCCCTATAGTGGACACTAGAATGGACTAATGAACTCTAGTTGGAATGGGGGTATGGGCCCAATCTAGTTGTCCATTTATCATTGGATTTGGCCCCCAACCATCCTGGATGGAATAAGGGATATGATGAGTGACTTCAGTGTCCAAAACAAGGACATATTATCATTTCATTGTTGGAGCATGGGTGTGGTCCTAATCCTATCCTCCATTTCTTTTTGGTATATACCGATAGTCTTCAGGTGCGGGGGAGCAAATATGGGTCTTCACCCAATTTTTTGCTGGGATTCACCAGTTGGTTTCTCTAAATGCTTCTATACTAGGATGGAAGTCTTGGTAGATGTGGGAAGGTGTGTTCACATGCTCAACATTTTCCATCATATTTGATTGGTGTGATTATCTAGATGGGGAATAGGAATGGACCTATTCCCTATTGCCTAGTCATTTCCCTCGATGGTTTGTCCTGAGTACCCAGGTCGGAGTGACCTTGGATGGACTCCCATGGGAGGTACCCTCATCATGATGAGGGTTTGAAGCTATATGGAATTATTAGAGATGGATACTAGCAGGATCCCTTTATTGGGACCCCTATTTTGTTGGGACTAGGTCGTTGGTGACCTCCTGATCATCTTCCATAAGATAATGGAGAAACTTGTTGTTATGTTCCATGGATAGGATCCCGAAATTATTTGAAATGGAATTGGTACTATCTACTTCTAGGCTACCATCCTCCTCTGAGTGCATAATTGGTGGGGCTTCATAAGATGGAGGTATTGTTGTGCAGCCACCAAAGTCGGGATAGTACCATTGAGGTGGTAATCCCAAATCAGTGCATTTAAAACTTGGAATTGAAGATGTTGGGTTGGCGATGGTGTCCTCAGGTTAGGTGATGACCTAGATTAGGCAGAGGTCAATGCATATGTTCATTTCAGCTAAAAGGATTCTATTGGATTTAAGGGATTTATTATATAAAATTATATGGTACATATTAAAAAAAACAAGAAAACCTCATCAAAATAACATCCCAATAAATGAACACATTCATAATTGATTTTTTTAGATCTATGTTTGGCCCACTTTCATTTCTTGAGAGTGAAAAAGGGGCCTATCATGTGAAATACACATCCATTTTGGTTAAGGATTCATATTGGGATCACCATTTTTTTCTCCCCCAAAAACACATGGTTTGTGAATGGATTTTTTTGGTGGTGGTGGAATGAACATTCTCATCAAACACATATGTAAAAATCCTTTCCAAGCAGTTTCCAATGGGTTTTATTTGTGGATATGGAAACACCCAATAGTCCCCTTATTCAAGATGTTTCACAAACCTTCTTTACAAAGGAAGGAAATCGTTGGTAAATGCCTCCAACAATGCTTAGGGACTCACATTTGTTGAGAATATGGGAGGTTGGGCTCATTACACCCTTTTGTGGGGAATTATTGCCTACTTCGGTACTCTCTTATGGATTTAAGACATATTCATTAATACTTTATTAAATACTAAATATAAAACAGGTTTATCTTAAGTAAAAAATAAATTCTTAGAAAGTATTGGCTTTATAATCATTTGTATATATCTGAGGTTCTTCATTGACATAGATATCTTTATGTATCATGGGTTATACATCGATGGTACACTTTTTTATGTATGAATTATAGTTTCTTATGTCATTTATAATCATGATACTATTTTTAATCCACATGGTGAGGTGCTCTGGAATTTATCATCATCCAAGAAGAAGGGAGTGGTTTTGATGTTAGTATTAGGTCCATGAGATGGGATTTCTATGTATCCTCATAAAATGAATCAGAACCCATGTAGTTAGGTACCACTTAATGGGACGCATCATACCTTTTAAGGTCATGTGATGAGGACTAAACCATTCAGTTTAAGTCATGTTGAAAATATGTCTAGGAAAAAGGTTCTTATTCAATAGATAGTGAGGGACTTATGCTGAAGAATCCTAAGGGACCTAGAATGGACGTAACATCCCTAGTTGGATATGAACCTACTAGGGATATGGCCTAAAGAATATTTGGGTTGATTGGGGTGTTGGGTTTGAACCTTATGGAGGCTTTCTATGTATACTATTTAGATAGGAATCAAATCTTACATATTTTTTAATGTTGGGGATTATACCAATGGATGAGGCCCATTTGGTTTGTATCATTGGTAATATGGCCCTTTGAGGTGGTGATAACATGGTTGGTTATTATACTGAATGCGAGGCCGAGGGGAAGGTGAGAGAAGTATCCATAAAATTATTCCCCTCTCAATATGGGAATTTAACTATACGAATTTCAAGATCATCACTAACTTATAAGCTCAAGTGAGTTACGCTCGGTGTGAGAAACAGGAGGAAGTGGAAGATTTGGAAAAAAAATATCCTTTATTTTTTGTGTAAGAGGATTTGGATATGGAAGGAAGCACAATAAATACTAAGGGATTACCCTGGGAGGGATTCCGTGAGGGAATTCAAGAGGATGATATTTAAAAGGACTCTATGACTAAATATTTTAATCCTCGTCTTCTGGTAGATGAGGGTATATTCAATCAGGGGAATCAGTAAAAGATAAAGGGATTTGATGTCCCCATATCCTCTCTTATTTTCAACCCAGAGATCCTATCATTACCCCCAAGTTTGAGATCCTTTTTACCATGGAAATTTATAATTGAAAACACTCTGAGGATCCCACCAATTAGGTAGGATAAATATAGGACCTCCCTTACCATGGGAATTTATATCGAGAGGACACACTGATGTTCCCTATGATTTAATTATACATATCTATATGATTTGGGTGTGGCCTTGTATTTTACCCTTTAGGATTAGGGATCCAAGGAAATAGTTTCCCTACCATCGGTGATTTGAAAGAGGTCTCAAATAATGGATCACGTGGGTGTGGGATAGCTGAGAAAAAGTTGGATCATGTAGGTGAGGGTTGGACAAGCTTAGGGTGCCTTTGGTCAATAGACAACCTAGGTAATAGAACTTGGTCTAGGATTTTCTCTAGGATCCAAGTATCTCTTAATATGGATTTGGATGACTCGTGTTCAAGTATTGGGTTCAATAATGGTACTTAAACCTTGTGTTCTTGGACTAGGGGGAGGTGGATCCTCGCACAGACCTTTTTTTAAACACTAGGGGAGCTCTAAAATCACTACCCTCATTAATTTCATATTTACTTGAGTATTGGAGAGTTTTATGGGAGGTTATGAGGACTTGGGTGAAGGAATATGGAGAGTAGAGCTTTGAGGATTCTTTTAGTCTTCCAATCATTATAAATGAGGATCCCAAGGGTCCTATTTATAGGAAAACTCAGAACCTTGGGTGAAGGAGGTGTCTCACACGGGTCACTCTCATAGGTCCTAGTGCAGGTGTGGCCTATGAAAGGGTTTTTTTGTGCTTTTAGGGTTGTGTGGGTCCTGGTGTAAGTGTGACCTACGTGAGGGGTTATTTGTTCTTATAGTGTCATGTAGTTTGGATTTGTGCACATCTTCTGGTCATGTAGTATGGACCTTAGTGATGAATCCAAGTGTGTGGGTACGGACTCACGTGACGATTCTAGGTATGGAGGCTCGACCTATATGATGAAACTAGTGAATAGGATGGACTTTTGTAGAAATACTGGTTGGACCTTGGGTGAGGTTACTTGGACGAACACATGTAATCCTTGATGTCTACTAGTTAGGGTATTTCCCTTTGATAATTATCACCCTTATTTGAAAAATGGAGTGTCAACAAGGGCCTAGACACCCTATTGACTCTATTTTTTATTTGTTTTATTTCATGTTTTCTTTGAATATGATCCTTGTTATGAAATTTTATGTGAGACTGGGATGAATTTTGGCTGACGAGATGTGGGTGGGAAGGCCCCAGTATGTGGTATAAGTTGATGTCTATGATAGTGAGATACATGGTGATATACATAATGGTTTTAGGGATTGAATAGGGATTGATGTAATGGGTTAATTCTAATATTTCCTAGTGTCATTCTATAATCTGGGATGCTTTCTTATTAATGTTCTACCTAAGGGCTCGATGGCCATGTTTCTTGTCCCTATTTTCCTTTCCCCACAGTTTGAGGGAGCTAGTTATGCTTGGTTATTCATATTTTTATAGTATCTTAGGATGTTTTCTAGAGTACTTGGAATAATGGAATGATAATGATTAATAAATGTTTTAACCCATGGGGTTGGTTCTTGGAATGAAAATTTTGATAATCTTGTGGAATAGTGAAATCAGTTAGATTATGCTTGGAGGGAATGGAATTCCTTTTAGGTTAATGAAATGTGCAATGGAAAATGTTAATTAATGTCTAATTAATTAATTAACATGAGGTAAAATGTTAAAATCAAAGAACAAATATAATTAAGGTCTTCTAAAATGATTGTGTGCTTATAGGATATCTAGTTCTTAGTAGTGGAATTTGGGTGTCTAAGAGATGAAAGTTGTAGTTGAGAATTAGGATAGGTTAATGTCCATAGTGTGGTTGTGAGCTATATTATATATTGTATGTTTTATGATTTGATACACTACCCCACCCATGTCATTAGGGAGACTGACACCCAATGGACTCTAGGATGGTGTTTCCCTCAAAATCCAAGTTGGGAAGGAACATATGGCTAACTATCCCCTATGGCCCTACTCTCTTCTCCTAGTAGTATTATGTGATGGTATTCTTGGTGGTTACCTTTCCCCATATATGTATATATGGGGATATAATTTCTTGTTCTTATTTTCGACACATTTATCTCTAGATATATTATCCCTAAGCATTATTATATGTATGATGTGTATGGGTTGTGATGGCTTAAGGTACATTACGTAATGTATGGGTTATAATGGCTTGAGGTACAATACTAGATGTATAATACACAACATATAGGTTGTGGAGGCTCCTATAAACTACTAGATTACTGTCTAGAAATGTAGCATGATATGATGAGATGATGTGATGCATATGATTCATATTTTGATACTTTAGTCTGGGTATATTTTAGATGGGTTATTTTGGAGAGATATAGATCAGGATGTGTGGTGTTGGGGTAGAGCATAAAACCAACGGTGGAGAGGTAGTGGGGTGTCCTTATTTTTTACTATAATATATGTTCAATTTTACGTGTTACTTGGTGATAGATAGCCATGGTGATACTAGGAACTTAGTATACCTATTTAGGTGATGGTTTAATTTCACTTGTTGTCTACTGGGATTTAGCATGCTTTCTTTATCTTTTTCATGAGAAGATCCAACTAGTATACTAGTTATGATCACCCTACTTATATATAAATTATTTTTCAGATCATAGGCATAGGTTGGAGATCATTCTGGATATTTCTCATTTTCAGTTATTTGAGATTTGTTTTGGATTCATGGTCACTATCGAGTTTATATTTTGGATCTTGTATTTTATTTTCAATTGTATTATTTTTTTATGACATTTCACGCATATACTTGGGATATTTATTTACCTTTATCTTGGTCAGGAGTTATTTGGATTTCTTTTATTATCTCTCGTTCCTCATGTTCTCTTAGATGTTAATTTTTCCCATTTTTATGTATGTTATACCCTCAGTAATTTTTCCCAACATGTGAAATGTTGGAGGCAGACTCTGGGCATCATTATTTCCCTTCTCTCATTTTTCTCCCAGGAATGGTACCTTTGTGTGGATAGGGCCATGAAAAAGTGGTATCAAAGGTTAAAGTTGAGATATAGGATGGATTTTGGAGGTAGGAACAGGTGAGGATTACATGGGTTGGTGGGGAAATAGTTTAAAATAAGTTTAATAAGAAATGTAAATAATATATACTGAATTGTAAGTAGAAATTTAGGGACCCTAGTGATCTATTTCATGGACTTTATGTTTATTAAGACTTCTAAGATAAGTGATACTAGTTGTGGGGTAGAGACCTAGGAAAGGATCATACAACATTATTTTTTTGTGATTATGTTTGAAATGGGTAGACATTGGGATTAGGTTAAACCTTGAATAAATAAAATAATTATTGAATATTATATATTATATATTACAGGTTTAGGAGTCTCTAACTATTTTTTATTATACAGGTATGGAACCAGGTTGATTACCCCATCAGGTTCACACTGAGGATGTTTAGTAGGATATACCAACAGACCGCAGTAGAGTAGAGGTCGATGATGAGGAAACTTGGAGGATGAAACTTTGATATCTTTAGTGTTAGAGTATACAGAATTACGAGGGATCCATTTCATAGTTGGTTATAGAGGACTTGTTTGAGGAGTTAGAGATAGAATTTAGCTTAATCCATTCTTGGAAAGAGAACTAGGTTTTGTTGATAGTGACGATGTTTCAGGGAGAAGTGAGGAAGTGATGGATATTTTTTCTTGGGTATCATGATGATTTGAAGTTTTCATGGTAGAATTTTAGGGATTAGTTCTGAGAGGAGTTTCTTTCCTAGACTATGAAGGCATCCAGTCACTAGGAGATGCTTACCCTTCAATAGGGAAGTTTCACATGTGGGAGTACGGGATCTATTTCTGGACTCTTCTCCAATTTTCATTGGACCTGTTTCCAAATGATGGATCCTTGAATCTAGATATCCATCATTAGGTTTCTCCTTTTATGTTATTGACATAGCTTAAGGCATTGGTGAGAGAAAAGTATATTTAGAGGACACTGGCTAGAAGTAGATCATTGTGATAGGGGAGCTTTCAGGAGTCTCTACAAAGTATATCTATGGTCCAGGGTTCCCAATTTCTTGGAAAAGGGGGCTTTCAGATAGATGATGGTAGGTCACAGCCCAAATTATCTTGTTTATCTTGGGTAGTAGATGTTAGTCATTATCCAATGGATCATACACATGTTTTTATTATGGAGGTCGAGGTCATTAGTGGTGAGAGTGTCTGACCATTCTGAGAAGGCAGCATGTACCAGGTGTTCTACTTCAGGTTCCTCTGTTGGGGCAATTTCATCCAAGTAAATAGTAATAGTAAGTTCCAACTTGGGATCAATAGATAGGAGACAGTGCGGGAAGAGGAAATCCCTGAGATGCTCCCCGTACTCGAAGAGTATAGAACTTCTATGAAGTTAGTTTCCATAGAGGTCAAAGAGGTCATAGAGTAGTACATGTATAGATACAAACTTTAGAGTTTCTAGTTTTAGGTGATCCAAACATTTTTTGAGGTACCCTTTTCTGGTTTTCTACTTGGGTGAATGCCTTGTTTGATTCAAGAGATGCACACTTTGTCATATCACCTACCCTAGTCTATGCTTTAAGAATTGAGGTTGGGAGGATTATAGTTCCATTGATGTTGACTATGATAGTTGGAGGTTGAGATTATCTATATAAAGTATGTAGAGACTATAGTCTATTTATGGGGCATCACTTCTCTAGGGAGAATTCCTATATTTATGGATACATCCATACAACATCATTCTCAGTATAGACTGATTTTATTTTGTGCAGGATATTATAGATTACTTTAGGATGTAGATTGTGTTCTATGATTCTAATGAATATTTTTTCATGTTCATTGGTGAGTGATACCCTCGTATGGATTAGATTCGTATTCCATCCTTATCCACCTTGATGGTCGAGATAGTGCTGATTTCATTAGAGGTTTGGCCAACGGTGTTTCCCATGGTTATAGAAGAGTGGCCAAATGTTTTTCATAAGTAAGTTATATAATTTCCCCCTAATGAGATATTGAGTTTAGGATAGATCTATAGTTGGTCACTTCTTTGGTCTCGATGTCTTCATATAGTATGGTTCCTTCTGAGTTTCAATAGCTAAGATTATAGCTCTATTATTTTTTACAGTATGGATTTTTTGGCTGGCTATATCACCTTGGGTTGCACTAGTTATTTTCATGAAGAAGTCTAATGGAATTTTGAATCTTTTTATCAATTACCATCACTTGAATTAGGTGAAAATGAAGAAATTATATACACTTCCATGTATTGAATATTTATTCGATCATATTAAAGGAGCTAGTTGGTTCTCAAAATCGATCTACAATTAGGATATCATTATATGCATGTAAAAGAGGATTATATTTTGAATAATAATTTTTGATGTTGTTATGGAAATTATGAGTTCTTTCTTATTCTATTAAATATAATGAATACTCTATACATGTTCATGGGTTTAATTAATGTAGTGTTTAGATAATTCCTAGATCATTTCATGGTGGTTTTATGGATTACATCCTTATATAATTTTTTCTATAAGAAGTTCATATTCATGATATTTTTTGAGTTCTTCATCATCAGTAGTTATACAATAATTTTTTGAATTGTGAGTTATGGTCTTGTGAAGTTAATTTATTGGGGAATTTAATTTCCCTATAATAAGTAGTTTTGGATCCTTTGAAGATCTAGGTATTCATTTATTAGGAAGTCTCAAAGTCAATTGTAGAGGGGTGGATTTTTCTTGGTCGTACAGGCTATTATAGAAGGTTATTATCTGATTTTTCTCATGTTGATACTCCTCTGGTATCCTTGAGAAGAAAGGATTAGGAATTCTTATGGACCGATCAGTGTCAAAAAACTTTCAATTATCAGAAGTAGAATTTTTTTAGTGATTTAATTCTTCATCTACTAAAAGAGGGAGTTTAGTTTAAGGTTTTATGTGATGCTTCACATCTCAGGTTGGGTTGTTTTTTAATTAAGTAGAGATCAATTTTTTCTTATGGGTCTTAGAATTTACATCCCTATGAGAATAAAAATTCCACTCATGATCTTGAATGAGCATGAGTCATTTTATCCTTTAAAATTTGTAAATATTACCTTGTCAAACATCATTTTTTGGTTTTTACTGACCATATGAGCTCGAGGTATGTTTTCTCCTAAACATACAGTAGCGATGTTTGAATGGAATTCTTGTATGATTATGAATTCAATATTTCATATACACTAGGAAAGGGTGATATTGTAGCTGATGTATTGAGTAGTAATTCATGTAGTGATGTCATTTATGAATCTAGAGAATCTTGGAGAGTTATGGAAGAGCTCTCAATGATTTATCTTGATATGGGATAGGTTGGTGTAAAAGGTTGTCATTTTAAGATGATAGTGTAGTCATAAATAGTGTTATAGGTGGAGGAGTACAATCTAGTGGATTCTGTGGTATAGATCTGGAGAGACTAAGTTTTCTTTAGTGATTCCTCTGATGGATGTATGTGGATGAAAAACACTAGATGTTATTATAGGGGAGGATTTTCAACCCTTTGACGATGTATGAGATGGTTCTCTATGAGTTTCATATCTCACCCTTGGTGGTACATACATGTGTGAAAAATATGTATTGACCTCTATGAGGATATTTTTTGTGGCCTAGGTTGAATCATGTAGTTGCAGAGTTTTTGAATATGTGTTTGGTCTGCTAGAAGGTGAAGGTTGATTATAGTGTTCCTGGGGGTTTTATCCATCCATTTGATGTTCCTCAATGGAAGTGAAAGTTCGTATTGATATAATTTTTTTCTATTTTAACTTTATATCAAGGATTATTATATGCAATTTGTGTGATAATGGACTATTTGATGAAATCAACCCACTTTTTTTATTAGGGATTCAAGATCAGTGGAAGTTTTATCAAGTTAGTAGTTGTAGGAGGTGGTTACAATCTATAGGGTCCTAAGGATGATAATATTTCATCATGATCCTTATTTTACCTATATGGTTTGAGGATGCCTACAACATGATTTTGGATCTCAATTATACCTTATCATCTCTTTTCATTCACAGATGGATGGTCAGACAAAGTGGACTATCCAGACTCTAGAGGGAATATTTCATACTTGTGTCCTGGATTTTGGAGGTTAGTGGATGAGGCACCAACCCTTGGTCAAGTTTTCTTAAAATAATATTTTTCACTCCACCATTAGTATAGAATAATTTGAATATTTTTATTTCAAACCTTCCCATTCTCCATTGTATTGGACTAGGGTTATATATTTGGTAATTCTTAGGCCAGAACTAGTGTTGAACACAAAAAATATGGTTCAAGTGGTTCATGAGAGCATGAAGGTATAACAAGATCATCATAAGTCCTATGTTGATCATAAGAGAAGTCCATTGGAGTTCGATGTCGGATATCATGTGTTCCTTAACATGACTCATCATCATGGGTAGTGAAGGTTTGGTCTTGGGACTAAGCTTTCTCCCCAGTTTGTTAGGCCTTTTGAGGTGTTGGCTCTGAAGGTTCCGGGCGCAGTGGAAGCATGTTGGTGGGTGTACCCAACCTTAATTTTTTCCATTAATGATGTTTAATCCGATATCTGTCATGATAATAAAACACTCAATATTTAGAATAGAATGAAGAATGAAAGAAAATAAGGGAGTCTTGGAACCATATAGATGATCATCATATGTTGGTTATAATTAATTTAATTAAATAAACAAGAATTACCTAGATGGAATTCTCTCTCTCTTTGTTGATGTTTCTGGTCACGATCCAATGTGATCCGTTGTTGCGTTGTACAATCCAAGTGTAGGATTCCATTATCAGTGATCCACACGTGCTCCACAAATCTCTAGATGTCGCTGAAGGGATATTTAGGTGATATCATAGAAGAACCTTCACTTGCGATGTCTATCATCGATCGCCTTAATCCGGTGGAGAAGGATCTCTCTCTCTTAGCATGAGAGCGTTCTTGGAATAAAATAATTCTCTCTTTTCTTGATATATTTATCTAAATACATTGTCCACAACCCCCAAAAAATGTCTAGGCTAATGAGAATTATATAAAATTGGGATTTTAATTACTTAGAATAATAAAATGAATTAATTACTCGAAATAATTTATTCATTCCATTTAATTATTAGTAATACCCCACATCTAATAATAATAGTTGACTATTATTATTACTTGACATGCGCCCAGTGAATTACACCAAATATTATTTAATTAAATGAATAATATTATTTCTCATAAATCCCTAGAAAAAATACATGGCATGTATATTAATATACATGAAGTGTACTTTTGTTTTCCTATTCTCTTTATTTCCTCCACCGCATTTATTAGACCTTGAATAATGGATATTTATTTCCCAAATAAATATCACTTCATTAATATCTAATAAATATATTATTTTTCCCACAATATATTCTCTTGAATAACTAGTGTCTAAATAAATATGATCAGACATCCTTGAATAATTATTAAACCACAATCGGTAATAATATTTATTCAACTTGTTAAATTAATATTTAACTGAGATACTTGGACACACGTAGTGTGTAACCCTCTAGGCCTCTTTCTCAGTGGAATTAGGTGGAGCCTACCTAAAGTCCAAGGTTAGCTTCTAGAAACACACCAAGGCACCCATAGATAAATAATTTAATACCACAATGATGTGTCACCTCCTATGAATGCTTACCATGTAATGTAATCTCGTTGTCACGATATCTCGAATCAAGGGGGTTGCATGCTAGTGCCATCAACTCATGTGCTCGGTTATTCTTTCTTTGACTTCCCAAAATTGAACTCACCCATTCCTTACCATGGAAATTGATTTATTTAGGCTATATAAATTCCATCAAAGGGCCAGAGATATCTACTTCTGTTACGGAATAGAAGGGACAAATACTTTCTCACATTATCTATTAATGAAGTATTACTCGTGACGCACCCAACATATCCTACCTCACTGAAAACAGTGTGTCATCATAGTTTTCGTCAATACATCTAAATGCATGAGTTGTAATACCCATTAATAATAATATTAAAGTATAAGGACCAATACACATGTCTGTAGATAGGAACATACAATGACACTATGAAATGTGGATTTCCTATTAGTGGGTCTTATTCTCATAATATCCTCCTAAATATTACCAAGGGCGCACACCATGAGAATGTGCCTCAAATTTTTACGAGTCCTCAACCCTAATGGCTTGTTTCATTTGTTTCCCTCAAATAGCATCATCCGATCATAGAACATATATTCAAGAATAGTGTTGTGGAACTTTTGGGTTCTCATCATTGTAGGGATCTTCTATGACCCTTTAATGCAACAGCAATCCTTAGGACATTATCACATGCATTTTCATGCAGAGGAACAATCAAGATGTGATAAGGTATTTATTAATGAATAAAGTACAATGTAGTTAGTTCTAGGCCACCAACTCCAACAGACTCCCACTTCAATTAGAGCCAACTTCTAACAACCTTTAACCCACTATCTCTCACATGATATTAATGCTTCTTCTAAGATAGGTCTTTAGTCATGGGGTCTACCACGTTCTCTTATGTGGACACTCTGCTCATTGCAACATCACCCCTTTGATAGAAATCCCTCAAGAGGTGATACTTCCAGAGTATGTGCTTTGTCTGTTAATGTGACCTTGGTTCTTTTGAAAGATCCACCACTGCAGTATTATCACAATTTAATGTGATAAGATCTTTACTGCTAGGCACCACATCAAGCTCCTAGACAAAGTTTTGAATCTAGATAGCTTCCTTGGTATATTCGGACTCCGCTATAGAATCGACAACAACTAGTTGCTTTGAACTCTTCCAGCTCACAGCTCCTAAATTGAGACAGAAAACATATTCATATTGCAACTTCAAATTGTTTTGATCTGTCTGAAATCCATCATCATCATACCCTCTGATGACAAGCTTCGCATCTCCTCCATACACCAAGAACATATCCTTATTTCTTCTCAGATACTTAAGGATTGTCTTAACAGCAGTCCAATGTTGTTCTCCTGGATTTTCCTGATATCTGCCTACAATTCTCAATGTATAGGCAATATCAATCCCAGTACATAACATGGAATACATTATGGATCCTATAGCTAAATCATATGGAATATTACACATTCTATTTTTATACTATTGTGTCTGAGGACACATTTTCTTAGAAAGATGTAGGCCATGTGACACTAGAGCCAATACCCTCTTAGATTGTTCCATACTAAATCTCTTTAGTATCTGGTCAATGTATGTACCCTAAATTGGTCCAAGAAGCCTCTTGGATCTATCACAAATGATCTTTATCCATATAATGTAGGCTACTTCACCCAAGTCCTTCATGGAGAAATACTTGTCCAACCAGTCCTTAACTGACTGTAAGACCGGTACATCGTTTCCAATAAGTAATATGTCGTCAACATATACTACTAGGATAATGATTTTATTACCATTAAACTGCTTATAAACATGTGGTTCACATTCATTCTTAATGATACCAAATTCCTTTATGGATTCATCAAATTGAATGTTCCATGACCTGGATGCTTTCTTTAATCCTTAAATGGATTTCTGAAACTTGCAAACTCGTTTGGCTTCACCTAGTGTCACAAACCCTTCTGGTTGTGTCATATAGACATCTTCCTGATGGTTCTTGTTAAGTAATTTTGTTTTTACATCCATTTTCCAAATTTTGTAGTCATGGTAAGTAGTTATGGAAAGTATGATTCTTATGGATTTAAACATGGAAACTAGAGAGAAGGTTTCATCAAAGTTAATTCCTTGACACTGTCTGAATCCTTTAGCCACTAGCCTTGATTTATAGGTGTTAACTTGACCTTCCATGTCCATTTTTCTCTTGAATACCCATTTGCATCCCACAGTCTTTACATCAACTGGCTCATTGACCAAAACCCATACTTGGTTCTGATACATGGAATCCATCTCAGAATTCATAGCTTCTAGCCATCTTGCAGCTTCTGAGCTTTTGACTTATTCCTTATAGGAGAGAGTTTCATCATTGTCCAACAATAATGATTCACCATCCTTAGTGACTAAGAAACCAAATATATCTGGTTCCCTTACCTCTCTTGAGATCCTACGTAGTACTTTTGTTTCTGGAACCTCTTCCATGGGGAACTATGGAACTTGTTCCTCTACCAAATCCTATGTATCTTGAGCATCAACTTCGTCGAAGTTAATATTTCTCCCACTATCCTTTTTGAGGATGTGCTCCCTATCAAGAAAGGTGACTTGTCTGGAGACAGTCACTTTCTTGTATGAAGGGTTATATAAGTAATATCCTTTTGTTTCCTTAGGATATCCTATAAAGATACACCTAGCGCCTCGGAGTGCTAGTTTTTTGCCTGATAATGCCTTAACAAATGCCTCACACCCCCATACACGTGTGTGTGACAAAATTGGTTTCTGTCCTTTCCATAACTCAGAGGTAATTCCATTTTCAACTTTAGTTGGTACTTGGTTTAATGTGTATACTGCAGTTTGTAATGCATATCCCCAAAAGGATAATGGAAGATCTTCATGACTCTTCATCAACCTCACCATGTCCAACAAGGTGTGGTTCCTACTTTCGCTAACACCATTCCACTATGGTGTATAAGGAGGAGTGATCTAAGATAGAATCCCAGACTCTCGTAGAAGATCGATGAACTATTGGTTAAGATATTCTCCAACTCGATCCAATCGAAGTTTCTTTATGTTCTTACCAAGCTGATTCTCTACTTCATTCTTGAATTCCTTAAATTTCTCTAAGGACTCTGACTTATACCTCATTAAGTAGACATATCCATATCTACTCAAATCATCAGTAAAAGTAATGAAGCAATAATATCTACCTCTAGCTTCTACTGGAAATGGTCTACACACGTCTGTGTGCACCAATCCTATAATCTCTTTGGCCCTTTCGGCCTGTCCACTGAAAGGTGGCTTGGTCATTTTACCTTGTAAACAGATGTGACATCTATCAAGTAGTTTTAGCTTAGTAGAGTCTAAATAGCCATCTTGCAGAGCTTTTTCAAGCACTTCTCATTTACATGACTGAGACGATGATGCCACAACCAGGTGATGTATGAGTCATGCGAGTTTGTTTCATTATTGATTGCCAACACTTGATTTTCGTAATCTAATACAAACAAACCATTATTTAAATGTGTCATAACATAACATATGTTGTTCTTATAAAAGAAGAAACCCTTATTTCCAAACTTAAAAATAAATCCATCCATATCCAAACATGATATAGAAATTGTGTTTTTGGTAACACTAGGATCATGATAACAGTTATGTAAAACCAAAATCATCCGAGTTGGAAATGAGAGGTGATAATTGCCAATGGACAATAAAACCAGCCTCACGCCATTGGCAGCTTGAAGATCCACCTCTCCTCTATAAATATTTCTAAATCTAGTTGGTTCCTGCATTTGAATATATATGTGAGCCCCACAAGCTATATCTAATACCCAATGTGTAGAAATGGAAAGATTACACTCGATAATGAACGTACCTTTAGTGTCCCCGTGCTTCTGGGTGAAGTTCCTCTTCTAGTGGCCTTTCTTGCCACATGTAAAACATACAACCTCCCATTCCTTGCCCAACCTTTGGATCTTCCCCTTCTTGGAAGGATGGTGCTTAGGGAATTCAGACCGTTTATGAGTCCTTGGTCCCTTTGTCTTTTCCTTCCTTTTCTTATTTACCATAAGGACTGCAGGTTTGTCTTCCTCATGTCCTTATCTACCTGGTGAATTAAGGTTAGAAGTTCTGATAGAATCTTCTCATTTTTTTCTCATGTTGTAGTTGATAATAAATCTAGATAAGGTCTTGGGTAGTGATGATAAGATGAGATTTGTACGCAACTCATCTAGGAACTTAATCCCTAAGATGTCTAGGAGTTCAATGTAGCCAATAATTTTGACTACATGAGGCCCAGCTGGCACAGAATCTCTAGGCTTAGTTTCAAATAAAGCATTTTAAATCTTATATCTCTCTTGTCTTGCCTTCTCTTGATAGAGAACCTTGAGGTGATACATCATGCTATACGCGTCCATGTTTTCATGTTGCTTCAAGATCTCATTAGACATAGCCGATAGCATGAAACATTGGATATATGTGGAATCATTATTATGTTTCATATAGAGAGATATTTTCTCATCACTAGCCTCTTTTTAGGCACAATAGGAATAGGATCCTCCAGCACGTACAATTTCCTCTCGTGGTTAAGGATGATGCGTAAACGCCTCTACCATTCCTGGAAATTGGTGCCGGTGAGAAGGTTTTCCTTATCGAGTATGGTTCACAATGATATGTTTGAATTCATTTTTCTTGAAATTTCTAAAAATTAAAATGAGAAAATTTTTAGTACTTTATCATGAAAAAACTGAGACAAATAAATAAATAAATACTTATTATTCTCCCACTATTTTATCGAAATCCAATAGCCCTCAACATTGACTTTGGAATATTATGTTGCCTAAATATTATAGTGGAAAGGATCCATATTTATCTTTTCATTACCCCAACTAGGGTTGTTCAAGAAACTTTAAGGGTTTTAGGTAGGCATTCTAAATGCCAACTGCATTAACTCGCAGCTCATTGATCCGCTGAGTGGACTCCCCAATCCTAAAATCCTTTTATTTTGGATTTCCTCAACCTTTTCCTCTTGGTCACACCAATCTTGGCTATGGCAGTCAACCCTTGATGAAAACCAAGTCAAGTTAACCCAAAAACCTTAAATTAGAATTCCTCGATAATTGAAAGCACCCCAACTAGGGTTTCTCAAGCACTTTTAACTATGGTTTGATTCTAACCAAGATTACGAAAGGCTATACCAACTTAATATTTTCTTTGATGGATTTTATCCTTATATGTAAATTTCCATTTTATTATTTTTGGTTACATGCTTCTTAATATTATGTGGGATATACTTAAGTGATTAACCATTTATAACATAATATTTACACATAAACGAGACTTATTTTAGTTCTATCCTGCATGCTTGTTTAATTCATTAATTGTGTGATCATGACAACACACCCACAATAAATAAACCATGAAACTAACAGAAATAAAATAAATTTTATGATTATGAGCTTGTTCTATTGGTTAATTTATCTATCGGTTGATAAATTAACCCAAGACCTAGGGGAGAAACACCTTGAACCTTTTGGGTTCATGTTTACATCTTTCCACCTGTTCACATTTGTATCTCCTTGGATTGGTTTCACCTTAGCTCCTAACATAAGCCGCCTCCACCAGCTTGGGAGCTCCATCCATTACATATGCTTTTATCTTACACGTAGGTGAGGGGTAAAACAGGGTTTTACATAAAAGAAACCTTGGGCACACAGGCCCTACATATTAATGAGGAGAAGGATCACAGGCCAACAAAATTAAAGTAAATCATTCACATACAAAGGTATTGGTCTAGCTCATGATCATCCATACATGAAATGATATTTATGCATAAATAAAACTAGAATTCAATTATTTAATCATTCTTGTTTAAGATAAATCATGCTCGAATCAATTAATTAACTTTAATTAATCAATCCTTTTATCTTAAACCCTTTTTTGAATTTCCTTGAGATTCTCATCCATCATAATTTTAAACAAATAAATTCATTTAAAATTATCTTTGTACGTAACTTGTACCTTGGAGGAAACCCGGTGAATTCTCATTCATAACTACCTAATGAGTTGAAATGAACATTACACATATGTTAAATTAAACACATATATATAAAACACATATCACGTGTTGTGCTTCATATTTATGCATGCACTATAGTACACATGTCAAGGGTTTGTATGATATAATAATAATTTTTAATAAATATGCATAATTTGGATGATTACATGACATGTAGTTCTGACTACACAGCATGTACTTTTGTTCACCGTCCATCTGAAGTACACGCCCAGGGACATGGCATATAGATGTACTTTGGAAATTTTTCGAATTACATGGTGTGTTCAGTGGGAAACTTTCCATGTAGTATCCACGTTACATGGTTTCCAACTAGGCAATCCATGTACGGGGTATACGGTCCAACCCTAACCTGAAGGGACTACACACTATGTTCAGTGGACCACATGGCGTGTAATCTGGAAACAGTGTGCCACCTGTTCTTGGTCAACACGTGGTGTCATTTAAGACTTTGAAATACTCCAACACACGGCTTGATTTGGCAGACCAGTCTGATGCATTGAACCTAGACTACATGGTGTGTACATCTGAATACTGCAAATCTTTTTTTTTTTGATTTTCATAAAGCCGGTTTAGGATAATCGGTAACCTCACAACCAAATAGCAGATCATCCAAAAGAAAACAACATCAGAAAATCAAAATTCAAAAACACCACAAACCATGTGCCCACCTCGAGCCGCGCAACCACCTCGAGGATCGTGTCCACATGAAATCCATCATACTGCTGGCGAGACAAGCCGGAAGACTACATGACACCATTTTAGCAGGATGATGGTGAAACCATTCGACCAAACCACAAATTCAACCAACACAAACCCTTACCACGAAATCACAGAATCAACACCACAAAAAAATCACAGCAACCCAAATCCCTCTATCATCAATCCAGAATGAATCACCGGAAACGAAATGACCCAAACAAAAACCCATCAAAGAGACTGGGCAGCGGAACCCAAAGTCACCAAATCCAACCAAACCGAACAACCACAAACATCATCAAATCAAAAACCTAAAAAATCACTCACAGAATTGATGAAACCCACGCCCCCCACCCCCTCTGGCCACTCCAGATCTACCGCCTAGCTACAAAGGAATGAGTCAGAAATGGTACTGGTCGCACCGGACAGAACCAGAAAGCCGAAACCACTGCAAACGCAAGCCGCATCATCGCTGAAATAGCAATCCCGCTGAGTCGAGATACCACCGATCCACGTTCGGTGAAAGGAAGCACACCGGAGCTCCACCGTGCCAAGCTGATTCCAGGCCATGCTGACATCGAGCCGAACCAGATGAAGCCACCTTCGGGATCGAGCCCGACTGGAGGGGAAGTAAAGAGAAGCCGATGGAAAACCCTAGGCACCACAACGATAGAGAAAATGCCGCTCTGAGGCCTCCCCTCCTTGAAAAATCTCAAAAGTGTTTAATGGATAACGCATGTATAGGTGCGGCCTTACACCACCCAAGTGCCACACCTCCCCAGCTAGGCCCAAGGTGGCCAACCCTTGGGCTTGGGCCAGTTCCCGCAGAGTCGAGGGGATGAGAGGATCGCTGGAAAATGGTGCACGTTTCCTTTGCAAGGACTCGAACCCGGAACCTCGATGACGGGACGCCACTGCCTTGAACCAACTCACCCAGCCCCCGCGGGCTATAAACGTGTGTTACTAACACCAAATCCCAGAGGGGGTCCCCCACTAGCCCAAGTGCGCGCCACGTTCCCCAGCTAAGAAATGGCTTTGAATCGCCCTATTCAAAATACGAACAGTGTTTGAGCCTGGTGGAACTCGATCCTACGCCAGTTCCCATGGAGAGAAAGGGGTACAACCAGTGGGTACCACTCGTCTAACACCCCATGGGCTAAAACGTGTGTTGCTAACACCGACTCCCAGAGGGGGGACCCACCAACCCAAGTTCGTGCCACGTTCCCCAGCTAAGAAATGGCTTTGAATCACCCTGTTCATAATACGAACAGTGTTCGAGCCTAGTGGGACTTGATCCTGCACCAGTTCCCATGGAACGTTTGTCACCTCCAGTTGAGATCCTCTCTTTTATTTTAATAAAAATTAAAAGAAAAATTCATTTTTATAAGGTGAACGAGAAACAAGAGATGATTAATAGATCTTGAGATTCAGATTTTTGGAATTATTAACTTGAATTGAAACAACTAAATTATTAAATTAATAAATTACCAATGGAAAAATAAAAAATTATAATCAATGATATGACCCCTCTGATACTACTTGAAGGTTCCGGGCGCAGTGAAAGTGTGTTGGTGTGTGTACCCAGATTTAATTTTTTCCATTAACGACATTTAATCCGAGATCCTTCAGGATAATAAAATGTCAGATCTTCAGAATAGAACGAAGAATGAAAGAAAATATGGGAGTCCCAGAACCATATATAGGATCATCATATGTTGGTTATAATTAATTTAATTAAATAAACAAGAATTAACTTGATGGAATTATCTCTCTCTCCGTTGATGTTTCCAGTCACGATCTGATGTGATTTTTCATTGCATCGTTGAATCTAAGTGTAGGATTCTTCCAGCGGTGATCTACATGTGCTCCACGTATCTCTGGATGTCACCAAAGGGATATTTGAGTGCTAGTGTGGAAGAACCTTTTATTATGATGTATGCCTTCGATCACCTTGATCCGGTGGAGAACGATCTCTCTCTCTCTCGTAGCTTGAGAGCATTCTTGTAAGAAAATAATTCTCTCTTAGCTTGAGAGATTTCTCTAGGTATATTGTACACAAGAGTACCTCTGTGGAGCTTGTCCAAGTAGGTGACCAATTCATCACTACTAAAGTGAGTAGGGGGAATCTCTCCTACTTCATGTCTGTTGTGTATGGGATCTGTGATCCACTCCAATGGACCAAGATTTAGAGTGATCTTAATTTTTTTCTCCCAGGAAATCAGCCATGGATTGTAAGTGGGGATTTTAATATCATTTCCAATATGGGGGAAAAGATAGGTCATGGTCCATTTTAGAGGAGGTCTAGTAGGGAGTTTACATAGTTCATGGTTGGGAGTGGCCTTATTGATTTGGGGTTCTCAGGAGACTGCTTCACATGGTGCAACAACTGAAGGGGTCTTCCCCATTCGTGGAGCATATTGGAAAGATGTCTAGCCAATATGGAATCCATATCTAAGTTCTCCAATATTAAGTTGAGACATCTTATTCATGGAATTTCTGATCAATCCCCCTACAGGTCTCTTTTTCTCCAGAGTTGGTTCATCAGTACAGGTTCCATTTCCTCCAACAATGGGTTAGTAAACTGGGATATAAGGATGTGGTTTGTGGTATTTGGAATTCTCCTGGATAGAGTGGCTTGTGGGTTTCCCTTCATGATAAACTGTGTTGCCTAAAGTATAGACTTCAGTTTTGGGCCAAATACTTCCCCCCGGTTGATAGTGAGATCAGTGATACCATACAAGAGGTTGAGAGGCTCGAAGCTCGGCTGGAAGAGGAATGGGAGGACCATAATTTTGAGCAGCTTGCTACCAGAAAAGAAGAACTTACTATTATGATCTTGGCTTAGGATCAGTTTTCCAGGTACTCTGCGAGAATCAAGTGGCTTCAGGAGGGTGATAGAAACACAAGATTTTTTCATGCATGTATTAAAGGGAGGAAGAGACCTATCAAACTGAACATTCTTCAAAATTATGGCTCTTACACGGATGATAGGGATATTGTTGGAGGTATGTATTTCTCCTATTTCCAAGATTTGATGGTTGGTCCCAATAGTCACATGCACAATGGATATACAGGATCTAATAATGGGATTTTTGAGGTGATCTCTCATTGTGTCTCGGATAAGGACAATGAAGGGATGAGCTCTCTTCCAAATGAAAAGAAGATTTATAATGCCATGATGAATCTTCACCCAGATAGTTCCCCGGGGCCAGATGGATTTCTGGTCTCCTTCTACAGAGAAACATGGGATGTGTTTAAGGGGGATCTCATTATGTCCATCCAGAACTTCTTCAGGGGAAGAAGTTTGTCGTGGATTGCTTGCGTCACTATTATGATTCCCATTCCCAAGAACAGGAATCCCTCTTCTATCATGCACTATAGAACAGTGTCTATGTGTAACTTTCCTTATAAAGTGATTGCAATTTTTTTCAATGCTAGGCTTTCGATACATCTTCCAAGGTGGATCTCTTTGGAGCAGCATGGTTTTGTGAGGGGTAGGTCCATCCAAGGTGCTATCGCTCTTGACCAAGAAATTATTAGTGATATGAACTTCAAAACCCGAGGATAAAATGTGTCTCTCAAGCTATACATGAATAAAGCATACGATTGAGTGGAATGGGGCTTCGTCATCAAGGTTATGGAATGTATGGGTTTCTCTTCCTGGACTATTGACCTTGTTTTCAGATGTATTAGCTCCCCGTGGGTAGCTGTCTCATTCATGGGGAAGTACTCTGGTTTCTTCAAATCCATTCATGGATTAAGATAGGGAGACCCTCTGTACCCTAGTATTTTCATCATAACACAAGAGGTGCTCAACCAGATCATTCATAGGAGCATCAATAATGGGGAGATTCTGCCCTATAGGAGGAGCATGAGGGCCACGACCATCTCTCACTTAATGTTTGCAGATGACACCCTGGTCTTTCTCAATGGGCAGAAAAATATATCTGAGGCCTGAATAACATTATGGAGGGATATTTCTACTGGAGTGGCCAACTTCTCAATAAGGAGAAGAGTATCTTCTTCATCCCAAACAACTGCTCCCCTAGAATTTCTTCTGATATTCAGTTCACTCTATCTATGCAAAGGGGATTCTTTCCCATGAAATACATTGGGGCTCCCATCAACCCTGGTAGATTTTGGATTCAAGATTTTGACTTTCTTTCCAACAAGATTGTGGATTTCATTCACAACTATAAAAAGAGGTTTTTTTCCTTTGGAGGATGCATTGCTCTCATTAATAGTGTACTACTGGCCACTCCAATCCATGCTCTCTCTGCGGTCAAGGTGCCAAAGGGTGTCATTTCCAGTATTGAGAAGCTCCTAGCTGGCTTTCTCTGGGATCCTCTGGTGGAAAATAAGAAGCATCGGGTTTCTTGGGGTAAGGTTGCAAAGCCTGTTAGGGAGAGAGGCATTAATGTTTCCATCTTGAATGATACTCTCAGTTGCATGCATGCATGGCTGGCTTGGGAGGCACTAGAACAGAGTACGTTGTGGGGTAAAATTATGAATCCTCTGTTGAGTATCTTTCCTCCAATTGATGGTCGAGTTTCCTCTTTACGGCCCACTATTTCTAACCATTTTTTGAAGATCTTTTTGCATTCTCAGTGGATCATTGGGAGGGGGGGCATTTCCTTCTGGCACCTCAACTAGGATAGGACTGTTCTCGGCTTCCCGGGGTGCCCTGCTCCCACCATTTCTTTCAGGGAGGCTATTTTTTACCCAAACTTTATCAAAGTTGTTCTGGACGAGGAGAAAAATGTGTTTTAAATCTCATTTCTTTTTCGTAGGAACCTGATCATTGTGTCTTCACTGCGTCTTCATCAGGGGCTTCCTCCACTCGGGATTATTAGCGGTCTCAGGCCTCTACATAAGAGAAAGATAAATGAATGAGACCATTTGGCCCAAGGTGGTCCCGTACAAATAATATTTTTTTTTATGGAGGATTAGGCATCAGTCGATACCCACGGACGAAAATATTAAATGATGTGGCATCCCCCTGGCTTCTCGGTGTTCCTGCTGTACAGTCTTCAAGGAGGAAAATGTTGATCATCTTTTCTTATGAGGAGGTTGGGTGTGGGATGTGTGGTGTGCCTTTGGGGAGTTCACAAGCCATCAGGACTCCAACATGGTGGAGCTTCCATTCTTGGATAGGTGGTTCCATGGGTTGGGTGATAGAGGCCCGAAGAAGATAGCGCATGCGGTGATTCTTCTGGCGGGGTGCTTGTCTATTTGGAAAGCCAGAAATAATTTCAGACAGGAGGAGCTTTATCCCATAAAAATCTATCATCTTTAGTAAAAAGAACACACTCCTTGATTTGGATTTTCTTTCTGAAAACTGGATGGATTCCCCCTCCTTGCGGTGGATGATCCCTGCTTCATATTATGCACAATCACCTGACAGCAGCTCTCGCAGCCTCTGGGTGCAATGGAATCCACCATCTAGGGACCTTAAACTTAACACTGATAGTTCTTGCAGGATGGGATTCTTGATAGGGGGTGGGTTTGTCTAAGACTTCAGGGGTTCGGTCCTCTTGGAATTTTCCTCCTGCTTGGGATATGGTTCCTCTCTCTGGGCTGAAGCCAAAGTTATGCTCATGGGTATCAACCTTTGCCAACAGCAAGGTCTTATCTTATCTGAAGTGAAAACTAATTAAAATATTATCTATGATGCCCTGAATGATTCTTTCCTCCCTCCATGTTCAATCATCTATATAATAAAAATGTGTAAATGCATGATCAAAAGCCACATCAAAGTTCTTCATTCCGGGTGTGAAGGTAACAAAGTGGCGGATTACCTGGCGTCTTTGGAAGTCCTTAGACATGACCCTGCCTGTCTCCATGATATCTCCTCTTTGAAACCCGATGGGGTCAATTTGATCATAGGGGATTCCCTTGGCCTTCAACATTTTAGGCCCCCTTAGACTTCTTGGCTTCTATTTTTTCCTGTTTTTTCTTTTTTATGCTTGTTTTGGATGTTTTGCTTCCTTATAATAAAAAAAAGTAACTATTCAGTTCAATTCATTTAATTTAATTCTTAGTAATACCCCATGTCTAAAAATAATAGTTGACTATTATTATTACTTGATATGCACCCAGCGAATTACACCAAATATTATTTAATTAAATAAATAATATTATTTCTCATAAATTCTCAGAATAAATACAGGGTGTGTATATTAATATACATAGTGTGTACTTTTGTTTTTCCGAACTCTTTATTTCCTCCACCACATTTATTAGACCTTGAATAACGGCTATTTACTTCTCAAATAAATATCATTGCATTACTCGCTAATAAATATATTATTTCCCCCACAATATATTCTCTCAAATAACTAGTGTTGAAATAAATGCGACCAGGCATCCTTGAATAATTATTAAACCACAATCGGGAATAATATTTATTCAACTTGTTAAATTAATATTTAACTGAGATACTTGGACACACTTAGTGTGTGACCATCTAGGCCTCTTTATCAGTAGAATTAGGTGAAGCCTACCTAAATTCCAACGTTAGCGTCTAGCAACACGCCAATTCACCCATAGAGAAAGAAGTTAACGTCACAATGATGTGTCACCTCCTATGAATGTTTACCGTGTAATGTAATCCTTTTATCACGATATCTCAAATCAAGTGGGTTGCATGCTAGTTCCATCAACCCATATGCTCACTTATTATTTCTTTGACTTCCCATAATTGAACTCGCTCATTCCTTACCATAGACATTGATTTATTTAGGCTATATCAATTCCATCAAAGGGCCTAAGATATCTACTTCTATTATGGAAGAGAAGGGAAAAATCATTTCTCGCATTATCTATTAATGCGGTATTACTCGTGATGCACCCAACATATCCTACCTCACTGTGAATAGTGTGTCCTCATAGTTTTCATCAATGCATCTAAGTGCGTGATTTGTAATACCCATTAATAATAATCTTAAAGTATAAGGACCAACACACATGTCAGTAGATAGGAACATCCAATGGCACTATAAAATGTGGATTTTCTACTGGTGGGTCTTTTTCTCATAATATTTTCCTGGATATTACCAAGGGCACACACCATGAGAAGGTGCCTGAAAGTTTTATGAGTCATCACCCCTAATGGCCTATATTATTTTTGTACCTCAAATAACATCATCTGGTCATAGAACATATATTCAATAATAGTGTTATGGCACTTCTAGGTTCTCATCATAGCAGGGATCCACTATGACCCTTTAATGCAACAGCTATTATTAGGACATTATCACATGAATGTCACACATAAGAACAATCAAGATGCGATAAGAAATTTATTAATGAATAAAGTATAAAGTAGTTGGTTCTAGGCCACCAACTCCAATAGGCTCATGTTAGAGCTATGGCATATCGAATAGCACTTCCATCACAAATGATCTAGATATATGATTTCTTATACATGTCAAATCTTCATTATTATCTTCATAAAAACTCCAACATAATTGATTGGTGTGAGATCGGCATTGATGATAATGAAACCTTCAAAAAGTATCCTGTGGAAATCCAATACCACCAAAAGAAGGTGTTGTGTGGGTGTGATATTCTCTTGGTTCATGTATTGTAGTGACATAGTGACATGGATTAGAGTACCAAGGAATATGATTCATATATTCATGATCAGTATACCAAGTTATTTAATATATAGATCTTATATTGTAGTGATTCTTGTTTTATAGTCTTTGACCTTTATCTGGTTATAATATGGTTTCTTATTCTTTGATTCTTTGTTTTTGGAAATCCTCTTATTTTAGAGGTGCCTTTTTTGGGAGAGTGTTTAGGAGATGGTTTTGGGTGTTTCATAGTTTTTGATTTGTTCCTATGACAAGGTAGTTGAGCTCCTATAATGAAGAGATCCTTGAGAGGTATCTCACGGGATGGAAATTCAATTGACCCCTTCTTCTTTCATTCCCTCTAGGTTTGGTTTTAAATTATTGAGGAAAAGAATTATTTTAGAGCTATATAATTTAAGGGTTTGGATACTTTTATCCCATTACTTTTCATGCTTCTGAAGCCCTTGGTGCTCAGAAGATACCTAAAGTAGTTTTAGTTGTGTTTGGTAGTTACAATCTGGAAGTGGAGAGAATTCCGGATGTGAAAGTAAGTTCATGTCATTTTTTGTGGTTCTTGGATTGTGTGGGAGTTCATTTCAATAATTTAATGGAGTTTTCAACATGGATGAGGTTGGTTCATAGGGTGAATTTATTACATGAATGGAATTCAGGATTTAAATGGTCTGGGTCTTATGCCATGAAAATCTAATCATGGAAACTCACATTGTGAACATGGGATCCATAAAATTAATTAATTTTAGGTTGTATGGTTTGAGTAAATGTGTTTTTAGGATTAATTTAAAGTGTGGTTAATTTATAACATTAATGGCACATTCATGTGGTAAATATCCTCTCATAAGTGTGCTTATAAAACCCATATCACCTCAGTTTCTATCAAACCCTACCTTTCTCTCCCAAACTCTAGGAAACCAAAGGCAATTTCTCATGGAATTTTTGAATCCCCTTCAAAAGGTATTATTCCCCTGACCCCATGTTCAATCTGTAGTGATCTGAGGTGATTTCTTCCTTCATTTATTTTGGTTTATTCATAGATTAGTATTTTTTCCTCTTATTCTTCCTTTCCATGGTATGTTGGTTGATATTCCTTGTTTTTATGGAGTTTTTTTATGTTTGTTAGTGTGGTTTTGGAATATAATTATTGGAGAGTTGTAGTTCTCTTGTGGGAGAGGTGATCGGGATCCACATTGTCCTTATTTTCTCATTTGAGGAACGTTGTAGCCTTGAGGCAGTGGATTAATTTCTTGTCTTTTATTTTATGTGAAATCTCAAATTAATCATGCTTTATCTCCTTGGGTGATGGTTTAATTAGCCTTAATAAATAATAAATTGGATTAATAAAATAAATGGTATATGGTTTTAGCAATGGTATATTTTTCATTGTGATAACGGTTGCCTCTTATTTTACTAGATAGTGTGTTATATAGTTTTATACCTATTATCATGTTTTTTATGCCTGGGTTTAGAATTTTAATCTAATTATTATAGTTAAATAATGCAAAATCAATAATTATTGGTTGGATAAAGAATTAAAGAGGCATGTATATTGAATCTGTTGATTCTTATAATTTTATGGAAATGAAATGTTTCTTAATTCATGTTTAATTAAATTTTTCTTCCATATGTTAAGGGAAATGTCTAAAGAACTTGAATATAGGATGATTTTTGTTAATATATTATAAAGAGAATGTTTAATTAATTTAACATCTTGTAATAGTTTATGCCTTAGGTTACTCATAGTTGTAGCCTAAAATAAATTAATAAGTTAATTCAAGATGTAAAAAAATCATTTGTTTGATAAAGATAAGAATTTGGGCCTATGAGATCCCATTTTCATGTAAAGGTTGGATGCCTTGTTTTTGGGGCCTTGACATCCTGTTGACTCTATTTGTTGTTTTATTCCTTCTATATTTTCTTTGAACATGATATTTTTATGAAATGTGATGTGATCCTAGGATGTTTTTTGGTTGATGAGATGTGGGCAAGGAGGCCAAAGTATGTGGTAGTATTTGACTCATGTGATGAAGAGATGCATGGTGGTATTCATGATGGTGTCAGGTATGGAAAAAAGATTGATGGAATGGGTTGAAGATAGGCTTTCCCATTGTTATGTTGGAATATGGGATTATCTCTTATTAATGTTCTACCTAAGGTATGGATGGTTGAGTTTCTTATTCCTATTTTCCTTTCCTCTCTACTTTAAGCAACAAGTTGTGATTAGTTATGTATCTTTTTATGTTAGATTATGATGTTTCCTAGAGTACCTAGAATTATGTAATAATAATTATTAATAAATTTTTTAACCCATGGTGGTTGGTTCTTGGAATTAAAATGTTGATAATCTTGATAAATTGATAAATTGTTTGGATTATGCCTTGGGGGCATAGACTTTCATTGAGGTTAATGAAATATGAAATGGAGCAATGTTAATTGATATCTAATAAATTAATTAACATGAAGTGAAATGTTAAAAGAAAATAATTAATTGAATGAAGGTCTTCCTAAATTCTTGTGTGCTTATAAGATATCTAGTTCTTAGCACTGACAGTCGGGTGTCTAAGAGATGATAGCTTCATTTGAGCCTGAGACTAGGTTAATGTCCATAGTGTGGTTGTGAGATATATTATATCATATATTTTTTATAATTTTATATTTTACCCGCCCATTTTGGTAGGATAACTCACACCCAATGGAATATGAGAGGGTTTTTTCCTTAACATCCCGATTTGAAAGGAATGGACGGTTGACTACCCCCTAGCCCCATTCTCTTCTCCCAATAGTATTATGTACTGGTATGCATGGTGGTTACCTTTCCCCATATATTTGTATAGATATTTTTAATGTAATTTCATTATTTCACACACATGTATCTCCTAATATAGTATCCTAAGGATTATTATAGGTATAATGTGTCTGGTTTGTGATGACTTGAGGTATATTATTCAATGTATGGGTTTTGATGGATTTTGGTATAATAATCAATGCATAATACACGATATACAGGCTGTGGTGGCTCCCAAAAACTACACAACTACTATCTAGATATGTGGCATGGGATAATGAGAGGATGTGATGTATGAGATTCAGGTTATGATACTTTAGCCCAGGTGTCTTCAGGATGGCTTCTTTTGGACAGATATGGATCGAGATGTATGATGTTGGGAAAGAGTGACAAACCAGTGGGGAAGTGGTAGTGGGGTACCCTTATTTTGTTAATATAATATATGTTCACTTATATGAGTTACTTGGTGAGAGATATCCTTAGATAGGTCAGGAACTTATTATACTTGTTTAGGTTATGAGTTAGTTTCACTTGTTGTTCACTAGTCTTTTGCATGATTTATTTATCTTTTCTACGAAAGGATTCGGGGAGGATCCTACTGAGTATACCTATTATGCACACCCTATGTAAATATAAATTATTTTTTATGTCAGTGAGTGTAGGTTTGATATTGAGATACTTTAACACCCCAATCTTCCACGATACGCTTCACTTTGAATAAAACAATAGCTTGTGTTTTACGCAACTTCGAGTTCTAACACACCACAACTAATCAAACTAGCCGTTATGAATAGTAATACACACTTTTTGAAATTTTATAAATTTTATTTTTTAAAATTTAATTCATTTTTAGATTCAGAATATCAAAATTATCTTGGGGTGAATTTTTGGTATTTTTCTGATAACTTTCATTTTTTGATGAATAGTGAAAAATACTAAATTTTAATTAAAAACAACTTTTTTAATGAAAATAATTTTTAGTGTTAAATTATAAATTTGAGTTATTTTAAAGTATCATTAGATTATATTTTTATCATTTAATATAATTTATTTAATTGGAAGTAATTTTACACTTAAATAGTATAAAAACATATGTTAATCTTTTGATAGTTTTTGCTTCTTAAAACCTCACTTTTTGGTTTCAACAACGGGAATTGATTTTAAATTAATTTATAAAACTTCTGTGATTTGAATTTGGAAAAATATATTTCATATCTATAATTAGTAGGTCCAAATTGTGTAAATAGGTAACTTTTATTTTTATACATTACGAATAATTACTTCGGTAAATATTTTATTTACCATGGTTAAAGGGTAAATCTAGTAAATAAGGGTAAAAAATAATATTATAATGATATTAAATTACCCTAAAACATGTCTTAACACTATTTTATGATACATTTCCAACCATGGTCATCCTTGGGTCTATTTTGAGACCCCATGGAGCCACTTGGGAGTGATAATGACATTTTATATTAAATAATCTAAAGTAAAGACAAAAATAACAAAAGCATGTATCTTTTAGTAAAACAATTTTTATATGAGGTTATATAATGGATATATTTGACTATAAATAGTCATTAGAAATCTAAAATTATTTCCTACATCATGATATTTTATTTATAAATTTTAGACATAAAATAAATATATTTATATAAGACATAATAATGATGAAGTATTTTCCTTATTAATGAAAGAATCAAATAAATGATATTATAAATATTAAAATAAATATAATTTTAAATTTTTGATGTAATAAAATAATTTTATAGGTTAATATGACATGTTAGGATTGATTCAATGTATTTTTTTCAAATTAATCAAGTTTTTATGACTTTTAAAAAAAATACTAAATAATGTCAAAATTGACATAAATGAGTTTTTAAAACAAATACTATATTATTAAATGATATAATAGTCCTAAAAAACTAAGGTTCAGAAAAAAGACTTATATAATAATATATATTTCATTAATGAACCACTTTGGGTTCTATTTTCATTTTATATTAAGTTTATTGACCATTTATTATAATAATACAGGAATACATGGTAAAAGTTAAACTATTTAACTAAGAGTTAAATCTAAAAGATAAGGTTAATATGGTGACCTAAACCTGTCAAAAACCTATTGGTTGAGATTTTTCCGTCCCATCCCCACCTTATCCTAAAAATAAATCATTTTAGAGCCATTATAAACTGAATATTTTTGTATAATAAAATAATATTTCAAGCTTTTCCTAAAGTGACCCTCACCTCTCTTATAAAAGGGTATTACCCCTACTCTCAAAATCACACCTCCAAAGCCATTTGGCTCGGCCAAACCCTGCTAAAATATCCTCCCAACTACACTAAAATATACCTAGAGGCCTTACTTTGATCATAAATCCAACCTAAGAATCCCTTTTGATCAACTCAAAAGGAAACACCTGAAGAAGAGGTAATAATTTCGCCACCTCTTTCAAAGTTCTTTTCTTCTTCCACTTCCTCTTTCATTATTGTTTCCATACCAAAATAATAAATCTAGTACCTTAAACATACTATTATGTTATTATAAATATGGTACAACCATATTCATTATTCTATCCATCCTATGAATGACAAGTCACCATACGTGTGTACGTATGGCTTACCGTCTCCATGTCATCGTGTAGTTTGTTATTCAAACACTTCATTATTTGGATGGGTATAATAATGAGTATAACTGATGTAAATAATAAATATAAAATGTTAAGTATTCTGTATATATGATATACCATCCAATTACATATGATTTCACCATCAATAGAATGATATTTCCGCTCGTGTTTATGTACGGATTACCGTCTCCACAAATGCGATGAAATTCATTCCTCGTTGTAACCATTCAAAAATACTTTTCATTTTATGATTAAAAATAATTTTTAAGAACTCAATATCATTCTAGATATGAATAAAATACATCCTACCCATATCAAACATGACTTACGTTAAAAAATATATAAAGTAAAATGAATCAGTTAACACCTGAAACAATGATACTACTTAAATATTATTTACAAAGCAATATTAGAAGATCATATATGATATAATATTTATGTATGTGGTTCTTGTATAATTTAATAACAATTATTTAACTTTTATACAGGAGGTTAAATTACCCTTGACCAAGGAAAATTACAAGTTAAGGGTTAATTCTTCAATCTCTTCATTATCTGAGGTTGTTTATACTTGAGTATCTATCGGGACCCCTTTATCATCCACATCTGTGCTTCTTTAAAATGTATTTTAAAACATTTTTACTATTTTCTATACTATGGTTTAAATTAATTTATACCCTTTTTTGACATTTTATTGAATGTTTATAAAGGAATCTTTCTATTGTTTTCCAAACAAGGTCATTTACGACCTTTTCGACAAAATTAAGGAAAGAATGTTTTTTTTAACTTATACGGCGAGTGAGGATATTTTCTACCATTATAACATCTTTGAAGATTCCCTTACAAGATTATAAGAATATTTTAAAAATAAATGTTTTATTTTATAATTATGTGACTTTTAAATGATTTCAAAATAGAAAGAGATATTTATCTCAAATAGTTTCGATTTCATCTATGTCAATATCCTTTAATGGATTTTATACTTGTTTGAGGTTGATTTATTATGATACAATCTTCCATATTTCATTAAAGGTTTTGTGATATGTTTGATTGTGGATGTGTTATTTTTATACCATTCATAGTTTATTGTTAAAGTATTAACATTTTGTATGCTAGTTTTAATACGAATGTTAATGTTATATTTCAAAATTTTCATATGAGGAATACATTGGATGTAGTAAGTGACGGGTGGAGCCTTCTATAGATCCTTGATGTATCGATAGGTCTCATGAGACAAAATATTTTCTTGGCACAAGGCCTTGACAAAATCTTATTTGTAGTCTTGGCACGAGGCCTTGATCGGTCTTTCAGGATTTGATCCTTTATAATCATGCCAATGTTATGTAATAATGCACCTACTCTGGGTAACTAGGATTGGGGCATTACAGTTGGTATCAGAGGAAGATAGTAAAAACCTTGGAAGACTAGATTTATAGAAACTATGATTATATAACATTACCCTAATATAAACTTTGAGTATTATTATAGAAGAACTTCCTAGAATTTTGGTAATGTAGAGATTTTGTGTATTTTCTAAGAAATACATACATGTATGGATACGAGTAGGTAGAGGCGGCTTTGGCACAGATGTACCTAGGAATGAAAATTCTGACAAGGAGTTTCAGGCTTGACCCGGGGTATCCTAGTACACGACAACGGGCCTTACTGCACTCTTGGTTACAACACTCTCAGGGGATATGATTAGGATAATTCACATTTTATTTATAAACCATTATGAAGAATTTATGAGTATATACCTCCTCAAAGAAAACATTTTTATGATTATTGATTATATCTATAAATTGTTCAATTTATGTTAAGTGTTTTACAAGTTTGGAATTATGTATTTCGATTCATAAACTAATCTAGTACATTCCACTATTTAGAAATGGAGCCTAGTGGAAGGAATGGAAACCATATCAACCCACGTAATCCATGTAGGGATTACCCTCCTACTCAAGATAATTATAGTGGATCTATTGGTGCAATTGGTGCTGATCAGCTTATCACCATACTGGGATAACTCACTCTGGTTATGAATAATAACCTTACCTGTATGGAGCACCCTGGTCCACAATGTAGAGGATCAATGTTAAACCACTTCATGAGGAAACAACCACCAACATTAAATGGGACTACAAATCCATTTGTAGCTGAGCAATGGATAAGTTCCTTAGAGAAAATATTTCATGCTTTGGGGAGTAGCGAAAGGGAAAAAGTTTTCATGGAGGTTTATCACCTCACGGGAGACGTAGATCAATCGTGGTCATTAATTCAAAACACAAAGGAGGATGAAGTAGTATAAAATATGGAAGGGAGGGAGTTTAAAGAGATTTTCTTAGAAAAATACTTTCCTTGTGACCACCGAGTAGATATGGAAAGATAATTTCTAAGTCTGAGGCAAAAGGAGGATGAGAATGTCGCAAAGTATGAGGCTAACTTTACAAGATTATCAAGGCATGCAACAGATTATATATGTAACCCAAGGAGTAATATTGATCAATCTATTGATGGTTTAAAACCATTTCTCCATCGAGCATTAGTCTCACAATCCTTCTCATCGTACGAAGATATTGTCTCATGTGCTATCAAGAAAAAAAATGAAATCTCTAAATCTTACAAATTTAAAGAAAAGAAAGAGAAGAAGATATATTTTGAACACTCTAAAAATGGAAATAAGGGGAAGAAGGGAAAAGTTGAATTTCTATCCTATGGTAAATGTGGGAAGAAACACCTCGGTACTTGCCTAAAGGGAATGGGAGTCTATTATAAGTGTGGTGAAAAAAGTCCACCAAGGTTGTGATTGAAAGGGAAAGAAAGAGGTTGTCAATGTTGAATGCTACAATTATAGAGAAATGGTGCATTATGCAAATAAATTTCATAAGTGCCAAGGAAAATTACCTCAAAAAAGGCCAAGGGAGCAAGTCCATGGTTATGTGATCACTAATGTTGAGGTTGAAGCTCTGAAAGACGTGGTGGTAGGTAATTTAATGGTTTCCTCAAGTTTATCCAATGATTTATTTGATTCTGGATTAGTGCATTGTTTCATATCTTCCCAGTTTTCTAAGAAAATTAGATGTTTCCAATTTGATTTAAAAAGGGAGTTGTCAGTAAAAACTCTTAAGGGAAGTATCATTGTAACAAAGTTTTGTGAATCAGTCCCCATTAGGGAATATAAATATTCTTTATCTTCTGATCTCATCATCATACCCATGATTGAATTTGATATAATCCTTGGTATGGATTGGATTTCGGACCATTATGTGAAAATTTATTGTAAGAAGAAGGAGGTTACAATTTTCAATGATGATAAGGAGTAACTTATCTTTAGAGAAGAAACGTCACCACCTGATTCTTATCTAGATCCACCCCTAGTAGCTCTACTAAATTTAATTATTGGGGAGGAAGAGAATGAAATAAATATGGGTGAGGAAAAGAATGTTCAAATAGAGGATGTACCTATTGTGCAAGAATATGTTGATGTGTTTCTAGAGGATTTACCTGGACATCCTCTAGAATGAGAAATTGAGTTTTCCATTGATTTAATTCCTGGTTCAAGGCCCATATCGAAGACCCCTTATAGAATGGCCACTGTGGAATTAGTGGAACTAAAGAAACGACTAGAGGAATTGAGTAATAAGGAATTTATTCACCCTAGTATTTCTCCATGGGGAGCCTCTGTTCTTTTTGTTAAGAAGAAAGATGGATCTATGAGGTTGTGCATTGACTACAGGGAGATAAATTCTATAACAATAAAGAACAAGTATCCCCTACCTCACATTAATGATTTATTTGACTAACTTCCTGGATCTCATTATTTTTCAAAGATTGACCTTCGATCTGGATATCATCAGTTATGTGTGAAGAAGGAATACATTCTGAAAACAGCATTTCGAACCAAGTATAGGCATTAACGAGTTTACAGTAATGCCTTTTGGACTGACTAATTCACCCTCTATTTTCATGGATCTAATGAATAGAGTTTTCAAGGAATATCTTGATTACTTTTTAGAAGTATTTATTGATGATATCTTGCTATAATTAAAAATCTAAAAAAATCATGAAAATCACTTGTGCACTATTATGAAAACCCTCAGAAGAAATGAATTATATGGGAAGTTTAGCAAGTGTGAATTCTGACTTCAGGAAATTTCATTTCTAGTCCATATTGTCTCTAAGTATGGAATCTTTGTTGTTCCTTATAAGAAAAGATCAATATAAGAATGTCCAGCACCGATGAGTATAACTAGGGTATGTAGTTTTATTGGTTTAGCAGGTTATTATTGGTGATTCATCCAGAATTTTGACAGATTGGAAAACCCATTAACCAAGCTCACATGTAAAGGGATTAAATTTGTTTAGACAAAAGAGTGTGAAGAATGTTTTGAATAACTGAAGAGAATATTAGTAAATGATCCTATATTGACTCTACCATCAGGGAATTATGGGTTTGTTATTTATATTGATGCTTCAAATAAAGGACTTGGTTGTGTCCTTATGCAGAATGATAAATTTATTGCCTATGCATCACGACAACTAAAAAATCATGAACAAAACTATCCCACTCATAATCATGAGTTAGAAGCTGTAATATTTTCTTTGAAGATATGGAGACACTATCTCTATGGTAAAGAATGTGAGGTATATACTGATAATAAGATCTTGAAGCATATTTCCTCACAAAAAGAACTCAACATGAGGCAAAGGAGATGGATCTAAATACTCAAGGATTGTGATTTCACTATACACTACCACTCAAGGAATCCAAATAAGGTGGTAGATTCTTTGAGTAGAAATGATCATGGTGTTTTTAACAAGATGAGAGTTGAAAGGGATCCTATGTTCATGGGTCTGGTAAAAATGGATATGGGAATAATCATGGAAGTTGAAACATCAATACTTTTTCAAATGTGTCACGACCTGTCCTCGGCGCCCGTGCCGTGACTACCCCAAGCCCGCCTTCCATAGGCCAGGGCTGGCGACTAACACCAAGGCGTAAGTCCCAAAAAAAGGGAAGGCATTGCCTTTATAAAGTAACCAACAAACACCACAGAGTAAGAAGGCAGAAGTAAACACTAAGTAAAAACTGGTACAACAGTAAGTGTAGAAAGTAAGTGGGCCAGAATACAAACCCAAACTGAAAGTAAAGTACAACTGGAAAGGGAAAACAGCAACAGAAAAGTAAAGTCACGACGTCGAGCTGTCCACTGGGAATCCCACCTGAAGGGTGGCTACAGATAGCCTCCACTACTCCTTGGGTCCAGCCGACCGCTCTGAGTACGTCTCACCCAGTGGTCCACCTCCAGGTACCGTCCTACTCCGCAAGCCTCCACCACGATCAGCGCTGTCCTTCGTCTGCAACCAACACAACGTAGTGCGGGCATAGCTCGTGCAGGGGTGAGTATAAGCTACTCAGTAGGGACCCCGAGACCCCAGAAGGTCTCCCAGAATCCACAAAGGATAAACCACAAAGGAAAGATAGAATTACGAAGTAACATCCGACACGGCTTAGGTATATGCCCATACATATACCTAAATCATCAATTCTCGCTTGGCTCCCACATCCGAGCTCAAGTACAACCCAGTCCACATAGGAAAGCAAAACGTAAATCCACACAGGATAGCACAACACAATCCACAAAGGAAAGTAAACAGGATTCAGCTCACACAGGTATACTTCTTCATATGATGATAAAGATGACCAGATATTGCCACTGATTCATCTAAGCCGTCGGACCCACAAAGGATCGATAGGTACTAACCCCCGCAATGACCTACAAAGGATCTGACCCACAAATGATCGATAGGTACTAACCCCCGCAATGACCCACACAGGATCGATAGGTAACTAACCCCTGCAAAGACCCACATAGGATCGGACCCACACAGGATCGGTAGCACTGACCCACAAAGGATCGCTGAGTGTTGTGGTCGTCGTCGTCGAATCCACTGAGGATCTCTGCACAGTCGTCATCGTCACAGTAGCAGTCGCAGCCAGCTCTGGGGTTCCCACACATAGTAAGCTCGTTCGGGAGGGTCCGCTTCATGAGCCGAGAGGCTGATACATCAACTAACACATAGTCCAGAGTTGATGTATCCAAAAGTCTCGTATCTTCAATAGGAACTCAATGTCGCAGACGGCGCGTCGATCAGACGCCCGGTCTGAGAGTTATTGGCTTTGTCGTTCCAGGGGCCCGGTTGGGTTTTAAGGAAAAACCAACCCGACCATACTCCACCTGCGTCCAAACCTCGGGCGGAGTAATCCAAAAGATCCGTCTCACTAAGAGGAATCCAACAAAGTCGACGGCACGTTAAAAGGACATCCGAAGCTCAAGATATTAGCTTTTCTGCTCTGAGGGCCCGGTTGGTTTCATGTACGAACCAACACGGTCGAACCCAAAGTATTCCGAAACTTTGAGTGTGATATACCGAAACCACCGTCTCGATCCAAGGATTGCACCTCCATTGACGGCGCGTCGTTCAGAGGTCTGTAGCTCAAGTTATGAGCAAAAGACCGAAAAGGTCCGGAAACGGGGGGTCTGGGCCCGGACCGACCCGGCCCGACCCCCCCCCCCCTTGGGTCGGCCCGACCCGGGTCGACCCAGGTCCGGGTCCGACCCGGTTGGGTGCGACCCGGCCGGCGGGTCGGCTCGGCCGAGCGGTCGAGCAAGGGAAGCCGCGGGGCGTGTTGTCCCCGCGGGAAGAGGAGCCGCGGCCCTGCGTGGGGCCGCGCTTGGTCAGCGGACGTGGCAGAGCCGCGTCCCGTGTCTCGCCGGACCTGCGCGGTCATGGGTCTGGTCGGCCGCTGCCGCCGCGGCTTCAGCCGCGGCGGCTCCATCCGGCGGCGCGTCGGGGCGCCGGCGACCCGCGCCGCCGGTGGAGTCTGCGGGCCATCGAAGTTGCTCCGGTGGTCCGATTCTATTTTCGTCTGCGTCGTAGCTCCTCCCGGGTCCCGTTCTTCACTGTGGAATCAACAAATCGTCTCTGCGGCACATTTTGTCGTCGTTCGCCGTTCCGCACACCAATAAACAATGGGCGGTGGGTTCGGACTTGTTCTTTGGTCCGCACCCACCGCCTTAGCAGTTTGAAACAACACCACAAAATCCCAGCAATTGATAAACCACGTCCCGTAATAATAATCCACGGACCAACTTGTTAATTGGTTGGTCTGCGTTCTTGCCTTGGAAAAAAACAAACATGGGTAATAACATTTTCAAAATGACCCCTACCTCGTCGTAGTCGTCGAATGTGCGTTCTTCGCGGGATTGACCGTCGTGGAAGGGCGTCGCGTCGTCGCGGAAGGGTGTCGCGTCGACGATCTCCGAAGGTTAAAGAAACACACGGATTTAATTATAACAATTAAATCCACATTGAGGATAAAAACCACAAAGGAATTTAAAAGATTTTAAAACTCCTACCTCAAGAAGTTGATCGAAGTTTTGTCGCGGGGAAAGAACGTCGCGGAAGAAGCGTCGGCGTCGCGTCGATCTCCGGGGGTTGGGCGTTCTTCGTCGCCCTTCGTCGGAGGCCGGCGTTCTTCGCGTTCTTCACATTCTTCGCGTTCTTCGCGTTCTTCGCGAAGGGGAATGAAGACACAGAATTTCCAAATCCTCTCAACAAATCGTACCCCAGAAGAAAGGTGTGTTGGTATTATTTTATTAACATGCCAACAATTTGAAAAACAAATTAAGTAACGACCCATAAATTTGGTGAATTAATGGTATGACTTAACAGTCCAATTAATAGGAGCGTTTAATTGTTTAAAGAAACTCCCCAGTTGACTTTCATTTATGAGGATTTTTCGCGGGTGCGTTACTTAGAGGAAAAGAAACGGTGGGGCTCGTGCGGGCCCCACCTCATAAATATCCTACCAAGAGGGTAGGATATTTTGGACTGCACCCTATCCACATAAACTCATCTTAAGCAGCTTTAAGTGGCTTTCAAGTGGCTTTAAGTGAAATAAAAATAAAGTTGTCACACCACTTTATTTTATTTCTTAACTTAACCCCAAAAATTTAAAAACCACACCCGAGCAAACGCAACTCCAGAAGAGGCGTTTCTAAGAAAATACCGGAGCTACGATTCCATCGGTGCCCTCGGAATTTGATTCTGAGTACCAGTTCAAAAGTTAGAAAAACTCGCTCGTTCGTTCACTGAACGTACCCGAGCCAAACTTCGGAAAATGATTTCGGGCACACCGGGCCTCGGAATCACGTGCCGTCAGAAACTGCGTTCTTGTAAAATTCCAAAGAAAATTAAGAAAAAAAATTTCCTTGAAATTTACGGGTATTTGCATCACTCTCACCTCAGGGCTTTACATCCCCGTAAAGATACATCAAAAGATAGGGAAACAAATGTGGGTACTGAGAACGCATCTAAGCCTCCTACTCCCAAGTGCTCTCCTGGAGGTTCCCGTGCTTCCATCTGATGCGCACTAGAGGAATCGATCATCCACATAGGACCCACTCCTATCAATCCTCGATCTCCACTGGGACCTCTGCAAAAGTCACCCCATCATCAACGTCCCGCTCCCCATGGTCAATGATGTGTGTCGAGTCGTGCATGTATCTCCTCTACTGAGATACGTGGAAGACGTCGTGCACCCGGTGAAACTGAGGTGGTAGAGCCAGGCGATAAGCCACCTCGCCGATCCTGCTGAGGACCTGGAAAGGTCTGATGAAGCATGGAGACAACTTGCCGCCTCGGCCAAATCTCTTCAATCCACGTCGAGGTGAGACATGCAAGAAGATGTGGTCGCCATCCTCGAACTCTAGTGGCCTTCGCCTCCTGTCAGCATAAGACTTCTGCTGGCTGTGAGCTGTCCTCATCCGCTCCTGGATGACCTGGACCTTCTCTGTTGTGGCTCGAACCATCTCTGGTCCCACAAGTGCTGACTCCCCAGGGTCTATCCCGCACAAAGGAGATCTGCAAGGTCTGTCATACAGCGCCTCGTATGGTTCCATCCCAATGGTGGAGTGGTAGCTGTTGTTGTACGCAAACTCCACCAAGGGTAGGTGGTCCTCCCAGCTACGACCAAAGTCGAGGACACATGCGCGGAGCATGTCCTCGAGAGTCTGAATGGTCCTCTCCATCTGACCATCCGTCTGAGGGTGAAAGGCGGTGCTCAGACGTAGTTGTGTCCCGAACGCCTCTTACAACCCCTTCCAAAGCTGGGAAGTAAAGCGAGCATCTCGATCGGAGATGATAGATGATGGCACACCGTGAAGCTGTACAATCTCCTGAATGTAGAGATGCCCCAAGCTCTCCACTGAGCCCTGCTCTCTGATGGGTAAGAAGTGAGTCGACTTGGTGAGTCGGTCTACAATCACCCAGATGGAATCGTGACCTCTGGAAGTACGTTGAAGTCCAGTCACGAAGTCCATAGATATCTTGTCCCACTTCCACTCCGGGACCTCCAAGGGATGTACCAAGCCTGCTGGTACCTGATGCTCTGCCTTCACCTGCTGGAAGGTGAGGCATCATGAAACGAACTCTGCCACAGCCCTCTTCATGCCCGGCCACCAGTGCTGTCGTCTGAGGTCCTAGTACATCTTAGCCACTCCAGGATGTACCGCCAAAGGAGAAGTGTGAAACTCTCTTAGCACCTCCTCTCGTAAAGCGACTGGTAACAAGGTATGTCCTCTGAAAAGGATGTCATGCTCTTATCCAAAGGAGAATCCATCAGGTGCATGTCCTGAGAATATCTATGCACACCGCATCTCACAGTCAGCGTCCCCACGCTGCGCCTCTCTGACCCACTGAAGTAGTGGAGGGGTGACTGTGAGAGACTAAAGGAAGGCTGCTCCATCTCTATCCACGAGGGATATCTGCAAAGAGGCTAGCTGCTCTATCTCCTCCTCAAGTAGTTTAATGCCCGTCCTCCTACTGAGAGCATCGGCTACCACGTTTCCCTTCCCAGGAGTATAGACTATCTCAAAGTCATAGTCCTGGAGGAACTCGATCCATCGTCATTGTCTCAGGTTCAGGTCCTTCTAAGAGAAGATGTACCTGAGACTCTGATGGTCAGAAAAGACTGTAAATCGCTCGCCCATCAGATAGTGTCTCCATGTCTTCAGAGCGAAGACCACTGCTGCTAACTCCAGGTCATGGGTAGCGTAGTTCTGCTCATGCGGCCTCAACTGACATGATCCATAGGAGATCACTGCCCGATCCTTCATCAGGACACATCCGAGTCCGGTCCCTGATGCATCGCAGTAGACTACGTACCCTACTCCCTCCTCAGGCAACCTCAAGATAGGTGCACTGTTCAATCCCTGTCTCAGCTCTTGGAAGCTCTGCTGACATCTTTCTGACCACACAAAGGGTTTCCCCTTCTTCATCAAAGCTGAGAGTGGTGCCGCAACTCTGGAGAAGTCCGGCACAAATCTCCGATAGTATCCATCTAGTCCCAAGAAACTCCGCACCTCCGTCACGCTCCTGGGTGGCTCCCAAGCTAGCACTGCCTCGATCTTCGCAGGATCCACTGAAACTACCGCCTCAGAGATGACGTACCCCAAGAAGTGGACCTCACATATTCAGAACTGACACTTCGAGATCTTTCCATAAATCTGGTGCTCTCGGAGTGTGTCTAGTACAACCCGTAAGTGGTAGGCGTGCTCCTCCTCAGTCATCGAGTATATCAAAATGTCATCAATGAATACTACGAAAAATCGATCGAGGTATGGCTGAAAGATCTTGTTCATGAGGCCCATGAACACTGCTGGAGAATTGGTTACGCCGAATGGCATAACCAAGAACTCATAGTGGCCATACCGACATCTGAAGGTCGTCTTCTGCACGTCCTCGTCCCGAACTCTGAGCTGATGATAGCCTGACCTGAGGTCTATCTTCGAGAACCACCGTGCTCCCTTGAGCTGATCGAAGAGGTCATCAATCCTCGGTAGCGGATACTTGTTCCACACTGTCACCTGGTTCAGTCGACGATAGTCGACACAAATTCGCAAGCTCTCGTCCGCCTTCTTGGTGAACAATATCGGGGAAGCCTAGGGTGAAACGCTGGGTCGGATGAATCCCTTGCCCTGCAAGTCCTCCAACTGTACCCGTAGCTCTTGAAGCTCAGCAGGGGCCATCCGATATGATGGAGTCGATATCGGGGTTGTCCCGGGGTACAGGTCAATATAAAATTCTACCTCTCTACGAGAAGGTAGTCCTGGAACGTCGTTGGGAAAGACATCCGCATACTGATCCACCACTGCAGGAAAACTAAGACTCTGCACGTCAACTGCTCCTAGGATAAGGCTAGACAACTGATGAGTGATGGGTTGTCCTCTCCTCTGCGGAAGTCCATCATGTGCTATGAAGGCTCCCTTCTCGCCGGTGAAGGTGAACCTGCTTCCGTCGGTGCGTACACATCGCACCTTGCGCCTAATACAATCAATTTGTGCATGGACTGTAGATAACCAATCCATGCCCAAGATGACGTCGTAAGGCCTCGACGCCGCTACAAGAAGATCCTAGCCGAAGCTCTCGCCTCCTAGAGTAAGTTCACACTGCCGGCACCAGTGCGTAATCGTCGAGTCTGCTCCCGTAGGAGTCTCTAGCCGTAAGGATCGAGCCAACGTCTCTGTCGGAATCTCCGAGCTCTGAACAAGGGCAGCGGCTATGAAAGAGTGACTCGCTCCTGTGTCTATAAGAACTGAAGAAAGGGTGGAATAGACACAGATCGTACCTCGAATCATCTTGGGCGCGCCGTGGCTGTAGGCCTCCGCTGCCTAGAGTTGTGCCTGTCTCTGCCCGCCAGCTCCCTGTGGTCGGGGTGGGCCTCCTGGTGGTGGTGGTGGTAGAGCCTCAAAGCGTCGCCCACCACCTGTTGCTTGGCCAGCTCCTCTACCTCGTCCGCCTCCTCCCAGCAGACCGCCACGTTCGACCCTCTGCCTCTGCCTGGGTGGCCCCTCAACTGTCTGCTGCTCCTCGGCACGGTGGTTCAGGTAGTCACGAGCCATGTGACCCTATCCGCCGCATGTGTAGCACTACCTGCCTCTCAAAAGACTGGCTCCATGCTGTGTGCCCCGCACTACTGAGCCAGTGTCCTGAGGTCGTCTACGTGAGGGTCTGGTCTTCCTGGACCCCTGAGTCATCCGTCGACTGCCTGCTGCGGAAGACTCTGCTATGTGCCGCCCCGCGGTAGGTCTCACCGCTGGAGAAGTCTCAGCAAGAAAGCTCTCAATCAAAAGGTCCCGCTCCAGTACTCCTGCCTGAGTCGGAATGCTGAGGGAGATCAGCGATGCCCTGATCTCATGTCTCAATCCCTGCTCAAAGGTCTGATCCCGGAAGAATGGGTCTCGTACCATGTTGGTCGAGTAGCGCGAGAGATCGGTAAATCTCGTCGAGTATTGGGCGACCGTCAAGCTACCCTGCCGCAGCTGAAGAAGCTCCTGGATGCGCACCGCACGGAGGGTGTCCGGGATGAACTCTGAGTGGAAGAGGCTCTCAAAGTCCATCCAGAGAACAGATGCTTCATCGTGCACCTAGAGCATCAAGCTCCACCATCGGCCTACTGCTGCGTGTAGTAGGCTCGCTGCGAGGATCACCATGAGGTCTGCTGGTGTCCTCACTAACCTGAAAACTCTCACCACTGCCTCTAGCCAGTCCTCGGCTACCTGGGGGTCCATCTCCCCGTGGAACCTAGGCGGTCGCTGGCTCAGGAACTCATGCAGTGCACTGAGGTGATGTGCATCGTCAACGGCTGGTGCTGGAAGCATCGGTGGCTCGGCGGGTAAAGGTATCGTTAGTGCCTCGGCTGTCAAAGGGCCCTACACCGAGGCCTCGTCGCTCGGTGGGCTGTCGTCACGCTCAACTCTCGGAACCCTAACTGGATGTCATCATGGTACCATCCTGAAAAGGAAACAGGTGAACCACGGTCAGAACAGTATACCTGGTGAGCTGATACAAAGTAATCACAAAGAAAACTTGAACACACATCCAATCAATGTTTTCGTGCATTAAGTCGGAAATCAGAAGTCAGGGTCCTGGTGTACAGATACGTCGGCTGTCACACCAACACTGGGCTCCCTGGACTGTTAACCACACTCAATACGCTTAACACTATTGATTCACATAGAAAAGATCAGATTCCATGGTAGAACTGAACTCCTCTGATACCAATTTGTCACGACCCGTCCTCGGGGCCCGTGTCGTGACTACCCCAAGCCCGCCTTCCATAGGTCAGGGCTGGCGACTAGCACCAAGGCATAAGTCCCGGAAAAAGGGAAGGCATTGCCTTTATAAAGTAACTAACAAACACCACAGAGTAAGCAGGCAGAAGTAAACACTAAGTAAAAACGGGTACAATAGAAAGTTCGGAAAGTAAGTGGGCCAGAATACAAACCCAAACTGAAAGTAAAGTACAACTGGAAAGGGAAAACAGCAACTGAAAAGTAAAGTCGTGACGTCGAGCTGTCCACTGGGAATCCCACCTGAAGGGTGGGTACATATAGCCTCCACTGCTCCTCGGATCCAGCCGACCGCTCCGAGTACTTCCCACCCAGTGGTCCACCTCCAGGTACCATCCTACTCCGTAAGCCTCCACCACGATCAGCGCTGTCCGTCGTCTGCAACCAACACAACGTAGTGCGGGCATAGCCCGTGTAGGGGTGAGTATAAGCTACTCATTAGGGAACCTGATACCCCCGAAGGTCTCCCAGAATCCACAAAGGATAAACCACAAAGGAAAGATACAATCACGAAGTAACATCTGACACGGCTTAGGTATATGCCCATACATATACCTAAGTAATCAATTCTTGCTTGGCTCCAACATCCGAGCTCAAGTACAACCCAGTCCACACAGGAAAGAAAAACGTAAATCCACACAGGATAGCACAACACAATCCACAAAGGAAAGTAAACAGGATTCAGCTCACACAAGTATACTTCTTCATATGACGATAAAGATGACCAGATATTGCCACTGATTCATCTAAGCCGTCGGACCCACAAAGGATCGATAGGTACTAACCCCCGCAATGACCCACAAAGGATCTGACCCACAAAGGATCGATAGGTACTAACCCTCGCAATGACCCACACAGGATCGGACCCACACAGGATCGATAGGTAACTAACCCCCGCAAAGACCCACACAGGATCGGACCCACACAGGATCTGTAGGCACTGGCCCACACAGACCCGCTGAACGCTGACCCACATAGGATCGGACCCACACAGGATCGGTAGTACTGACCCACAAAGGATCGCTGAGTGTTGTAATCGTCGCCGTCGAATCCACTGAGGATCTCTACACAGTCGTCGTCGTCACAGTAGTAGTCGCCGCCAGCTTTAGGGTTCCCGCACACAGCAAGCTCGTTCAGGAGGGTCCGCTCTACGACCCGAGAGGCTGATACATCAACTAACACATAGTCCAGAGTTGATGTATCCAAAAGTTTCGTATCGTTAACAGGAACTCAACGTCGCAGACGGCGCGTCGATCGGACGCCCGGTCTGAGAGTTATTAGCTTTCTCGTTCCAGGGGCCCGGTTGGTTTTTAAGGAAAAACCAACCCGAACGTACTCCACATACGTCCAAACCTCGGGCGGAGTAAGCCAAAATATCCATCTCACTAAGAGGAATCCAAAAAAGTTGACGGCACATTAAACGAACGTCCGAAGCTCAAGATATGAGCGTTTCCGCTCCGAGGGCCCGGTTGGTTTCGTGTACGAACCAACCCGGCCGAACCCAAAGTATTCCGAAACTTTGAGTGCGATATACCGAAACGACCGTCTCGATCCAAGGATCTCACCGCCGCTAATGGAGTGTCGTTCGGAGGTCCGTAGCTCAAGTTATGAGCAAAATACCGAAAAGGTCCGGAAACGGGGGGGTCTGGGCCCGGACCGACCCGGCCCGACCCCCCCCCCCCCCCCCTGGGTCGGCCTGACCCGGGTTGACCCGACCCAGCCCGTCCAGGGCAGCCCGGCCCGGCCTGGGCGCGACCCGGCCGGCGGGTCGGCTCGGTTCGGCTCGGCCGAGCGGCCGAGCAAGGGAAGTCGCGGGGCGTGCTGTCCCCGCGGGAAGAGGAGTCATGGCCCCGCGTGGGGCCGCGCTTAGTCAGCGGATGTGGAAGAGCCGCATCCCATGTCTCACCGGACCCGCGCAGTAGCTCCTCCCGGGTCCCGTTCTTCACTACGGAATCAACAAATCGTCTCTGCAGCACGTTTTGTCGTCGTCCGCCGTTCTGCACACCAAGAAACAAAGGGCGGTGGGTTCGGACTTGTTCGTTGGTCCGCACCCACCGCATTAGCAGTTTGAAACAACACCAAAAAAATCCCAGCAATTGATAAACCACGTCCCGCAATAATAATCCGCGGACCAACTTGTTAATTGGTTGGTCTGCGTTCTTGCCTTGGAGGAAAACAAACATGGGTAATAACATTTTCAAAACAACCCCTACCTCATCATAGTCGTCGAACGTGCGTTCTTCATGGGATTGACCGTCGCGAAAGGGAGTCGCGTCGTCGCAGAAGGGTGTCGCGTCGATGATCTCCGAAGGTTAAAGAAACACATGGATTTAATTATAACAATTAAATCCATGTTGAGGATAAAAACCACAAAGGAATTTAAAATATTTTAAAACTCCTACCTCAAGCAGTTGATCGAAGTTTTGTCATGGGGAAAGAACGTCGCGGAAGAAGCGTCGGCGTCGCATCGATCTCCAGGGGTCGGGCGTTCTTCGTCGCCCTTCGTCGGATTCTGGCGTTCTTCGCGTTCTTCGTGTTCTTCGCGTTCTTCGCATTCTTCGCGAAGGGGAATGAAGGCACAGAATCTCCAAATCCTCTCAAAAAATCGTACCCCAGAAGAAAGGTGTGTTGGTCTTATTTTATTAACATGCCAACAATTTGAAAAACAAATTAAGTAACGACCCATTAATTTGGTGAATTAATGGTACGACTTAACAGTCCAATTAATATGAGCGTTTAATTGTTTAAGGAAACGCCCCAGTTGGCTTTCATTTATGAGGAGTTTTCGCGGGTGCGTTACTTAGAGGAAAAGAAACGGTGGGGCTCGTGCAGGCCCCACCTCACAAATATCCTACCAAGAGGGTAGGATATTTTGGATTTCACCCTATCCGCATCAACTCAGCTTAAGCAGCTTTAAGTGGCTTTCAAGTGGCTTTAAGTGAAATAAAAATAAAGTTGTCACACCACTTTATTTTATTTCTTAACTTAACCCTAAAATTTTAAAAACCACACCCGAGCAAACGCAACTCCGGAAGAGGCATTTCTAAGCAAATACCGGCGCTACGATTCCATCAGTGGCCTCGGAATTTGATTCCGAGCACCGGTTCAAAAGTTAGAAAAACCCGCTCGTTCGTTCACTGAACGTACCCGATCCAAACTTCAGAAGATGATTCTGGGCACACCGGGCCTCGGAATCACGTGTCATCAGAAACTGCGTTCTTGTAAAATTCCAAAGAAAATTAAGAAAAAAAAATTCCTTGAAATTTATGGGTCTTTACAAAATGGTTTCCAAACCATCTTTACTAGAAAGGATAAAAAGTTCTAAGACTGATGATGAGGAGTTTCAAAAGAAAATTAAAGCTATGAATGATGGGATATTGGTTAGCTTCGTATATGAAGATGGAATTTTGAAATTTGGGAAGACAATTTGTGTTCCTGATATACCTAATCTAAAAAGGGAATTGGTTGATGATTCTCATAGATCCAATTTATCTACACACCCTGGTAGCACTAAGATTTATAGAGATTTAAAGGAACATTTTTGGTGGGACAACATGAAGAGGTAGATTGATGATTATGTGTCAAGATGTATGGTTTTTCAATAGGTTAACTTTGGAAGACAATATCCTGGAGGAGTCATGCAACCACTTCCCATACCTGAGTGGAAATGGGATGATATTATGATAGACTTTATCATGGGGCTACCAAAGAATCCTAGAAGGAATGATTCAATATGGGTCATTGTTGATTGTCTTACCAAGTCAGCATATTTTCTTGATATAAGAGAAGATTTACTACTTGAATGTTTATAAAGACTATATATTAATGAAGTTGTAAGACTTAATAGAGTACCCCTATCTATTTTTTTTGATCGTGATCCCTGTTTTACATCAATATTCTAGAAAAGTCTTCAGAAGGCCTTGGATACTGAACTTCATTTGAGCACTGCCTATCACCCTCAAACTGATGGACAATCAGAATGGACTATTCAAACCTTAGAAGACATGTTGAGATCTTTCTCACTTGACTTTCAAGGTATGTGGGATCAATATTTACCTCTGGTAGAATTTTCCTATAACAATATATTTCATTCAAGTATTCGGATGGCACCATATGAAGAATTATATGGAAAGACATGTCACACACCAACTTATTGGGATGATGTTGGTGAAAAAAAACTTGTAGGCCCAGAAGTTGTTGATGAAACAATGGAAAATGTTAAGGTTATCCAAACCCACATCAAAGTAGCTCAAAGTAGGAAAAATAATTATGCCGATAACCAAAGGAAAGATTTGGAATTTCAAATAGAAGATCATGTTTTCTTGAAGGTGTCTCCATGGAAGGGTGTTGTACAATTTGGTAATAAAGGAAAATTAAGTCTCAAGAACATTGAACCTTTATAAATTATAGATCTAATTGGAGTTGTAGCTTATCATTTGGCAATGCCGCCAAGTCTCTTTAAAGTTCATGATATGTTCCACGTATCACTGTTGAGAAAATACATGCATGACCCAACGCATGTACTCACCAATGAAGAAATATAATTGGAATATGATATGTCTTATTGTGAAGAGCCTATTAAGATTCTTGATACTAGAGAACAAGTTCTGAGAAACCGGACGACTCATCTGGTGAATGTTCTATAGAGAAACCATAAGATGGAAGAGGCAACGTGGGAACCCAAGGAACTTATGATGAAGAACCACCTGAATCTTTTTATGTTTTAATTTTATAGAAATTTCGAGGATGAAATTATTTTAAATAGTGAATAATGTAACACCCCAAGCTTCCACAATATGCTTCTCTTTGAATAAAACAATAGCTTGCGTTGTACGCAACTTCGAGTTCTAACACACCATGACTAATCAAACTAGCTGTTATGAATAGTAATATCCACTTTTTGAAATTTTATAAATTTTATTTTTCAAAATGGACTTCATTTTTGGATTCATAATATCAAAATTATCTTAGGGTTAATTTTTGGTATTTTTTTGATAACTTTCATATTTTGATGAATAGTGAAAAATACTAAATTTTAATTAAAAACAACTTTTTTAATCGAAATAATTTTTAGTGTTAAATTATAAATTTGTGTTGTTTTAAAGTATAATTAGATTATATTTTTATAATTTAATATAATTTAGGTCATTGGAAGTAATTTCACACTTAAATAGTAGATAAACATATGTCAATCTTTTGATAGTTTTTACTTCTTAAAAACTCGCTTTTTGGTTTCGACAACGGGAATTAAGTTTAAATTAACTTCTACAACTTCTATGTTTTGAATTTTGAAAAATAAATTTCATATTTTGAATCATGAGGTCCAAATTGTGTAAATAGGTAACTTTTATTTTTAGACATTATGAATAATTACTTCGGTAAAAATTTTATTTACCATTGTTAAAGGGTAAATCTAGTAAATAATGGTAAAAAATAATATTATAAAAATATTAAATTACCCTAACACGTATCCTAACCCCATTTTTTGATACATGTCTGACCATAGTCATACTTGGATCTATTTTGAGACCCCATGGAGCCACTTGGGAGTGATAATGACATTTTATATTAAATAATCTAAAGACAAAAATAACAAAAGCATGTATCTTTTAGTAAACAAAATTTTATATGAGGTTATATAATTGATATATTCGACTATAAATAGTTATTAGAAAACTAAAAATATTTCCTACATCATGATATTTTATTTATAATTTTTAGACATAAAATAAATATATTTATTTATGACACAATAATGATGTAGTATTTTCCTTATTAATGAAAGAATCAAATAAATGATATTATAAATATTAAAATAAATATAATTTGAAAGTTTATATGCCATAAAATAATTTTATTGGTGAATATTACATGTTAGGATTGATTTAATTTGTTTTTTTCAAAGTAATCAAGTTGTTATGACTTTTGCAAAAAAAACAAATACTAAATAATGTCAAAATTGACAAAAATGGGTTTTTAAAACAAATACCATATTATTAAATGATATAATAGTCCTAAAAATATAATTTTCGGAAAAAATACTTATATAATAATATATATGTCATCAATTAACCACTTGGGGTTCTCTTAGAATTTTATAGTAAGTTTATTAACCATTTATTATAATAATACAAGAATACATGGTAAAAGTTAAACTATTTAACTAAGAGATAAATCTAAACGATAAGGTTAATATGGTGACCTAAACCTGTAAAAAATCAATTGGTTGAGAAGTTTTAGACCCATACCCACCTTATCCTCGAAATAAATCTTTTTTGAGCCATTATAAACAGAATATAATTGTATAATAAAATAATATTTCAAACTTTTCCTAAAGTGACCCTCACCTCTCTTATAAAAGGGTACTTCCCCTTCTCTCAAAATCACACCTCCAAAGCCATTTGTCTCAGCCAAAACCTGACCCAATATCTTCCCAACTACCCCCAAATATACCTATATGCCTTACTTTGATCATAAATCCAACTATATGCCTTACTTTGATCATAAATCCAACCCAATGAGCCCTTTTGATCAACTCAAAAGGAAACACCCGAAGAAGAGGTAATAATTTCACCACCTCTTTCAAAGTTATTTTCTTCTTCAAATTCCTCTTCCCTTATTGTTTCCATACCAAAATAATAACTCAAGTACCTTATACATATTGTGATGTTATTATAAATATGTTACAACCATATTCCTTATTCTATCCATCCGATGAATGACAAATCACCATACGTGCTTACGTATGGCTTACCGTCTCCACATCGTGGGGTAGTTTGTTATTAAAACACTTCATTATTTGGATCGGTATAATAATGAGTATAACTAATATAAATAATAAATATAACATGTTAATGATTCTTTATATATGATATAACATCAAATTACATATGATTTCACCATCAATAGAATGATATTGTCACTCGTGCGTACGTACGGATTACCGTCTCCATGAACACGATGAAATTCATTCCCCATCGAAACCATTCAAGAATACTTTTCATTTTAGGATTAAAAATAATTTTTAATAACTTAATATAATTCTTTATATGAATAAAATACATCCTACCCAATTACTTACACTACAAAACATATAAAGGAAAATGAATCAGTTAACAACCGAAACAATGATACTACTAAAATATTATTAACAAAGCAATATTAGATGATCATATATGATATCATATTTATGTATGTGGTTCTTGTATAATTTAATAAAAATTATTTAACTATTATATTGGATTTTAATGTACCCTCTACCAAGTAAAAGTACAAGGTAATGGTTAATTCTACAATCTCTTCATTATCCGAGGTTGTTTATACGTGAGTATCTGTTGGGACCTCTTTATCATCCATATCTGTGTTTCTTAAAAATGTATTTAAAAAAAATTTAATATTTCCTATAATATAGTTTAAAGTCATTTATACCCTTTTTTCACTTTTATTTAATGTTTATAAAGTAATATTTCTGTTATTTTCCAAATAAGATCCTTTACGACCTTTTCGACAAAATTAAGGAAAGAATGTTTTTGTTTTATGGTTAAAGTATTAACATTTTGTATGCTAGTTTTAATATGGTTGTTTATGTTATGTTTAAACCTTTTCATATGAGGAATGAATTAGACTTAGTAAGTGACGGGTGGAGCCCACTATATCTCCTCGATGCATCGGTAGGTCTCATGAGACAAACTAGTGTCTTGACACAAGGCCTTGACAAAATATTATTTGTATTCTTGGCACGTGGCCTTGACTATGTGGTTATGATGTCCGGCATTATGCATTCCATCATTATGAAATTGGCTATTGATATTACATGTGATTATTTGACTAGTAGAGTATCCATGTGAATAAGTAAATGAAATTATTTGATTTATCTTTTCCGTATTATGATGAAGTTTAATTTTAAAAGTATTTTTTTAATCTTATACATTGCCTTACATGTTTATGATTGCTTATGAAAGTTTCCACTATATTGTTATCCTTACTGAGCACCTGAGATCACCCCTTTCTATGTTTTATTTTTTCCAATATGCGAAGAAGTATATTGTGACTGACCTGCAGGGATAGTATAAGGGATATGAATGTGTTCAAAGGAGACAATGTTGTTGTTGTTTTTAATTTTATAATTTAATGTAAAACTAATGTTTGTATCTAGTACTTCCAGGGCTACTAAACTGGTCGGTCTTTTGGGATTTGATCCCTTTTGATCATGCCAATGTTATGTAATAATGCACCGACTCTAGGTAACTGGGGTTGGGAAGTTACATTTAGATAATTCTAGTTCATATTTTTTTGAGTTCTATTTGGGATTTATGGTCACAGCCAAGTTTATCTTTCGATTCTTATAGATCCTTTTAATTTTTATTAGTTTTGTATGACATTTCATGCATCTACTTGGGATATTTATTTGCCTTTATCTTGATCATGAGTTATTTGGTGTTCTTGTTTTATCTGTCATTCCTCATGTTCTATTAAAGGGTAATGCCTCCCATTTGTAGGTATGTTATACCCTTGGTGCTTGTCACCAACACATGGCTTACTAAAAGTGGTATTTGGGCATCATTATCCCCCTTCTCTCATTATAGGCCCAGGAGGGGTACCTTTAGGGAGAGGGGGTCATGCAACATGTTTTCCTTATAAACATAGGTATAAAAGATATAGGAGGGGGTAAATTTTAGTCACACAGATAACATATAACTTTTATCCCACTCAAAAATTCAATTGATTGGAAGATACACTTACTAATTTAATTGGAGTAAACAAAAAAATGTTGAAGAAAATAAATATATTGGAATATAAACATTATCTGATAAGAATAATAAAGTGGTGTAATATAAAATATAAAAGTTAAAAACAATTCTTGAATTTTTTAATAATAATTCAAATACTCATCAAAGGATATTTTTACAAAAAACATCATGTAAAGATAAGTCTTCACTTTTAAATCAAAGTGTAAGATGATTCAATAACTTGAACCAAGGTATCAAAACCCTAAAATAGGAAATTCATTGATGAAATATCATTTACAACAACCAATTCCACACTTGGAATCCCCTAAATAGAAAAATAGTACATTGGTCACTCTATCTCTAAGACCCTTCTTGATCTGACAATTGGTAACAATCCCACACTAGGTCTTCATTATCTATAAACTTGTCTAAAGGTAAAATTTCCACACCCTAGAAGCTCATCGATCTCCTTGATTAGAAACTACTCAGTTTATTTTCCCTGGAACCACCTTGATCACACAGGATCAAAAAATGAATGATTACAACATGAAAAGTTAATATCTTGATAATTAAATCATATCTCAATGGTGGATATTAACAAATATCATTGAAATTAAAGATTACAATCAGAATTTATTAAAGAATTAATATGATTAAAACATAAAAAATATGTAATTAAATATCATTAAAGTTTTACATGACTGTTAACTTTCATTCCATGAAGCTCTAAATCTAATTTATAGGTGTCGTTGTAACAAACTCTGATGGTCATATTCAAGATCTTTGAGTTCTGGTGTAATAGAATCAGATGAAACATTCCATGTTCCTATTAATGTTACACCTTTTGATGAATGTTATATATTAAAATAAAACCACCATCACATCATCACAGTGCTCTGCATGATTCCACTAAGTTCTGATAAAACAATGAATCTCTTCAGTTCATTAGAAATTAAGTGAATCAGAAGTTAATTCTATATGAAAAACATAAACCAAAATGTAATTTAGTAATAAAAGTAAATTTTATTGTGATTTTCAAAAAATAGTAAGAAGAGAAGTCATTTGAATCAAAAATATCCCCCATTTTTACAATGAAAAGACATGCATCAAAGTTTCCCTTTTTTATATTTGAATCATGGTAGCATTGAATGTCTCTTAAGATGTTGAACTTTCTAATTTTTTAGTGTAGACTCATACTATGGTTTGGGAGGGACCATTTTGACATAACCCTTTATTTATCTTCATGAAAATTCATGGGTTATGGTTCTGTCAAATCCTCCATGATCGTAGAATCCAATATTCTTATATCTTCAAAAATTGTCCACTTCTAATATGAGTGCTTCTATGGCGCATTGTTGTCTCCATAGTGCAACATCATTAAGGTATATTTATCTTAAACATTAGCATTTCCATTAATGGTAATCTCACACCATAGCTCCTCCTCAATAGTGCAATATCTAATCTCATGGATAATCCTTTTTTAGAGATACGATGCTGACCATGATCCATAATCATAGATTCCTTTCTCCTCAAAATCAAGCTATTGCCTAAAATGGAATCTCCACCACACAGCCTTATCACCATGGAACAACACCCCTTCTCATGTTTCTTTCTTATAGATATTTAAAGTGAAACATGGTGGAAGCGGTATAGTGCTTATCTTCAATACCATCCATCCTTCATAGTGGCTAGATAGAGCTCTATTCTTTTCATGGATTTATTCCACTTCAAAGTGGACATCATGGTGGCCACTCAAGGATACAAATATGATCCATGGTTATCCTAGGATTCAAAATTAGTGTTTCACTCAAGATAAAGTTTCTCATGTGTCATTCATAGTTCCTCCAATGAGTTGTATATGTCAGTAGGTGAATTCAAGCATTGACAGGTGATGTTGAATGATGGAGGTGGTGTGTCCGAGTGTGGGGGAGTGAAGCTAAGGCAGAACAACTTCATTCAGTTTAAGTGATAAATAGTATCCATATATAATCCTTCCCACATTATAAATGATAATGATCGAGAAGTCACATATATTATAATGCCTCTCATCCATTTCTTAAATTCCTATTGTGGGGATGGTCTCCTACTACACTCACACACACAAAGATGGGTCATGCTGACATGCATGGGCATACGTGGGACTTCACCCACACACTATGTAAGATCCTCCTTATGTGGTATTCTCTCTTAATTATCACCTGAGTGGGCCTTCCTAGGGGCTTGCTTGGTCGACTGGACCTCTTGGGATGGCTATATGGATTGTAGCCCCTTGGTTGAGGACTAGCTTGTGGCGACTAAATTTTTACCTTAAAATATTAAAACAATTAGTAAATTTCAACCATAAACTCATAAGTATATTCCAAACTTCTAAATTCAACATTTTTATTCATTTTCATTTATTTTATGTCCTCAATTGTAATTTCCCACATTTTCAATAAAAAATTAATCACATCGTAAAATTGATTAAAATACAATTAAAATTATCAAAAAAATGTTTAAAAATTTTCATGAAAAAGGAGTGCATAAAATACCCCCACACTTGAAATATGGTTGTCCTCAAGCATTGAATCTCAAAATTTAATTTAAATAGGAATACCATGTTTCTGGTATTTAAAACTCAAAGATTAAATAAAATGATTATCACTGTTAAACAGAATTTTCAAGTTCCACACAAAACATCAACTCAACTTCAAATTTTTAAAAAGATCAGTCTATCAAATTTCTTTACTTTATCCCTTTTTAAAATGGTGGAACTTATCCTTTCATCCATTCAAGTTTCCCAATTAATTATTATCAAGAATTATAATTCATGATATAACTCACTTTGAATCTTTTTTTCACTTATCACTCAAGGTAACAAATTGAACTAGTGTTATGTTCATGCCTTGAATACATGCACATTTCCATAAGATTTCAAAGGAACTACTTTCTACACTTTGTAAAGACAAAAAACACATAAAATCATGAGGTCTTTTAAATTGAGTCTCTAATGAATCTAAGGATTAAAGTTGGTAAGAATTGATGTGAAAAATATTAAGGCTCAAAGAGTAGGTTTATCTCTAAATCATAATGTGTGATATCAAAAGTAAAAGTTCAATAAAAATACTCCCTTAAAAATATCGATACCCAATTCCCAATCTCAAAGTAAAGGTCATGAACAATGTAATCTCAATGAAAGAATTGATTCTTCTTGAGTTTTCTCCATTTTTTTACTTTATTTTTTAAAACTAATTTTTCAGATTTTTTTTACTTTTTTGAAAGTTATGCTTGAAAAAAAATCTCACATCCACCACCCAACCACATGTGATAAAAATCATTGGTTCGGTAATTGTGATTTTTTATTTTTCTAAGTCACAACTCGTTATTTTTTTTCAAGAAGGGAAAACGATCAAAGTATAATGCATGAATGATAAACCTTTTTCAATAACCAAAATTGAAACTCCACACCTTTCTATTAGAATTTAGTGCATTCATTTCACCGTGACTTTCCTCATCCCCACACTTCAACTTTAAAACATCATGTAAATTCCAAGAGTATGGTAGGAATGGATACAAATGGACTGAAATGTGGCTCATTTATAAAAATATTATTCATGGTCTCTATGGGATAAACAAGGATTAAAATTAAAGGTGGTATCAAGGACAATGGATTATCAAAAAAACCCTCAATCATTTTAATTTCTTTTGTTTAGTCGTGGATTTAACATGTTCCAATGCAAGTTCTAGTAAGTGGAATGCCCCAAGATCACTCAAGAAATATGATCAAGATAATATAGAAAGTATTAGGTCTTGAAATAATATTGGGTAATAAAAATATGAAATTGGGAAATCACTCATGTCATGTATAATAATAGTAAATCAATTCACATGAATTTCATAAATTCAAAGTATGAAAAATGGTGATGTAAATTTCATCTACATGCATCAACTAATTCCCTAAAATTATGATTCATCAAATTAACATTCATACTTCATCCTAATCATTAAATTTTCCATTTTACTCATTCAATATCATTATCATTGAAATCTAAAACACATAATCATGGGATTTCTAAGAAATTCATGCCTCCTAAACAAGTCAAGTAAAACATATATCCAAATGGGGCAAGAAATTTATAGTTTAAATCTTGGATACTGAAATTTAAAGTTTAAAACAGAATTTCATAAAAAATACTGGGAGTTAATTAGATAAATAATGTAAGAATTAATTCCATTTTCTCATGAATCTTTATTCCTTTATTCCCCTTTCTTTTTGGGGGATGCCTTGTGCCATTATGGAACTAAAAAATGAAATAAACATTTCTAGCATAAGGACCGTGTCAGTTAATCTCAAAATGAATAGAGATATTGGGATTCATTATAAAATAATTCCTAATAATGAAATTAAATTTTATTAAAAAGTAATTAAATAGATAAGTCTTGGTCTATTACCCCAAGTGTGCCATGTATTTTTACTTCCTCTAGATGGGAATTACCAGTTGTCATCCATAATCGGTTGGTTGGTGGATCTTCTTGGATTTGAACCACCACATACCTCTTTTCCCAGAATGTACTTCTCCTTTATTGGTGAGGAGGAATACCTGGATATAGTATACTAGATCCACCCCATTCTCAATAAGGTATAGCTTTCATAGTTGGGGTAGGATGAAGTTTGGATCATCCTCCTTGGTTGATACTTGTGCAACCTCCTTTTGACTGTTAAGTTCTTGATCAATGTGGGATGCATGAATTAAGTAATCAAAGGGAAGGTTAGAATGTAATTTTAGTTGGATAGATTTTAAACATGAAGAATCAGAATCAAATTATCCCCTTTTAATGTTAGTATATTTTAACTTTTTATCCTTAGGACAATCCACTTAAATCTCCTCATGTAATTCCTATAACGTATGTTCAATATGTGTGGGAAGATCTATGTGTTCCTCAGTAGGTATACGGTCTTCTTCTTCATCTTCCTCCAAGAAAAAACAAGGATTGGTAAAATATAAAAATTAAAAATAATGGTGGATAATTATCAATTCATATTGAACAAAAGTAAAAGAGAATAAGTTTAAGAAAGGATCAAATCCCTTAGCTGGTTTGGATTCAATCTCTTATTTATTGGTAAGTGCCTCTTGAAGTTGGATCTCACTAGATAGAGGTGGGTATTCAGGGTCCTCTATATTTTCTTCAAATTCCACCAAATGGGTGTCTTATTCCTCTTCCAATGCTAGAGAGATATGAAATGTTGCTGGTTATTCTACTTTGTAAGGGACAAAGAGATCATGTTGTACTTCATAATCATTCAATAAAGTGTTCAGATCTTGATGATCTCCCATACGTATCTCAGTAGGTAAGTATTTCTCATCATGAATCCACTCTAGCACTTTATGGTCAGTTTGAATCTAGATATTGAGATGATTTGTTTGTGGATAATCCTTAATAAAGTTCTCAACCTTATAGATCTCTTAAGTTAAATTGGGTAGATCCAGTGGTACTTCCCATATGGCCTTCAATCTTTGATAGCTAGTTTGGACTATATTCACTATGTCTGTCAACAATTGAAGCGAAATTAATATCTCATGGCCAGTTGACATCTTCTTGACTAAAACTATGAGATCATCATCCCTTTTTTTAGAGGGTCTCCACAACATTGTGAACTACTTTCTCTTGGTCCTACAATTTTGATTAATTGTTCCATGTGTAATAATAATCATTCAAAAACATTATTCTAGATGATTTTTTTAGGGTTTTTTATAAAATAAATGAAAAACTATCTATAAAGTGTGAAAAGAAAAATTAATTGAGAAACTTCTTGGCTCCCTAAAAATAATGCCAAGTTTTGAATGGATACTTGTTGTGGTATTTGGTAAAATATACTATTTATATTTTTCCCAGTGCAACACAATGGTTGACCATGGTCGCCTCACTTGAGGAGATTCATAGTTATTCACTCACTAATTATATTCACCTCAAATAATTCTTTTAGTGTTTTCATTATTTTATGAAAACAATTCAAATTATAAATTAACATGCAATGAAAATGAAGTTATAAAAGAAATCACATGGCCCTAGGTTTGGTTTCAAGTTCCTTTATTATTCATGTTAGTTGTTTAAATTCAATTCGATAGTTTGATTGTGAAATCTCACTCTTAAACTACTATTCTTAAATTTATTGGTTTTGAAATCTTTAATTCCAAGGAAAACTAAATTCCACCTCCTACTGTAATAAAGGTTGATGAAACACCTCAATCGAGAGTGTGACTTCTTCTAGGAACCGACTCTATCATATTCCATTTCATCCATTGAATAGATCAAATCTATTATGTGGAGAGATCATGTTCAATAGAATGGAGGTAAAAGATATAAATAAAAGAATAGATATGAATTCTAGATCCATGTTGTATTGTAAAATCACCGAAATCATGTACTTCACTTTCATTCACCGCAAACCAATTTAAAACATTACGTAATTGAAGCACAAAATTCAGGAATGTTGGATCCTTCCCTAAGGCCAAGCCTTAGGTCAGTCACTCTTCATGAGATTGTAATAGGTCACAGTGTAAGAATGAGGTAAATATAATGAGATATATAGAGAGAGAGAGATAGATAATGGAAGAAGACATGGTGGTATACTTCAATTAAATATAATTAATTAGTTATAAAAGAAAAGACAAATAAACTACAGCAGTATGAAAAATAAAAGAAAAAAAGTAGCAGCATAGTACCCAAATTATCTCCCTATAATCCCATTTGGCATAGTATCCAACCATCTTATTTATATAGGTTGGAATCCCCTCTTCTTCCTTTTTTCATGTCTTCAGTATCTTCTCGATCAAACTTTTCCTTTTTTTAGATTTGAATATTATTAGAGTTGAATATCTCTTAAGATATTCAACTTTCTAATTTTTATGCATAGACCCATACTGTGGTGTGGTTAGGGCCATTCCGGCATAGCCCTTTATTTATCTACATGGAAATGAATGGGTTGCAGTGTAGCCAACTCCTCTATGATCATAGCATCCATTCTTCTTATATCTTCAAAAATTGTCCACTATCAATATGATTGCTTCCACGGTGCATTGTTATATCCATGTTGAAACCTCTTCAATGTATATTTCTCTTAAACTTTCACACTTCCATTAATGGTATGCCTACATTTTAGCTTCTCAGCAATATTGAAGTATCCAATCTCATGGATAATCCTTCTGTAGGGCTATATCATAGCTCATGATCCATAGTCATATATCTCTTTCTCCTCAAAATCATGATACTACCTAAAATGGAATCTCTATGGTGTTGGCTTATCACAATGGAACAAAACTCCTTCTCACATGTATTTATTATAGAGTGTTATAATTCAGAATGTTGGAAGTTGTGCAACACTTCTCTTCAATGTCATATGGCCTTCACAATGGTCATGTGGAGCTCTATTATTTGCATGGATTCATTCCTCTTTGAAGGGGGAATCATGGTGGTCATCTGAGGATCTAGTGATTGATTCATTGTGACACCAAACTTCAAAATTGGTGTTTCACTTGCGCTAAAGTTTTTCAAGTGGAAACCATGGTGTATTTAATGAGTTTCTAATGGTTGTAGATGAATTCGAGTAGCAAAAAGTGGCATCGAGTGGTGAAGGTGGTGTGTCCGAGCGGGGGGGTGGAGCTGAGACTGAATAGTGTCATTCGGTTTAAGTGATGAATAGTAGTCATAGAGAATTCAACTGACATAATAAATGAGGGTAGTCGACCAATCCTAAATATTACAATGCCTCATATTCACCACTTAGATGACTGATGCAGGGATGGTCTCTCGCTACACCCACACGCACATAGAGAGGTCATATTGACATGCACGGCCTACACAGGCCTTGGTCCACATGTTGTACGGGCTCCTCCCTGCATGGAATGATCTCCTCACTGCCACCCAATTAGGCCTTCCTGGGGGCTTTCTTGGATAGCCAGCCCTCTTAGGATAGCTATACGGATTGTGTCCCCTTGGTTGAGGAGTACCTTGTGGCTGGATAATTTTTTACATGAAAAACATTAAAACACTTAATAAATTTCAACCATAAACTCATAAGTAAATCCTAAACTTCTAAATTTGACATTTTTATCCATTTTAATTTATTTTATTTCCTAAATTTTATTTTCCCAAATTTTTAATAAATAATTAATTACATGGGAAATTTAATTAAAATCCATTTAAAATCATTAAAAATTGTTTAAAATTTTTCATGAAAAATGAGTTCATCCTTATTCTAGTACAATTAAATTAGGTTTTGACAAATAACCTTTCCCACATGGAGCAACTAGTTTCTCCTCTGTGGGAATAAACCACATTGGGTCATTTTATGAGGCAATAACCTTCAACATTTAGTGGCACCACTAATCCCATGGAGGCAAAATAATGGATTAAGCCTCTAGAGAAACTTTTTTTTTGGATTTAGGATATTCTAAGAGAGAAAAAGTAAATATGTTTTTGTATCATCTAAGTGGTTTTATTGATAAATGGTGGTCTTTAATTCAAAATACTAAAGAAGAAGAGGAGAATGAGAACATAAAATCAAATGCATTCAAGGTGAATTTTCTAGAAAAATATTTTCCTTGAGAGTAACGTGCAGAGATGGAAAGTCAATTCTAAAACCTGAGAAAAAAATAAGAGAGATGATTGTTGAGTAAGAGACTAATTTTACGAGGTTATCAAGGTATGTTGTAGATTATTTATTGAGTTAAAAAATTTACTTCTTACTTTTCCATTATTTTTGTTTTGTAAATTACAAAATCTTTCTTAAAAACATTTTTACTAACTTAATAGGTCCAAAGTGTTTTAGAATGTTTTTGTAGAAAACATTATATTTTACCATAATTATAATAATTTCTAAAGTATTAAGGATATAAACTTTACATTCTTCATTAATATTATCATAATAAATATGTGTCTATTAAACATTGGATTCGCCTTTATTAGATCAGATGTTAGACTTTTTGTCTTGTCTTTCATACTGACAAAGTTTTAACAATTGGAATCATGTCGGTACCGATAAACATCGAAAAAATACTCATAAGGATTATCATATTGATAGTCTTAAGGAATTACATCAAACTAACTATGTTCATAATATGAATATGGAAAATTTATTTCTTAAGTAAGGAACATTTTTAACACTATAATGGTATTAACCAATGTGGCATCAGACATTCAGTTGCGCTAGGTTATCATGAGCTATCAAGTTACTCATTTATATAGTCATTGCAACAAAGTCATAAAAATAAGACCATTGGGATATAAATATGACTATTAGAAGGATTTCTATAAATACCAGGTCATTTTAAGAGTTTGGAGTTGGTCTATAACATTTTCTCTTGAATTTTTATAAGAATACATATTGTGAACAGATTGTTCATAATCTTTGTATGTCTTTAGAGAGTAGTCTTATTAAGTAAACCTTGTTAGGTTGTATCCTTAAGAATTGATTTGTAATTGTTTCTACATATGATCATCATAACGATAGAGGTCTTATGGGGATAGGAAGATAGAGAATCTGATCCATCATATCGAGGGCTACAAGGGCTACGTAGATATAGAATTTGATCATCACATCGAGTGCTTCTGGGGACAAGAAGATAGAGTCATTTTGATCAACATATCAAGGGATTTATATGGTAAGGAAAGAAAAACTTTTATACAAGTATAAAATAGTGGATACCTTTAGTCTGGGTTATAGAATAACTTTCTCTTAAAGTTAAAGGTGTTATCATTTTAATAGCTTGAAAGTCATTATTTCTTTTATATGCTATTGTTTACTTATTTTATACATGTTTTTTATATTCCCCTACATATTTAGTAAAAAGTGAATAATCATATTCATCTTTATATTTTGGTTATTTTATCTGTATTAATGTGATTGTGATAATAATAATACATTGGAATTAATCATATTCATCGTGATTACAATTCTTGTACTTTGATAAATATGATCCATAGTGATTACAATTTTCAGTCTGATTTAATTGGACCATATCCAGGTTTTGATTTTGTAACTATTAATCGAATTAATTTTGAGTCTGATAAGCATACTTAAATATTCTTTGGGTTTTTTTGGTTTAATTCTTTAAAACTAAGTTTTTTAAATACAATTCACCCCCCCTCTTGTAAGTATTTACATTATAAGAAAATTATTATGATCCTATAATTAGTATTATAGACATATTGATCCAATAATTGGTATCAGAGGAGGTTTCTACTGTTATAACTTTCTGAGTTTTTTAATTTATTTTCTATTTCAAGTTTGTTAATTTTTTATATAAACTTTGTTACACTAACATGTATTTATAGAGAAAGAATTTATTTTGTTTTAAATATTGAAGGAATTAATATCATATCCATAGACAATATAAATCCTAAAAAACCTTCTTTATTTAATGGTGATGACTATTAGTACTTTTGTTATCAAAAAAGGAGTTGAAATTTTTTTTATGTTGACCGAAGACTACAAGATTTCAGATAAGGAAGTAACTACTTTTACTCATAAAGAGAAACAGTAATATTAATTAAACTATAGATTAAAAAATAGTTTTCTATGTTATATGGAAAGAAGTATTTATAGTTAGTTTTCTTCTTATGAAGCTTCCAATAGTGTATGGAAAAATATTGTGATCACGCACTTTGGTACATCTAAATTTGTTGAGACTCAAAGAGCTATGTTAAGAGCAGACTACCAAGCTTTTGAATTCTTACTAGGTGAATTTGGTTCAAAGATGCATCAAAGATTCATGAATATTATAAAAAATTTACAATCTATTAGTGAGAAAGGTATTGATGATGAGATTATTTTAGAGAAGATAATTGATATCATTCCCAACGATTGGAAATCAAAGATAATAGTAGTTGATGAGACTATAAAGTTAAACAATCTTACTCTTGATGGTCTTATTGGAACCCTTATTCATTTTGAGGGAAAATTAAAAAGACGTATTGAGAAATAGGAAAATAAAAATAATGGTGTTGCCTTTGGTTCAACATCAACCTTACCTCCTGGAGTTCAATTTGATGAGAAAGTTTTTAAGAATTCAAGAAAGAAGAAAGAAGTTGTTCAATCTGATTCAAGTATTTTTTAACATTCTGAGAATGAATTATCTAACTTGGTTAGAAGTATGAATAAAATATTCAGCAAGAAAGACTTCCAATACCGATACAAAAATGGTCATAAGTATAGAAGTGATAAAAAATATGAAGTCACTTGTTATAAATGCAATAAAGCTGGACACATTAGACCAGATTGTCCAAAACTGAAGAGGAAAGATTGAAAAGAAAATAATTTAGATAGGAATGCTAAAAAGTATTATAAATATAAAGGCAAGAAAGTGATAAAATATGATGACATATAGAGTTCCATTGGAGGTGACTCTTATGATAATTCTCCAGATAATGATAGTTCTGGTCAGAGGAACATAGGTCATTTTTCCAATGTAACTAAAGTTAATCAATGTTTTTTGGATAAGGTACAAACTTCTGAAAACCTTACCAATATTCCTTTAAGTGATAATTATTCTGATGAGAAAGATTATACATCTTCTGATGAAGAATCTTCCTCAACCAATGAAGATAATTCTATTCCTTATTATGATGAAGTTTCACGTTTTTCTAAATTACTTGAGAATGAAAAGTGTAAAATTTTCAAAAAACATGATAATGCTAAGGAAAAACTAGCTAAGGATGATTCAAGGATAAATTTTTTAACAAATGAAATATTATATATTTCAAAATATCTTGATAAGAATATTTTTTTATAAATAAACCATTTCTAAATATTTTGAAAAATTAGTTTATGATAAAAATGTTTTAGAAACAAAACTTAATTATAAAACTAATACTAATGAGGATAAAGATTTAGTTGTAAAACTAAAATTTTAAATCTCATGTTTTAGAAAACTTTTATCAAACTTTACCACTGGTAAAGAAAGTTTTGATAAAATTTATAAAAAAATCCATCCGCATGGTAATGGTTTTGGAATGGGTTATATATACAAAGAACCAGTTTTTAGTAACAATTTATTTGTTCCAAAAAAATCCCTTTTTGCGTTAAATTTCAAAGTGGTGGTCATTGGAAAAATAATTTTTCATTAAATAAAGTTCATTCCCTAGGATTTAATAAATACTATTTTTAAAAACAAATGTGGATTCCTATAGTTTTATTTTCTAACATTACTAGACCCAAGAAACTTTCAGTTCCAAAAATCAAATCTTTTTGTTTTTAGGAAAACAAAGAAAGTACTAACAACAAAAACTTATGGTATATAGATAGTGGGTGTTCCAAAAACATGACTAGAAACAAATAATTCTTCTAAAATATTATCAAAATAAAAGTTTTCAAAGTTACTTTTAGAGATAATTCTCAAGAATATATTATCGGTATATGTAATATTGTTCTTCTTGGAAAAGCACTTATTTAAAATGTTTTGTTGGTTAAAGTTATTAAGAAAAACCATATAAGCATAATTCAATTATGTGATAAAGGTTTCCTTGTGAAATTTAGGAATGATAAATGTTTATTACATATTTCTATGGATGAATTTATTATTTCTGCTAATCAGCCTAAGAATGTTTAAACACTTAACTTAGAAGATCTTAGGAGCTAATATTTACCTTTTTTAGTGAAATAGAAGATAAATTTTGTTATGGAATAGAATTTTAGGACATTTTAACCATAGACACTTATCTAAATTTTCTAATAAATGATTTATTAAGGATTTACCAAAACTTAGGTTTGATTCGTCAAAATTATATGACCCTTGTCAATATGGTAAGCAATATAAGTTGAGTTTTAAATCTATTAGTAAAGTCTCAACTTTTGAGGATTTATAGTTATTTCACATGGAGTTATTTGGTCCTACACAAACTGGGAGTATTGGTGGAAAATACTATGTATATGTCTTAGTTTATGATTACACTAGATAGACATGGGTTTATTTTATCACCAAGAAATCATAATCCTTTTTTATTTAAAAATTTTGTAGCTAAATTTAAAAATGAGAAAAACATTCCCTTGATAAATATTCATAGTGATCATGCTGGAGAATTTTTTAATTATAATTTTGACACTTTTTGGAGTAATAAATGTATTGAATATAACTTTTCAGCACCCATAACCCCTTAGAAAAATGGTTAGTTGAAATAAGAAATAGGATAGATGGTGGCGGACCTCAAGCCTTCAGTGAAGATGCCCTAGTAGAGATGCCTAAGGATCTGACCCCCTCATCCCTAGTAGGGGAGGGGGAATGACCACCCTTCCTCCCTGATGCCACGATCCTCCATCCCTTTTACTAATCTGGACTTCCTTCCTCAATTATTGTCGATCCCCCTTTTCCCTAAGGTCCCCGACCTTCACAATGGCTCGCCCTAGCTTACGATTTCAGAAAAAGAGTGAAACACAGTTTTGGATCTTCATAGGTCGATGCTTGTGTCCAGATTCAGGGGTTTCTGACCCTTGGTTGATGCTTTTGACAGATTTGTTTTTGAATCATGAGGTCTTCAAGATCACGCGGTGGTGGGTCTTCATGATCGGAGCCTTTTAATGATTTGTTTCTCCTCAGAGGATGATCTGATCATTGCCTGGTCTATCTCCCCTTGTGTTATCCACATATGTGAATTTTACCTCCTTCACTGGTCCTTTGAGTTCAACATGAACCGTGATTCACCTTCAATAGTGGTGTGGGTAATTTTTCTAGATATGCCGCTCCCTTTCAAGAACCCATTGATTATTTATATGTTGGTGGATCTAGTAGGAAGGTATTTTTGCTCTGATAGTCACACTTTTTCAGTTTTTCACCCAATATCCCCCCACGTATGTGTTGAGGTTGATATCTCAAAGCCTCCAATGGAGTGGTTGTGGATCATGGTTGAAGAAGAGTTCAGATGGAAATAAAGGGTGGTATTTGAGTCATGTCCATCATTCTATTTGGGATGTCACCAGTTAGGCCATTTGGTCTCCGAATGCCATCGCGGGTACAGTGATAGGAAAATCATGATCCCAGTTTCAAGTCCAACTAAGGGGTATGAGGGGCAGGTTGATCTTGTAGTGTACTAGAAGGCTCAAGATAATGCTGGCTTGGGTGATTATAAGGATGTGCATGGGGTTGTACCAAAGGTGGTGGAATCCATCAGGAAACAAGACATTCCAGGTGTGGATTCCACCTCCTGAGAGGATCAGCTCCTGTAGTGGCCTTCCTTGGTTCCTTAAGTTGAAATGAAGAGTGTGAAGTCTAAGGAGGCATATATGTGGGTAGTGGATGTATTTTCCCATCTAAAACATGATTTGGGTATAAAAAACTTGTAGGTGGCTAGAAAGGAGGTTGTGTAGGTGGGTAGACCAGAAAGGGAGGGTCCCTTGGATGTGGCTAAGGTGGAACTACCAGTTACAATCAGCACTATCGAGGGAGGTGATGTGAATTTGATGGTTAGTGATTTCCAAGGTCTCAGTGACACTCAAGGTTGAGGCTGGGAATACACTAACAAGTAACCATAGTTTATGGGACATGGATATGAGCAGCCCACAGGCTCAGGCATGTTGCAGGGGAATTATTTCTTGTTGGGTACAACAGAATATAATCATGGACAAGGGAGGCTGGATGAAATGAGTGTCTTGGGGACCTTAGACCCAAACACCCTCAATGCCAAATCCAAAACACATCTAAGGATAGGAATTGGGGGAAGAAGACAGGCTTTGAGAATAAATCAGGAAAGGAGGAGTCTATGTGTAAGCAGAGGCCCCTCAAAGAAGGCTTGGCAATTAAGTTGGGGAACCGATTTGAAGGTATGGATAATCAAGAACCACCATTGAATCAAGAGGAGGATACTTCAGGTGATGACAGCTATAGTCAAATCTTAGTGGATAGCATGGACCGACTTTAATGGAAAGGTCCTCACATCCCTAGAAGGAATAAAGGGAAAAAATGAATCTGAGACTCAAGGAAATGTATAGTGGTCCGAGGGAAAAAAACAAAGGGACACAAGGATTACTCCCACTTGCCAAAACCTATGGAGATAAGGCTGTCCAAGGAGGGTATAAACAAGGAAAGAAAATCTCTAAAAAATAGGGAAAGTGAATAATCAAGTAAGAATACAAGAGACAGGGAATAAGAGGATGGGGAGTGCTTGAAACTTATCCTGCACTCCAAGGAAGAAATGTTAGAAAAAGCTATCTGGACCAATGTCTCAGAAAAGGAGATTAAAAGAATTTATTAAAGAAGGTTTCAAGTTTGTGCCAATGAGGAGAAAGAAGTTTGGATAGATAAATAACATCGAATAATGGCTTAGGGATTCAACCAAAGAAAAATCTACATGGAGTAACTCATTAAAACAATAAATAGGATGATTACTCACCTTGAAGATTTTATCAGAGAGGATCCAGATATCTAGGTTAGTACGCCGCAATGGGAACTTTATAGAGTATTTGATTCAAGTAATATTAGTCTTATGTTTAATCATTTTGTGATCACTTTCAGCACATAGTGGTATCTTGTTTGAGAACTATGTTTTCCCATTTTTCCTTAAAATGGATTAACAAAAAATTAAATTTGGATGGATGGAAAGAAGAAATAGAATTCATTAAGAAATAACCAGAACCATGTTGACTGAATACTCAATTGCTAAACATTTTTGGGATGAAGAGGTTAGTACTTCCTTCTATACTATAAATCAAGTTTTAATTAGACCATTTATTAATAAAAAAATTATAATTTGTGTATAGGTTGAAAAATAAAAGTTTCTTACTTTAAAGTTTTTAGTTGAAAAGTATTCATTTTGAATATAAAAGATAACTTACATAAATTTTATCCCAAATCTGATGAAGGAATATTCTAATGTTATTCCCTTAATTTTAAGGATTATAGAGATTTTAATAAAAAATATCATACTATTTAGGAAATAGTTTATGTTAAGTTTGATGAAACAGACCCCTTTATTTTCAAAAAAATCCCAACCAACATCCTCACATGTTATTTCTAAAACTGATTTTCAACCATTGGTAGAAATTTCTTCTTATAAGGATATAACTCAAGAAATTGTTTCTGATGTTATTCCTTAGGAATATTTTCTACCTATTATTGAAGAACAGACTTTTAAAAACCCAAGAAGTCAGTTGTTTCTTATGAATAATTCTAGTGAGAGTATCATTGGTGAAGTAGATCAACAAGTTATGACTAGAAGTACCTTAAGAAATGAAATTGAATATCTAGATTTCTTATCCCAATTTGAACCTAATAATCCTAATGAGGATTTAGGTGATGAATATTAGATTAATTCTATGTAATATGAGCTCAATGAATTTGAGAGGAATAAAGTTGGTACTTTAATTTAATAACCTTTATAAACTCTTATAACTGGAGTAAAATGGGTTTTCCAAAATAAGTGTGATCAAAATGGAATAATCGTTAAAAATAAAGATAGACTTGTTGCTAAGGGTTATAATCAAAAATAAGGAATGGATTATAAAGAAACCTATGCACCAGTAGAAATAATTGAAGCTATTCGAATACTTCTATCCTTTTTAGCATTCTTTAATTTCAAAAAAAATCAAATGGATGTGAAGTGTGTTTTTCTTAGTGGATATGTTCATGAAGAAGTTTATTTTGAACAAACTCCTGGTTTTGAAAATAAAAAACATCCTGAATGCATTTATAAACTTACCAAAGATTTATATGGACTTAAAAAATCCCCTAGAGATTGGTATGATAGTTTAACAAGATTTTTGTTACAAAACAATTTTGTTAAGGGAGCTATGGATCCAACTCTTTTTATAAAATAAGTTAATATAAACATTATGGTTTTACAAATCTATATTGATAGAATTATATTCGAATCCACTCAAAAATATTTAATAGATTCATTTACGTATCTCATGAAATCTAAGTTTGAAATGAGTATGATGGGTGAGTTAATATATTTTCTCAGTTTTCAAATTTCAAAAAAAAAGGAACTTTTATATCTGAACATAAGTATATAAAATATCTTCTTAAGAAATTTGGATACGAAAATACTAAAAGTATCATTAATCCCATTGATACCTCAAATAATTTAGATCTTGATGAGGCTAAGAAACCAGTAGATCAGAGGATTTTTAGAGGTATGATAGGAAGTTAACTTTACTTAACCGATAGTTGTCCAAATTTAAGGTTTTCTGTATTCTTATGTGAAAGATATAAAGAAAATCCAAAAGGAATCCCATCAAAAATCTATAAAATGAATTTTTCATTATCTTATGGGAACTATGGAGTTAGGACTTTTCTATTCTTATATAAATGTTTTTAAACTAAATTTTTTTTCAAATACTAACTTTAGTGGTTGTAGAATGGATAGGAAATTTACATCCAGAAATTTTTCATTTCTTAGGAGACTCGTTAGTTTCTTGGTCTTGTAATAAACAACATTCAGTATCACTTTCCACTGTTAAAGCCAAATATTTGGAAACTATAAGTTGTTGTGCTTAAATTTTATGGATTCAACACACACTCACTGACTATAGAATGAGTTTTAAAAAAACTCAAATACTTTTTCATAACACAAATTTCATTACCTTAAGTACAAAACCAGTATATCACTTACATTCTAAGAACATAGATATAAAACACATAGATATAATACATCATTTCCTTCAGTATCACACACTTAAAGGAGATATAATTTTACAATTCATCATAACGCAAGATCAACTTGCTGATATTTTTAAAAAACACATTAGTTATTATAGATTTGAATATATCAAACAGAAGCTAGGAATGATCAATGTAAAGAAATTATTCATATATACTTATTTTTGACATGTCTCCTTGCATTAAGATGCTCCTTTTATAGGGGGAGTACATATGTTTTATGTTTTTCAAAACTTTTAGTTTTTCTTAAAACTTTTAGTTTTTCAAAAAAAATATGTTTTCTTAAAAAAATTATCATAATGATTTTTCTGAACTCATATTCATTTATAAAATTTTCAGAGTTAGAATCCTCAAAAAGATCCTCATAATCTGAAAATATTATAAAAATTTCCAGACTCAAAGTTTTCAGATTCAAAAAATATCATAAAAATTTTTTCTAATAAAACTGTTACAATTGGTTTTCCTAAATGAAAGCATCATAATTATTTTTCTTTAAAAACTATTATAGTTAGGTTTTATATTAAAATTATTCATATTTCATGATTAATAATCAAAACTTTCATAATTAATTTAGTTTACAAAAACCAAGACAAACATGTTATTCATACCGATGGAATTATTCACTCTGAAAGGTACTTCTCTATTATTTTTAAGTTTTAACACTATTTTATTAAATTAATTATTTAATTTTTGTTTTTATAATTTCATTTTTTATAAAAACTTTGTTTTTATTTCAAAATTTTAAAAAAATTCCTAATCGGATTCATTCTTAATCTGATAATTGTTTTAAAAACCTTAAGAGTTTCAAATTTCTTTAAATATTTCTTTAGATCAATATCAAATGTCAGATCATAAAAGTTTTAATATCAAACATTGGATTAATTTTGGAAGAAAAACCATCACACTCGATGCCTATTTAAAGAGGGACCCCCCCCCCCCCCCCGTGTCCCATATCGGTTGTTCCAGGTTTCTACTCCCGAGTTGCTGACCCTTTTAAGTTTCTTAGTCTGAAAGTTCTTCTTTTTTCTGATTCATCGGTCTAAGTCTCAATTTGATGGAATCTACTAAAGAATACAATAAATGTTACATGTTTAGGGAAAGTTTAGTCTGAGGTTTTTTTATGAAAAACAAGATTATACTTTGAAGAAGATTATAGAATTCCAAGGATGGGAATCTGTGTGTGTAGAAAAGGCTGATACGGATTTTGACCTATTCTATCCTAATCTTGTTTGAGATTTTTATGCCTATGTTAAGTTTTTTAAGGAATATGGAAAATAAAAAATTTCTTTTTCTATGTATGGGAAGAGATATAAATTTTATTATAATAAAGATGCAAGTTTAGTTATAATACCCTCAGAAGGGGAAGCTTATTGTCCCTCACATATGTTTCCAAATGATCTTGGATATTTTAATAAAAAGAAGAAAGAATATTCATTGTTTGATAATTTAAAAAAATTAGGAAGGCTTCCCATCTGACACTGGGTAACCATGTTATTTCCTTATGGATGCAAGGATTCCTCATTCTGATGAAAGGGACAGAGTCACCCTAAAAGTTTTTGATGTTTTCATATTGTATTTTCTAGTAAACATTTGAAAGATAAATTTGGTGAGTTTTATTTTCTTAACCACGAATAATATCAAGTTAGGAAATATCAAGCCAAAAATCATCATGTTTTTAGCTATCTTAAGTAAATTGGTTGAAAAGTTCATGGAGTTTTTCAAAATTGAAAAAAAAAATCACATTCTATGAGAGAAAATATTTCATTCATCAGTGATGATATGATGAGCCGGATAAGATTTTTTTATAAAAAATATAAAATGTTTTTTGAGAAAGTTATTGGTGCGGCTTTGGAAGCAGAACCATCAAGGAAGCCAAAAAATATAGATAAGAAAAAACAAAGTAAACTAGAGACTTCCCCACCAAAGAAACATAATAAACAGAAGATATTGTATGATGAATTTTATGAGGATTGGATGAAAAATAAAGAAGAAAATAAATTAGGAGATCCTCAGTTCGGAATCGACCCTACAGAGGAAAAATCATTAAAAATTCATGTTTTTGAACTCTTCAAGAAGAATAAAATAAGAAAAAACAAAAGGAAATGTTGACATAATCTTTACATTGTGAGAATTTGTTAAAATGTGTGGAAATAGCTTTTCAGAAGGTTGATATACCAATTTCTCATATCGATCAAGTGAATTTATGAGGTGAACTATCTTTTCAAATAAACCTTGTTAGTTCATGTCGATGTTCCATCATTTCCTAATAAATTAAAATGAAAATTTGGTGAGTAAGAATCGATTCCACCTATTTAGGAAAAAGAATCAGAACCAGCACCACTAGGCAAAGGATAGTTAAGAATAGTTAGGAAACTAGAGGAGGATCTTGATAAAGTTGTTAATAAAGAAGTTGATAGGAATGGAAAAGAATAAAAGGAAGGATATGAATAAGAATAAGGAATTGAATATGAAGAGGTTGAATAAGAATATGAAGAATATATGGATGATAAAGAATAGGAGGAGGAAAATGAATAGGCTGATAAGGAAGAAAATAAATATGATAAGTCTACATCAAAATCATCATCGCCATCCTCATCGAACTTAACCTCTAAAGATGATAAAGAAGAGAATTTGGGAAGTTATGACGAATAATCCTCATCAGAAGGAGAGGATAATTAATAATCTAAAAAAGATGATGAATATCAAAATTCAAAGAATCTAATACCGAATATGTGGGTATCATGAAAATCTTTGATGATAAGAAAGTTGATGACAAATAGTTTTAAAAAATTCTAAAAAATATTTTTTGAATATTGTTAAAAATAAAGGAAAAAAGGTAGAAATTGTTCCAAGTATAATTAAAGCTTCTAAGGTTTAGGAATTTCAATCAGATTCAACTGTGATAATTTCTTTGGAATGTTTTTATTTTATTGTTTATGTTTTAAAAATACTTGAAGGAACAATTCCATATTTTCTGAATCTTGAATCCCGATGCTAATTGATTCAAGAAATTCTTAATAAAAAATCATAATTGATAAAGGTTTTAACAAATAATGTTATTTGGATTGAAGCTCAATTGAAAGTTTTTCAAGAAAGTTCCCAAACTCATAGAAAGTCCTGTAATCAAATGGTTGAATAGTCTCATCAAGTTGATGCTGATATCAAATTTCATGATGATAATTTTGATGATGTGAAAAATATCATGAATGAAGTAGATTAATCCTTTAATCATTTATCTAAATACATGGAATAAAGGGTAAAATTTGCGGAAGAGTTTCAAGATGAAACTGATTATTATACCGAGGAATTTAATGCTTTAAAAGGAAGATTTGAGACATGGATATAGAGGTGTCCAGAATCTGATCATGTAATGACCCTAACCCCAGTAACCCAGAGTTGGTGTCTCAATTTATTACATTGTAATAGATACAATACACTAATCACAAAGTACCGGTCAGTTTAGCAGTTTTAGCATCCATATTACAATCATGAGCCTTACATCAAAATTGAAACTATAAAATAAAATATAGTCAATCCTTTGAGAGAATCAATATTCTCATAGCTTAACCCTATATATAGGTCATAATACACAACTTGGCATCCTAGAAATAATAAAACATTAAGGGTGAGATTAGATGCTTAGTAAGGGTAAGCATATAGTGGAATCTATTATGAATAAATAAGTATAAACCTTAAGGTAAGGTGTATAACTAAAACACAATCCATTTAGACATAATCTTGAGAATAATATGTAAAGAATAAATGAAAAACATATAATTCCATATAAATAATCACATTGATATTCTAATAATCAAATAATCACATGGAATATAAATAAATTATCTGATAATTATGGAATTCATAATTCTGGACATCATAAACATACCATCAAGGATTCAGCCAAGACATCGTACATAAATGGGTAAGGCCTCATCCAATACCCAAACCAGTTTGTCTCATGAGACCAAACAATGAATCAAGGGGATATAATGGTCTCCAACCATCACTTACTAAGTCTAATTCTTTCCTCATATGAAAACATAAACAACATAAACATTTTTATTGAAAAAATAGAATGCAAAATGTGAATATTTTAACCATAAACCATGAAGGGTATAAAAATAGAATATCTATAATAAAAATGATCATAAACCCTTTAATAAAATAAGTTATATGGTATTATAAGATATCAAACTAAATCAAACATAATATCCAACAAATTATGTTGATATATATGAAAATAATCTAATAAATCATTAAAATTTTCTTGGTAGAAATACTCCTTTTTACTTTGAAATAATTTATTTAAAAGGCCGCATAATTTTAAAAGAAAAAAATTACATTTAAAGGGATCTTGAAAACTAGTAAAGGAATCTTCAATACACTAAGGTGTCATGATGTTGGAAAAATACACTTATGCCATATAATTTTAAAAAAACATTCCTTCCATATTTTTGTCGAAAAATTCATAAAGTACCTTGTTTGGAAAATGAAAAAAAGATTTATTTCAACTTGTTTTATAAAAAGTAGAACATGGATAAAAATACTTTATCCATTTGTAGGATAATAGTAAAAAATGGAAAAAAAATTAAGAAACATGGACATAGATGATAAATATTCCCCAGTAGATTCTTATGTATAAACAGTCCCTGATAATAATGAGATTATGAAATTAACTGTTGCCTTGTAATTTTCTTTAGTTGAATGTGATTTATCCTCATGTATAATGGTTTAAAAATGTATTAATTTATAATATAAACATATCCATATTTATGGTATCATATATGATCATATTATATTATTTTTTTAATAATATTTTATTATTACCATTATTTTGGGTGTTAGCTGCTTTGTTTTCCTATGTATGTTTTGTTATGTACGTCTTGTTTCTTATACATAGGATATATATATTTTATCTAAATAATGATATTAAGTTTATAGATATTATATTTACTCTTTATATATATTATTATAATCATTATTAAATGTTTAATGTGGAAAATTAATCTCATCGCGTCATGGAGACGGTAGGTCGTACGTATGCACGAGCAACGGTATCATTCCCCTAATGGTGAAAGGGTAAGAAATTGGATAGAGTGTTAATTATAAAAAACAAATATCATTTAATATTTATTATTTATATCCATTATTTATATCCATTATTTATATCATTATACACATCCAAATAAAGTGGTGGTGAAAAACAAATTGCACCACGGTGTGAAGACGGCAAGTCGTACGTATGCACACGTGGTGATTTCATTTTTTATAGGATAGATAAAATATTAAATATGGTTATCCCATAATCATAATAACCTCTTATAATATATATTATACTTTATTTATTAATTTATAACTAAAAAACACATAAATATGAAGTATAAGAAGAAATGAACTTTGATGAGTTAGTAAAAATGATTACCTCTTCTTTCGAAGGTTTTCTTTAGGTCTCTTCTTAAGGGATCTAGGGTTGATATTTTGTAATACTAGGATCTAAAAGACTTGTATAAGGATATTGGGAATAAAATTTGATAGAAATTATTCAATCTATAAGGCTTAAATTGGTGTGAAAAAGAGATATAGGAGGTGCCCTTTTATAATTGAAGTGAGGGGCACCTTTAGAAACTATCAAAATATTAAATTAATATAAATTAATTTAAAATTTAAAATGAATAAAAAATGAATTATTTATAATATAGGATGATTTTTGGTCGAAATTAATTCATAAAATAAAAATAGGAAAAGTTTTTATTATTTTTTAATCCCTGTCTTTTTGTTTTAACCCTTATTTTACCCTTTTTAACTCTTATTGTGATATCATATAAGTTACACTTTTAGGGTTAATATAATTACTATAAAATGTAAAAAAATAAATAAATGAGTCATTTATGACATATTTAACTTCATCTCAATTAGTTTGATGAATTTTATATTTTTATTAATTTTATATCATTTAATAAAATACTATTTTTTTTTAAAATATCATTAGTGTCAATTTTGACACTATTCATTACTTGATTTTTTAAAAATATCATAACAACATGGTATATTAAAAAAATATTTTAAATCATCAATAATATATAAAATTTATCTATAAGATTAGGTTATGATGTTAATTATATCAAATTATATTTATTTTAATATTTTTAATATCATTTATGTGATTCTTCCATTAATTAAACAATCACTATATCATCATTGTGTCACCATTTAAGGTAATTATTTTATTAATAAAAATTATAAATAAATTACCATGATTTATATAAAAAATTTATCCTTCAAAATAATATTTATAGTAGATAATATCCCATATATAGTGTCATATTAAAAATACTTCACTTGTTATAAACAAAAGTGTGACAAATTTGACTTTTCTTTAAAGATAATATTATAAAAGTCATAGTCTCATCCAAGTGGATTTAAAAGGTTATAATTTCATCCCAATGATAATTTCTGTTGAAACACACTCATCTAATTAAATTATTACAAGTTTTAAGTTACTTTTATAGTCTTTATAATATTATTTTTACCCATAATTATATGATTTACCCTTAACCGTGGTAATTAAAATATTACTAAATTTACTATCCATATGCCCTAAAATAAAAGAAACATATTTACATAATTTGGACACATTGATTCCAAATATGGAATCTATTTTTCAAAATTCAAAACATATAAGTTTCATTAATTAATTTAAAATTAATCTCATTGAAAAAACGAGAAAACATGTTTTTAAAGTGAACATGTACAAAAGATCGCAATATTTCTATATTCATATTCAATATAAAATTGATTCCAATGAACTAAATTGTATTAAATAATATAAAATTAATCTAATTATACTTTAAAATCAATAAAAAATATAATTTAACACTATAAATTATTTAGATGAAAAATCTATTTTCAATTAAAATGCAATATTTATCACTATTAATCAAAACATGAAATTTATCAGAAAAATACCAAAAATTCAACCAAATTAAATTTTTATATTTAGATTTAAAATAATAAGTTTTTTTTTTCAAATATAATATATAAAAGTTTCAAAAAATTTATTTAAAATAAGTTCTCCATTAAAAGGCGGTAAAACTGCTTTTATAAAAATATAGGTTTTTATGTGTAATATTGGGTTTGTTCTTATCTTATGCCTATCAAATATATATTGGATTAATGTCAAAATATTTTATTATATATATAAAATATAAATATACTATATAAATTATATAAAAGTGTTATAATTTAATTAATTGTGCAAAACATTACTAAATATTGTTTTGTTCAAACTCATTGTTGTGTGCATTGTAAGATATCAATAAAATTAAATTTATTCTAAAGGGAAAATATGGTAAATTATTGGGGTGATACATTATTCCCTCCTATAAAAAAATTTTCCTTTAAATTTTAGGGGTGTTACCTTCTAAAAATATGTGGGTAGTTCTCCTTCATAGAATCATTTGGTTCCCATGTTGATTCTTCCATTTTTTGTGATTTCTCCAGAGTACATTTACCAGTCGAGTCATTCAATTCATAAACTCTTGTTATCTATTATCAATAATATGGATGGGTTCTTCACAGTAAGAAAGATTAGGTTCCAAATATATTTCATCAAAGGTGATCACATGTGTTGGGTCAGGCATGTACTTCCATAGCAAAGATATATGAAACACATCATGTACTTTTGAGAGATTTGGAAGCATTTCCAAATGGTAAGCAACAACTTAAAACCTTTCAAGAATTTAAAAGGGTATGATGTATCTGGGACTTATTTTCCCTGTCTTATCTAACCTTATAACACCCTTCCATGGTTATACTTTCAATAAAACATGATCTCCCACTTGGAACTCGAAATCTTTCCTCTAATTATCGGCATAAATCTTTTGCCTACTTTGAGCTGATTTAATATGAGCCTGAATTGCCTTTAACTTTGTCATCATCTCTTTAAAAAGTTCCAGTCCTATAAGTTTCCTTTCATTAACTTCATCCCAGAAAGTTTTAGTATGACACTTCTTTCCATATAATGCTTCATATGGATCTATTTGAATACTTGAATAAAAAATATTATTGTAGGAAAAATATACAAATGATAGGTATTGATCCCACATGCCTTGAAAGTTGAGTGAACATTATCTCAATATGTCTTACATTGTTTGAATTATTCATTCTAAAGACTCTTCTAGAATTTTTTTGTAAAAAGGGGATCTCAATCAGACACAATCTATAGAGGTGCACCGTGATGTCTTAAAGATTCATTAATATAGAGTCATTATAGGCATTCAAGAGGTAAATATTATCTTATGGAAAGAAAATGTAATGATTTGGTAAGGTGATCAATAATAACCCATATCACATCATTCCTTCTATGAGTCCTTGGTAGTCTCATGAAAAATTCCATAGTAATTTCATCCCATTTCCATATAGGAATAGGAAGAGGTTGCGGGAATCCTTTAGAATGCTACCTGAAAACTTTCACTTGTTGAAAAACCAAACATCTAGACACATAATCAATAATTTCCCACATCATTTTATCCCACCACAAAAAATTCCTTCAAGTCCCTATACATCTTTGTGCTACCGGGGTGTATAGAGAAATTTGAGTTGTGAGCATTGTCCAACAATTCCCTTTTAGCTCTGGTATAGATGGAACACATAGCCTCTTTCTAAATTTTATAACACCATATTCAAAAACAAATTCTTATAACTTTACTCTATTCACACATTTAATTTTCTTCTAAAGGTTCTCATCATCATATTGAGAATTATTTATCTTCTCTAATAAAGATGGGTTTTCAATCATTTGAAAAAATTATTTATGTCTCTCATTCCTTATAAATTCCCATATCCATTTTACTATATCCATGAACATAGGATCCTTTTCAATCCTAATTTGGTTTATAACTCCTTGATCCTTCTTAATCAATTCATATGGTACCTTACTTTCTTTCATTAGGTGGTAGTGTATTGATAAATCATAATCCTTGAGTTGCTCGAGCCATAATCTTTGTCTCATATTGAGATCTTTCTTTGAGAAGATGTATTTCAGAATTTTATGATTAGTGTATATATCACATCATTAACCATAGAGATAATGTCTTAATATTTTCAAATAAAATATTACATCCATTAGCTCAAGATCATGGGTTGGATAGTTCTATTCGTGATTCTTTAATTGCTTTGATGTATATGTGATAACTTTATCATTTTTCCTTAGGACACAACCAAGTCCCTTCTTTGATGCATCACTGTATATGATAAATACATCACTTATAGATAGTAGATTCAAAATAAGAGCATTGAATAATATTATCTTTATTTTATCAAAACATTCTTCACATTCCCTTTTCCAAACAAACTTAACCCATTTACGTGTAATCTTGGTTAACGGGTTAGCCAATCGGGAAAAATTCTGAACGAACTACCGATAATAACCTTCCAAACCAATGAAACTACATACCTAGATTATTTTTGTTGGTGTAGGTAATTATCTAACTACCTTTTTCTTTGCAGTATCAATAGATATACCATCCTTAGAGACAATATAGCAAAAAAAACTTCTTGAATCCAGAAATCGTACTTACTAAATTTCCTATATAACTATTCCCTTATAAGAGTTTTAAGAATGATCCAAAAGTGATTACCATGATCCTCATAACTTTTGTAATACACCAAAATATCATTAATGAATACCAAAAAAACATTAAGATATTCCCTGAATACTTTGTTTATTGGGTTCATAAAAATATAGGGTTCATTAGTCAATCCAAATGGCATTACTGTAAACTCGTAATGTCCATACCTTTTCTAAAAAGGTGTCTTCAGAATGTATTCCTTCTTTAATCGCAATTGGTGATACCCATAACAAAGATAAATCTTTGAAAAATATTGGGCTCTACAAATTTTATCAAATAAGTCATAAATGCGAGGTATATGATACTTTTTCTTTATTATAATAGCATTTATTTCCCTATAATCAATGAAAAACCTTATGGATACATATTTCTTATTAACAAAGAGAAAAATGGATCCCCATGGTGAAATGATAGGGTAAGTATATCCCTTATTACTCAAATACTCTATTTGTTTCTTCAATTACACTAATTATAAAGTTTCCATTCTATATAGAGTCTTTGATATTGGCCTTTCATCAGGGATTAAATCAATAGAAAATTAAACTTCATGCTCTGGGGGATGTCCAGGTAATTCCTTAGGAAATACATCAATGTATTCCCACATAATAGGTACATCTTCAATTTGAAGATTACCTTCTCCATCCCTAGATGTTTTTTTCTCTTCCTCCCCAAGAATTTAATTTAGTAGAGCTAATGGGGGTGGATCTAGGTAAGAATCAAATGATGAAGTTTTTCTTTAAAGATAAGGGATTCTTCTTCTTCCTCACAAATCAAAATTTCATTCTTCTTGAAATAAATTTTTATATCATATTTTGAAAGTCAGTCTAAACCAAGGATTATATCAAAGTCAACCATAGGTATGATAACAAGGTCATCAAGTAAAGAACATTTACGTCTCATAAAGGGGACTTCCCAACACATCATTATTGCAATGAAACTTCCATTGGGTGTTTTGACTGGAAACTCCATTATTATATATATATCAGGTTCTTGGGAATAAAATTACATTAGAATGCACACACACACCACAAACGCTATCCAGAAAGGTAGGCCATAGCCCCCCCCCCCCCAAGGGGATAGCCAACCCATAAAGCCTTATTTATTTAATACATTTCCTATAGGTCCAGTGGGTATGAATCCCATTACATGGCCTGAAATCCCAGTGCAACATCATACCTACATCAACTTGTCATCATCACCAAACATGCATCATGACTACATCATCATCTACGTCACCACCTGTGTCACCGCCTGCATCACTGCCTGCAAAGTACTGAATAGTACCAGTGCCCAACAGGGCTTGATCCCAGGACCTCCGAGATGCCAAGAAGGATCCTTTACCACTTGTTTATAGGCTCATTGTCAACAACTCCTTTATTAAATTAAAATGGAAATGTATAATTTTCTTGGAAAATTGGGAAGATAAAAAAGAATGTGATGATCCAAAATCAAATAAAGTATTAGCTAAGTTTGAGGAGATGATTAAAGTACCTTCTACCACATCATTAGAAACTTCAACTTTCGTAGTTGTGATTGTGTAAGCTTGGTCTTTCTCCCTTGGCCTTTTCTAGGGAAAGTTTCATTGATGCTTAGGAAAATAATTTACATAATGTCTCATCTCTTTAAAATTATAACATTGAATATTGGAATCTTCTTTTTTCCCTTACAGTCATAGGTTTTGCAGCCTTTTTCTCCACACTTATAATAAACTCTCATCCCCAATAGGCATGTTCCATGATGTTTCTTTCCAAATTTATAGCGGGATGTAAAGTAAACTCTTCCCTTATTTTCCTTTTTTATATTTCCTTTTTAAAGTATTCAGTCGCCCTCTTCTTCTCTTTTTTTCCCTTAAAGTCATAAGACTTAGAGAATTATTTTTCTGTATTGATATCACACGAGACTATATCTTCATATGTTGATAAATTTTGGGAGACCAGTTCCATTTAAAGAAATGTTTTTAACCCATAAAAGAATTGATAAATCTTTCTCTTTGGATTACGTATATAATATATAACATTACTTCTTAACCTTGTAAAGTTGGATTTATATTTAGAAACATTCCCATAATATTTTTTCCTCATATTCAAGAATTGTCTCTCTATATTCGCTCACTGTTCATGAGGGAAATATTTTTCCAATAAAATTTTCTTAAAATCTTTTCATTCCATGTTTTATATTTCTCCATCCTTATTTGTGTTTTGAATCAATGACCTCCATTGATATGCATCTCCTGAGAGATGATAAACTACCATGATAACCTTCTCCCTTTAGTTGCTTCCCGATTAAAGAAATATCTTCTCTAAAGGACTTATCCATTATTTAGCTATAAATGTATTTTTAGTACCATTGAATATTGAAGGTTTTTATCTCATAAAGTGGTCTAACATTATTACTCCACATTATGGATTATGATATTTTATATGGGTAATTTTATTGTTCATAACCTAAGTCATCTATCCCAGTATAGTTATAATTTTCTCAGCACCAGTTGAAGCTCCAACTCCAATATCATTATCTTTCATAGGAGGTTAATCCCTGCATGGATTACATGTATTGATATGGTTTCCATTCCTTATACTAGGTATTGTTTATAAATAATGGAATACATTATATTAGGTTATGAACCATAATACATAATTTATAACTAGTAACACTTAACATAAATTGAAAATTTTATTCATATATAATCTAATAATCATAAACATAGTTTTTTTTGGTAAATATTTACATTTAAATCCTTCATAATTGTTTGTAAAGAAAATGTGAATTATCCTAAGCATATCTTCTAGTAGTGTCAAACTATATGGTATTAAGGCTCATTGTTGTGTACCAGGTTATGTTGAGTCATGCCCAACACACCTTATCAGAGTTGATACCCCTAGGTATATCTATTGTAGAACCACATCCACTAGTAGTTTCCAGATAGGGATTTATTTCTAGGAATACCCACATAATCTCTACCTTACCAAAATTCTAGGATAGTCTTCTATGATTATCCTAAAATTCTATCTTATGGTTATGTTCCCTAATCTTTGATTTATAAATCTAGTTTCCAAGTTTGATTCTAAACTTTCTCTAATAACAACTGTAACGGCCCCGATCCAAGTAACCCAAAATCGATGCCTCACTTTATTACATTGGCATAAATACAAGACTCGAATCTCAAATGAACAATCAATTTAGAAGTTTTTTAATCCATATTACATACATAAACCTTAGATTATAATTGAAACTATAAAATACAATATATTCAATACTTTGATAGAATCAATATTCTCTTAGCTTAACCCTACACATCATTCATAATACATATCATGGAATCCTAGGAAAAATAAAACATAGGAAATGGGTGACCTCAGATGCTCAGTAAGGGTAAGCGTGCAGCAGAAGATATTATTAATAAATAATCAAAAACCTTAAGCCAAAGTGTATAACTAAAACAAAATCCATTTAAACATAATCTTAAGCATGATATGGAAAGAATAAATTAAAATAATATAATTCTATATAAATAATCACATGTATATTCTACTAATTGAATTATCACATGGAATATCAATAACTAATCTCATAATGAGGAAATTCATAATTTCATACATCATAAACATACCTCAAGGCTTCTTCCAAGACACCATATATAAATAGGTAAGGCCTCAGCCAATACCCAAACTAGTTTGTCTCATGAGACCTATAGATGCATTGAAAGTATATAGCAGTCCTCTCCTATCACTTACTAAGTCTAATGAATTCATAATATGAAAACATAAACATTCTTATTGAAAAACTATCATATGAAATGTGAATACCTTAACCATAAACCATGAATGGTATAAAAATAGCACATACACATTCAAACTGATCATAATCCCTTAAATAAAATAATTTATATGGTATCATAAGAGATAAACCTCAATCAAGCATAAGATCCAACAAAGTATATTGATATATATGAAAATACTCTAATAAAGTCATTAAAAATTTCATAAGAGAAATACTCCTTTTTACTTTGAAATCATTTATTCAAAAGGCATCACAATTTTAAAAGAAAACATTTCAATTGAAAAGGATCTAGAAAACTTTTAAATAAAGATTCAAGACACTAAGGTTTAATGATGGTTGAAAAATATACTCATTCCCTATAAGTTAAAAAAACATTCCTTCTGTATTTTTTCCAAAAAAGTCATAAAGTACCTTTTTTAGAAAATGACAAAAATATTCCTTTCAACTCATTTTATAAAAAGTCGAACATCGGTAAAAATACTTTAACCATTTATAGTATAATAGTAAAAATATTTTGGAAAATATTTTTAAGAACCATGGACATGGATGATAAATATTCCCCAGTAGATACTTACATATAAACAATCCCATATAATAATGAGATTGTGAAATTAACCCTTACCTTGTACTTTACTTTAGTTGAATGTTCTTAATCCCCCTATATGATGGTTTAAAAAAAATTATTAATTTATAACCGAACCATATCCATATTTATGATATCATATATTGTCTTATTATATCATTTTGTTAATAATATTCCCTTATTACCCTTGTTTTGGGTGTTAACTACTTCATTTTCCTATGCATGTTTTGTCATGTAAGTTTTGTTTATTATGAATAGGATATATATATTTTTTATCTAAATAATTATATTAAGTTCATATATATTATATTTACTCATTATATACATTATTATAGTCATTATTAAATGGTTAATGTGGAAAATGAATCTCATCACGTCGTGGAGATGGTAGGTCGTATGTACACACGAGCGGCGGTATCATTCCCTTAATGGTGAAAGGGTAATAAATTGGATGGTATGTTAATTATAAAGAATAAATATCATGTAATATTTATTATTTATTTCCATTATGTCTCATTATACCTATCCAAATAAAGTGGTGATGAAAAACTAATTACACAACGGTGTGGAGACGGTAAGTCGTACGTACGCACGCGCGGTGATTTCATTTTTTTATAAGATGGATAAAAGGTGGAATATGGTTTTACCATAATAATAATAACATATCATCATATAGATGATATTTTTTTTATTACTTAATAATTTAAAAAATACATAAAGAGTAAGTAAAAGAAGAAATGAACTTGGATGAGTTATTAAAAACGATTATCACTTCTTTGGTGGACTTCCTTTAGATCACTTTTTAAGGGATATAGGGTTGGTCTTTTTGTAAAACTAGGCTCTCCAAGACTTGGATAGATTAAGAGGATAAATGTGTAGTACCTAGTCAATCTATAAGGCTAAAAGTGGTGTAAATAAGTGAGGTAGGAGGTGACCTTTTATAATTGAGGTGAGGGAACCTTTAGAAACTCGCAAAATATTAAATAAATGTAAATTAATTTTCAATTCTAAAATGGCTCCAAAATGACTTATTTAGAATATAATATGATTATAGATCGATATTAATTCATTCAATGAAATTTATAAAAGTTTTTATTATTTTTTAATCCTTATCTTTTTGTTTTAACCCTTATTTAACTTGTTTAACACTTATCATGATATCATTAAGTTACACTTTGAGGGTTAATATAATTACTATAAATTGTCAAAAGACCAATAAATGAGTCATTGATGACATATTTAACTTCATATTAATCATTTTTCCAAATTATATATTTTATGAATTTTATATAATTTAATAAAATATTATTTATTTTAAAATATCATTAGTGTCAATTTTGACACTATTCATTACTTGACTTTTTAAAAATATCATAAAAATGATATCTTCAAAAAACTCTTTTAAACCATCACTAATATGTCAAATTAATATATAAAATTCGTGGATGACATTAATTGTATCAATTTTTATTTATTTTAATATTTTTAATATCATTTATGTGATTCTTCCATTAATTAATCAATTGTCGCATCATCATTATGTCGCCATTTAAGGTAATTATTTTACCAATAAAAGTTATAAATAAATTACCATGATATAGATAAACATTTTATATTTCCAAATACTATTTATAGTTGATCATATCCTCTATATAACCACATATAAATAATATTTCACTTGTTAAAAACAGGTGTGACGAAATTGACTTTTCTTTTAATATAATATTATTAATGTCATAATCTCATCCAATTGGCTTACAAAGGTTATAATTTTAGACCAATAATTATTTTGGTCAAAATAAACTCATCTAATAAAATTAGGATAAGTTTTCAGGTAATTTTATAGTCTTTATAATATTATTTTTACCCATAATTACCTGATATACCCTTAACCGTGGTAATTAAAATATTACTAAATTTACTATTCATATGACTAAAAATAAAATTAACCTATTTAAATAATTTGGAACCACTGATTCTAAATATTAAATCCATTTTTCAAATTTCAAAACACGTAATTTTCAGTAATTAATTTAAAATTAATCCTGTTAATGGAACGAGAAAACGGGTTTTTAAAGCAAAAACGTACAAAAAATTGTAATGTTTTTATATTCATATTCAGTGTAAAATTGATTCCAATGACCTATATTATATTAAATGATATAAAATTAATATTATTATATTTTAAAACCAATTAAAAGTATAATTTGTCACTATAAATTATTTAGATGACAAATCTGTTTTCAATTAAAATGCAATATTTTATCACTATTCATCAAAACGTGAAACATATTAGAAAAATACCAAATATTCAACCAAATTAAATTTTTATATTCCAATTTAAAATAATAAGTTTATTTTTTCAAATATAATATATAAAAGTGTCAAAAATTGGATTTAAAATAGGTTCGCCATTAAAAGGCGGTAAAAATACTTTTATAAAAATATAGGTTTTTATGTGTAATATTGGGTTTGTTATTATTTTATGCCTATAAAATATATATAGGATTAATTTAGAAATATTTTATTGGATATTTAACATATAAATTTACTATATTAATTCTCTAAAAGTGTTAGAATCTAATTGACTGTGAAAAACATGACTAAATATTGTTTTGTTTAAACCTGTTGTTACGTGCATTGTAAGATATCAACAAAATTAAATATATTATAAAATGAGAATGTGTTAAAGTCTTGGGGTGCTATATATATTTCAAATATTAAGTTATTGTACTCAAATATCATAAGAAATAATTATCTAAAAAAATCAGATTCAAAAAGAGAAAGTAGATAAGGTGGAGAAGGACATACATGAGTTCAAGAAGATCAAGGCATTTGTAAAGACCCTGAAGAATAAAGATTAAATATTTTTAACTCTCATTGTATTTTTTTTTGAAAATCATTTTAAATTTTTCTAGTATATGAATTTTCTTTTAATACAATTACGATTTGTTTGAAATTTTTCCATCTCCGATTGGTTGAATATTCCTTCAAACCTTTTGTGGATGATTATTTTAGTTAAAGATTGTTTTGTATACTTTTACTTATCTAACATTTTAGGAAACACAAAATATTTCCCCATTATTTTTGAAAATAACAAAGGGGGAGAATTTTATAGAAATGGGTGAAATCATTATGGGGGAGAAGTTTTTACAAATGGGGGAATATTTCTTTAAAGGAGAGAATACCGTCCTTAGGAGGAGATATTATCCTAAGGGGGAGTTCATCATATTAAAAATCATACTTTATATCATGTTCAGAAGATTTATAAACTCAGTGGGAGTTAAGTTTTAATGTTTAACTATGAATATAAAGTACTTAAAAGATCATGGACTTTAATTTTTTTAAAGTTAATTCTCATTTAAGTTTTTGGGTTTGTGCTTTCCAAAAAGGGAGAGATTGTTGAATTGAAAGTGTTGCTTCTTTATTTTCCATTAATTTTGTTTTTGAAATCATGAAATCTTTCTTAAAAACATATTTACTAACTTTGTATGTCCAAAGTGTTTTAGAATATTTGTGTAGAAAACATTATATTTTACCATACTTAGAATAAGTTATAAAGTATTACAAATATAAAATTTATGTTATTCATTACGACTATCATAATGAATATGTATCTAATAAACATATGATTCACCTTTATTAGATTAGATTTTAGACTTTTTGTCTTGTATTTTTTACTGATAAAGTTTTAACAATCGGACTGATAGTGGTACCGATAAACATCAAACTAATACTCATGAGTATTATCATATTTACAGTCTTAAGGAAGTCCATCTGACTGACTATGTTTATAATAAGAGTACAAAAAAAATATTTCTAAAGTAGGGAACATTTTTAAAACTATAATTCTGTTAACCAATATGACACCGGACATTCAGTTGCACTAGGTTTTCATGATCTGTCAAGTGTCAGGTGTCCAAATTCATTGAAACAAACTTAGAAAAATATAACCATTGGGATATCAATATGACTGTTAGAAGTCTACCTATAAATAACATGTAATTTGAAGAGTTTGGATCTAGTCGATTATATTCACTCTATAATTTTTATAAGAATACCTAGTGTGAATAGATTGTTCTTAATCTTTGTATTTATTTACAAAGTAGTCTTCATAAGGAAACCTTGTTAGGTTGTCTCCTTAAGAATTGTTTTGCAATTATTTATCCATCTGATCATCATAATGATCAAGAGATTCTGGGGATAGGAAGATAGATAATCCAATCCATTGGATCGAGGGATACCAAGGCTAGGTAGATATAGAATCCTATCATCACATCGAGGGATTATAGGGATAGGAATACAGATCCATTCTGATCATCATATCGAGGGATTTCCTTGGTAAGGGAAGACAAACTTCATTGTAAGTATAAAATAGTGGATACCTTTAGTCTGGGTTATATACTACCTTTATATTAAGGTTAAAAAGTTATCTTTTTAATATATTTAAATTCATTCTTTCTTTTGTATTCTATTATTTACTTATTGTATACAAATTTTTTATATTCTACTTCACATTTAATAGAAAGTGATTAATCATATTCATATTTATTTTTTGATTGTTTTATCTGTATTAATATGAATACGATAATAACAATACATTTTAATTAATCATATCCATCGTGATTATGATTATTGTAATATGATAAATTAGATCCATAGTGATTTTGATTTTCACTCTGATTTAATTTGACCGTAGCCAGGTTCTAATTCTATGACTTTATTAATTGGACTGATTTTGAGTTCAATAACCATACTTGACGAGGATTTGGGTTTGTTTAGTTTAATTATTTTAAACTAAGTTTTTTTTAAATAAAATTCACCCCTATTGTAAGTATTTCCATTATAATCATATTCTTATGATCCTACAATCAGTATTATATATATACTGATCCAACATTATCTTTACAACCTCAAAAGAAAGGTTAATCGCATATTTGAAAGTTTAAATCCTAGCCTTCTAAGATCCTTTGTATCTTAGAATTTATCAGTATATAAGGAAATGGTAACAAGATAAATCAAGAATAAAAATTAGTTATATAAATATTTTTATTTTAAAGGGAAACTTGATGAGAATAGGATATTTAATCTCCATGAAGAAAGAGTGGATGAGAAGGAAAATAAAGGAAAAGTAGAGTTCCCTATATATAATAAATGTGGTAAAAACACCCTGAAACCTATTTAAGTGGATTGATTATATGCTTCAAATGTGGAGAGAAATTTCATCAAGGTAGTGAGGGGAAAGGAAATAGGGAGGCAACCAATGTACAATGATTCAACTATAAAGGGATGGGACATTACTCTAATCAATTCCCTAATGGATAATAGAATATTCCATAGAAGAGGCATATAGATCAAGGTCGTGCCTTTTCTATAAAAATAACTAAAGTCTATGGTACAAATAATGTGATATCAAGTACTCTGATTATACATTCAAATTTATATAATAAATTATTTTATTTGGGATCTACGCATTCCTTTATATCCTGCATGTTTTTAAAGAATATTCAATCACAACCTGCTACACTAAGGAATGATTTATTAGTTAGAACATCGAGTAGTAAATTTATTGCAACAAAGGTATACCAAGAAGTTTAAATTATGATTTATGGGTTTTGTCTAATTTCAAATATAATCATAATACCTATGGTGGATTTTGATTAAATCATGGCGATAGATTTCCACTCGAATTATAAAGCAATAAATTTTTGTAGATAGAAAGAAGTTATAATTGGAAAGGAAAGTAAGGAATTGATATTTTTTCAAGGAGAGATGTCATTACATGAATATTTTATTTAACCACCCCTAGTATCCCAACTTAATGAAATTCTTGGTGAGTATGTGGTTGGAATTCAATCTATGGTGGGTAAGGGTTTTCTAAGAATATAAGAGGTACTAGTTGTGCAAGAATATATTGATGTATTTCCTAAGGATTTACTAGGATTACTCCCAGATTGAGAAGTTTAATTCTCTATTGATCTCATCCCTAATCAAAATTTGATATATAATCTACCATATAGGATGGATCTAATAGAGTTAGTTGAGTTGAATAATATAATTCAAGTCATATTTGATAAAGGGTTCACTTGTCCAAGTGTTTCACCTTAGGAAGCACCTATGTTATTTGTGAAGAAGAATGATGGGACAATGAGATTATACATAGATTATATACAAATCAATGGAATTACTATAAATAATAAGTATTCATTACCTTGTATTAATGACCTCTTTTATCAGCATCAAGGGGATCAATTCTTTTAGAAGATAGATCTTTATTCTGGATACCATCAGTTAAAAGTTGAGATTACAGATATTCCAAAGATAGAATTTTGTATGAGGTTTGGTCATTATGTGTTCACAGTAATTTCATTTGGATTAGAAAAGGATCCCTCTATGTTTATGGATTTGATGAAAATATTATTCAAAAACTTCCTTGATAGTTTTATGGTGGAATTTATTGATAACATTCTTATATACTCTAAGAGCTATAAGGATCATGATACTCATTTACAAATTGTTCTTTTGGTATTGAGGAAGAAATAATTATATGGGAAATTCAGTAAATGTGAATTTTGGATTCAAAAAGTTGATTTCCTTGGTCATTTTGTATCCAAGAATGGTATATCTATTGAACCTCCAAAAATTAAAGTTTTAAAGGAATGTCCAAGACCCACCAACATAATATAAATATGAAGTTTTCTTGGGTTATCAGGTTACTATCATTGATTTTTTGAAAAATTTTCTTGATTGGGTAATTAATTAACCAAGAAAACATATAAGGGGATTAAGTTCCCATGGAAAAAGTAATGGGGAGATAGTTTTTAAGAATTAAAGAGGATATTGGTGAATGCACCTGTATTGACTCTTTAATTTGGTAAAAAAGGGATTTATTATTTATAGTGATGCATTAAGGAAATGTTTTAGATTTTTTCTAATGAAAAATGATAGAATTGTGGCCTACACATCAAGAATTTTTAAACCCCATGAGAATAATTATCAAACTCATTATTTATAATTGGAATCATTAATATTTTCTTTGAAGATATAGAAACTTTACCTCTATGGAGAGAGATATTATATATAAATAGACCATAAGATTTTGAAATACATCTTAACTCAGAAATATCTTAATATGATACAAATAATATGGTTAGAACTACTCAAGTATTGTGATTGTGTTATCCATTATCATTTAGGGAAAGTGAACAAGGTGGAAGACGCTTTGAGTAGAAAATACCATGGTATTTCATCCATATTGAGGGTAAAGAATGATTCAATTCTAAAAGATCTAATAAGGATGGACTTGGGTATTATAGAAGGGTTGGAATCATTATTATTCAATGTAATTACCCAACCATATTTATTAGAGAGGATTAATAAAGGTCAACATGGAGATAAATCCCAACAAAAGAAGATGGAAAATGTGATGGATGGGAAATTACTAGAGTTTAGCATTTGTGATGACATAGTTTTACATTTTTTTAAGAGTTTATATGTTACATAAGTACTAGAGTTTAAGAATTATATATTATATGAGTATCATATCTCAAACTTCTCTATACATCCTAACAGTTCCATGATGTATAGGGATATTCGAGAGCACTTCTGTTGGGAAAATATGAAGAGAGAAATTGTAAATTACACTGTAAGATTATTAGCATTTGATAAGCTGAATTTCAATAAATATTTTTGGATATATTTATTAATATATTATTCATGTTTAATTCAATAATGCAATGTTTTGTGGTTTGTTTTCGCAAGAATTAGGAATTCTGGACTTAAAGGTATAAGTGTTGAAAAGTGCCAAAAATAGCCTTTACACACTATGTATCACATGAACGACATATAGACTCCATTAAAAGCATTCACATGGAGTAATATACAACACATGAAGCCTCTACATGACATAAAGATAATACATAGCATGTACATCCATTACATGATGTGCAACTTTCAAAGTTAAAAATCCCACTAAAAGTGAAACACATACATGATGTGCAAATATTGCATGGAGTGCAAGTTTTGAGGCCTCACTCGGTCAAAGATACAAATAGATTCTTTGGTGGGGAAATTGGATCTGAATTATATGGTATGCAACCAACTTACATAGCATTTAGATATTGGGACCCAAGTCATTTAAGCTAGTACATGACATTCAGGACTTACACATCATGTACTTCTTGGGCCTATTAATATTTCCAGCTCCCTCTGAACTCCAAATATTCAGACATCTTTAGTTTTCTCCCATTTTTCTTCCATAATTTTCATTTATTCTCATCCTAAAATAGATTCCTTTCATTCCTTTCAGTTTTTCATTAAATCTTAGTGATTTTTTAATCATTTCTTTCTCATTCTTCATCTATTGCAACCCCTCTTTTTTGACATCTGTTTTCAACGTTGCACTCCATTCTTCATCAAATTTTTCGTCATTATTCATCAGTTCTTCATTTGTAGTAAGTTTGTGATTGTTTCTTAATTTTTTCAATTTTGGATTGATCATTATTAACTATTTCATCATGTGAAGTCATTTTATGGTTAGATCTGCATTGTTTTCAATTTTTTGATATTGATTCTTTCTTGTTTAATCCTAGATTGTCTTTGTTACAACTATTTTATGATTATGCATAGAATGATTAATACTTCCTTGATTTTTATTATCACCACCATGAGCAGATAATCCACTAGGGTTATGGGTCGAGAGTAGGGGTGGTTTGAACCTAATGGATATATAAAGAATAAAACTAGGTAACCTTATGGCTAGTAACCAAGTTTATAACAATTATCCATCTTATTATTTTGCATTATCCCTGGACATCAAAGGTGCAAACTGAATGACTGTGACCTAGTTGAATAAGATTAGGGTATGACCATTATCCTATAATTATTTCTTCTTGTAATCCAAGATTCATGTTATTAGGTTGTCAATTACTCTAGACCAAAGAGACTTAACCATCTTAGGTTGATCCAATTGGTTGGACTAAGATCAATTGGTGTTCTTTGCACCGCTTTGCAACCTGCACCATAAGTTTATCCCAAGTTAGATTTAGGATTATACCTTGACCTATAACCTAAAATTAACCTTGATCCCTTAGTTTATTACTTTAATTAAAACAAAACTACTTAGCTTTAATAAACACTAAACATAAATAGTGAAAGTGAGGAATCCTTTAAAAGGGTTTTTTTCGAATGATCGATGACCTTCCAGTCTTCCTCGTGGAATAAAACCCACACCGGAACATTACTACACCATTTTAGTAAGTGTAGTTTGAGACTATAAATATCTAATCTAGCCTCATCCCAGGTGAATTTAATGATGTGTGTGGGAGAGTCAAATTTTGGCATCATTGCCGGGGGAAACTATTGCTCAAGCACAGTGAACTTTGGATCGAACCTGAATTAACTCACCCCTCCCCCTTTCTTCTTTTATTTCTAATTTTCCTTTTTCATTTTTCTCCTTTAGACACACTTGCATACTCTCTCTCTCTCTCTATCTCTCTCTCTCTCTCTCTTCTATTTGAGACTAGTGCATGCGTTAGGTTCCCTTGACTCACTCAAGAAGCCTAGATACTCAAGAAAAAATTCTATTAGATCCTAATATTGATAGAACCATCGCTTCACACCACCATTTCACAATGGAATAGCATAACAATAATGTGTTTCCACCCTTTTAATACTCCCAATATGCACCACTTACAAATCAGGGTGAGCATCCAGTATTGTAGGAGCACACCATTATAGACTATAGTTTACTATCCACTAGTGGTGTTCCACCCAGCATTTTATGCTTGAATAATCAATAGAATACCTTAAATATAAAATCTAGACTAATTCACATGATCCAAGATATGGGGAAGTTTAGTGGAATTCAAAGAGAAGACCCCCATAATCACATTTCATACTTTCTTGAGGTTTCTGATAGCTTTCACAACCAAGGTGTATCATCAGACACAATTCAATTGAGAGTCTTCCCTTTCTCCTTGTGTGATAGATCCAAGTATTAGATAAAAAGTCAAGTTATTGAATCAATCATGACTTGGGATGGATTATAAAATAAATGTATTGACTAGCACTTCTCGTCAATCCGAACATGGAAAATCTGGAATGAAATTTAAAACTATGCCCAGGTGGACAGAGAATCAGCATGGGAAGAATGGGACAGATTCAAAGAGCTAACCCACAAATTCCCACATCAAGGAATAGATGTATGGCTTCAGTTTGGGAAAATTTTATCAAGGACTTCAGTTAGCTGCATAAACTATGGTAGATGTTGCTATTGATGGAGAACTCATGCTCAAGATGTCGAAAGTCAGGCAGGAAATTTTAGATGAAGTCTCTCATAATTTCAATCTATGGTGAAGTTATATAGGACTTCCCTAGTGTATAATTCATTAGGTTAAAGAGACAACCTACCTTACTGCTCAAGTTGAGGAACTTACCAAGAAGATGGAATCATTTTTGTTACCTGATGTAGCACCACCCCCTCCTGCTCCAATAATGGAAATTCAATCCTATGAGATGTGTAGAGGCTCACATTATTACCAATATTGTAGGTAAGGGATGGAAGAGATCTAAAATCAAGATTTTAATTACATCAATTACAATCAAAAAGGACAACAGTACAAACAACCACAACAGTATCATCAAAAAAAATACCAATAGAGTCCAGCTCATTTGTTATAGAAAAATCAAGGTTACTTTCAAGCGAGGATTGGGTAGATAACACAAAGAAATCAAGGATCACCCGGGCACCCACCACATGGTCCAGTTCCTCAACTACGATAAAAATTCCAATAACCTTTTCCTAGATCTCAGTAGTACCCACCATCACAACAGTATCAGTACCAATAAGCCCCACCAAGACCACCTCAACAAGCCCAACCTCTCCAAAACAATCTGGAAAGCCTTCTCGCTGCCTTCTTGCAGAAATAATACCAAACTATGACAACCTATGAAATAGATATGCAAAACCACAAGGCTACACTATGAAACTTAGAGTATCAAATGGGAAAATTTTCAAAGGCTTTATTTGATTGGTTATTGGGTACTTTTTCTGGTAATATCGAGGCTCATCCAAGGGAAGAGGATAAATCTATAATTGTTAAAGGTGAAAATGTGTTGTATTTTCAACAACCATGCGGAGTTAAGAAAAATCAGTTGAAAGAATCTAATTAAGTTTGTCAAGTTATAACTCAAAAAGTAGAACCATTTGAGGAATCTCTAATTAAAGAACAACTTGAAATGAATGATGACAACATAGCACCACCTGCATACAATCCACCTCTCCCCTTTACTGAATGAATGCAACTAGGTGGAAAGGAGGGTAATTCCTTGAGTTAGTTAAACAATTGCATATGAATTTCCTTTTTTTAGATGAAATTTCTCAAGTACATTCTTATGCATGATCCTTTAAGGACTTGCTCTCAAATAAAAAAGAAAAATGAAGACTTAGGAATCATTTCTCTAAATGAAGAGTGCTCCACAATTGTTAAAAGAAACCCACCTCTAAAGATGCAAGATCCTAGAAGTTTCTCAATTCCATGCACTATTGGGACATGTATTTTTGAAAAGGAATTGTATGATCTAGGAGAAAATATCAATCTAATGCTCATGAGTGTCTATAAGAATATTGGTCTTGGAGAAATAAAACCTACAGAGGTGGAACTCCAATTCATTGACTGTTCAGTCAAGAATCCTCAAGGATTTCTTGAGGACATCTTGGTTAAAGTTGAAAAATTCATTTTTCCCATTGATTATATTGTTTTGTAAATGGAATTGGAATTTGATTTACCCCTCATTCTTGGAAGACCATTTCTCACCACTGGAAATGAAATTATTGATGTTAATTTATGGAGATTGATTTTCAGATTTGGTTGAGAGCAATTTGTGTTCAATGTGGAGAAGGTCACTAATAAAAGTGACATATCATTAAACTGTCAAACCATATTTCTTAATGATAATACATATGATCTTATGAACAGTGATAATGAAAATAAGATACCACATCCTATTGACAAGGGATCCATTGTTCTCAAGAATTCAAAGTATATTGAACCTCTGACAAGAGAGGTCATCCCACCATTCATCTCCTCTGTCTTCAAAAATCATCTATGAGGGGTATCAACTCAAAGTTAAATTATTCTACTTCTAAAAATGTCTAGCTCTAGAAAATAAATAAAGCACTAACTGGGAGGCAACCCATAGTAGATTAGGATAGGGTTGAGTAGTCTTTAGTATGGTTTAGAGGGATACTAGAAATATGTTGAGAGGACCTGATATAAAAGGGCACAAAATGCAACAAAACACGTTGTGTGATAGGTACACGACGTGCAAAAGTCGGGTGGATGAAAATTTTGAAAACTCATGATTTTCACGTCTTGTATTAAATACATAGTATGTAATTTTTTAGATTGGTTTTTTTTAATCTTGAACCTAGGGTTCATGATGAACCTCGTCTATGCCCCTCCCTCTCGTGACCTCTTCCTTCCCCCTATGAGCACCCTCAACTGAACCCACCCACACACACACACACTTTCCCGAACTCCCCCCTGACTGATTGCACACCCCTCCCTACCACCATCCACCTCCCCTATGTGCTTCCTCTTCTCCTCTACCTCTCATTTCCCTCCATCAAAAATGGACCGCATAAAGAATGTGTTCACCCCACCTGCCAATCATACGCACGAGTGTGATGACATGCCTCTACCATCCAAGTAATGGAGAAATGCACCTCATCTGCCACCTGAAGATCCTTTCTCCTCATCTCCTCATTACACTAAATATGATTCCTCTTAAAGTAACTCTAAATCATCCTCTAGAGGATCGCAAGTCCATTACCATCTACACCTTCATCCTTACCTCCATTTCTCTGTCCCTACGCACTAGGTCTGGTTGATCCACTTTTAGGCCAAGATGATGAGCAGCAAAAAAATGTTGGACCTCACCATCCTATATAAAATCCACATCCACCACAAGTTCATTTATCTCATGGATCACCTACACCTAACCCCAATCACACAGGTGTGATATGATACACACAGATAGGTCTTCCTCGAGCTCCTTGCCACATTTTAGATGGACATCGACTTCTTCCACTTCATACTTGGTGGTCAGCCATTGGAGCTCACCCTAGGCAATTTTACAATTTTCCTAGGCATCTACTCACATGAGTTCATCGCCTCCCCCATCTTCTACACTTTGTATCTCGAGCCTAACAAGGTCAATACAACACAATTTTGGCATGGGATCACTAGAGACCACTGGAGTGTTTATGACCCTCGTACCAAGAAGAGCACAACACTTTGAGGTGTAGCCCTCAGAATCCTGCACAGGGACCTCGCCTATGCTTAGCTAGCACAAGGTGATTCCCATGGTCGGGTCATCCAGATCGTGGTCCTCATACTCACTCCGTCCATGGGCAGACCCACTATCAACATGGCTAGACAGTTTGGTGAGTTCTACAGGATGTTGGAAAAAAGGACACATGGCACTTTGATGGGTGAATCATTCATTACTCATCTAGTCAGGAATATTGATTCCTTTGAGGAAGTCAGGCCCCACACCTCCCTCGGCCCTATGGAGGGAATATATCTTCTACTACTCCACAAGATGGGGATTCCCACAAAGGATGGTGATGTCTACCATTAGGAACCATCATACATAGAGGATGATGATAAGGCCCCTGCTTAGTATGTTATTGATCTTCTATCTGCCCCATCCTCCCCACATCATGCTCCTACTACTACCCCATCCTCTACTGCCACCACTTGCATCCCATCATCCATTATTCCCCCCACCACTGCTACCACCCATATCTATTCACTATCCACCACTACCTTTCTCAATCCATCACCCACCCCATTATTCCTAGTATATATCTAGGACATGAACCATTTCATCCTGTAGAATCAATGTCAGACATTCCACCACCTCGACATTCCCATTGTTGAGCTCTCTCTTTTCATTATCCCTCCACCGCCACTAGCCGCCACAGCCTCCCACCCACCACCATCGGCAGGTCCTTCATCCTTATTCATGCCCTCACTAACTCCTACCTCAGCCAACCTACCCTCCGACCTGACAGACTCTGCAGCCTAGTAGGAGTTTTTGGCTGATCGGGACCTGTAGGGAAAGGGCCCAACCCTTCCACCATCTTCTGAGGTACCATTCATCATCTCTACTTCCAGATAGATAGAAACCATCAAGATTGGTACCTTGCCTCCACCAACCACTAAGATATATTTCAGCACCATGGCACCCACCGTGGAAGTTGATCTTTCAGACCCTTCCTCCATTGCTAATATCGATAGAATGGGCCAACTGCAAGCACCCTCTATTTGGGAGAGGACTCTAGATGAAGAGATCAATGATTTTGATTATTCTTAGTATATCTCAGTCTCCTCCCCCATTTTTTATACTCTGTTTGGGTGATCACTTTTTGTACTGCTTGTATTACGTTACTCACTATTGTATCATTACTATATATATACATGGGATAAATTTTTTACTTCAATGTTGCTTGGATTATTTTTAATTTAATTACTATATTAAATTATCCATGACTAGTTCTTCTACCTCATCCATGGTCATCGATGCACCTTTTCTGCCACCATATTACCTCCTACTTTGGATGACTCGGTATCTGGATGATTTCAAGTACCACCTTAAGGAACTATCACTGGAGATCCATGATTAGCATAGGTCCATACCACAATGGGAACATATAATTTTCTTACTGCATGAGATTCATTCTTGGTATGATATTGAGGTGGTTAATCCCACCAAGATTCCACGTGAGCTCAATGACACAGCCACCAGTTTTTAGAGGCGGTAGAGTACTTCTAAGTACAAGGATAACACTACCTAATAATTTTTTCCATCTATATGGATGACGACATCATTATTAGTACTTTATTGGAGAAAATCCATGTTTTTTTCTTTACTTTCAATCTTGTACTTAGTATTTTTGTTTTTAGTAGCATTTTTGTTCATAGGATGTTCTTGAACTTCATTGTACCCACATATTTGCATGTATCTGGGCTAATTTTCATTACTCTTCACTATGTGCACTGATTCATGCTCAAATTTACCCAAGAGATGAAGGTAGAACAGTCCTTGTTGTAACACCTGAGACTTTTATGAGAAATATTTTGTTTTTATGTTATATAAATCATCAAAGGAATCTTTCACTACACGCAACACTAGCTTGGCTTGCTTTACATGCAACTACGGCCTTCCTCAATAGCTTTCATCGTACGCAATACCAAGTTTCACTAAACAACGATATGCTATTAAAATATTATTAAAACTAGTCATTATGAATAGTAATAACCAATTTTTGAAATTTTGTAAATTTTATTTTTCAAAATGGACATCATTTTTGGATTCGGAATATCGAAATTAGATTAGGGTGAAATTTTGGTACTTTTCGGATAACTTTCATATTTTGATGAATAGTGAAAATTACTAAATTTTAATTAAAAACAACTTTTTTAATCGAAATAATTAATAGTGATAAATTATTAATTTGATTTGTTTTAAAGTATATTTAGAATATATTTTTAAAATTTAATACAATGTTGTTCATTTTATGTAATTTTACATTTAAACCAGACATAAACAACTGTCAATCTTTTGATAGTTATTATCTTTTAAAAACACGTTATTTGTTTTGACGACGAGAATTAATTTTTAAATTAGTTAATATAACTGATATGTTTTGAATTTGGTAAAATAAACATCATTTTTGAATTCATAATATCAAATATATCTTAGGCCTAATTTTTGGTATTTTTCTTGAAACTTTCATTTTTTGATGAATAGTGAAACCACTAAGTGGTAGTTAAAAAAACTGAATTTTTCATACAACTTAATTTTACCGCTTTTGTGAGTAGAATTTCGAAAATCCAAGAGACATGGTTAATATCAAAGACTAAAATTTGTTTCAATGAGATGAAAATAATTTTTGGTGAATAGTAACTTTTTACTTTTTTTTACCGCGGTTAAAAGTAAATAGGGTAATTAAGGGTAAAAGTGTTATTATTATTACCCTAACACATGTCCTAATTCTATTGGATAAGTTTAATTCGACCAAAAACAACCTTAGGAATAAAATATGACCATTTAGGCCCACTTGTATTAGATTAGGACATTTATTATCAATTTATTTAAAGAATGGTTAAAATAGTTAAAATCAAAGTTTAATAACTAAATCATTTTTAATATAGGGTTATACATAAGATAAATTAGACTATAAATATTCATTATAAATATAAAAAGATTTTCTACATAATTGTATTTTATTTATAATTTTTAGACATTAAATAATTTAATTTATTTATGACACAATGATGATGCAGTAATTATCTTATTAATGAAATATTGAACTAATTGATGTTATAAATACCCAAATAAATGTAATTTGAGACTTTTTATGAATTAAAATAATTTTATATGTTAATATGACATGTTAGTATTGATTTAATTAAATTTTTTCAAACTAATCATTCTGTTATGATTTTCACAAAAATCAATTACCAAATAGTGTCAAAATTGACATAAAATTGTTTTTAAAACAAATACTATATTATTAATTATTATTTTATTCCTAAAAATCTAAGGTTAGGCCAAATGACTTATATAAGGTTATATATATTAATAATAAACAACTTGGGGTTCGTTTGGCTTGGTATAGTAAGTTTATTAACCTTATAGTGTAAGAAAACAAGAAGGCACGGTAAAAGTTAAATTATCTAACTTAAAGTTAAATCTAAATGATAAGGTTAAAATTGATACCTAAACTTGTCTAAATTATATTGGATGAGATTATTTCAACCCATCCCCACATTAGCTTCGAAATATATCAATTTGGAGCTATTAAAAACCGAATTTGACTTTATAATAAAATAATGTTTTTAGTTATTCCAAAGGTGCCCCTCTCCTCCCTTATAAAAGGGCACCACCTCCCTCTCTTCCTCACACCACTTTGAGCCTTCAAGTTCGGCCAAACCCTGCCAATATATCCTCTCCACTTCCCTAGAAACATCCTAGAGGTCCTGGTCTTCTTCAAAGACCAATTTTAGTGCCCTAAGAGGAGATCTCAAAGAGGTGCTTCAAAGAAGAGGTAATGTCCGTTACCGATTCTTTCAACTTTATTTCTTCTTACACTTCTTCTTCTTTAGTTGTTTCATTATGAATTAATAACATCAGTATCACTAATATACTGATATGTTATTATAAGTATGAAAAAACCCTATTTCACCATCTATCCATCCTACGGAAAACGAAATCACCGCGCGTGCGTACGTACGGAATACCGTCTCCACGCCGTGGTGTAATATATTTTCCACCACCACCTTAATTGGATGGGTATAATGGAGTAAATAATGACTATATATGATTATTGTAAAGTGATATTGATTCTTAAATAGTATATATACACTCCAATACAATTCCACAATCATGGGAACGATATCATCGCTCGTGCGTACGTACGGAATACCGTCTCCACGATGTGATGCGACTCGTTCTACATGATCTCCATTGCATAATGATTATATAAATAAATTGAATGAATGAATATGATATATATTACACTAATATCATTCTGGAAATGAGTTATTTATAACCTAAAAATAAAAATAAGAATTTATTCAACAAAACACGCATAAGAACAAAAAGTAATAAACACCCGAATAACAAGTAGTAATGAAATATTACTAATAAGAAGCTAAGAATATGACCATATATGATATCATAAAAATAAGTATGATTCTGTAATAAGTAAATAACATTATTTAAATCATTATACAGGAGTTTCAGATACTTACGAAGAAAATCATACCTAAGGTAAGGTTAAATCTCGCAATCTCAATTTTTATCCGAGATTGTTTATACTTAAAAATTTACTGGGGAATATTTTATCATCCACATCCATGTTTCCTAAATATGTAATATTTTTTCCATCCACCTAAAAATTTTTAAATCCAATTTTACCCTTTGGTGAGTTTTTAGTAAAGGATATGAAAGGAATCTTTTGTTGTTTTTCGTACGAGGTACTTTTTGACTTTTTTGACAAAAGTATGAGAAGAATGTTTTTTTTAACTTATACGGAATGAATGGATTTTTAAAACATTATTTCCAAGAATCTTCCTTTAAAAGTTTTCAAGTTTATTTTTAATCAACTTATTTTAGTTTAAAATTGTATGACATGTTAAGAAAGGAAAAATGTTTTTGAAGTAGAAAGGATATTTTCCTCAAGAATGGAGTTCAAGTGTTTTATAAAAATTATTTTCCATATAAGATAATATAGGGTTCTGTTTATATCCCTATTATTACATTGATTTGATTATGTTGTGATGGAAATATTTTTATGAATTCCTTTATCTTATATGAATTGTTTTATGATGTCATGACGTTTAAGATTCCCATTTTTATTACATGGGTTATGCTATGATGTATGGTTTATGATTCTATGGCACACATAATAATGGTATCATTATAAGATGGGTGGGACCTATATCTCCCTCCAATGCATTGGGTAAAGATTTTATATCTCATGAGAAAGACATGGCTGGAACGGCAGGTTAAACCGGTTCAGTAAAACAGGACTGAAACGAGGAGTGAACTCGGTTCAGAAATGGACTTTGTCCACTAAGATAGTCTTGGAAATGAGTCTTGACTAATAAGAAATGATTCTCTATTATTATGTGTTCATTCCACAAAGTTTCATGTTTTATGTTATGATTATTGGGATTACATTTCACTACCATGATTTATCTCATGTTATGAAATTATGATCTCTTTTGCAGGGTAAGATTTCCAAAATGTTATGTTTTTATTTTGATGTGATTGATATTTCTTTTATTTACCCTTACTGAGCATTTGAGCTCACCCTTTTGTATGTTTTCTTTCCCCAGGTTAGGAAGAAGGGTATTAAGTAAGATATGCCAAAAAGGGACTATAGATATGATGAAATAAATGGGAGACAGTGTAGATGCTTTATGAACCAGTTGTTTATGTTTCCCAGTTTCTAAAGACACTATACCTATATGGTCCTTTCATAGTTTTGTTATATGTTGTAATAAGTATACTTCAATTTTTAAGTATTGACCATGTATGTAAAGTATGGGTTGTTATAGTTGGTATCAGAGGCAAAGGAGGTAGGAATGTATCCGATCCTTGGGAACTCTCACATGTGAGCATTGGACGAAGCATGGCTCTCCGCCCAAGGGCTTCATGGGGAAATGGCTGCCACTGGGGATGGTGGTGTGTCCCGCCCAGGGGGTGTAGCCGCCCATGGAGTGCCCTGATAGGTATCAATTATAGTCCACTGGAAGTAATTCTAGACCGCTATAGTTGGTATCAGAGGAAAGGTATAGTCAACCTTTGGAAACTAGGATGTGAAAGCCTTAGTAAGAACCCTAAGGATAATTCTAAGCATAGAACACAATCTTAGTGTTTTAGAAATGACCATGAATAACCTAGGATAAGACCTTAAGTGTGAAATTTTATTCTTGATTATGTGGTTTTCCTATTATAATTAGTGTTGCTCACACTATTCTTCTTGGTTTTAGTCAATGGCTGGAACCCGAAGGAACTGTGTTAATGTGGAATGTGACGGGCAATGCAATGATTGTCCCCCTGAGCAACCAAACGTTATGGGAGATGGAATGAAAAATCTTGTAGCCATGATCACACAACTTTCTAAAGCTATGAATCATGCAGGACTTCCAAACGAGAAAAGGAAGGAGAAACATTCAGTTGAATTCTTCATGAGGCAGCGTCCACCTTCTTTCAACGGGTATACTGATCCATTAGTTGCTGAACAATGGATTAGTACTACTGAAAATATATTTTTAGTTCTTCAATGTTCTGAACATGATAAATTCATCCTAGCAGTGTATCATTTGGAAGGAGATGCTAATCAATGGTGGAATCTTATTAAGAATATGAGGCAAAGGGATAAAATTGAGTCCATGGAATGGGACGAGTTCAAGAACTTATTTTTCAATAAGTACTTCCCTCGTATTCTCCGAACAAATATGGATAAAGAGTTTCTTGAACTGAAGCAAAAGGATGATGAATCTATTGGTACCTATGAAGTAAATTTTACAAGACTTGCAAGGTACGCTTCTGGTATTATTATCCAACCTGAGAGTAAGATCGATCGATTCTTTAGTGGCTTAAAACCAAGTCTTCGAAGGGCCTTAGCCATAAGGGACTTCAATAGCTACGAGGAAATCATTCTATGTGCTCTCAAAGTTGAGATGGAGATTGGAGTAACCCATCAGTCATATGGGTTTGATAAGAAGAGGAAAATGGAATTAAAAGGAAAATCTAAAGAGCACACTTAAAAGAATATGAGCTTTCCCTTATGCTCAAAGTGTGGAAAGAAACATGGAGGGAGTTGTCTTAAAGGGACAAGTAAATGTTTCAAATGTGTGAAGGAAGGTCATCAGGCATTTGAATTCCGCAATGATGGGAAGAAGGTGTCTAATGATACAAACAAAGGAAGGGACACACAGAATGAAACTACTACACTTCAATGTTTCAAGTGCAAGGAGATGGGGCATTATGCCAATAAATGCCCTAATCCAAGGGTTGTTGATGATGATCGACATCAACAAAATCTTAAGGCTAAAGAAAAAGGAAAGTCACATGCAATTTTTATCAGCGATGTGGAGTACGATAACGATGTGGTGAAAGGTACACTTACCATCCACTCTAAAGTAGCAAATGTTTTATTTGATTCTGGATCCACCCACTCTTTTATTTCTGAAGAATTTTCTAAGAGTATCACCGAATTACCTCAACAATTAGATGTTTAGTTAGCTGTGACAACACCTAATAGCACAACAGTCGCATCAAAAGTTTATAATTCTTCCCCGATTGAAGTTTGTGGGAAAGTGCTTCCTGCAAATCTTGTGATCCTTCCTATAGTGGAATTTGATGTGATTCTTAGCATGGATTGGCTTTCTCTATATGGAGCTCATATCAATTGCCAAAGAAGGGAAGTCACATTTCATATTCCAGATCAATCTTTGATCGTCTATCGATGCAAGGATGAACATAACCTTCCAGTGGAAATTTCTTCCATCTTATGGGTCTTGATTCCACTGAATGAAGGTTATTTATCTCAAATGGTTGGTGAGAAACTCACGATTAATAATATTCCCATTGTACGGGATTTTGATGATGTCTTTCCGGAGGAATTGTCGGGTCTTCCACCAAATCGTGAAGTTGAGTTTTCAATAGAACATGTACCGGGTTCTTTGCCTATTTCAAAGACACCTTATAGAATGGCCCCAATTGAGTTGCAGAAATTGAAGAAGCAACTCCAAGAGAATCTTGATAAGGGATTCATACGCCCTAGTGCATCACCTTGGGGAGCACCTGTTCTATTTGTTAAGAAGAAATATGGATCAATGAGACTCTGCATTGATTATCGATAACTTAACAAGATCACTATCAAGAACAAATATCCTCTCCCGCACATTGATGACTTATTTGACCAACTACGCGGAGCTCAATACTTTTCCAAGATTGATCTTTGTTCGGGGTATCATCAATTAAGGGTCAAAAGGGAGGATATACCAAAGACGGCTTTCCGTACAAGGTATGGACACTATGAATTTATAGTGATGCCATTTGGTCTTACTAATGCCCCTGCTATCTTCATGGATCTGATGAATAGAGTCTTTAGAGACTATCTTGATCAGTTTGTGGTAGTCTTTATAGACGATATTCTTGTTTATTCAAAGAGCAAGGAAGAACATGAAGATCACTTGAGAATTATATTGAAGACCCTGAGAAAGGAGAAGCTTTATGCCAAATTTACCAAGTGTGAATTTTGGCTTCAAAAAGTTTCATTTTTGGGTCACATAATCTCAAAAGAGGGGATATCTATGGATCCAGCAAAAACAGAGGTTATCGAAAGATGGTCGAGACCAACAACAGTAACCGAGATCCGAAGTTTTCTTGGTTTGGCTGGATATTATCGACGTTTTGTGAAAGATTTTTCACGATTATCTAATCCACTCACCAGGTTGACTCGGAAAGGAGTTAAGTTTGTTTTGACGGAGGAATGTGAAGAGAATTTCAAGGAGTTGAAAAGAAGGTTATCCAGTGCACCTGTGCTCACACTGCCTTATAGTAGAGAAAGGTTTTTGATCTACAGTGATGCATCCAAGAAGGGGTTGGGGTGTGTTCTTATGCAAAATGATATGGTGATAGCTTATGCCTCACAACAGTTGAAAATCCATGAGCAAAATTACCCAACACATTATTTGGAGTTAGCTGCGGTAATATTTTCATTAAAGATTTGGAGGCATTTTCTTTATAGAGAAAGGTGTGATATTTTTACTGATCATAAAAGTTTAAAGTATATTTTTACACAAAAGGAGCTGAATATGCGCCAAAGAAGATGGTTGGAACTGATTAAGGATTATGACTGCTCAATTCATTACCACCCTGGGAAAGCAAACAAGGTGGCAGATGCATTAAGTCGACAAGACCATGCTATCTTATCCATGATGAGGATCACAAAAGATCCAATATTTATGGATTTACAAAGGATGGATCTTGGAATTTTAATGGAAGGGGAGAAATCTTATCTTTCTCAAATGAATGTTTAACCATCTATACATGTGAAGATTAAAGAGGCACAGAAATAAGATGTCGAGTTACAAAATAAGGTGAGAAATGTTCCTGAATTCAACCTTGATTGTGATGGGATAATAAAGTTCAGGAATCGGGTTTGTGTTCCTCCCATTCCAGAATTAAAGGAGCTGTTGGATGAGGCTCATAGTTCTTCATTCTCTATTCATCCTAGAAGCACGAAGATGTATAGGGACCTGAAAGAGTACTTCTGGTGGGATGGCATGAAAAGATATGTTGCTGAATATGTCTCTCGATGCTTGGTTTGTCAGCAAGTTAAAGTTGAGGGACAGAAGTCTAAGGGGATGTTACAACCATTACCCATACCCGAATGGAAATGGGAAAACATCACTATGGACTTTGTCATAGGACTTCCTAAAACATCCAAAGGCAATAATGCTATCTGGGTCATAGTTGATCGTCTTACAAAGTCTGCACACTTCATTGCTATTAGAGAGGATTTTTCTCTGGATCAGCTTGCCAGGATATATGTAAAGGAAGTGGTAAGATTGCATGGAGTACCACTTTCTATTATATCTAATCGGGATCCAAGATTTACCTCTAAGTTCTGGAGAAGTCTTCAGCATACTCTGGATACAGAGTTGAGTTTCAGCACTGCTTATCATCCTCAAACAAATGGTCAGTCTAAGAGAACAATTCAAACTCTAGAAGATATGTTGAGAGATTGATCTATGGATTTCAAAGGTGGTTGGGATCAACACATACCTTTGGTGGAATTTTCTTATAATAATAGCTTTCACTACAGTATTCATATGGCTCCTTATGAAGCTATCTATGGAAAGAAATGCAGGACTCCAACTTGTTGGGATGAATGTGGGGAAAGAAAGCTATTAGGACCTGATCTTGTTGATGAGATGGCAGAAAAGGTCTGATCTATTCAACAACACATAAGAGCAGCTCAGAGTCGACAGAAAAGTTATGCCGACAACCGAAGAAAAGATCTAGAGTTTGAAGTGGGTGATAAAGTGTTCTTACGAACATCTCCCTGGAAGAGGGTCATGAGATTTGGAAAAAAGGGGAAGTTGAGCCCTAGATATATCGGTCCTTTCGAAATACTGGATCGTGTTGGAAAGGTAGCTTACCGATTGGAGCTTCCACTAAATCTCTCCCAAGTTCACGATGTGTTCCATGTATATCTCCTGAGAAAGTACATACCTTATCCTTCACATGTACTCAGCTCAGAAGTTGTACCGCTGGAGCAAAATCTTTCTTATGAAGAATAGCCGATAGAGATTCTAGATCGTAGCGAAAAAGTCCTACGAAACAAGACCACTCGATTGGTGAAAGTTTTATGGAGGAACCACCAATTAGAAGAATCTACATGGGAGCTTGAGAATATGATGAGGGAGAGGTATCCTCATCTTTTTGTTACAAAGTGACGAATTTCGAGGGCGGAATTCATTTTAAGGGGGGTAGAATGTAACACCCGAGACTTTTATGAGAAATATTTTGTTTTTATGTTATATAAATCATCAAAGGAATATTTCACTACACACAACACTAGCTTGGCTTTCTTTACACGCAACTGCAGCCTTCCTCAATAGCTTGCGTCGTACGCAATACTGAGTTTCACTAAACAACGATATGCTATTAAAATATTATTAAAACTAGTCGTTATGAATAGTAATAACCACTTTTTGAAATTTTGTAAATTTTATTTTTCAAAATGGATTTCATTTTTGGATTCGGAATATCGAAATTAGCTTAGGGTGAAATTTTGGTACTTTTCGGATAACTTTCATATTTTGATGAATAGTGAAAATTACTAAATTTTAATTAAAAACAACTTTTTTAATCAAAATAATTAATAGTGATAAATTATTAATTTGAGTGGTTTTAAAGTATATTTAGAATATATTTTTACAATTTAATACAATGTTGTTTATTGGATGTAATTTCACATTTAAACCAGACATAAACAAGTGTCAATCTTTTGATAGTTATTATCTTTTAAAAACACGCTATTTGTTTTGACGACGGGAATTAATTTTTAAATTAGTTAATGTAACTGATATGTTTTGAATTTGGTAAAATAAACATCATTTTTGAATTCATAATATCAAATATATCTTAGGCCTAATTTTTGGTATTTTTCTGGAAACTTTCATTTTTTGATGAATAGTGAAACCACTAAGTGGTAGTTAAAAAAACTGAATTTTTCATAAAACTTAATTTTACCGCTTTTGTGAGTAGAATTTCAAAAATCCGAGAGACAAGGGTAATATCAAGGACTAAAATGTGGTTCAATGAGATGAAAATAATTTTTGGTGAATAGTAACTTTTTACTTTTTTTACCGTGGTTAAAAGTAAATAGTGTAATTAAGGGTAAAAGTGTTATTATTATTACCCTAACACATGTCTTAATTCTATTTGATAAGTGTAATTCGACCAAAAACAACCTTAGGAATAAAATATGACCATTTAGGCCCACTTGGATTAGATTAGGACATTTATTATCAATTTATTTAAAGAAGGGTTAAAATAGTTAAAATCAAAGTTTAATAACTAAATAATTTTTAATATATGGTTATACATAAGATAAATTCGACTATAAATATTCATTAGAAAGATAAAAATATTTCTTACATGATGGTATTTTATTTATAATTTTTAGTCATTAAATAATTTAATTTATTTATGACACAATGATGATGCAGTAATTATCTTATTAATGAAATATTGAAATAATTGATGTTATAAATACCCAAATAAATGTAATTTGAGAATTTTTATGAATTCAAATAATTTTATATGTTAATATGACATGTTAGTATTTATTTAATTAAATTTTTTCGAACTAATCATTCTGTTATTATTTTCACAAAAATCAATTACAAAATAGTGTCAAAATTGACATAAAATTGTTTTTAAAACAAATACTATATTATTAATTGTTCTTTATTCCTAAAAATATAAGGTTCAGCCAAATGACTTAGATAAGGTTATATATATTAATAATAAACAACTTGGGGTTCCTTTGGCTTGATATAGTAAGTTTATTAACCTTATAGTGTAAGAAAACAAGAAGACACGGTAAAAGTTAAATTATCTAACTTAAAGTTAAATCTAAATGATAAGGTTAAAATTGATACCTAAACTTGTATAAATTCTATTGGATGAGATTATTTCAACCCATACCCACCTTAGATTCTAAATATATCAATTTGGAGCTATTAAAAACCGAATTTGACTTTATAATAAAATAATATTTTTAGTTATTCCAAAGGTGCCCCTCTCCTTCCTTATAAAAGGGCACCTCCTCCCTCTCTTCCTCACACCAATTTTAGCCTTCAAGATCAGCCAAAACCTGAAAATATCTCCTCTCCACTTCCATAGAAACATCCTAGAGGTCCTGGTTTTCTTCAAATACCAATTTTAGTGCCCTAAGAGGAGATCTCAAAGAGGCGCTTCAAAGAAGAGGTAATGTCCGTTAGCGATTCTTTCAACTTTATTTCTTCTTCCACTTCTTCTTCTTTAGTTGTTTAATTATGAATTAATAACATCAGTATCACTCATATACTTATATGTTATTATAAGTATTAAACAACCATATTTCACCATCTATCCATCCTACGGAAAACGAAATCACCACGCGTGCGTACGTACGGAATACTGTCTCCACGCCGTGGTGTAATCTATTTTCCACCACCACCTTACTTGGATGGGTATAATGGTGTAAATAATGACTATATATAATTATTTTAAAGTGATATTGATTCTGAAATAGTATATATACACTCCAATACAATTCCACGATCATGGGAACAATATCATCGCTCGTGCGTACGTACGGAATACCGTCTCCACGATGTGATGCGACTCATTCTACATGATCTTCATTACATAATGATTATATAAATGAATTGAATGAATTAATATGATATATATTACACTAATACCATTCTTTAAATGAGGTATCTATAACCTAAAAAGAAAAATAAGAATTTATTCGACAAAACACGCATAAGAACAAAAAGTAATAAACACCCGAATAACAAGTAGTAATGAAATATTACTAATAAGAAGCTAAGAATATGACCATATATGATATCATAAAAATAATTATGATTCTGGAATAAGTCAATAAAATTATTTAAATCATTATACAGGAGGTTCGGACACTTACAAAGCAAATTGGACCTAAGGTAAGGGAAAATCTAGCAATCTCAATTTTTATCCGAGATTGTTTATACTTAAAAATTTACTGGGGAATATTTTATCATCCACATCCATGTTTCCTCAATATTTAATATTTTTCCATCCACCTACAATTGTTTAAATCCAATTTTACCCTTTGGTGAGTTTTTAGTAAAGGATATGAAAGGAATCTTTTGTCGTTTTTCGTACGAGGTACTTTTTGACTTTTCTAAAAAAAGTACGAGAAGAATGTTTATTTTTAACTTATACGGCATGAATGGATTTTTAAAACATTATTTCCAAGAATCTTCCTTTACAAGTTTTCAAGTTTATTTTTAATCAACTTCTTTTAGTTTACAATTTTATGACATGTTAAGAAAGGAAAAAATGTTTTTGAAGTAGAAAGGATATTTTCCTCAAGAATAGAGTTCAAGTGTTTTATCAAAATTATTTTCCATCTAAGATAATATAGGGTTCTGTTTCTATCCCTATTATTACATTTATTTGATTATGTTGTGATGGAAATATTTTTATGAATTCCTTTATCTTATATGAATTATTTTATGATGTCATGATGTTTAAGATTCCCATTTTTATTACATGGGTTATGCTATGATGTATGGTTTGTGATTTTGTGGCACACATAATAATGGTATCATTATAAGATGGGTGGGACCTATATCTCCCTCCAATGCATTGGGTAAATATTTTATATCTCATGAGAAAGACATGGCCGGAACGGCAGGTTAAACCGGTTCAATAAAACAGGACTGAAACGAGGAGTGAACTCGGTTCAGAAATGGACTTTGTCCACTAAGATAGTCTTGGCAATGAGTCTTGACTAATAAGAAATGATTCTCTATGATTATGTGTGCATGCCACAAAGTTTCATGTTTTATGTTATGATTATTGGGATTACATTTCACTACCATGATTTATCCCATGTTATGAAATTATGATCTTTTTTGCAGGGTAATATTTCCAAAATGTTATGTTTTTATTTTGATGTGATTGATATTTCTTTTGTTTACCCTTACTGAGCATTTTATCTCACCCTTTTGTATGTTTTCTTTCCCCAGGTCAGGAAGAAGGGTATTAAGTAAGATATGCCAAAAAGGGACTATAGATATGATGAAATAAATGGGAGACAGTGTAGATTCTTTATGAACCAGTTGTTTATGTTTCCCAGTTTCTAAAAACACTATACCTATACGGTCCTTTCATGGTTTTGTTATATGTTGTAATAAGTATGCTTCAATTTTGAAGTATTAACCATGTATGTAAAGTATGGGTTGTTATACTTGTAGTCTATCTTGGGTTGTCGAATCCATCGAGACCTAAGAAGATACCTATGATACACAACCTATGTGATGCATTTTTGGCTATGAAGTTGTCACGAACCGAATCTGGTCACCGCCAAAACCGGCACCAAACCCAGCCCGTGACATGACCCGAAGGGCGTTCCCTATCCCCACGGGCTGGCACAAGTGCCCAGGTATCATTAATATAGGTTTGGGAACGATTTACCCGAGTATGAAAGCATAAAACATTAAAAACATTCCATAATATAAATCTGAAATTTTTGAGCCAAACAAGACTTAAGTGAAAACCAGAACTGAGTACATTGGTTTAAAGATTATACAAGTGGTACAAATAAAAATAATTATAGAATTAAGACAGCCCCAAGGACTCCACACGACTAGGGGTCATCGCGCCCAAGCTATCTCCACAACTCCGCACCAAGAATGGGAACTAACACCGTGAACCGCCATCACCCTTAGCCCTTCCTTTACTTGAATCAAACATAACCAAGTCTACTTACACCCAAGGGGTGTAAGTAGGGTGTGAGCCAAAGCCCAGTAGGATACCACCCAATGATTCCAAAGAGTAAGAAATACAATGTGAAAAAGCAAGCAGTTTTCAAACGCAAGGAAAAGTAGTGTTCAAATTTCAAGAAATGAAACCTCTAATTGAAAATAGTTTTCAATCCAAAATTTTTGGAATACTAACACATTAAAATAGAAATGTTATATACTGTAATTTACTTCCAAACACACCCTAAGACATGGGTAGATACTACAAATCCAATGAGCAACAACATTGGGAACACCCCTAGGCACTAGGTTGTCTTGGGCCCTATGTACCTCGTACCTCGGTGTAGAGTAACCATAGCAAAATCCTTTCTCGTGCACGAGCCACTAGTAGGGAACACACCCATAACCTAGTGGTCCCCAATAATCATCCACATAGTTTAGTTAGAGTTGTCGTTATCCAAATGCTAAGTGAAACAGGGACAAAACCCATCCGGTCCACTAGCCGTACTAGTACAAATCCGCCCCACCTAGGTACCCGGGCTTCCCCTTTTGTGCTCAATCAATTTCAGGATGAAACATAAATAAATTTTCCTATAAAACACCATTACTGGTCAATCACAGCCAATACAGTAGCTATCACATTTTATACCACTTAAAACATGCAACAAAACACTTAGATTTTTCATAAAACAATTCCTCAAAATCTCGTAGTGTTTCGGACACAAAACACCTTATACACCTCACTTGCATACTATGTGCACATATTTAAGTTTCCAAAACATAAAGGAGATCCCACTAAATTTCAGTGAAAACACAAAATCATTTTTGGGGCAACCCCATATGGTTCAAGAAATGACATCATTGCAAAGTCTCCATTTTTTCACAACACAACTCTTAGAATTTCATGTGGTTCACAAGAACCCTTAAAACCTGATTTTTCAGCAACAAACACAAGGGACAATCATTAAAAACAATATTTTTATCCCTATTATACTTCAATAAAATCAACTAGTTACTTATAGGGTAGCCCCAATTAAACTAATAATACATTTCTATGAAAAACCCTCAATTTCACATGAAATTGGCCTTTAGGATTCATTTTATATACAAACACCACTAAAACTATATTTTTCAGAAATAATAAAATTTAATAAGCATGAAAATACCATAAAAACAGTAGCCAATTCACAAAGATTTCATACACAATGGAATCACCTACCAAAACCAAGGAAACCCTTGAATCCTTTGTGCGAAAACTCAAACGCACCACCGCCGCACCTCAAGAAATCTAAACCAGACCTAAAACCAGAATTTCAGACCATAAAACACAATATAAAACCTTAAATTTTAAACCCTACTTCCTGGACATTAGGAACCACAATTATAATGGAAGAAACCCTAACTATATTGGATGTAACCCTTAACAAATTGAAAGAAGAAAGGAGGAGAACAACTTACTTAAAATATCTTGTAGAAATCGCCCCCCAAAATACCAGTAGCTGATTTCAAAAATACTCAAACCTTCAAGGGAGGTTCGAACAAGAATAGGTAGATCATTTAGGAATTTGAATGGGGGAAAAAGAGTAAGAATCGAAGGAGTTATGAAGGAAACAAATTACCTTTACAAATCTGCCCGAAATTTGAGTTCTCCAGATATTTCGACCTACACCGCGATGCAAAAGAGATGAAAAGAGGGTAGGAGGATATGGGACGCGAGGCTGGGTTCAAGGGGCGTGTTTGGGGCTTGGAATCACCAAAAAAGCCTTAAAAATGAATAAGTTATTAGTAAATCAAATTTTATTTTTAAAATTGGAATTGGGCTTTCGGGCAGGCCCAATCCCTTAAATAAAAACCCATATACACCTTAGTTATGGATTTCCAAAGACTCCAAATTTTAATTGTGGTGTTAATATATCAGGGGAGGACATTTAGGAGTTGTAATGAGTGAAAAATATTAAAAAAATGAATAAGTTATAAAAGAAACAAAATTTATTTTTAAATCTGGAATTGGGCTCACGGTTTGGCCCAATTCATGAAAACTCACCTATTCTCCATAAAAACTTTGGAAACCCCCCAAAACAAAGAATTAATGGAAATTAAAATTAAAATACATTTAAAATAAGCTATGTATGTGACAATTCTCCCCACCATGAAAACTTTCCGCCCCGGAAAGTCACAGTAAGGCCAAAGCAACAACCAAAGTCAACTGAGAAACCAAGAGGTACTCTCTTGCCAGGTTTCTCCCCCAAAGGCCATAACACCTCCAGTGATCAATGAAGGAAGGAATACTCTCACAGCCAAAACATACACCACTTTTCTGAAATTATTAAGCACATTCATGATTTATCCCAAATTAAAACTCCTCAAACACAATCAGAACAATACTCAATCAATTTACCCAAATAAACAACAACATCGAACAAGGTTACACTTGCCCTACTATTACTAAACCATTGGTCACTCTCCAATATCAATTTTTACCAAAGAAAGATGTAGGTAGTTAGATATCTCCAAATGATAATACCTACTTTCCATACAAAACCAAGGAAAAATATGAGTTACTCGTATGAAGAGACACAAATGGGCTCCCCACCATAAGAGACAACTTAAATTTTTTTTCCGAGACAGAATCAAGACACTAAGAGGGGGAGGCCCAAAGAGACTCCCTAGTACAAGGGGTATACATAAATTAGAAATTTACAAAATAATATACATGATACCCACAGTGGGTCTTCCCACCACAAGAACCAACCATCTTAACTGACCAGCATGGGCCGACACAAAAAGACTCAATTTTTTTTTAAGATTTGGGAAGGGTGCAGGGTCAGTCCGCACGGTTTGGGAAACCATGCACTAACTATGCTGATCATTATTTGAATGTGGCTTCCTAGCACACTGACACTACTAATCATGCACAAAATGTGTTCTCAAACTTTCTAGCCAAATTTCCAACCATCCTCCAATGACTCAATGGAAACCAACGTGGGAGGGAAAGACATTAGGCGATGACATGGGTACAAGGCCCTCTACCTATTTCCACCGAACGAGAACAACAGAAGGAAGATGATGAAACCATAGGTTTAAACTTTTCCTATCTTTCATACTGAGGATAGGACTTTGTATAAGTGTTTAAACGACACTGGTGTTTCCCCTGACTACGCGCCAGCTTCTCTCCGGGACCTATGGCTGGAGCTCAAAATATTGAAGCATCTTCGGCCACGCAGTTAGGCTGTTGAAACCCCTATGTGGAACTTATTCTTTCAGTTCCACAAACAACTACACTACATACCCTGATGGGTTTATAAAGACATAACACACTCCATAACCCACTTTACCAAAACCAAACATTTCATTGAAACAAGGGATCAGAAGATGCACACACATCGCACCTTGTTTCTTTGGGTGAGAAACAATAGAAGGGAAAGACACGTATAAACACCTTCCTCTAAGATATCGGATTTTATGTTTTTCCCAAGGGAGACATAATCCCAACATAACATAGAACCTTAGGGGATTGTGTGACCTTCACCTTTATGGTCAAAAGAGCACACAACATCACAATGCGTCACCGAACATGACCCTGACGATTGATAGAAACAATACATGGAACAGGACCATATTCAAAGTCCCTAAACAACAGATAAGTCCAAAACGTGGACACAATATCATATCATGACCTAAATCTCAAAATTGGTTTTTTTTTAATAATAACTCTTTCTTCAAAGAAACTATAATGAACCCAGATGCCCTCTTAGACACCATCAAGACACTCATCTGTACTAACAACGAAACAACACTCCCACCTTTGGTGAATTAGGAAACTTAAGAAACTAAGGTCTCTTTCAACCTTCCCCAAGCACTATCCCACTACAAGAGGATCCACAAATCAGCGAAATGAATGGATGTAGACTCAATAAAAGAAATGTTCAATAAAATATTATTTATATTGATCAACTGGAGGATTTTCCAATGGCGAAACAAAATGGGTTGCACTTCAGTTGTGCATTAACCCTTAATGGGGGCATACCTTATCCAATGAGAGAACCCAAGGACCCAACCAAGCTGGTCCATTGGTCAAAACATGCCACAAACCAGATCCAAACACATGAAGGGAACCATCGTAAAGGCATCCCAAAAAAAAATTCAAAAGAGACCACTAACCATCCCTGCAACACAGCTTACCGACCAAACACAAACCCAAAACACAGTTCAAACAGAAGGGGTTCTAGAACTCAAAACATCCCACAACACCAACATTTTCAAAAACCCATAATACAAACCATAACAAACTATTCATCAAGACATCATGTTTTTCTTTAAAACCAATTTTTTTTTTAAAACAAACGGTTTAGCAGTAAGCGTATCCACCAATGGTACCCCATGGGCCTCACACATGCATGTTTTTGTGCCACACCGGGCACCCTCCTCATATCCATCCCAGCACTCATCCAGTCGTGCCATCAACCATCCATCATCCCATATAACCCCATGCATGTGGTCACTCATGGAAATACCAAAGGGTAAAACAAAAATTCCTTCCACTTTTCAAAAACAAAATGGTTAACCAACCCAACCTTTTTCTCAAAACTGCTAACAATGAGATCGAAATCCCAATTCACATCTTACAAAACATTTCATAAGGACACAACCATTTAGAAAAGAACTAACTTTCAAGTTATTCACATCAATTTTGAAACATATCATACCATTAAAACACACTCTAATTGTTTAGAAAACTCTATTGGAAACACTTTTCAAAACCAAATTCAATATAGTTCCTGCTTTCAAAGAGGTGTAAGCACACCATTTTACATTTCAAAACAATTCTGAAAATTCAGTTCCGCCATTTCATAAACCAAACCATTCCCTCTTTATTTGAAAATCATTTTATAAAAACTTTACGCTTCTTAAAACCAAGTCACCTTAAAACCAAAGTGCTATGATTTCAAAACTAAAGCACAAAACAATGCAAGAGGAAACTAGTTTCGGTGGGTGACTTGGACATATGGTTGGCAGCCATATTCCAATCACTTCTCCGTCACAGAGAGTATTCTAGGGAAATATCCATGGCTCGAAATGGCTTGCCAGGCCCTGCGAGCTCACTGAGATTATTCTCCCAACTCTCTTTTCATTTCCCATAGTCATCATTAAACCAAGAAAACCAAAGCACTCAAATAAATCCATACTTACCATGGTGACTTGAATCCCTTCATGAGGTGTGCTGGCCAGGCACACTACCCATGACTGAAATTTCAAGTCCCAAAAATCCTAGCTCCATACTATGCTGACTCTTCCCCAAATAACATGACCCAAGGAGCGAACCTCCTTTGATACCATTTTGTCACGAACCGAATCTGGTCACCGCCAAAACCGGCACCAAACCCAGCCCGTGACATGACCCGAAGGGCGTTCCCTATCCCCACGGGCTGGCACAAGTGCCCAGGTATCATTAATATAGGTTTGGGAACGATTTACCCGAGTATGAAAGCATAAAACATTAAAAACATTCCATAATATAAATCTGAAATTTTTGAGCCAAACAAGACTTAAGTGAAAACCAGAACTGAGTACATTGGTTTAAAGATTATACAAGTGGTACAAATAAAAATAATTATAGAATTAAGACAGCCCCAAGGACTCCACACGACTAGGGGTCATCGCGCCCAAGCTATCTCCACAACTCCGCACCAAGAATGGGAACTAACACCGTGAACCGCCATCACCCTTAGCCCTTCCTTTACTTGAATCAAACATAACCAAGTCTACTTACACCCAAGGGGTGTAAGTAGGGTGTGAGCCAAAGCCCAGTAGGATACCACCCAATGATTCCAAAGAGTAAGAAATACAATGTGAAAAAGCAAGCAGTTTTCAAACGCAAGGAAAAGTAGTGTTCAAATTTCAAGAAATGAAACCTCTAATTGAAAATAGTTTTCAATCCAAAATTTTTGGAATACTAACACATTAAAATAGAAATGTTATATACTGTAATTTACTTCCAAACACACCCTAAGACATGGGTAGATACTACAAATCCAATGAGCAACAACATTGGGAACACCCCTAGGCACTAGGTTGTCTTGGGCCCTATGTACCTCGTACCTCGGTGTAGAGTAACCATAGCAAAATCCTTTCTCGTGCACGAGCCACTAGTAGGGAACACACCCATAACCTAGTGGTCCCCAATAATCATCCACATAGTTTAGTTAGAGTTGTCGTTATCCAAATGCTAAGTGAAACAGGGACAAAACCCATCCGGTCCACTAGCCGTACTAGTACAAATCCGCCCCACCTAGGTACCCGGGCTTCCCCTTTTGTGCTCAATCAATTTCAGGATGAAACATAAATAAATTTTCCTATAAAACACCATTACTGGTCAATCACAGCCAATACAGTAGCTATCACATTTTATACCACTTAAAACATGCAACAAAACACTTAGATTTTTCATAAAACAATTCCTCAAAATCTCGTAGTGTTTCGGACACAAAACACCTTATACACCTCACTTGCATACTATGTGCACATATTTAAGTTTCCAAAACATAAAGGAGATCCCACTAAATTTCAGTGAAAACACAAAATCATTTTTGGGGCAACCCCATATGGTTCAAGAAATGACATCATTGCAAAGTCTCCATTTTTTCACAACACAACTCTTAGAATTTCATGTGGTTCACAAGAACCCTTAAAACCTGATTTTTCAGCAACAAACACAAGGGACAATCATTAAAAACAATATTTTTATCCCTATTATACTTCAATAAAATCAACTAGTTACTTATAGGGTAGCCCCAATTAAACTAATAATACATTTCTATGAAAAACCCTCAATTTCACATGAAATTGGCCTTTAGGATTCATTTTATATACAAACACCACTAAAACTATATTTTTCAGAAATAATAAAATTTAATAAGCATGAAAATACCATAAAAACAGTAGCCAATTCACAAAGATTTCATACACAATGGAATCACCTACCAAAACCAAGGAAACCCTTGAATCCTTTGTGCGAAAACTCAAACGCACCACCGCCGCACCTCAAGAAATCTAAACCAGACCTAAAACCAGAATTTCAGACCATAAAACACAATATAAAACCTTAAATTTTAAACCCTACTTCCTGGACATTAGGAACCACAATTATAATGGAAGAAACCCTAACTATATTGGATGTAACCCTTAACAAATTGAAAGAAGAAAGGAGGAGAACAACTTACTTAAAATATCTTGTAGAAATCGCCCCCCAAAATACCAGTAGCTGATTTCAAAAATACTCAAACCTTCAAGGGAGGTTCGAACAAGAATAGGTAGATCATTTAGGAATTTGAATGGGGGAAAAAGAGTAAGAATCGAAGGAGTTATGAAGGAAACAAATTACCTTTACAAATCTGCCCGAAATTTGAGTTCTCCAGATATTTCGACCTACACCGCGATGCAAAAGAGATGAAAAGAGGGTAGGAGGATATGGGACGCGAGGCTGGGTTCAAGGGGCGTGTTTGGGGCTTGGAATCACCAAAAAAGCCTTAAAAATGAATAAGTTATTAGTAAATCAAATTTTATTTTTAAAATTGGAATTGGGCTTTCGGGCAGGCCCAATCCCTTAAATAAAAACCCATATACACCTTAGTTATGGATTTCCAAAGACTCCAAATTTTAATTGTGGTGTTAATATATCAGGGGAGGACATTTAGGAGTTGTAATGAGTGAAAAATATTAAAAAAATGAATAAGTTATAAAAGAAACAAAATTTATTTTTAAATCTGGAATTGGGCTCACGGTTTGGCCCAATTCATGAAAACTCACCTATTCTCCATAAAAACTTTGGAAACCCCCCAAAACAAAGAATTAATGGAAATTAAAATTAAAATACATTTAAAATAAGCTATGTATGTGACAGAAGTGGCCAACTTGGTTTTGATTTTAGATGGTTTTAAATAACAATAATAACCCTAAGTTAATTAAATTCAATGAAAATGGGTTGATCTTAGGATTATGCTCAGGGTAGATTGAATGAATTTTACTTCTTTAGACAATTTTGGTTTTACTAATTCTTGATGAATCCATTATTTAAAATAACACTAACTTTATCATTTTCTAGTTTGAGTATAACTAAACTCAATTAATAATCCCCTACACACTTATAGAACCAAATTCATGATCTCTCCAATGTATATGGTCATTTTTTTACTTGGATTTATCTTCCTTAAACACAGTGAAGATAAAGAGTGGAAATAACTGAAGAATAGAAGTCTTAAATTAGGTAGCCAATTAACAACAATTCGTTCATAAAATAACATTCCATCCAGCCTTTGAATCTTCCTATGATAAACCCATTAAATTTTTATCCCTCCATTGATGATATACTCTCAATGGTGGGCAGAAGATGGCTTACAATAATTGGATTGAAGAAAATTAAATCGTGAAAATAACGAGCACTCCTCCGTGTGTGTGAATGAAATTCACACCTATGTGTGAAATAATTCACCACAACACAAATATATCACTGTTATTTGTGATTATAGATATTTAATGAAATAAATGGGAATATTATAAGATAAATATGTTTATTAAGAACATAGAAATATAAAAAAGAAAGTTACATGGCAATTGAAAGCATTACGAAAAAACTTTGGCATAATAATATTATAAAAAACAAGAGATGTATTTAAAATCACCACCAATGAATTAAATAGGAAATTGGGAAGCCTTAGTCTGAGCCTCAATAAATGTATTCCCAATTATTAAATTAGTTTAGGCCTTAGGGTGGTAGAAAGTAGTGGATAAAAATTGATTCCCTCCTTTGACCCGAAGTGGAAGCCAACTTGCATTCACCTAACAAACGTGTCTAAAGGACCTTCTATATGGATGAATTAGAGTGGTCCATAGAAAAATAAAATGGATCCCCATATGTCTTCTAACGTAATGTAAAATTTGGGCCCATTTGGAGTTGTGGATCGGGAGTTATGGACGATTTAGTGGGATAACATTCTGGGCCACAGATTCTGGCCCAGATTTTGATATTCTATTTGGGCTGCCTTAATAACCACCATGGAGGCCTAATTAGCACTATATTATGAAGAATTATTTGTTACTATACATGTCTTCTATATTCCCATGAAATTTGGGATTCATTGGGATTGTATTGTGGGCCCCAAATTCTCATCAGTGGGCTGGTGTCCAATCTGCCTTCTCCAGAATTGTTTCCTTTTGTCACCAAATATCACCATCATCCTTTATGAATACTTCATTGATCCCTGAATAAAAAATGTTCATATTGATGTGCAGATAAATTTCCCAAAATATCAAATTAAAATATGGATAATTACATTTCTTAAAATCAGATGAATCATTGGGCCTAAATTGGTGTACATTAGGCATGAAGTGCACAAATGATTAGAATGGATATTCAAAATTAAAATCCACTAACTTAGGCCCATAAGATCAAAAATGAACATTTAATACCATTAAATGTAATTAATTTGTGTTTTTTTATTGTCTAATCACACCCCCCCCCCCAACTTTAGATTTTCTAGTCCTGAGCAAATAATTTGAAGATTATATTTGAATTCTTTTTTCAAACATATTATAACAAATAGTGCTCACAATGTAAACTACACACAAATATATATTTATAACCTATAAAAATAATTTAAAACAAGATAAATTTAAAATCATATCCCAATCTCAATCTCATTCCTTTGATCAAATCCATCATCATACTTCATCCAGCTCAATTAGGTGAAATGATGTGTTGTGTATCGCAATAGATATGGGGGTTCATTTTCATCCAAGGGAGAAATCATGGAAGTGCTAGGTGGAATCACATTTAATCCTAATATGAGTATTCACCATTTTTTTTTTGCAATGTTTCCATGGTAATTGAGATTGCAGTTAATCAAATTAACCCATGTAGCAAGACTTTGTCGATGACTCCCAGGCTCAAAGGCCTTAGGTCACCAAGTGAAGCCCACATACTCGGGCATCATCTCGAGTTAAATTGATAAAAAAACAAAGTAATATTACCATAAATAGATATAGAGTGAAAAAATTTAGGGCTAGAAAACTCTAGAGTCATGATCCCCAAGTTCCGAAAGCCTCGCATTTTATCAATCCATTGCTCTACACGCAAATTTTTATTTTTTTTAAATTTTTTTTAATTTTTTTTAATTTTTTTTATTTTTTAGAATACTCATATTATTCATAAAAATCAAACCAGCCTATGTTGTTTATTATGGGACCCCAATAATTCAAATTAGTACCCCACAGTTAAGAGGACGTGCATTGTGTCATTTTGATTAATAGATGAAAATAAAAAAGATGAACATTATCATTGGACAACCAAACTTCCAAAATCAATGCTTGTAAACTTAATCATGAATTAAATTAAGTCAAGGAAATAAAAATTATTTTCTATGTGGTTTTAACGTGTGCAAAGATGTTATTATATTAATGAAAAAGGAATTTTACTTCTTTTTTCTCATTGTTTTTTTAACAAACATTTTGTTTCCACACCCGCCAACTTAGAATGAAATTTTCCCTAGTTTCTTAAAAAGAAAAGAGAGCAAAAAGTGGGTGGGGGTAAATGAGTTGGAAAGGGAATGGAACAAGTTCACCTGGTGGCTTCATAATGATGATTGTGGTGCTCCCAAATCACTCTTTATTATCATGGGAGATGTAGTCACCTCCTTGATTGAATATGTATCACCCAAAATAGTCCCTAAACCATACAAACAAGAACAAACTAGAAAAAACAAACAACACAACAACTTATTTAATACCAAGTCTCATCATTTTTATGGTTTCTCTTTTTTTAAATCAAACTAATGATACATTGTCTTCTTTTTAATTTCTGGGTAAGGTAGTACTCAGGGATCACACCGCGTGACACGGATGAATACGGTGCTCCCCTTTCATACCCATCCATACTCATAAGAGAAGAACAAGTCAACAGTCTAAGGTAGAATAAAATTATATCAAAATGATCCATTAATCCTATTTGAAATATAAAGTTTATTAAAACAACAAAATGATTGGAAACTAGAAAACCATGGGTTACCTCCCATGTAGTGCTTTGTTTAACATCGTTAGCTTGACTTGGATCCCTAATTGATTAATTATTTTCATCATATATGGTAGATTCACACAATTATTCATCAACTTCATGTTTTTGGAATGGTTCTATGAATGGTTTGACTCGATGACCATTAACTTTAAATGTTTGACCATTGGTGGGATCTTGAATTTCAATAGCCCCATGGGGGTACACCTTATGCACTATGTATGGACCTGACCATCTAGACCTCAATTTTCCCGGGTGTAAGTGAAGTTTATAATTATACAAAAGAACAGGTTTTCCGAGTTCAGTGTGTTTGGTTTTAAGGTTTCGAGATTGGTAGGCTTGTACTTTTTCTTTATTGATCCTTGAATTTTTATAAGCCTCCATCCTAAGTTCCTCAAGTTCATTGAGATATAATTTCCTTTTTTTTATGGCCAATGAGAGGTCATAATTCATTTTCTTAATTGCCCAAAAATCCTTATGTTCAATTTTCACTGGAAAATGGCATGCTTTTCCATAAACCAACCTATATGGGGACATTCCTAAAATGGTTTTAAATGCGGTTCGATAGGCCCAAATAGCATATAAGAGTTTACTTGACCAATCTTTCCTAGATGGATTAACAGTTTTCTCAAGAATTTGTTTGATTTCTCGATTGGATAACTCAGCTTGACCATTGGTCTATGGGTGGTAAGCAGTAGACACTTTGTGAGAAATTCCATACTTTTCCATGAGTAATAAGAAAGGAAGATTTCAGAAATGAGTTCCACGATCACTAATGATAGCCCTAGGAATTCCAAATCTAGAGAGGATGTTTTCCTTGAGAAATCTAATCACAGTTTGATAATAATTGGATTTTGTAAGAATGGCCTCAACCCATTTGGAGATATAATCAATAGCTAAAAGGATATATAGATATCCCCTATAGTTTGAGAAGGGTCCCATGAAATTGATTCCCCAGCAGTCAAATATTTCAATCACTAAGATGGGAGTGAGTGGCATTTGATTCTTTTTTTTTGATGGACCCTACTTGTTGACACTTAGGATAGCTTTGAAAAAATGTGTAGGAGTCCCTTGAGAGGGTGGGCTAGAAGAGACCACACTGAAGAACCTTAGTAGAAGTTTTCTTAGAGGAAAAGTGGCCTACACATGCCTCACTATGACAGAATTTAAGGATGGACTCTTGTTCAGATTCTGGGACACACCACCTAATGACTTGGTCAGGGCAGAACTTATAGAGGTATGGATCATCAAACACATAGTTCCTAACATCAGAAATGAATTTCCTTAGATCTTGAGTCTCTAAGAATTTTGGAATGACTTTTTTAACTAAGAAGTTGGCTATGTCGTCATACCAAGAGAATTCACTCACAGAGTAAAGGTGTTCATCAGGGAATGAATCAGACACATAAAGGTGATTTGAGTTGTCTTTGAATTCCATCCTTGAGAGGTGATCAGTTACAACATTTTCAACACCCTTTTTTCCCTTGATTGTGAGGTCAAATTCTTGTAAGAGAAGGACCCACCTAATTAGTATAGCCTTGGCATCTTGTTTTTCGAAAAGGTATTTTAGGGATGAATGGTCAGTGAAGACAATGATGGGTGATCCTAAGAGATAGGACTTGAATTTCTCTAAGGCAAAGACAACAGCAAGAAAATCTTTTTCATTGGTGGTGTAGTTGATTTGGGCATCATTTAAGGATTTTCTTGCATAATCAATGACATAAGGAGTTGTATTGAAATGTTGTCCTAACACAGCTCCTACAGAAAAGTCACTGGAATCACACATAAGTTTGAAAGTGAGGGTCCAATTTGGAGATTTCATAATGGGAGGAGAGGTTGGAGAGGATTTGAGGGTTGATAAAGAACCCTCACAGCTTTCTGTCCAAATAAATGGAGCATCCTTTACTAGGAGAGCACAAAGGGGCGGGAGATTGAACTAAATTCATTAATGAATCTTCTATAGAAACTATCATGTCTTAAGAAAGACGCCACTTCCTTGACATTTTTGGGCGATGGAAGGTGACGAATGATGTCAACCTTGGCTTTATCAACTTCAATCCCCCTACCTGAGACCAGATGACCTAGAACTAGTCCCTCTTTAAACCTGAAATGGCATTTTTTCCAGTTTAAGACCATATTATTTTCTTCACATCTTGAAAAGACTCTCTCTACATTCCTCAGACATCCCTCAAATGTATCCCAAAACACAGAGAAGTCATCCATGAAGACCTATAGAAAATCCCCTACCATGTCTGAGAAGATTCCCATCATGCACCGCTAGAAGGTTCCAGGGGAATTGCATAACCCAAAGGGCATGTGTTTGAGGTAAAAGGTACCGAATGGACAGGTGAATGTAGTCTTCCCTTGATCCTCTAGGGATACCTCAATCTGATTGTACCCTGAGTACCCATCTAAGAAATAGTAGAAGGCATGACCTGCTACTCTCTCAAGGACTTGGTCAATGAATGGTAAGGGGAAATGGTCCTTCTTGGTAAATGAGTTTAGATTCCTATAGTCAATGTAGACCCTCTAGCCACTACTCACCCTAGCTGGAAGAATCTCTCCATCCTTATTGGTTATCACTGTGATTCCTGACTTCTTGGGAACCACTTGGATTGGGCTCACCCACTCACTCTCAACTATGGGATAGATGATACCAGATTTTAAGAATTTCAAAAGTTCCTTCCTTACTACCTCCATGATATTAGTATTGAGTCTCTGTTTAGGTTGACGATATAGCTTTGAATCAGATTCTAGAACAATCCTATGAGTCCCAATTAGTGGGATAATCCCAGTAATATCAGATAGGGTCCAACCAATGGCTTTCTTATGTTTTCTAAGGACATCTAGAAGAATCATCTCATGATTGGCTTCAAGAGAAGAAGAAATGACAATAGGATGTGTTTGATTTTCCCCTAGGAAGGCATAATTGAGTGCAGCGGGAAGTTCCTTTAATTCAAGATCAGGTTGGTTCATAATTTCTGTATAATATTAGGACATTGGATCAAGATCAATTTTGTTTCCTAGAGTTTTAGATATGATTGATTCCCCACATGTAGAAGTATCATCTACTAGATTAGCTTGATCATATTTAGGGAAGGAAGTTAGAGTGGTCTCCATGAAATTGGTTTCCTGAAAGGTTTCACTGATTTTTGGGCCTAATACTTCATCATAAGAGCAATTTGAAAATGATTCAAGCCAAGGAGATAAACTTCATTCATGTGAAAAAATGAAATCAATCTCATCCTAACTTAAACATCAATCAAATATTCCTTGATGTTATATGGATTAATTATCAATTCTTCATATCATGTTTACTTCATGAATGTCCTCATCATCCCCTATTTGTGATCTTGCATTATAGATGTTCAATTCTAGACTCATGTTTCCAAAGGTGATGGTCATGTTCCCATTTCGAACTTGGATAATAGAGTTGATTTTTTGCAAGGAAAGGATGACGAAGGATGATTGGTGTTTGTTCTTTATTTCCTAAGTTTTGATGGTTGTCAAGGACAATGAAGTCATCAAGGTAGATGAAATTTTCCAACTTTACTAGAACTTCCTTTAAAATTCCCTTTGGAACCCTAATGCTACGATCAGCAAGTTGAAGTGTGATAGATGTGGGTTGGAGCTCTTCTAGGACTAACTGGAAGTACAAAACATAGGGAATGATATTGACACTAGCACCTAGGTCACACAAGGCCTTGAAAACTTTGGTCTCTCCTAATTCAACATTTATGTAAGGGAAACCCGGGTCTTTCAACTTAGGAGGAATGGTCCCTTGAATGGTGGTACTCACATTAGTAGCCAAAAGGACTTGGTTTTTATGTGAAAATTTTCTTTTAAAAGTGCACAAGTCCTTAAGGTACTTTGATTAGGTAGGTATGGTTTGGATTTCATTAAGAAGAGGAATATTCAACTTGACTTGTGAGAATATTTTCCTCAATGTTTTACTCAATTCAGGCTTGCTTTTCCCCCTCATGCATTGAGGAAATGGTGCAGGTTGTGGGGTTGTTTGTTGAAGAGTTTATTTTTTTGACAATGTTATCGTGTTTTTTAGTTTGATCATGTGGTTCATTTGAATTTTCATCTAATTTTGAATCTTTGGATGGGTTCTGAATTAGTTGGTCAGGTTTCTCAATTGATTTCTCACTTCTTAAAATAGTCACAGTCTTTGGTTTTTCATGAGTTTTTTGAGTGCAACTTAACTCTCCCATTACTGTTTGTTATGGAATGGCTTGGGTAGGCATGGGTTCCTTTCCAATTTTGATGTTTTGAAGTTCTTGTTTAAGGTAATAGACTTTCAAGTTCATCCTTTACATTTGTTTGCATAGTTGTTCTAGTAGGCTTTGTGGAATAGTTTGGGTTGGTGCTTGAGAAGATTGGTTTATCCCAGGGGGATATTTTGGAGGTGGGGTGGTTTGTTGAAAATGGACTGGTGGTTTTTGGTATTGGATAGGTTGGGTTTGTAACTGGTTATGGGTTTGGTAGTTCTGATGGGGGTATGGATTTTGTCCATGTGGTTGGCTAGGTTGTTGGTTATCTTTCCAACGGAAGCCTAGGTGGTCATTATACCTTAGGTTGAAGGTGTTTTGGTATTGAGGATTTTGAAAGTTCAAAGCATTTACTTCTGGTGGGGGTCCTCCTAAAAGAACCTCCTTTATGGATGGAATGGTTGGGTAGTTGTCTGTCTTATGGTCATGTTTTTCAAAAATTGTGCAAATAGGGTCTACAGTTTAAATTTCATGGACTTTCCTAAGGTCTATCTCTTCAACATTCCTAGAAAGTGCTACGAGTTTATCCCTAAGGATTTCCTCTTATCTAAGTGTATGAATTCCAGTATTTCTTTGTGGCTTTTCAAAATAAGGTGAAGTTACCCATGTTTGGTTTTGGTTAGCAAGGTTTTCAAGATACTCATAATCATCATTTGGGGCTTTGTTTTTAAAGGTTCCATTACACATCATTTCAATGAATTGTTTGTTCCCCGGACCCAACCCTTCATAGAAAATTATCACTTGTTCATTTATAGAAAAACCATGATGTGGAACCATGTTTAGGGTGTATTTGAATCTCTCTCATGTTTCATAGAATGACTCTCCCTCTTTTTCAAAAAAAAAAATTGGATGCTCTTTTTAAGTGCAATTGTTTTGTGGTGGGGAAAGTATTTTTTGTAGAATTATCTTTGTAATTGGTCCCAATAGTTGATGGATGATGGTCTCAAATTTTTTAGCCAATTTTTAACTCAATCCTTTAAAGAAAAAGGAAATATCCTCATCTTAGATGATTCTAGTTGATGTGGGGGACACATGGTTTCTACAATATCATTGAACTCCTTAACGTGAAGGTAGGGAATCTCGGACTCCATTCCATGAAATGTGGGAAGGTGGTTTAGGACATGGGGTTTAAAGATGTAATTGATATCTCCTAAGGAATTGTGTCTAATGAATGAGGGTGAATTGGTCCAATCTATAGTGAGGTAGTCATTCATGGTTTGATCAACTACATTCCCTAGGTTTGGAGCTTCTCAATTTTGGTTTCCCATTTGATTTCCCCCAGAATTTACAATTTGATTTCTTAGAAGACCCTGCATTAGAATTGATTCAATTTTTTATTCTATAGTATCAAGAAGATTAGGATCTAATGGAAACAATCCCCTATGCTCACTTGAATCCCATATCCTAGGAATTTCCACCCTAAATAGTCTGAATTATTATGGTTGTAGGCGTACATGCGCCAAAAGGGAAAAAAAGCGATAAAGGGACAAGATAAAAGATCTTGGGTGATAATAGAAGAATGGGGGTGAGGAAATAAGGTTTTAGTCTAAGTTACTTACTTGGTCCCCAGAAACGGTGCCAAAATTTTATCCATGCTCAAATTTACCGGAGAGATGAAGGTAGAATGGTTCTTGTAGTATAGCTTGGGTTGTCGAATCCACTGATACCTAAGAAGATACCTAAGATACACAACCTATGCGATGGATTTTTGGATATGAAGTGGCCAACTTGGTTTTGATTTTAGATGGTTTTAAAGAACACTAATAACCCTAAGTGAACTCAATTCAATGAAAATGGTTTTATCTTAGGATTATGCTCAAGGTGGATTGAATGAATTTTACTTCTTTAGACAATTTTGGTTTTACTAATTCTTGGTGAATCCATTCTTTAAAATAACACTACCTTTATCATTTTCTGGTTTGAGTGTAACTAAACTCAATTACTAATCCCCTACACACTTAGAGAACCAAATTCATGATCTCTCCAAGGTATATGGTCATTTTAATACTTGGATTTAGCTTCCTTAAACACAATGAAGATGAAGAGTGTAAATAACTGGAGAATGGAAGTCTTAAATTAGTTATCCAATTAACAACAATTCATTCATAAAATAACATTCCATCAAGACTTTTCATCTTCCTATGATCAACCCATTAAAGTTTTATCCCTCCATTGATGGTATACTCTCAATGGTGGGCAGAAGATGGCTTACAAGAATTGGATTCAAGAAAATTAAACCGCGAAAATAACGAGCACTCTTCCGTGTGTGTGAATGAAATTCACACCTATGTGTGAACTAATTCACCGCAACATAGAGATATCACTTTTCTTTGTGATTATATAGATTTAATGAAATAAATTGAAATATTATAAGAGAACTATGTTGATTAAGAATATATAAATACAAAAAAGAAACTTACATGGCAATTGAAAGCATTACAACGGAACTTTGGAATAATAACATTACAAAAAACAAGATATGTCTTCCCCATCACCACCACTACCTTAAATAGGAAATTGGGAAGCCTTATTATGAGCCTCAATAAATTTATTCCCAATTACTAAATTAATTTAGGCCTTAGGGTGGTGGAAAGTAGTGGATAAAATTTGATTCCCTCCTTTGACCCGAAGTGGAAGCCAGCTTGCATCCACCAAACAGACGCATCGAAAGGACCTTCTAGATGGCCGAATTAGAGTTGTACATATAAGAAGAAAATTGATCTCCGGATGTCTTCTAATGACCTGTAAAATTTGGGCCCATTTGGAGTTGAGTATCGGTAGTTATAGATGATTTAGTGGGATAACATTCTGGGCCGCAGATTCTGGCCCAGATTTTGATATTCTATTTGGTCCACCTTAATAACCACCATGGAGGCTGAATTAGCATTATATCCTGAAGAATGATTTGTTACTCTACATTTTTTATAGATTCCCATGAAATTTGGGCTTAAATGGGATTGTATTGTGGGCCTCACATTCTCATCAATGGGCTGGTGTCCAATCTACCTTCTCCAGAATTGTTTCCTTTTGTTGTCAAATATCACCATCATCCTTTATGAATCTTCCATTTATCCCTGAATAAAAAGTGTTCATATTGATGTGTAGATCCATTTCCCAAGATATCAAATTAAAATATGGATAAGTACATTCCTTAAAATCAGATGAATCATTGGGCCTAAATTGTTGTACATTATGCATGAAGTGCACAAATGATTACAATGGATGTTCAAAATTAAAATCCACTAAATCAGACCCATAAGATCAAAAATGAACATTTAATACCATTAAAATGTAATTAATGTATTTTTTTTATTGTCTAATAATGCAGCTGCCCATTTCATTGCTTTTATCCTATTTAAACCCTATATACTAATGTTTTATCTAGTATAGGATTTTTATTTATAACAAATTATGTAGGTATGCCAATTTGAAATCATCATCCACCAAGTTTCCCCATGGCATAACACTCATCACAGGGAGCTCTTGATTCCCTAAATTCAATTTCAAAGTTTCCATTTAATTTTTTCTATGATATATCTGTAATATATCTCACATGATAATTTCTAGGATAGTGCGAAAACTATCTTATTTTAAGTGTGGAGGAGTCTTTCTTGAGCTTTATTATTGATACACTTGGATTATTTCTTGTTTTCACCTATTTAGGAAAAAAAATTCACTAAAGTCTTGCTTTAAACCTAAAAACTTAGTATGCCCATTTAAATAAAAGACAAAGTTAGGTTGGAAATTGTTGAAATCCATGTTTTACTCCTATTTGTATTTTTAGAATGATTGATGAGTTTAGTAATTTAATTCAAATTCAAAAATTTTGAAATTGGTTTTAATTAAATTATTACTTGATTTTATACCCTGAGTGATTTCCAGTTACTTTTGTATAATCTCATTATCAACAGGATTCTGGACCTACAATTTAGTATACTTTTCTGAGAATATTTCTTAAGAGATACCTGGGGCATGCAAACCTATCAGAACATATATTGAGTTCTTATTGAGGTTATGACTGAACAAATACAATTTTAATATGATTGAGACAATATTTGTTGAGCCACTTTTTCCAAATACCTACCTTACATCTTTACTTCTTTATCTTGTAGTTTCCATGAATAACCTTTTTAGGATGGATCAGTTTCAAGCCGATTACCCCTTCCTACCCTGCTCTTGGTATTATGCATGATTATTCTTTGAACAAGTGTAGGGGAATTTTCAGATGATGGACACGGGATTTTATGATTGAGGAGATGTATTGTGGCATTTGTACCTAGGTTTGATCCTCGACAACGGTGCTAGTTTTTTATTGGCCCAAAGGGCGCCATTATTTCCCTCAGGTCTAATCAAAAGAATATTATTTTATCCCGGACAACACTAACTACAAAGTCATAGTAAAGTGGAAGTATGAGGTTTGAACCACAGAGACCGGGGAACGTGGTAGAAAATTCTTAATCAAAGTTCGGGTCACTCCAATTTCAGTTTGATTTTATTAAACTAATGATGGAAATTAAATAAACAAAGTATAAGAAAAATGAAAAGAATGGATTAGGGTCAATTTTAGGGTTTAGGTAAAGGGTAATCATAAAATATAACTTGGGATATTCCAATAGTGTGGTCTACAAAGCATTGAAAAATACACCAATTGATCTTGCTCCAACCAATTAGATCAACCTAATCTATAAAAGAATCCTTAGTCCAGATAAATTAATAATCTAAGCGTAGGGATCTTGGCTTCTAGGCAGAAAGAATTGTAGGCTAATGATTATAGCATGATATTCTACAACTAGGTTATAGTCATTCAATTTTCACCTCTGATGGTTAGAGATAATGCAACAGAATGAGATTTGATAATTGTTTTAAACCTGATTACTATTCATAGGGCTACCCAGTTTCGATCATTAAAAAATCATTAGGTTCAACCACCCTTACTCTCGATCCCTAACCCTGAGAGGATTAGCTGCACATGAAAGAATTGAATGAAATCAGGGAAACAAATGGTATGCTCAATAAAAATATTAAACAATTAAAAACAAGGCAATCTATAATTTAAATAATTAAAAATTGATTAAAAACTATCTTAAACAAAGAAAGAATGAAGAATGCAGAAACAAACGAATGATTGATAAGTATAATGAATAAAATAAAGAGATTGGAATTAAAACAACGTTACAGTAAATCTGAAAAAATAAAATAAAAGAAAAAAAGAAACCTATCTAAGAAGAATGGTGGGTCGAAACCCTACGGCAGCCTCCCGGCAGTCGATCCTCTCCACGCTTGGAATGGAATAAATATCTCTTGGATGGACTCCTTATTTATAATCCTATAGATCATTAATGGGATTACATTGGTCAATGTAAGGTTTAAATTGTTTTTATGTCATTAAGAAAAAAGTCTCGTCAAAGATACATTGAAAATCATCATTTTTCTATTGTTTACAAAACTTACACATCGTGTAAGGATTACGCGAAGTGTAATCTTCGGGTCTCAAAAGTTGTTACAGAATTATACAGGTCATGCAAAGGTCTATAGGTCATCATGACATGTTTCATGGCATGACACTGTGTGTCACGGTGTGACATGGGCAGTCTATATTATAGGCTGTCTTTCTTCTTCTCACGACCTGTAAATGGTTCATGACTTGTACATTTACATGTTTTGTATAAAATTCATGACGTGTATCTTCATCTTCCAATGCTGGAACATCTGTTTTGTCATGCTTCTTTAATTTTTTGCCTCTGAAACCTCTTGTTCTCTTTGGCTTCAATCTTCAACCTTGAATTCTTTGTCATTTTGCATTTTCGCATCATTCCGCTTCACGACTCAACATGAAGTGCATTTTTGTTCCTCAATTTTCGTGTTTTCCAATATATTTCTCCAAATGTTGGTCATGCATAATAATAAACAATACATCAATATTTTATATGAAACTCAACTTTAATCAATTAATATTCAATGAATTATCATATAAAAACCTATCAATGTACAAATATAAAACAAAGTAATCAAATAATCCCATACTCAAATCTTTTCTTTCCCTCAAGAAAAACCTTAACATAGAACAAGTGTGGGGGAATTTTCAGCTGATAGACAATAGATGTTGTGATTGAGGAGATGTACTATGACATTTTTACCGGAATGATATGATGTGATCCATGATTACTCTTTTCATTTTACACCTACCCTATTCTTTTGAAAAAAAATAAAAAGAAAAAGATTTTTGGGTTATGTATTAGGAAGGTCAAAAATCATCATTTCCAGATCGATAAATCCTATGATGGATAATATGTGGTTAGGGGATGAATGTGAGATATGGCCTGAACATGACTTTCAAAAAAAATAATAAAAGAAAAAGAAAACGAAAGGAACAAGGTACATTTTTTGATACATACTTGATATACCCATGGATCCACTTTGAGCTGTTTAGATCATGGACACCTTTTGATGTTAGAGGAACCACCTCATTTCTTTGTTTGCATTTATCATGCATTATACTTTAGAGATTACCCTCCTTTTGAGCTTGATTTTCCCTTTCTACCCACCCGCCCTCAGCCTCATAGTCATTTGAACCATTTTTACTGAATCCCTCATGATTTATTTTGTATTTGTCTTTAGGAAGTGGAGATGATAGAAACAATGCAAGTCTATGGTTAGAAACATGTATTTAGGGTATGAGCATAACTTCAGTTACATTTTTTATATTGAGTGATGAGAAAAAATTATTGTGAGGTAAATTAAAAAATGGGTATAGAATTTAAGGAATGGTTATGAAATTGTAATTAAAAGAATAAGAATATGGATAAAGAACTGAACTATGAGGCATGATTGATTTTCTCTGTAGGATTGATTTTGGAGGACTAACTTTTTTTTCTTGTACTTAGTTTTATTTTCCTAGTTGTAATGTGTGTTTCCTATTTAAAAAAATGTTTCTTTTGGAATTCCTGTTGATATTTTTTTTTCTTGAGGATAAGAAATTGTTCAAGTGTGGGGGAATTTGATAAGATGAATTTATATACATATTTTGGATACATTTATTAATATATTTTTCATGCTTAATTCTATAATGCATTGGGTTTTGATTTTTTTTCACAGGAATTAGGAGTTCTAGACTTAAAAGGAAAAATGTTGAAAAAGTGCCAAAACAGCCTTTACATGCCATGTATCACATACATGACGTGTAGACTCCATTCACAGCATGCCTGCAGATCCGTAGACCAACTCGTGAAGCCTCTACATGGTGTGAAGATAATACACAGTGTGTACATCCATTACACGATGTGAAACTTTCAATGCTCATAATCCTGCTAAAAGCGAAACACATATACAACGTAAAGAGATTGCACGATGTGCAAGTTTCGAGGCCTCCCCCAGTCAAAGATACAATCAAATTCTATGTCGATGAAATTCGATCTAAATTACATGGCATGCAACCAACTTACATGATGTGCAGATGTCAGGACCCAAGTCATTTATGTTAGTACACAATGTGCAGGACTTGCAAACCATGTACTTCTTGGGCCTTTTAATATTTCCAGCGCCCTCTGCACTCCAAAGCTTCATACATCTTTGGTTTTCTCTCATTATTCTTCCATCATTTCCATTCATTCTCATCCTAAACTAGATTTATTTCATTCCTTTCATTTTTTTTCATTGAATCTTAGTGTGTTGTTAATCGGTCCTTGCTCGTTCTTTATTCGTTGCAATCCCGCTTTTGTTTCTGACATCCGTTTTTAACATCGCACTTCGTTCTTCATCAAAATTTGCATCATTATTCATTGGTTCTTCATTTATAGTAAGTTTTTTATTGTTTCTTAATTGTTTCAATTCTGGATTGATCATTCTTAACTTTTTCATCATGTGAAGTTAGTTTCTGGTTATATTTGCATTGTTTCCAATTGTTTGATATTGATTTTTGCTTGTTTAATCCTGTATTGTCTTTGTTGAAACTATTTTATGATTATGCACATCATGCTTAATACTTCCTTACATTTGATCATCACCACCATGTGTGGCTAATCCACCTAGGGTTAGGGGTTGAGAGTAAGGGTGGTTTAAACCTAATGAGTATCTAAAGATCAAAATTGGGTAACCTTATGGCTAGTAACCAGGTTCAGAACAATTTTCAATGACATTTGTTTACATTATCCCTGACCATCAAAGGTGAAAATTGAATGACTATGGCCTAGTTGGAGAAGATCAGGGTATGACCATTGGCCTGTAATTCTTTCTACCTATAAGCCAAGCTTCATGCACTTAGTTTGTCAATTACTCTGGACCAAGGAATCTTTTCTAGGTTAGGTTGATCCAATTGGCCGGACCAAGGTCAATTGGTGTTCTTTGCACCGCTTCGCAGCCTACGCCATAGGTCTATCCCAAGTTAGATTTAGGATTATCCCTTTGCCTATACCATGAAATTGACCATGATCCCTTCCTTTATTACTTGAATTAAAACCAAACTACCTAGCTTTAATAAACACCAAACCTGAAGAGTGAAAGTGAGGAATCCTTTAAAAGGGTTTTGTTCGAATGATCAATGACCTGTCAGTCGTCCTCATGGGATCAACCCCGCACTGCCACTTTACTACGCCCTTGTAGCAAGTGTAGTTTGGAGCTATAAATATCTAATCTAAGCACAGCCCGTACGAATTCAACGATGTGTGCGGGTGAGTCGGTATTCCAGCAAGTGAAGGTTGAGAGAAAACTTCCCAAATGAGTAATGTAGTCTCTACCTATACCAAAATGAAAGTGGGATTATGTTACTATGGATTTCATCACTAGTATTCTTAAGACCTCTAAGGGGAATAATGATATATGGGTCATTGTTGATCGTTACACAAAGTCATCACATTTTCTTATAATTTGAGAAGATTTTTAACTAGCCTGTCTTGCGAGGTTGTATATAAATGATGTTGTGAGACTTCATGGTGCACCCATATCGATATCCTCTGATCATGACCCAATGTTCACTTCAAATTTTTAGAAGAGTCTCTAATAGGCTTTAAATACAGAGCTTAATCTTAGCACAGCCTGTTACTCTCAAACAGATGGGCGGACATAATGGGTTATCCAAACTTTGGAGGACATGTTAAGGTCGTGCTCTTTTAACTTGCAAGGAAGTTGGGATCAGTATTTGACTCTTGTGGAGTTTTCCTACAATAACATTTACCACTCCAGCATTAAGATTTCACTATATAAAGCCTTTTATGGAAAGAGATGTCGAATTCTGATGTACTGGGATGAAGTCAGGGAAAGGAAGATTTTTGGGTCTAGAACTTTTGGAAGAGACAACTCAGAAGGTAAGATCCTTCCAAAAGCATATCAAGGAAGCCCTAAGTAGACAAAAAAGTTATGCTGACAATCGAAGGACGGATCTTCAATTCCAAGTGGGAGACTATGTCTTCTTGAAGATATCTCCTTGGAAGGGGTTAGGAGATTTGGAAAGAAATGGAAGTTGTTTCTAAGATATATTAGGTCTTTTGAAATACTAGAGCGAATAGGAGCAGTGGCATATCGTTTGAACATGCCACCAAACCTATCCTAAGTTCATGAAGTCTTTCATATATCACCTCTAAGGAAGTATATGTTAGACTCTACCTGTGTTCTAAAAGTTGATCATGTTAAGTTAGAGCTCGACTTATCATATGTAGAAGAGTCAATTCAGATTCTTGATACAAGAGAACAAGTGCTACGAAAATAGAACGACTCAGATGATGAAGGTTCTTTGGAGGAATCGTCTTATGGAAAAGGCAACATGAGAGTCAGAGGATGCAATGAGAAAGTCTTATCATACTCGAAAAATAATAAGTAAATGAGATATATTGCTATTAAGAAGAAAATAATAAACATCAGAATTGACATGGTGTAAGAACATCGAGAATGATACGAAGGGATTTAGATGTTGGTGTACATATTAAGATTAATATGACTGTTGGGTGTTATAGACTGTTGGTCAATATGATCGTTGGACATTATGATTGTTGGTGGTATAGCGATTAAGAGCAGGCCTTTAAGATTAGCCTATATTAAGGGTAATGATGAAAGTTAATTATCAAAGGGAGGAAATATGGCTTCGGATGGTAGGAGCGTCCTCGATGAAGGTCATTTATTAAAGCTTGGGAAGGAGGTGGCATCATTGGGGTTCAGTCTTGACCAAATCCAAACAGAACTCCAACAAGTGAAGTTGGAGCAAACTGTCTACAGGAGAAGTTTAAGTTAGTGGAGATCATCACCCAATCAATGCTTGGTCGTACCATCCTATGAAAGTACCATCATTTCACAGCTTTCCCTTATGACATATGCTGGTGTAATTAGAAGTTATGTATTTAGGGGTTAATCTATGTAATAATGTAAATTCTTTAAGAATTTAAAAGGATGTTTACTAATACATTTTTTTATGAATGTATCAACCTAAAATAAAAGGTACAATGTGGGTAATTAGAGAATGAATTTGATGAAATGGATTGAATATTTGGAATCATGATGTCGAAATTAGGCAAGGGGTGAAATTTGATAATTTTTGTTAAAATAGTAAAATACAATAAAAACGGTGGAATACGGTAAATACAATAAATATGACATCATATTTATTTAACCATCACTCAATTCACCAAAGTGTTATTTCACTATTTTTGACACTACACATTATAGTGGAACATTAATGATAGTAGTGGATCACAATGGTTACACTGACTAAAGGAAAGTGGAAAAAGGAAGTAATTAATAAATTATTCCATGAAATTTCACTCACCATACCTATAAAATACCCACCCCTCCATTCATTTTTACACCAAATCCAAAGTTTCCTCTTCATTGCTCAAGTTTCTCTTCCCTAACTCTCTCCTCATTCTTTAAGAGTTTGGTTGGATATAAGGTCGGGTTCCAATTTAAGAAGCTTAAGAGTGGTAATAGTTTCTAATTATCTCTCTTCATTTCATATTTGAATTTCCTTATTTGTTATCTCTGAAGTTAATCGGAAATTAAGTTTGCACGAAACAAAATTTAAACCAAAAGAAAATTAATAAAAGTATATTGTGATTTTCAAAATAAAAAAACTTTCATTTGACTCAACAGACCGGATATTAATCCATCCGCACCCGAAAACCTACTTAGCTCACCCCATATTCAAAACAGTACCGAACGGCCACACTATATTCAATTTTCAAATCAGGTGGTTTAAAAAAAATATTTAAATAAAAAAATATTGAATGATTCTGCTATATTATAAATGCACGGTTTTATGTATGAAAATATTATAAAAATACAAAAAATAAATAAAACGGGTTCAGATTGTAAACAGACATCAAATTTTTTATTTGGGATTGGGTTGAGATATTTATTTATTCCTTGGGTTCAGGGTCGAGTATCTCCCTTTTCACGGGTACGGAACAGTTTGCATTGCAACTAAAAACATAGGTTATGTTTAATTTTTTTTATCATTTGTTCATTTTTTAGTATTGAACTCTAAAATTTATATCAAATTTAATGATAATTTATCATTGGAAATAAATTTTTTAGAAATATATATATTTTAAGATTTGTTCGCATCAAGGATAAAATACGAGAAAATCCAATACAAAGAAAATTTTCATTTTTTGGGTGTTTAAATGACAAATGTGTCCTTAACACACTGCCATTCTAGTATTTGAATTTTTTAAAGGCTGACGAAATTTCTTAAAATCATTTAGAAATGAAGTCACGCGAGTTTTTTAATGAAATTTTTTCAACTAATATTTTTCCAAATTGATATTTCAAAGATTTTACTAGTTTGCTGGCATGACCAAAATATAATTATGGAATTGTTGTGAATTATTAAATTATGTGGATGTCATCAATCATAATAAATGAGACCTTTTTACTTTCCCAACAAGCCTCTTCATTTGTTCAACCCTTTGGTATTCCCACCGTTAGATTTGGGTTGTTGTAATTGATATTGACCGTTGGATCAACCTTTTGTAATCTATAAATACGGTGGTATGATAATGGAAATGTGGTGATTTTGTGTGGCCATATACTTGTGTTCTATCTTTCTTGTTCTATTGTGATTGAGACGTTTTACTTCGTCATCATTGTCCCGAGCAATCGACATCGTCATACGTTCGCGTTATCAGCACGACTGCTCTGCAAAGTAAAAAGGTTAGTCATCTCGGTAAGATAAATTTTCCCATGGCAAATATTGCAAAGCATGGATTTCTCCCTCTTGACATTTCTGGAAAGAATTACTTGTCGTGGATTCTGGATGCGGAGATGAACCTTGATGCAAACGGCCTCGGTGAAGCAATTAAAGTAGGCAATCATGCTTCCGCTCAATACCGTGCCCGAGCCCTAATATTCCTCCGCCATCACCTCCATGAGGATCTGAAAAATGAGTACCTCATGGTGAAAGATCCTTTGGTGTTGTGGCAGAATCTCAAGGAGAGGTATGATCACCTTCGACTTGTAATACTACCAAGAGCAAGGTTTGAATGGAGCCATTTGTGATTCCAAGATTATAAATCGGTAAGTGAGTACAATTCTGCAGTGTTTAAAATAACATCGCAACTCAAATTATGCGGAGATACTATCACTGATACCGATATGTTGGAAAGAACATATTCTACTTTCCATGCCTCAAATGTCATTCTGCAACAACAATATCGTGAGAAATGTTTTACAAAATACTCTGAATTACTTTCTTGTCTTCTTGTTGCTGAACAAAATAATGAACTCCTGATGAGAAATCATGAATCCCGGCCTATTGGTGTGACTTCATTCCCTGAAGCGAATGTGACTGCTTTTAATCAAGATCGTGGAAAGAACCGACGTAATCGAGGCCGAGGAAAGTCATTTGCTTGAGGTGGTCATACACCAAATGATAAGAGGAAGGGGCACCACCAGAAGTGGTCCAATGATGAACAACCACAAATGAAGAAAGCTAAGAGTGATGAAAGTAATTGCTTTCGATGTGGCATGAAAGGGCATTGGTCGCGTACCTGTCGTACATCAAAACATTTTGTTGATCTTTATCAACAATCTATGAAAGGAAAGGAAAAGAATGCTGAAGCGAATTTTGCTGACCAGGCTTTGAAATATGATGATGATATTACAAACTTTAATATTTCCGACTATTTTGCACACCCTGAAGGTGATGAGCATATTGATCAAGCATGAATGCTCATGACGGAATCAAAGTTTGATTTTTGGTTTTTGTATGTTTGTGGTTGAAATGAACAATGATTTTATGGTTTTGTAATATTTTTAAATATTGCATGTTTGATTTTGGTTTCTTTTATTTTATTACTTATATGCATGTTTATTTTCTTTATTAGAAATGGATGATATAAATCGGTCCGTTGGGAATAATTTCCATGATGAAGATATTTGTCTCGTTGACAGCGCAACGACGCACACAATTCTTAAACATGAGAAATATTTTATCACCATTAAAATGGGTAGTGCTCATGTGTGTACTTTAACCGGTAGTGCGCAATTAATTGAAGGCTCCGGAAGAGCAAAAATATGTCTACCTGGTGGTACCCAGATTATGATAAACAATGCTTTGTTCTCTCCCAAGTCTCGACGCAATTTGCTAAGTTTTAAAGATATTCGTAATAATGGATATCACATCAAGACAATGGATGAAGGAGGTGCTGAATACCTCTATATAACAAGCATTAAAAATGAGCACAAATTGATTTAAGAAAAGCTTTTGAGACTTCCGTCCGGATTGTACTTTGTCAATATTTGTACAATTGAATCAAACATGGTAAACCAGAAGTTTACCAACCATGGTACATTTATTGTATGGCATGACCGTTTGGGTCATCCTGGATCAATAATGATGAGGAAAATAATTAAATGTATTCATGGTCATCCATTGGTTGATAAAAGGGTTCTTACGCCCCATGATTTCTCGTGTGCTGCTTGTTCTCAAGGCATATTAATCATAAGACCATCACCATCAAAGATCGGGATTGAATCCCCGATGTTCATGGACCGAATTCATGGTGATATATGTGGACCAATTCATCCACCATGTGGACCATTCAGATATTTTATGATCATGATTGATGCGTCAACTCGATGGCCCCATGTGTGTTTATTGTCCACTCGCAACCAGACGTTTGCAAAATTACTTGCCCAAATAATAAGGTTAAGAGCGCAATTCCCTGATTATTCAATCAAGCATATTAGGGTTGACAATGCTGGTGAATATTCATCACATGCTTTTAATAATTATTGCATGTCATTGGGAATAAGTGTTGAACATCCTGTAGCTCATGTTCATACACAAAATGGTCTAGCTGAATCATTTATAAAGCGATTACAACTTATCGCTAGACCATTACTTATGAAAACTTAAATTGACCATTTCAGCATGGGGACATGCAATTTTGCATGCAACAACACTGCTTCAAATAAGGTCATCAAGCTATCATGATTATTCCCCTTTGCAATTAGCTTGTGGTCATGAACCAAATATTTCACACCTAAGGATATTTGGTTGTGCTGTATATGTGCCTGTAGCACCCCCACAACGAACAAAAATGGGACCCCAAAGGAGATTAGGGATATATGTTGGTTTTGAATCTCCCTCGATCATTAAATATCTTGAGATTATGACAGGAGATGTATTCACTGCAAGATTCGCTGATTGTCATTTTGATGAAAAATTATTTCCAACACTCAAAGGGGGAAATCAATCGACTTCAAAAGAAATATCATGGAAATCAACTTCATTATTACACCTTGATCCTCATACAAATACGAGTGAACTTGAAGTTCAAAAGATCATTAATTTGCAAAATTTAGCAAATCAATTGCCTGATGCATTCAATGATTCAAAACGGGTTACAAAATCATATATACCTGCTGTGAATGCACCGGTAAGAATTGATGTCCCAGAAGGACAATTTGATGGTATTACCAACAATGCTTCCAACCCACGTCTGAAGCGTGGAAGACCACTTGGTTCAAAAGATAAAAATCCCCATCAAAGAAAGGGGAAACAACCTATGTTGGTTGAAGGTATGAATGAATTTGAAGATAATGTAAATGTACCAGAAGTACATGAACATGATCAAGAGGAAATTTCAATAAATTTCACAAACACTGGAAGATGTTGGAACCGAGTGGAGACCATTGTTGATAACACATTTTCATACAATGTAGCCCTTGAAATTATGGATGAGGATCAAGAACCTAAAACTGTTAATGAATGTCGTGAAAGGCCAGATTGTGATCAATGGAAAGTTGCAATCCAATCTGAGCTAGACTCACTTGCTAAACGTGAGGTTTTTTGGTCGATCATGAAAACCCCTGAAGGGATTAAGCCTGTTGGATACAAATGGGTATTTGTGAGAAAAAGAAATGAAAATAATGAAGTCGTGAGATATAAAGCACGACTAGTTGCTCAAGGCTTCTCACAAAAACCTGGGATTGATTATGATGAAACATACTCTCCTGTAATAGATGCAATAACCTTTCGGTACCTCATGACGTTTGTTGTACATGAGCAACTTGAATTACGCCTGATGGACGTAGTGACTGCATATCTTTATGGTGATATTGATAATGATGTTTACATGAAAATCCCTGAAGGATTCAATTTGCCGGCAAAATATCCTGGATCTCGAGATCTTTATTCAATTAAGCTGAATAAATCATTATATGGATTAAAGCAGTCAGAGCGTATGTGGTATAACCGTCTGAGTAAATATTTGATGAAGGAAGGTTATAAAAATGATCCAATTTGTCCATGTGTCTTCATTAAGAAGATTGGATCTAAATTTGTAATCATTGCAGTATACGTTGATGATTTAAATATGATTGGGACTAATGATGAACTTTCCAAAGCAGTGGAATATCTGAAGAAAGAATTTGAAATGAAAGACTTTGGAAAGACAAAGTTCTGCCTTGGATTACAAATTGAGCATCTTAAGGATGACATTTTTGTTCATCAATCACGTTATACTGCTAAAGTCCTACAAAGATTTAACATGAATGAATCGCATCCATTAAGTACACCAATGGTTGTACGATCTCTTGATCGTGATAATGATCCTTTTAAATCACAAGTGGATGATGAAGAACTAATTGGTCCTGAAGTACCATATCTGAGTGCTATAGGAGCACTGATGTACCTTGCAAATAATACAAGACCTGATATATCATTTTCTGTGAATTTATTGGCAAGATATAGTTCTTCTCCTACTCGTCGGCATTGGAATGATATCAAACATGTATTAAGATACCTTCAAGGGTCAAAGGATCGAGGGATAATTTATTCCAAATCCTCAGAACCGAAATTGGTCGGTTATACTGATGCTGGATACTTGTCTGATCCACATAAAACAAGATCTCAAACTGGATATGTGTTTACATATGGTGGAACTGCTATTTCTTGGCGTTCTACAAAACAAACAATTACTGCAACTTCTTCCAACCATGCTGAGTTGATTGCTATTCATGAAGCAAGTCGAGAATGTGTTTGGTTGAGATCAGTGATTAATCATATTCGAAATTGCTGTGGATTAGATATGAATAATAATATTCCCACCATATTATATGAAGATAATACTGCTTGCATAGCACAGTTGCAAGGTGAGTTTATTAAAGGTGACAAAACAAAACATATCTCACCAATTTTTTTTTCACCCATGACGTTCAAAAGAATGGTGAGATTGATATCCAACAAATAAGGTCTTTGTGACAATCTCACAGATTTGTTCACAAAAGCATTGCCAACTTCAACATTTGAGAAATTGATTTATAAAATTGGAATGCGAAGACTGAAAAGTCTATCATTGATTTTGTGAGGGGGAGTTGGAACGCTGTACACTTTTTCTCTTAATCAGTTTTTCCCACTGGGTTTTCTGATAAGGTTTTTAATGAGACATCATAGCATAGAATCATTTTAATTTGGGTTCACTTGTTTTTCCCACATGGTTTTTTTTAAGTGAAGATTTATATTAGATTCCATGGAATTATGACATCCAAGGGGAAGTGTTGTGAATTATTAAATTATGTGGATGTCATAAATCATAATAAATGGGGCCTTTTTACTTTCCCAACAAGCCTCTTCATTTGGCCAACCCTTTGGTATTCCCACCGTTAGATTTGGTTTGTTGTAATTGATATTGACTGTTGGATCAACCTTTTGTAATCTATAAATATGGTGGTATGATAATGAAAATGTGGTGATTTTGTGTGGCCATAAACCTTTTGTAATCTATAAATATGGTGGTATGATAATGGAAATGTGGTGATTTTGTGTGGGCATATACTTGTGTTCTATATTTCTTGTTCTATTGTGATTGAGACGTTTTACTTCGTCATCATTGTCCCGAACAATTGACATCGTCATACGTTTTCACTTCGGGATTTCACAACAGGAATACCATTTTTTTTTTTTAACGTTAAAAATCCATGGTGTGCCGGATTAGGGGAATATATATTTTATGAATAAATGGATCCCGTATACCATTTTGCCAAACACGGTGTAAGGAACAGCCGGTAACACGTTTTCGGTTCTTCAGGAGAAGATATACAGCGTGGAAAAACCTTCCTGCTGCTGAACACCGACCCAAACTGAATCAGCACGCAAAACCCTAAATGTTTCCAGGCAATGGACCAATTTCATTTAACAATCCCTACAATTATACAGACGCAGGCCAACATAACCCACAATTTCATTTAACAATCCCTACAATTATACAGACGCAGGCCAACATAACACATTCCAACCTGCAAATCTCCCAAAGAGGGAAGGAAATTTCAAGCCCGGGCTTCCAGAAATCCATTTATGCACAAGGAGCTTCTTACGCTCCAACAATATTTGTGTTCTACAGACTATAAACAGGCAACAACAAAGTAATGGCGACGACGCGCAGTGAGCAGTGAGCAGTGGGCAGTGAGCAGTGGGCAGTGAGCACGAAACGAGAGGCTCTCACAGCAGGAAGTCCATAAACTTGAGCAATGGCAAGCCGATCTTCGAAATCCGCTCCGCTTGCCCGGAGCACGAAGGCGGTAGCTCCGAAGATGCGCGGGAGTCCAGGCTCGGGCCGGCCGCCTTCCTGAGGACGAGGAAGAAGTTCCTAGATCCCAAATCCACCAGCCGTTCACCGCGGCCCAAACCTAAACAGCAGCCGATCAGTAAGAAAAACAACTTCGCCCGCTCTGATTGTTGATCCATGGCGATAAGAAATTCGAATCGGAAAGAGGAAGGGGGTGGGATTGGATGCTTACATTCTAGACTGAACTGTGAATAATGAAGATCGTACGCCGAGGGATCACCGGTGCGCAGAATCGGCCTCCTGGCCTCCTTCACATACTGCCGGACAGCGGCAGCGACGAGATCACCGACCGCCGACTCCGGCGTCATCACCACCTGCACGGGGCCCAGGCTGCCCTGTATCGTCACCTTCAGCAGCAGCTTCGGCAGCTTCGGCCGAGAGTCGTGCGCAAGGCCTTTCCAGGACGCCAATTCCGGCACGGTCTTCGGGCGGAGGAGCTGCGGTGCCGCGGCGGAGGCGGTCGCCACCATCGGGCTTCGCTCGTGAAACGAGGACGATTTCTCCGGCAGTGCTCCCCGCCTGTTCTTCTCCTCGTAGCGTCGAGGATTCTTGAGGATCGGCATAACAAAAACTGTGAGGCAGCGACTACCTCAAACGACGGTACCGGAAGAATCTAGGGCGAGGGAAACCTCGAGCAGAAGTGGAGCGGCGGCTCTGGGGTTGCCGGCTTTCTGCAGCACACATAACCAGGACGGACGAGCGGGGACGAAGACGGACACCGGTCAACTAAGGGAGGGAGGATGGGAAAGGTAGCCGGCCGCCGGGGTTTATATATTCAGTGAGGGAGGGCAATTTCGATATTCCACCGTTACCGAATTTTTTCCGGGCGATAGCCGGTAAACGGGGAGGGAACCTTCTGGTTCGGTGACGAGGAAAGCCACTGCCTTAAATTCAGTTACAACCGTCCACGGCGCAGGCGCGGTCTGGGGGAGGGTTCGTCACGAAATATATAAAATTATTAATATGAAACGAAAATAAATGAATTTAGAATTATCATTTACGTGACGTCATTATTTTGAATATTCTGTACATATTTAAACCGTGGGGAAAATATATTGTTTAGTTTTAATTTTGAGTTTGATTTTAGTTCAGATATTTTGAGATACGGGGAAGGATAGAGAGTGGATAACATGGGAGGAGGGACCAACAAAATGTTGACACGTGGTGGCATGATGGGTGCGGAGCGGTTGGCCGACCACCGTCAGCCATTTTACCATCCAGTCCCTGGCGGCTGCTTCGTTCCGTTGGCACGGTCTGCGTGTCCAGCCTCCGTCCGCCTTGTTCCAAGACAAGACGGATCTGTCATCCATGCATCTACCGTTAATCACGCAATCATAGAGCCGCCCTGATTCAACATTAAATAATAAATTAAAATTATTATCATAAAAAAAATTAATCTGTTAATAATAATTATGTGGATCAGCAATTTATAATGGATATTTGTTATGAAATTGATCGAACACCAATTGAAACCGCGAACCATTTTGAAACCGGAAATGTAAGATCGATCGTAGGCGAAGCGCATCGTTGAGAAAGCGAATGTCGTATTTGCGTATGACGATGACGACGACAAATGGAAATACAAATACAAAATAAATACAAAAGTAAAGAACACAAATGTAGAGCCAACAATCCATCATCCTTTCATTAATCATATCCATGTATTTATAGTGTACAAAGTATACCAAAGTTGGCATATGAAAGGTTGGGCACATGAAGGGGCTCGTTGGGAATGAGAGTTAACATAATTATGACATTCATATTTAATGTTTCACAACACTCCCCCTTGAATGTCATAATTTCATGGAATCTTATATAATCTTCACTTAAAAAAACCTTGTGGGAAAAATAAGTGAAGCCAAAGTAATTGATTTCCATGCCATGCCGCCTCATTAAAAACCTTACCAGGAAAACCCAGTGGGAAAAACCTGATGAAGGGAAAAAGAGTGCAGCAATCCCAACTCCCCCTGACTATCTCATTTAATTATGTCTTCAGGACATCAATTAATATTATTATTAAATTACGTCTTCAGGACATGGGAGGAAGACCAAAAATAATGAATGGTCTCATTGAAGATTATAACTTTTGGGGAAGACCAACAATTGCCATTAATAATAGATATCCATAATAATTTATAACATTCCTTTGGATATCTTTTATAATATATGATTGCCTCATTAAAAACCTCATCAAGGAAAAACCCTTCAGGGGAAAACACTTGATTAGGAAAAAGAGTACAATAACATCAAGTCCCCTGAGTGTTGCCTCATTAAAAACCTTATCAAGAAAACCCAGTAGGAAAAACTTGACTAAGGGAAAAGGAGTACAACAGTTACATCTCCCACTCATAATGATCATCATTTCGCTCATAGAATGTCCATGATCAATTCAGAACTAAAACATTCAGTTTTGAATTTTGGAATAATAATAATCTATACCCTTTTGATTCCAATGAATAGGGAAGAACATTACCTTGCATCATAATATGATTCATTGCCATTTGCAAGGTACATACGCACATGTACATGTATATCCTTCACGGATTAATAAAATGTGCATTTATATTTAATCCTTCTGGGATAAGTATGTTCTTTATCAACCCCTTATGTATAAAATCTATCACTTTAATTATTCATTAAGGGTAAAACCATTCCAAAAATTTAATATTTCATCTTTAGGATGATTAATTCAAGATACAAGGACATTCCATGTAATTTCATGATCAAATAATTCATTGATTTCAGAAAACTCTTCAAGAGTGTAGATGTTTTTCAAAACACCTTAATAATACAATGATTCATACAAACCATGGGATGATAAATTCAACTCATATTCTTCCTTAACTTAATACGGATAAATCTTATTCAATTCGCCGCATAATTTATCAAATTGGGTGAAACTTCCATAATTTTGAATACGCTTCAGGCATTTCAAATCCTTCTGGGATTCATATAAATATCCAAATAAGGAAAAATATAAGATCATTGATATTCAATAGTCTTTATAGTTTGGATAATCAATCCAGAACTTTATATGTTGAACATTTCATAAGTTCCTTCAATAATTTTGGCCAATTATTATGATGTCGACATCTATAAAAATCCATAGTCAATGAGTTTTAAAAGCATTCATAGAAAATATATCATCAACAACATTTGATTGAGATCTCATAATTTTTCTGGTACCAGTGTCACTTCAGGGACAATATCTAAAAAGATATAATGTTGTCGATATATTCATTTTCCTCTTCAAGAGAAAATATATTTATTGCTTTCTACTCATGATGACCAATGATTTTATATAATCAGTTCAACCACACTTCAGGTGTGTATAATCAGACTATTGATTTTCAACACTTTACATTCATGTAAGTGTTGTGAGCATCTTGTCCATGGTTCTGCAGGACCATATAATATATGATACTCAATATTTCATTTAATCAACATGCATATCATGCAATGTATACTCACCAGCAGCAAATAACACATGTGATCACTTAGTGGATGCATCTTTCATATAGATGGATCACATGGTAGGTGGGCGCGCCCATATATACTTCTTCATAAGTATATGAGAAATTTATTTCCATAATAGCTGCTAATGATATAAATAATTTACCTCAAAAATGGGTACCTCATGGTAAATTATTATACAGGGGGAATTCATAATGACTTAATGATAATAAATTTATTGATAATTTTGTAGACATGCATCCATTAAATAAATTCATCATTCTCCCCCTGATGGATGTCTACTATATTATCAATAAATTGATGCTCGTGTATACTTGAATCAATATCTTTCATTATAATTAATCCCAGATGGCCTAAATCATCATGTCATATATTTGAAGTGCCATGATCAGTAAACTTCTGGTTTACCATTATTGATTCGATTGTACATAACAAATTCTTTATAATCACTTTTATGAATGCTTGTTAAATATCGAGGTACCTCTTTTGTCTCCATATGATATTCATTTTCAAGAATACCATTCATATATCTCATTGAGACTTAACAAAGCATTAAGAATTTGTACTACCAGGTAGAAATATATTCGCTCTTCTGGATTCGTTTATTAATTTTCACTACCAGTAAATGTACTTATATGAGCATATACTAATGCATATATGAATTCTTTTGAAGCATTTAATCAAAATAATATTTTGCTTCAAGATCGACACATATAAGATCTTCAGGATCTTTCATTGTGAAAACTCATATTTTTCGTTATAATTTCCACTTATGGTGGTTGATGAATTCATAATATAATCATAACGGGTTAGGCCCATCACCAAGCGGATTATTGCATAATTTAGATCTTCTGGACAAAATATTTTGGAACTTCAAGTCCAAATATTATTTTACAATACATCTACCTGGGATAGGAGCCCCCACATCTTTTAAAGCTGGTGAATGTGGTAACGAGAACCAATGTGGTAGAATCTTATAGATTCACGACACACTTTATCACCATCAAAAATTATAATTCATAAACAACATTCACTTTATCAAATGAAAGATAAATCATTTGATCGAACCTCATCAACTCTCAAATATTCATGATATCATAAATCATAAAAAAAATCATGAATAATTTCATTCGCTTCAAGGAATGAGATATAGTAGTTAAAACTACATTCACATCGGGGAATGAATTCATTCATCGGATTTCATGATCCATGAATGATAATTTATTATTTATATCAATAATGATCATCTTGCATAAAATATAAATTTTACTGATTATGATGATCATTGTTTTAACCACTTCAGGTGGTAAAATCATTTTCATAATATATATCGGATTATCAAAACTATGTAATTCAATCATTTCATTTATGAATTATATGAACAACAACGTCCACTTCAGGGGATAGATGAATTACATGAGATGATATTGATAAACCATAAGAATATGATAAATAATAATGTTTCTCTTGATATTTTTGCTGCGGGAACAATAAATGATAAATGAAGATATTCTTCAATATAATTTCAAAGGACATTATTTTCATATCATCCTTTAGGGATGCAATATTTTATAAATATCAATAAAATTCATTGTGCTATGTAAATATTTACTATCATCAAACCACTTCTGGTGGTTATATTTTTATTATTTGTTATAAACAAATATAACACAATGATCATTCGCAAAACATCATATTCACCTCGAACTTGATTTATAATAAAATGAGGTATATTTTCATTCACTTCGGGGAATGAAATAAATCATTTTCAATAAATATTCTCATTCACTACAGGGAATAGAATAAAATTGTTTGTTCCAGTTTTATAGTGTCTTCAAGACAATTACATGAATATTCAAATCAATTTCATCCACTACGGGGGATGGGTTTTATAGTGTCTTCAAGACAATATCATGGATATTCAACTCATCAATTTCATCAATTTCATCCACTTCGGGGGATGGATATATATAAAATATATTTGCGCTTGTTCATCAAAAATATTTAATTTCTCTAAAACATTTTATAAGAAATAAAAGAAAGAGAAAAGAAATAAAAGAAATATTTACAAATATTCAAAGTAAATATCATCTCCATCATGAACCTTTATATAGAATAATCAAACTTGACACCTTCAGGGTGAACAAGAAATAAGAGATATGAAATTTCATGGTTCATGGAATGATTAGTGAATTTCGGATCGATATACGACAGGTACGCGATGATCATCAAACTTTGGCTCAACGTACGACGAGTACGTGATGTTCATCAAACTTCATCTCGACGTACGACGGGTACGCGATGTTCATCGGACTTCATCTCGACGTACTACGGGTACGTGATGTTCATCGAACTTCCTCTCGACGTACAACGGGTACGTGATGTTCATCGTTCAACGGCTCGACGTACGATGGGTACGTGATGTTCATCCTTCAACGTCTCGACGTACGACGGGTACGCGATGTTCATCCTTCAACGGCTCGACGTACGACAGGTACGCGATGTTCATCATTCAACGGCTCGATGTACGACGGGTACACGATGTTCATCATTCAACCACTTCTGGTGGTGTAGTTTTTTATTCATTTGATGAATGATGTTTGTCTCGACATCGACCACATCGGTTATTAATCAAATACATTCTCTCTAGGGAATGAAGTGAAATTTGTCAACCGTGAGCCATTACAGCTCTTCAGGAGCTCATTATTTTTCCCGCAACAAAAGATTAAAGAAATCATATATTATTTTCAGATTTATCAAGAGGGGAAAAATAAATGTAACAATATCTTAAATATAAAATAAGACTTACCCTTTTGATGTATCACATCGAATGAGTGAAGCCGATGCGCATGCGAAAGAGTATGTCAAAAGAATAATGTTTATAAAAACATGTGACATACCTTTTGTTCGCAAAATTTATCTTACGTTGATGATATGGATGACGACAGCGTCGTCACGATGCGTAATGCGGAGAAGACGATCGTGCTGATAACGTGTTATGAAATTGATCGAACGCCGATTGAAACCGCGAAGCATTTCGAAACCGGAAATGTAAGATCGATCGTAGGCGAAGCACATCGTTGAGAAAGCGGATGTCGTATTTTCATATGACGATGACGACGAAAAATGGAAATACAAATACAAAAGAAATACAAAAGTAAAGAACACAAATGTAGAGCCAACAATCCATCATCCTTTCATTAATCATATCCATGTATTTATAGTGTACAAAGTATACCAAAGTTGGCATATGAAAGGTTGCGCACATGAAGGGGCTCATTGGGAATGAGAGTTAACATAATTATGACATTCATATTTAATGTTTCATAACAATATTGATTTCCTTGGTAAATAAGGACTGATTTGGACTTTTCAATTATATTTTCATGTAGGTAACATATATTACGATATGATAATAGAAAATTGACTTTTGATATTATATATTATCTTGACCTATAATCTACTTCTTATTTAAATATACATTAGGTTGAATTTGTTTGTTTTCTTGAGTTTAATCGGTTTCATTGTTTCAATCTTAAATTCTGATTTACCAACATGTTATTAACATGAACTCTACTCACATGAAGAGTTTTTGCTTATCTGGTAAGTTTTATTTTTTATAGTAAATGGTGCTAACTCGGTTTTTTCTCTCTCAACATCGTTGATAAAAATTAACTATCATGAATTTTGGATGCCGAAACGCATCTAGATGCAAATGAGATTGATGAGGTGATCAAAGTGGATAATAATGTTTCCACACATGACCATGTTAAAGATCTAACATTCATTCTCCATCATATCTATGGGGGATTTGAAGAACAAATACTTGAGATTGCAAGATCGTGTGATCTTTGTGACAAAATCTCAAGGTATTAGATGACCATATGAGACCAATAATTTTACCGAAATCTAGTTATTAATAAAGTCATTTGAGACTTTATGGTTTCAAGACTGTAGACGAATACAATTCCTAACATCACAACTAAAATTATGTAGAGAAAATATTACCAACATAGAGATAGTAGAAAAGATATTTTTTTACTCTATGCCTAAAATGTTCTTTTGCGACAACAATTATTGGAAATATGCACTAAATCCTAAAACACAACATGGTGAGAGTTACCACATTTTGGTTTGTGGTATGTCGTGGTTCTTGATACAACAATAAGGTGTTCATGGTGACTGGTATTGGATATCATTCAAACAACGTTTCTACAATGGTTATCATATTGTATTTGTCTTACGACACATAATGAAATGATGTATATATGGTTTACTGATTGTTAAATGAGTTTAGAAGTCATATTGCATAAATGAGGATTTTTTTAAATGTTATAAAGTTAGAAAACTAAAGCTTGGCCATTTCATAACCATTTCATAATGTATGAAACGTTTGAACTCCAACAAGATCCTTCATTCAATGACGGAGTTATATATAATGGACTTCATGGACCTCGTTTTAGTTAGGAGTTGTGAAGATTGTTTTCAAATTCCTTTTGAATTCATCGGAAGGAAAGGCTCCAGAAGATCAATCAGGCTTAAGGTTTTTCAGTTAGAGATAACAGAATTCCTTACAATGACGTGTTGATTGGAAGTTACTAATTCCCAATGGAAGCTTTCATACCAGTTGGTTCATTATAAGGTAAGGTTGTGCGAGAAAATAAGTTTAAAGGAAGGGGTGATGAGTTCTTATGAGGTTGTCAACAATTGTGTTGAGGAATCCCAGAGGAGATCAACAATCATTTGAGTTCAATGGAAGGAATCATATGAAATTCGGAGGTCGGTGCTACTAGATGACTAGATAAACCTCTCTATAAAAGTGAGGTGGGACCACTTGCACACGTGGTGTGCAAAGATTGGATGTTTAGTGATCTATGTGGTGGTAAACTCACAAGTGATTGTAAACTCTTGTATATTCCATATAAGTTATAAAATGAAGCAGTTTTCTCCTGTGGATGTGAGACTTAATGTCTAAACTACATAGAATCAAAGTGTCCTTTACATTTTTTCTATTTTTTCCTTGCTTGTTTGTTTTTATTATCGGAAGTGTTGGTTGACATAGTGTGGCGATTTAATGTGATTTTAGGTTCCTAAGTTCTGACACACTAAGCTCGGTGGAGGGGTTTCGTGTTTTACTAGGCGTGACTTCTAGTGGTTGAAGTTATAGCGGATCAAAGGATCCAGGTTCTAGTGAATCTATTTCCGGTGTTCTCACGGGTTCACATCCTTGCTCCCCAACAAGTGGTATTAACGATCTGGTTAAAGACTCGAGGACACTCACAACATACTCATGTATCATTATCCACTCTTGCCTTAGGGTTATTTTGTTTTCAGTGGAAGTTTACTGTTAGTGGAAGGAATAACGTCAAATGATGGTAAGGTTTGAGTTGATAAGTTTAATGGATCATATTTTGGTTTTAGAGGATGCATATGGAGGATTATCTCATCCAAAAGGGTTGGAAGTGTAAAGACCCAGAAATCTGGTGGAAATTTTTTTCTTAAATACATGCGAATTTTACGAGTCCGCAGTTTCTGACGACGCTTGATTCCGAGGCCCGGTGTGCTCGAAATCGATTTCCGAAGTTTTTTTCGGGTACGTTCAGTAAACGTACATGCGGGTTTTTATATCTTTTGAACCGGTACTCGGAATTGAAATCTGAGGACACCGATGAACTCGCAGCGCCAGTATTCGCTTAAAGAGACCTTTAATGCAGTTGCGTTTTATCGGGAGTGGAAGCTAATTTTTTGGTGATTCTTATAAATTAAATAAAAATTATGTGTGACATAATTTTATTTAAGTGGTAGTTTTATCCTCCAAGGGGAAGTTGGAGGTGGGGTCCACCCCCACATAACCTCCCATGAGAGGATATTATGTGGTAAGACCCACACGAGCATCAAACCCCTCAACTCCCCTTGAACCCCCTTTAACTCTAAAACTTCCCATTAATGTGCCAACAAACCCTTGTCATTAATTAATTGAATCCATTGGAATTATTGCCAACTCCATGCATTTAATTAAGTGAACCAGCTTAATTAATTAATTTGAGTGTTTGAATTCTTTTCAATTCATTATGCCAACATTAAAATAAGGGAATATAATCTTTTATTTTGGGGTTGGCATAATCGTTGGAGAGCTTGAGAGAACTCTTGGAAAGAACACCATCCTCTCGACGAAGAACGCTCCACGTCACCGAAGAACGTGAAGCATCATCTTCTATCTTCTTCAACTGGAGCAAGGAAGGGAAGCACCGCCGCTATGAAGTACATCAAGGGCGTCGTCTCGACTTAGCTTCGCCGAACTCTACTCCCTCCGACGTTGACGGAACGACGTCCATCTTCCGTGACTTCGACATCGTACTTTGAATCGAGGTAGGGGTTTGTCTTGATTAAATTGTACCCTTGTTACTCGTTGTTTGTTTGGGATCGATGGTGGCCACATGTTATCACCTAATGCGGAGGGAGCGGGCCAAACCAACACGGCCCGACGCCCCTCCGTTGGTTCTTGTTGTTTGACGTCGGAGGCAGAGCTGAAAGGGCGCAGTGCCGTCGCACCGCGCCGAATAAGATTTGCGGCGACGAAAGAGGAACCACAACGACAAAAGAGGAACCGCGGCCGGGTGGGCCGCGGCGGAGGAAGAATCGTGGCGTCGTCGCTCCGCGTGGAGGAGCCAAAGGTCGCGGCCACGTCGGGCCGCAGTGGAGGTGGCACGGCACCGTCGTGCAGCGCGGAGGGCAGCAGGTCCGCGACGCCGTCGCACCGCAGTGGAAGTGCGGAGGCGGCCGACTGAGCTGGCCGTCGTGGAGCCAGACTGAGGGACGACTGACCGACCGATCAGCCGACCCGCTGAAAGACCGCAGTGCCCGCAGGCGCCGCGTGGAGGGAGACCGCGGCCCGCATCCGCGGGCCGCTCGGCTGGGCGAACCGGCTGGCTACGGCCGACCGGGCAGAGGAGGAGGCGACGCCGCTTGGCGCTGCTGGGCGAACTGGACCGGCCCACAGGGCGGGCCGGGTCCGCAAGTGGGTCGCGCCCCACAGGGCCAGGCCGACCCCCCAAGCCAGGTCGGACCCGCCGAGCCAGCCCACTGGGTATGACGGGCCAGGCCGACCCCCCAATCTGGGTCGGACCCGCCGAGCCAGCCCACTGGGTATGACGGGCCGGGCCCGTCTTCGCTTAAATGCGAATAACTTCAAGGCCGCGCGTCCGATCGACGCGCTGTCTGCGACACTGGGACCCTCGCGACGAGGCAGTCCTTTTGCGATACTCTAAGTAAGTTTTAGAAAAATTTGGAAAATGGCCGGGTTTGGATCGAGCGTAAATCAAACCAGGCCCCTGGAACAGAAATGTCAATAACTCTTAGACTGAGCGTCCGATTGACGCGCCGTCTATCGCGTTGGGTTCCTTTTGATGAGACGGAACTATGGGATACATAAACTTGAGACTTTGTGATAGTTGATGTATCGAAACTTGGCTCGAGGAGCGGACCCTCCCGGAATCGAGCATGTTGTGTGTGGGAACCCTAGAGCTGGCTGCGACGACTACTGTACCGGAATCCTCTGTGGGTTCGACAACAATGACTACTCTACCGGAATCCTCCATGGGTTCAACAACGACGACTACTGAACCAGAATCCTACGTGGATTCGACAACGATGACTGCTGAACCGGAATCCTCCGTGGGTGCGACAGCGATGACTACTGTACTGGGATCCTCCGTGGATCCAACAGTTCTGAATTCTGTTCCTGTATCATGTGTGGGTCCGACAGAATAGGTGGTCCTGTATCCTATGTGGGTCCGACAGCTTAGCTGAATCAGTGACTACATCTGATCATCTCTATCACTCAATGAAATATGTATACATGTGTGAGCTGAGTCATGTCTTTCAACCATTATCATCGTGGTGATTGACTTTATTTTCTTTGTGGAATGTGTTGTATTTGGGATCAAGAGTTGGAGGCAGACTATGACTGGTAACTTAGGTATATGTATGGGCATATACCTAAGTAGGGTTGGTTGATACTTCGTGATTGTATCTTTCTACTGTGGTTTATCCTTTGTGTATTCTGGGAGACCTTCGGGGGTCTCGGGGTCCCCTACTGAGTATTGTTATACTCACCCCTACACGGGATTCACCCACACCTTGTTGTGTTCTGTGCAGATGACAGACAACAGTGATCGAGGCTGAGGGTGACGGACAGAGGCTTCTTGGAGCTGGACTAGACGGGACATACCGCAGGGATGAGTTATTCGAGTTGTGTATCTACCCTTCAGGTAGGATTCCCCGGTGGACGATCCAGAAGATGTTTTCCCTTTTCACTTGTACTTGTACTTGTTGTTCAGTTGGGTTTGTATACTGGCCCACTTACTTTTAGCACACCTTACTTTTCTATTTTAGTACTTGTTTCATCTACTGCTTGTGTTCAAACTATGTGTGTGTTACAGGTTAAAAGAAAATTCCTTCCCTTTTTATCAGGGATTCACCTTTGGTGCTAGTCGCCAGCCCCGACCTAAGGAAGGTGGGCTTGGGGTAGTTACGACACGGGCCCCGAGGAAGGGTCATGAAAAATTGGTATCAGAGGAGTCAGTTTTACCGCAGAACTTGGACTCTGATTCTTTTAACAGTAATAATGTTAAGTGTTTTGGGTGTGGTTATCAGTTTAAGGAAACCGGTGTTGGTGCGGCGGCCGACGTATCCATAAACTAAGACTCTGACTTCTGATCTCCGACTCAGTACACGAAAACACTGATTGCGCATGTGTTTCCTTGAAAAAGTTTTCTTCGTGATTACTTTGTGTCAGCTCACCAGATATACTGTTTTAACCGTGACACACCTGTTTCTTTTCAGGATGGCCCCATGAAGGCAACCAACTAGGGTTCCGAGTTTTGTACGAGATGGTAGCCCACCGAGCGATGAGGCCTCGGTGCAGGGCCCCATCACAGCGGAGGTACCAGCGGTACCACTACCCGCTGGGCCACCGATACCACCAGCTCCAACAGTAGAGAGTGCACGCCGCCTGAGTGCATTGCACGAGTTCCAGCGGTAGAGACCGCCCATGTTCCTGGGAGAGACGGACCCACAGGTAGCTGAGGATTGGCTGAAGGCTGTTGTGAGAGTTTTCAGATTGGTAGAGACACCATCCGACCTTATGGTGATCCTTGCTGTGAGTCTTCTGCATGCAGCAGCAGACAGATGGTGGAGCCTAATACTCCAGGTACATGACAAGGCATCATTACTCTGGACAGACTTCGAGAGTCTCTTTCGCTCAGAGTTTGTTCCAGCCACCCTTCGTGCAGTGCATATTCAGGAGTTACTTCATCTGCGGTAGGGCAACATGACAGTAGCTCAGTACTCAGCGAGGTTGACCGACCTCTCACACTACTCCACAAATATGGTACGAGACCCGTTCTTTAGGGCCCAGACCTTTGAGCAGGGATTCAGGCATGATATCAGAGCTTCGACGATTCCCCTCAGCATTTCGACACAGGCGGGGGTGCTAGAGCGAGCACTTCTAATGGAGAGTTTTCTCGCTGAGCACTCACCAGCGGTGAGACCCACCACAGGGAGACACGTAGTGGAGTCTTCTATAGCCGACAGTAGACATATGACGTAGAGGTCCAAGCGGACCAGACCATAAGGTGGGCGACCCCATGATACAGGTTCGGTTGTGCGGAAACACGAGACAGAGCCAACTATACGAGGAGCAGACAGTGCTATGCATGCGGCGGGCAGGGCCACATGGCTCGTGACTGCCCGACCCTCCATGCAGATGAGCAGAAGATAGTAGAGGGACCTCCCAGGTAGAGGTAGAGGTTCGACCGTGGTGGTCCGCCGGGAGCAGGCGGATGTGGCAGAGGAGCTGGCCGAGCAGCGGGTGGTGGACGACGTTTCGAGGCTCTACCACCACCACCACTAGGAGGTCCATACCGACCACAGGGAGCTGGCGGACAGAGGCGGGCTCAACTCCAGGCAGTCGAGGCCTACGACCACGTCGCACCTGAGATGATTCGAGGTACTATCTGTGTCTACTCCACCCTTGCTGCAGTACTTATAGACACAGGTGCGAGTCATTCTTTTATTGCCACTGCCCTAGTTTGGAGCTCGGAGATTCCGACAGATCCGTTGGCTCAATCCTTACGGCTAGAGACTCCTACGGGAGCAGACTCAACGATTACACACTAGTGCTGACAGTGTGAGCTTACTCTAAGAGGTGAGATCTTCGACTGAGATCTTCTTTTAGTGGCATTTAGGCCTTACGACGTCATCTTGGGTATGGACTAGTTATCCACAGTTCATGCTCAGATTGACTGTATTAGGCGAAAAGTGCGTTGTATCTGCACATATGAGACCAGGTTTACCTTCACCAGTGAGAAGGGAGCCTTTGCAGCGTAGGATAGACTTACGCAGAGGAGGGGGCAACCTGTCACACATCAGTTGACTAGTCTCATCTTCAGAGCGGTTGACGTGCAGAGTCCGAGTTTTCCTGTTGTGGTGGATCAGTACATGGATGTTTTCCCTGATGATGTTCCTGGACTACCTCCTCGCAGAGAGGTATACTTCTAAATTGACCTATACCCTGGGACAACACCGATATCTACTCCAGCATATCGGATGCCTCCCGCCGAGCTTCGTGATCTGCTGGTACAACTGGAGGACTTGTAGTGGAAGGGATTTATCCGACCCAGTGTTTCACCCTGGGCATCTCTGATTTTGTTCACCAAGAAGGCGGATGGGAGCTTGCGACTGTGTGTCGACTACCGTCGCCTGAATCAGGTGACCGTGAAGAAAAAGTACCCACTCCCGAGGACTGACAACCTCTTTGATCAGATCAAGGGAGCACGATGGTTCTCGAAGACAGACCTCAGGTCAGGCTATCACCAGCTCAGAGTTCGAGACGAGGATGTGCAAAAGACGACCTTCAGGTGTCGGTATGACCACTACGAGTTCTTGGTTATGCCCTTTGGCGTAACTAATGCACCAGCAGTGTTCATGAGTCTCACTAACATGATCTTCCAGCCTTACCTCGATCGTTTTGTTGTAGTCTTCATCGACGACATACTGATTTACTCGACTACTAAGGAGGAGCATGCCTACCATTTGCGGGTAGTACTAGACACACTCCAAGAGCACCAAATTTATGGTAAACTCTCGAAGTACCATTTATGGATTCGATAGGTTCACTTTCTGGGACACATCATCTTGGAGGCTGGAGTTGTAGTGGATCCAGCGAAGATTGAGGCAGTACTTTCTTAGGAGCCACCTAGGAGTGTGACAGAGGTGTGGAGTTTCCTAGGACTGGATGGGTACTATCGGAGATTTGTGCCAGACTTATCTAGAGTTTTAGCACCGCTTTCAGCATTGATGAAGAAGGGGAAACCCTTCGTGTAGTCAGATAGATGCCAGTAGAGCTTTCAAGAGATGAGGCAGAGGTTGACCAGTGCGCCCATCTTGAGGCTACCGGAGGAGGCCGTAGGGTACATAGTTTACTATGACGTACCAGGGACCAGACTCGGGTGTGTCCTGATGTAGGAGTGAGCAGTGATCACATATGGTTCACGGTAGTTGAGACAGCACGAGCAGAACTACTCTACCCATGACCTAGAGTTAGCAGTAGTGGTCTTCGCCTTGAAGATGTGGTGACACTATCTGATGGGTGAGCGTTTTACAGTCTACTCTGACCACCAAAGTCTCAGGTATATCTTCTTGCAGAAGGACCTGAACTTGAGACAAAGACGATGAATTGAGTTCCTCCAGGACTATGACTTCGAGATAGTCTATAAACCTAGGAAGGGGAATGTTGTAGCAGATGATCTCAGCAAGAGATCAGGCATTCAACTGCTAGAAGAGGCGACAGAGCAGCAGGCCGCATTGTAGATATCCTTTGTGGATAGAGATAGAGCAGCTTTTCTACAGTCTCTCACAGTCACTCCTCCACTTCTTCAGCGAGTCAGAGAGGCACAGCGTGGGGACGTTGACTGTGAGACGCAACATGCTCATATATCCTCAGGGTAGGCACCTGATGGGTTTTCTGAAGGTGGGGAGCACATCATCCTCTTCAGAGGACGTACCATGGTACCAGTTGCACTACAGGAGGATGTGTTGAGGGAGTTCCACACTTCCCCTCTAGCTGTACATCCAGGAGTGGCAAAGATGTATCAGGACCTCAGACAACAGCACTGGTGGCCAGGTATGAAGAAGGCGTTAGCAGAGTTTGTCTCGCGATGCCTCACTTGTCAGCAAGTGAAGGTGGAGCACCAGGTTCTAGTAGGCTTGGTTCAACCCTTAGAGGTCCCAGAGTGGAAGTGGGACGGGATATCCATGGATTTCGTGACGGGACTTCCATGTACATCCAGAGGACACGACTCTATCTGGGTGATTGTCGACCGAATAACCAAGTAGGCCCACTTCCTACCGATCAGAGGGAAGGGCTCGGTAGAGAGCTTGGGACGCCTCTACATATATGAGATCGTACGACTTCATGGTGTTCCATTGGCGATCATCTATGATCGAGATACTCGTTTCACTTCTTGGATATGGAAGGGGTTGCAGGAGGCTTTTGGGACGCAGCTTCGCTTGAGCACCACCTTCCATCCTCAGACGGATGGTCAGACTGAGAGGACCATTCAGACTCTCGAGGACATGCTCCGTGCATGTGTCCTTGACTTTGGTCGTAGATGGGAGGATCACTTACCCTTGGTGGAGTTTGCGTACAACAACAGATACCACTCCACCATCGAGATGACACCTTACGAGGCACTTTACGACCGACCTTGCAGATCACCATTGTGCTAGACTGACCTAGGGGAGTCAGCACTTGTAGGACCAAAGATGGTACAGGCTATGACGGAGAAGGTGCAGATCATCTAGGAGAGTATGAAGACTGCATAGAGTAGACAGAAGTCCTATGCTGATAGAAGACGGAGACCACAAGAGTTAGAGGATGGCGACCACGTCTTCCTACAGGTCTCACCTCGACGAAGTCTATAGAGATTTGGCTGAGGCGTAAAATTATCTCGGCGATTCATCGGACCTTTTCAGGTCCTCGGTAGAATAGGTGAGGTGGCTTACCGCCTGTCCCTTCCACCTCAGTTGCACCGGGTGCACAACGTCTTCCACGTATCTCAGCTGAGGAGATACGTGCACGACCCGTCCCACATCATCGACCATGGGGAGATGGACATCGATGACGAGGCAACATTCACAGAGGTTCTAGTGGAGATTGAGGATCGATAGGAGTGAGTCCTATGTGGACGATCAATTCCTCTGGTGCACATTCGCTGGCAGCATAGGAACCTCCAGGAGAGCACATGGGAGCGGGAGGCTCAGATGTGTGCTCAGTACCCCCATTTGTTCCCTTAGTGTGTGTTGTAGCTTACGGGGACGTAAATCCCTGAGGTGGAGAGAATTTAAAGACCCGGAAATCATGTGGAATTTTTTTTCTTAAATACATGGTAATTTTACGAGTCCGTAGTTTCTGATGGCGCTTGATTCCGAGGCTTGGTGTGTCCGGAATCAATTTCTGAAGTTTTGTTCGGGTACATTCAGTAAACGTACGTGCAGGTTTTTATATCTTTTGAACCAGTTCTCGGAATTGAAATTCAAGGATACTGATGAAATCGCAACGCCGGTATTCGCTTAAGGAGACCTTTACCGCAGTTGCATTTTATCGGGAGTGGAAGATAATTTTTTGGGGATTCTTATTAAATTAAATAAAAATTTTGTGTGACATAATTTTATTTAAGTGGTAGTTTTATCCTCTAAGGGGAAGTTGGAGGTGGGGCCCACCCCCACATAACCTCCCATGGGAGGATATTATGTGTTGGGGCCCACATGAGCATCAAACCCCTCAACTCCCCTTGAACCCCCTTTGACTCTAAAACTTCCCATTAATGTGCCAACACACCCTTGTCATTAATTAATTGAATCCCTTGGAATTCTTGCCAACTCCATGCATTTAATTAAGTGAACCAACTTAATTAATTAATTTGAGTGTTTGAATTATTTTTGAATTCATTATTCCAACATTAAAATAAGGGAACATAATCTTTTATTTTGGGGTTGGCATAATCATTGGAGAGCTTGGGAGAACTCTTGGAAAGAACGCCATCCTATCGATGAAGAACGCTCCACATCACCGAAGAACGTGAAGCATCATATTCTATCTTCTTCAACTGGAGCAAGGAAGGGAAGCACCGCCGCCATGAAGTATACCGAGGGCGTCGTCTCGACTCGGCTTCACCGAGATCTACTCCCTCCGACGTTGACGGAACGACGTTCGTCTTCCGCGACTTTGACAACGTACTTTGAATCGAGGTAGGGGTTTGTCTTGATTAAATTGTACCCTCGTTCCTCGCTGTTTGTTTGGGATCGATGATGGCCACATGTTATCGCCTAATGCGGAGGGTGCGGGCCAAACCAACATGGCCCAATGCCCCTCCGTTGGTTCTTGTTGTTTGACGTCGGAGGCGGAGCTGAAAGGGCGCGGTGCCATTGCACCACGCCGGAGAAGAACCGTGGTAACGAAAGAGGAACCGCGGCGCCGTCACGTTGTGTGGTGGAGCCAAAGGCCGTGACCACGTCGGGCCGCGGAGGAGGTGGCGCGACATCGTCGCATCGCGCGGAGGGCAGCAGGTCTGTAGTGCCGTCACGCCGTGGTGGAAGTGCGGAGGCGGCCGACCGAGCCAGACCGCGGGACGACCGGCCGACCGACCGGCCGGCCCGCTAGAAGACCGCGGCGCCTGCGGGCACCGCGTGGAGGGAGACCGCGGCCAGCATCCACGGGCCACTCGGCTGGGCGAACTGGCCAGCTACGGCCAGCCAGGCTTGAGAATCTTAGCGCCCGTAGGCGCCATATGAGAAGAACCACGACCTGCAGCGCGGGCCGTGTGCGCCGGGCCGAACCGACCGGCTACGGCCGCGCCGCCAGGCAAATCGGACAGGCCCGTAGTGCTGGCCAGGTCCGTAGGTGGGTCGCGACCCACCGGGCTGGGCTGACCCCCCAGTCGGGTCAGACCCGCCAGCCCACTGGGTTTGACATGCCTGGCTCGTCTTCGCTTAAATGCGAATAACTTCAAGACCGCACGTCTGATCGACGCACCGTCTGTGGCACTAGGACCATCACGACAAGGCTGTTATTTTTCAATACTATAAGTGAGTTTTGAAAAAATTTGGAAAATGGTCGGGTTTGGATCGAGCGTAAATCCAACCGGGCCCCTGGAACGGAAATACCAATAACTCTCAGACCGGGCGTCCGATGGACGTGCCGTCTGTCGCGTTGGGTTCCTTTTGATAAGGCGGAACTACGAGATACATCAACTCGAGACTTCATGATAGTTGATGTATCAGCACTTGGCTTGAGGAGCTGACCCTCCCAGAATCGAGCATGCTGTGTGCGGGAACCCTAGAGCTGGCTACAACAACTACTGTACCAGAATCCTCTGTGGGTTCGACAGCGATGACTACTGTACCAGAATCCTCCATGGGTTCGACAGTGATGAATAATGAACCGGAATCCTAAGTGGGTTTGACAGCGATGACTGTTGAACCATAATCCTCCGTGGGTTCGACAACGATGACTACTGTACCAGGATCCTCTGTGGGTCTGACAGTTCTGACTTCTGTTCCTGTATCCTGTGTGGGTCTGACAGAATAGCTGGTCCTCTATCCTGTGTGGGTCTGACAGATTAGATGGTCCTATACCCTGTGTGGGTCCAACAGCTTAGATGAATCAGTGACTACATCTTATCATCTCTACCACTCTACGAAAGATGTATACCTGTGTGAGCTGAGTCATGTATTTCAACCATTATCATCGTGGTGATTGACTTTACTTCCTTTGTGGATTGGGTTGTGTTTGGGATCGAGAGTTGGAGTTGGAATGTGACTGGTAACTTATGTATATGTATGGGCATATACCTAAGTAGGGTTGGTTGATACTTCATGATTGTATCTTTCTACTTGGTTTATCATTTGTGGATTCTAGGAGACCTTCGGGGGTCTCAGGATCCCCTACTGAGTATTGTTATACTCACCCCTACACGGGATTCACCCGCACCTTGTTGTGTTCTATGCAGACGACATACATAAGTGATCGAGGTTGAGGGTGACGGACGGAGGCTGCTTGGAGATGGACTAGATGGGACCTACCGCAGGGACGAGTTGTTCGAGTTCTATACCTACCCTTCAAGTAGGATTCCACGATGAACGATCTAGGAGCTGTTTCCCCTTTTTTACTCTTACTTGTACTTGTTATTTAGTTGGGTTTGTATACTGGCCCACTTACTTTCAGCACACCTTAATTTTCTATTTTAGTACTTGTTGCCTCTACTACTTGTGTTTAGATTGTGTGTGTGTTACAGGTTAAAAGGAAATGACTTCCCTTTTTATCAGGGATTCACCTTTGGTGCTAGTTGCCAGCCCCTGGCCTAAGGAAGGCAGGCTTGGGGTAGTCATGACACGGGCCCCGAGGACAGGTCATGACAGGAAGTTCTGATGACTAGAATCAAACTACAGAAGATGGAGAAAGAAGAATAAGAATGACTATATTGTAAGACACTTGGAATGATCAGGATGTATTTGGAAAGAAATGTTTCCTTCAACATCTTGGAAAAGAAAACTAGAGTTGAGCTGATGAAAGCCCTGGTATACATGTATCAAAAATCTATTACTTTGAATAAAGTTTTCATGATGCATATGTTATTTGGTATGAAGTTTTCAGAAGTAATACCAATGAAATGCCATGTTAATTATTTCAATAAGATCCAAATCCATCTTGAGTCAATGAATGTAAAGTTTACAGTAGATATTTGGGTGTTTCTTTTACTATCATTTCTACCAGTGAGTTGGGAGGCGATGATAACTATTGTTAGTAATTCGTACGGAAAATTTGACTTGGTATTTGAGGATTTCAAGAACTTAATCCTGAATGGGGATCTTAGATGTAGGAAAGTTCAAGCACCTACCAAAAATTCATTTAATGCTGAAGGTAGATGAAGGTTACCCAATCAGAAGACAAGTCAAAAGAAAGTGGAAGATAAGTTCATAGATAAGAGTAGAGGTAATTCTATTGAACTCAACACTATTTTCTAGAATTTCAGTAAGAAAGGGAGTCTCAAGAAGTACTGTAAGGATCCCAAGGTGAACTATAGAAGTATTTTTTTTGAAGTTAATGTTCTATTAATTCAGAAGAAGAGAGTATCATCTTGCTATTAAGTGTCAATGTTCTGATGGAATAATGGGTAGTTGATTTCGATGCAATGTTTCATTCCATGACAGAGAAAAGTTGAATGGTGAATTATATACCCGAAAGATTTGGAATGGTTCACTTGGTGGATGATGAGGCTCTTGAAGTTTCAAGAAAGGGTGATATTAATATCCAGATTCCAAATATAAGTTTCCTAAAGTTGAAGGAAGTTTGAAACATCCTAGGATTATGGAAAAATCATATTTCTATTGGAAATATGGATAAAGAAGGTTTTGGAACAATATTTTCTAATGTAGTATGAAAAGACACTTGAGGAACCATGGTGGTGACAAGAGGAATAAAGGATGGTACTATGTATTTGAACAGAAGATCAGATGGTTTGATGATAACCAGAACAAAAACTTGTAGAAGTTTAGAGCTGTGGAACTATTAACTCGACTATCTTAGTGAGAATAACATGAAAGTTATTATAGTAAAGGGTTTGTTAAACCGTGATCACACTTACTTCAAAAGTTATGAAATTTGTATACTAGATAAGTAGAATAAGATCTTGTTTAACTTGAACAAAATGAATCCTCAAACTAAAAAACTAGAACTTGTTAACTCATATGTCTGGGATGTAACCCCAGTTCGATCTCACAGAGGATCTCTATACATTGTTACATTTATTAATGATTCAATGAGGAAGGTCTGGATATAATTATTAAAACACATGTTAGATATGTTTGGAATATTCATTCAGTTGAATGTCATGGTGGAAAGTGATGTTAGTGTAACGTCCCGACTTGGGTGCCATCCAACGGTGCCCCGAGCCGACCAGTCACATGACCTCAAGCACACCTCCCCATATGCTAGAGGCTTCTGACTAGTATCAAGGGTATGGTAAGTCATGATGGGGAGGATATACCCTATTTTATCAGAATAAAACACCAACATAAATAAATAAACAAATGCGGAAGCATATATAACTAGAATAATACCAATGTCACAAGATAACCAAAACAACAAATACAATACTCAACTAAAAGGGAAAACAAGACATGCCAAAGTAATTGTCAAAGTGTCTAAATGAAACTGAAAGTAATGACGTGAATGAATCCCAATTGGGTCCCAAACCATGTCTGGTTTCCTCATCCAATCTCCAACCTAAATCAACAATCCAACCCAAGGCCTTTTCCCTTAAACCTATATGTTGGGGAGAATCCCGATTCTAGGCCGAAAATTGATTTCCAAAATATAGTGAGAAACCCTGTAGGTTCCGGGCACAGTGGAAGCACATTGATGGGTGTACCCAACTTTAATTTTAGTGTTAACAATGATCAATCTGAGATCTGTCTTGATAATAAAACTTTGAATCTTCAGAATAGAATGAATAACGAAAAAGAAAAGAGGGGAGTCCCGGAACCATAGATAGGATCATCATATGTTGGTTATAATTAATTTAATTAATTGAAAAAAATTACCTTGATGGAATTATTTCTTCGTTAATGTTTCTGGTCATGATCCGATGTGATCTGTTGTTGCGTCGTAGAATCCAAATGTAGGATTCCTCTAGTGGTGATCCACACGTGCTCCACGTATCTCTAGACATCGCCGAAAGGATCTCCGGGTGCTAGCACCGAAGAGCCTTCGCTTGCGATGTTCGCCTTTGATCACCTTGATTCGGTGGAGGAGGATCTCTCTCTCGAAGCTTGATAGCATTCTTGGATCCGTTGTGCCCAACCACCACAAAAAAATGGCTAGGCTAATGAGTATTATATAATTGGGATTTTAATTACATAGAATAATAAAATGAATTAATTACCTGAAAGAATTTATTCATTTTATTTAATTATTAGTAATACCCTATGTCTTATAATAATAGTTGAATATTATTATAACTTCACATGCACCCAACAAATTACACCTAATATTATTTAATTAAATAAATAATATTATTTCTCATAAATTCCCAGAAAAAATACATGGCGTGTATATTTAATATACAGGACGTGTACTTTTATTTTTCCATTTTTCTTTATTTCCTCCACCACATATATTAGACCTTGAATAATGGCTATTTATTTCTAAAATAAATATCACTGCATTACTCGCTAATAAATATATTATTTCACCCACAATATATTATCTTGAATAACTAGTATCGAAATAAATGCGATCAGACATCTTTAAATAATTATTAAACCACAATCGAGAATAATCTTTATTTAACTTGTTAAATTAATATTTAATTGAGATACTTGGACACAATTAGTGTGTGACCCTCTAGGCCTCTTTCTCAGTGGAATTAGGCAGAGTCTGACTAAAGTCCAAGATTAGTGTCTAGAAACACGTCAAGGCACCCATAGAGAAAGAAGTTAATGCCAAAATGACGTGTCACCTCATACAAATTCTTACCGTGTAATATAATCCCTTTGTCTCAATATCTCGAATCAAGCAGGTTTCATGCTAGTGCCATCAACCCATGTGCTCGATTATTCTTTCTTTGACTTTCCAGAATTGAACTCACCCATTCCTTACCATGGACATGGATTTATTTAGGCTATATCAATTCCATCAAAGGGACTGAGATATCTACTTCCGTTATGGAACATAAGGGACAAATCCTTTCTCGCATTATCTATTAATGCAGTATCACTCGTGATGCACCCAACGTATCCTACCTCACTGAGAACAGTGTGTCATCATAGTTTTCGTTAATACATCTAAGTGTGTGAGTTGTAATACTCATTAATAATAATCTTAAAGTATAAGGACCAATACACACATTTGCAGATAGGAACATCCAATGACACTATGAAATGTGGATTTCCTACTGGCAGGTCTTGTTCTCAAAACATCTTCCTAGATATTACCAAGGGTGCACACCATGAGAAGGTGCCTCAAAGTTTTATGAGTCCTCACCCTTAATGGCCTGTATTATTTGTGTCCCTCAAATAACATCATCTGGACATAGAACATATATTCAAGAACAGTGTTACGACACTTTCAGGTTCTCATCATAGCATAGATCCGCTATGACCCTTTAAAGCAACAACTATCTTTAGGACATTATCACATGAATTGTCACATAGAAGAACAATCAAGATGTGATAAGGTATTTATTAATGAATAAAGTACAAAGTAGTTGGTTCTAGGCCACCAAATCCAACAGACTCCCACTTGGACTAGAGCCAACTGCTAACAACCTTTAACCCACTATCTCTCACATGATATTCATGCTTCTGGTGAGATATACCTTTAGTTATAGGGTCTACCATGTTCTCTTCCATAGACACTCTGCTCACTGCAACTTCTCCTCTTTGATAGAAATACCTCAAGAGGTGATACTTCCAGAGTATGTTCTTTATCCATTAATGCGACCTTGGTTCTTTTGAAAGAGACACCGTTGCAGTATTATAACAGTATAATGTGATAGGATCTTTACTTCTAGGCACCACATCAAGCTCCTGGACAAAGTTCCGAATCTAGACTGCTTCCTTGGATGAATTAGAAGCCGATATATATTCTGACTCCGCTATATAATCAGCGACAATTGGCTACTTTGAACTCTTCCAGCTCACAACTCCTCTATTGATATAGAAAACATATCCAAATTGCAACTTCAGATCATTATGATCTGTCTAAAAACCAGCATCAGCATACCCTATAATGAAAAGCTCCTCATCTCCTCCATACATAAGGAACATATCCTTAGTTCTTCTCAAATACTTAAGGATAGTCTTAACAGTAGTCCAATGCTATTCTCCTGGATCTGCTTGATATCTGCCTACCATGATCAATGCATAGGCAACATCAAGCCTGGTATATAACATGACATACATGATGGATCCTATAGCCAAAGCGTATGATATAATACTCATTCTATCTTTATCTTGTTGTGTCTGAGGACACATTTTCTTAGAAAGATGTAGGCCATGTGACACTAGAACCAATCCCCTCTGGGATTGTTCCATACTAAATCTCTTTAGTATCTGGTCAATGTATGTACCCTAACTTAGTCCAAGCAGCCTCTTAGATCTATCACAAATGATCTTGATCCCTAGAATGTAGGCTGCTTCACCCAAGTCCTTCATGGAGAAACACCTATTCAACCAGTCCTTAACTGACTGTAAGACTGGTATATTGTTTCCAATAAGCAATATGTCATCAACATATACTACTAGGATAACAACTGAATTCCCATTAAAATGATTATAAACACATGGCTCACATTCTTTCTTAATGAAACCAAATTCCTTTATGGCTTCATCAAATTGAATGTTCCACGACCTGGATGCTTGATTTAATCCATAAATAGATTTCTGCAATTTGAAAACCTGTTTGGCTTCACCTAGTGTCACAAACCCTTGTGGTTGTGTCATATAGACATCTTCTTGAAGGTTCCCATTAAGGAATGCTGTTTTGACATCCATTTTCCAAATCTCATAGTCATGGTGAGCTGATATGGAAAGTATGATTCTTATGGATTTCAACATGGAAACTGGTGAGAAGGTTTCATCATAGTCAATTCCTTAACGCTGTCTGAATCCTTTAGCCACTAGCCTTGCTTTATAGGTGCTAACTTGACCTTCCATGTCCAACTTTCTCTTGAATACCCATTTTCATACAACATGATTTACATCAACTGGCTCATCAACTAGAACCCGGACTTGGTTCTGATACATGGAATCCATCTCAAAATTCATAGCTTCTAGCCATCTTGTATCTTCTGAGCTTTCTACTGCTTCCTTGTAGAAGAGAGGTTCATCATTTTCCAACAATAATGATTCACCATCATCGGTGACTAAGAAACCGAATCTCTCTGGTTCCCTTACCTCTCTTGAGCTCCTACGCAGTACTTGTGTTTCTGGAACCTCTTCCACGGGGACTTGTGGAACTTTTTCCTGTACCAAATCCTATGTATGTTGAGCATAAACTTTATCGAAGTCAATATTTATCCTACTATCCTTTTTGAGGATATGCTCCCTCTCAAGAAAGACGACTTGTCTGGTGACAATCACTTTCTTGTATGAAGTGTTATTTAGGTAATATCCTTTCGTTTCCTTGGGATATCCTATAAAGATACACTTCGTGCCTCAGGGTGCTAGTTTGTTGTCTGATAAGGCCTTAACAAATGCCTCGCATCCCCATACACGTGTGTGCAACAAAATAGGTTTCTTTCCATTCCATAACTCGGAGGGAATTCCATTTTCTGCCTTAGTTGGTACTCAGTTTAATGTGTATGCTGCAGTCTGTATTGCATATCCCCAAAAGGATAATGGAAGATCTGCATGACTCATCATCGACCTCACCATGTCCAACAAGGTGAGGTTACTCCTTTCATTAACACCATTCCACTATGGTGTATAAGTAGTGATCTGAGATAGAATCCCAGACTCCCATAGAAGATCGATGAACTCTTGGTTCAGATATTCTCCACCTCGATCTGATCAAAGCTTCTTTATCTTCTTACCAATATGATTCTCTACTTCATTCTTGAATTCCTTAAATTTCTCTAAGGATTCTGACTTATACCCCATTAAGTAGACATATCCATATCTACTTAAATCATCAGTAAAAGTAATAAAGTAAGAATATCCACCTCTAGATTCTACTGGAAATGGTCTACACACATCAGTGTGCACCAATCCTAGAAGCTCTGTGGCCCTTTTCACCCTATCCACCGAAAGGAGGCTTGGTCATTTTACCTTGTAAACAAGCGTGACATCTATCAAGTGGTTTTATCTTAGTAGAGTCTAAATAGCCATCTTGGTAGAGCTTTGTAAAGCACTTCTCATTTACATGACCAAGATGGTGATTCCACAACTGGGTGATGTATGAGTCATGTGAGTTTGTTTCATTATCGATTTCTAACACTTGGTTTTCTTAAGTTAATACATACAAACCATTATTTAAATGCTCCATACCATAACATACGTTGTTCTTATAAAAGAAGAAACCCTTATTTCCAAACTTGAAAATAAATCCATCCATATCCAAATATGATACAGAAATTATGTTTTTGGTAACACTAGGCACATAATAATAGTTATGTAAAACCAAAATCATCCTAGTTGGAAATGAGAGGTGGTAATCGCCAATTGCTAATACAGTCAGACTCACGCAATTGGAAGCTCAAAGATCCACCTCTCCTCTAACAATATTTCTAAATCTACTTAGTTCTTGAATTTGAATACAAATGTGAGCCCCACAAACTGTATCTAATATCCAATGTGTAGAAATAGAAATATTACACTCGATAACGAATGCACCTTTAGTGTCCCCACGCTTCTGGGTGCAGTTCCTCTTCCAGTGGCCTTGCTTTCCATATGAAAAACATACCGCCTCCTGTTCCTTATCCTGCCTCTGGATCTTCTCCTTCTTGGAGGGACAGTGCTCAGGGGCTTCAGACTATTTATAAGTCCCTGGCCCCTTTTCCTTGTCCTTTCTTTTCTTATTCACCATAAGGACTGCAGGTTTGTCATTCCCTATATCCTTATTAACCTGGATAATTAAGGTTAGAAGTTATAATAGACTCTTCTAATTGTTTCTCATGTTATAGTTGATAATAAATCTAGAGAAGGTCTTGGTAATTGATGATAGGATAGGATCTGTACGCAACTCATTCGGGAACTTAATCCCTAAGATGTCCAAGCATTCAATATAGCCAATAAACTTGACTACATGAGGCCCAGATGGCCCAGAATCTCCATTATTAGTTGTAAAAAAAGTTTTGGAGATATCATATATCTCATGTCTTGCCTTCTCTTGGTAGAGATCCTTAAGGTGAGACATCATGCTATACACGTCCATGTTTTCATGTTGCTTCAAGATCTCATTAGACATGGACGATAGCATGAAACATTGGAAATATGTGGCATCATCTATATATTTCATATAGAGATATAGTTCCTCATCACTAGCCTCTTTCCCAGTCACAATTGGAACAGGCTTTTCCAGCACATACAATTTCCTCTCATGGCGAAGGATGATGCGTAAATGCCTCTACCACTCTTGGAAATTGGTGCTAGTGAGAAGGTTTTCCTTCTCAAGTATGGTTCGTAATGATATGTTTGAAGTCATTTTTCTTTATGTTTCTACAAATTAGGATGAGAAAAGGTTTAATAATTTATTTTGATAAAACTAAGACAAATAAATAAATTAATACTTATTAGTCTCCCACTATTTTATCAAAATCCAATAGCCCTCACCATTGAATTCAGAATATTCTGTTTCCTGAATATTCTAGTGGAAAGTATCCATATTTCCCTTCACATTACCCCAATAGGGTTGGTCAAGCAACTTTAAGGGTTTTAGGTAGGCATTCCAAATGCCAACTGCATTAACTCGTAGCTCCTTGATCCACTGAGTGGACTCCCCAATCCTAAAATCATTTTATTTTTGGATTTCCTCAACCTTTGCCTCTTGGTCACACCAATTCCTTCTATGGAAGTCAACCCTTGATGTGAATCGAGTCAAGTCAACTCAAAACCTTGAATTATAATTCCCCGATAATTGAAATCACCCCAACTAGGGTTAGTCAAGCACTTTGAACTATGGTTCGATTTTAACTAAGATTATGGAAGGCTATACTGACTTAATATTTCTTTGAGGGATTTTATCCTTATACGTAAATTTACATTTTATTATATTTGATTACATACTTGTTAATATTAAGTGGGATATACTCAAGTGATTATCCATGTCTAAGATAATATTTTACGCAAAATCCGGTCTTATTTTAGTTCCATCTTGCGTGCTTGTTTAATTCATTAATTGTGTGACCGTGACAACACACACACAATAAATAATCCATGCAACTAAAAGAAATAAAATAAATGGTATGATCACGAGCTTGTTCTATTTTTTAGTTTATCTAGCGGTTGATAAACTAACCCAAGACCCAGGGGAGAAACACCTCGAACCTTTTGGGTTCGTGTTTACAGTTTTCCACCTGTTCACCTTTGTATCTCCTTGGATTGGTTTCACCTTGGATCCTAACTTGAGATGCCTCCACTAGCTTGGGAGATCCATTCATTACATATGCTTTTATATCACATGTAGGTGAGGGGTAAAATGGGGTTTTACATAAAAGAAACCTTGGGTGCATAAGCCCTACATATTAATGAAGAGAAGGCTCATAGGCTAACAAATTTAATTAAAAGAAACCATTCACATACAAAGGTCTTGGTCTTGATCATGATCATCCATGCATGCAAAGATATATACACATAAATAAAACTAGCATTCAATTCTTTAATTGTTATTATTTAAGATAAATCACACTCGAATCAATTAATTATCTTTAATTAATCAATCCTTTTATCTGAAACCCTTTTCTGAATTTCCTTGAGATTCTCATCCATCATAATTTTAAAAAAATAAATTCATTTAAAATTATCTTTGTACGTAACTTGTACCTTGGAGGCAACCCGGTGAATTCCCGTTAAAAACTACCCAATGAGTAGAAATTAACATTACACAGATGTTAAATTAAACACATATATATAAAAAACCTATCACGCGTTGTGCTTCAGCTTTACGCCTGCACTATGATACATGTCTCAAGGGTTTGTATAATATAATAATAAATTTTAATAAATCTGTGTAATTTGGATGAGTACACGACTTGTAGTTCCGACTACACGGTGTGTACTTTTGTTCACCGTCCATCCGAAGTACACACCCAGGGACATGGCGTGTAGATGTACTTTGGAAATTTTCAGTGTACACGGCATGTTCAGTGGGGAACACACCATGTAGTATCTACATTACATGGTTTCCAACAGGGCAAGCCGTGTACAGGGTACATGGTCCAACCCTAACCCGAAGGGACTACACGCCGTGTTCCATGGGCCACACGGCGTGTAATCCGGAAACTGTGTGCCACCTGTTCCTGGTCAACACACGGAGTCTTAAAGACTTAGATAAGATCCATTTACATGGCCTGATTTGGCGGACCAGTCCAATGAATTAAACCTAGACTACGCGGTGTGTACTTCTGAATACACGCCATGTATTCTGGTGTTGTACGACCAGGAACATTTGTCACCTCCGGATGAGATCCTCTATTTTATTTTAATAAAAATTAAAAGAAAAATTTGTTTATGTAAGGTGAACGAGAAATGAGAGAGGAGTAACGGATCTTGAGATTTATATTTAAAGAACGATTAACTTGAATTGAAACAACTAAATTATTAAATGCATAAATCACCAATGAAAAACTAAATAATTATAATCAATGATATGACTCCATCTGATACCACTTGTTTAATTCATTAATTGACAGGAATTACCTTGATGGAATTCTTTCTTCGTTGATGTTTCCATTCATGATCCGGTGTGATCCATCGTTGCATCGTAGAATCCAAGTGGAGGATTCCTCTAGCGGTGATCCACATGTGCTCCACGTATCTCTGGATGTCATCGAAGGGATCTCTGAGTGCTAGCGTCGAAGAGCTTTCGCTTGCGATGTCCGCCTTTGATCGCCTTGATCCGGTGGAGGAGGATCTCTCTCTGGAAGCTTGAGAGCGTTCTTAGATCTGTTGTGCACAACCACCACAAAAAATGGCTAGGCTAATGGGAATTATATAATTGGGATTCTAATTACATAGAATAATAAAATGAATTAATTACTCGAAAGCATTTATTCATTTCATTTAATTCTTAGTAATACCCCATGTCTTATAATAATAGTTGAATATTATTATAACTTGACATGCACCCAATGAATTACACCTAATATTATTTAATTAAATAAATAATATTATATCTCATAAATTCACAGAAAAATACACGACGTGTATATTTAATATACAAGGTGTGTACTTTTATTTTTCCATTTTTCTTTATTTCCTCAACCACATTTATTAGACCTTGAATAATGGCTATTTATTTCTAAAATAAATATCACTGCATTAATCGTTAATAAATATATTATTTTTCCCACAATATATTCTCTCAAATAACTAGTGTCGAAATAATTGCGATCAGACATCCTTAAATAATTATTAAACCACAATCGGGAATAATCTTTATTTAACTTGTTAAATTATTATTTAACTGAGATACTTGGAGACACTTAGCGTGTGACCCTCTAGGCCTCTTTCTCAGTGGAATTAGGAAAAAGTCCAAGGTTAACATCTAGCAACACGCCAAGGTACCCATAGAGAAAGAAGTTAATGCCACAATAACATGTCACCTCCTATGAATGCATACCATGTAATATAACCCCTTTGTGTCAATATCTCGAATCAAGCGGGTTGCATGCTAGTGTCATCAACCCATGTGCTCGATTAATCTTTCTTTGACTTTCTGTAATTGAACTCGCCCATTACTTACCATGGCTATGGATTTATTTAGGATATATCAATTCCATCAAAGGTACTGATATATCTACTTCCGTTATGGAACAAAAGGGAAAAATCCTTTATTGCATTATCTATTAATGCAGTATCACTCGTGACGCACCCAACATATCCTACCTCACTGCGAATAGCGTGTCATCACATTTTTCATCAATACATCTAAGTGCGTGAGTTGTAATACCAATTAATAATAATATTAAAGTCTAAGGACTAATACACACATCCGTAGATAGGAACATCCAATGACACTATGAAATGTGGATTTCCTACTGGCGGGTCTCATTCTCATAATATCCTCCTAGATATTACTAAGGGCGCACACCATGAGAAGGTGCCTCGAAGTTTTATAAGCCATCACCCCTAATGGCCTATATTATTTGTGTCCCTCAAATAACATCATATGGCCATAGAACATATATTCAAGAACAGTATTATGACACTTCTGATTTCTCATCATAGTAGAGATCCGCTATGACCCTTTAATGCAACAACTATCCTTAGGACATTATCACATGCATTGTCACGCAGAAGAACAATCAAGATATGATAAGGTTTTTATTAATGTATAAAGTAAAAATTAGTTGGTTCTAGGACACTAACTCCAAAAAACCTGTTGAAATATAGAAGTGATATAAGTAGAATAAATAAATCAGCATGCATGATTTTTAACGTGGAAAAACCCTCCCATGCGTAGGATTAAAAAACCACAGGGCAATTCCCAAAAATATCCACTATGAATCAGATAATACAAGAATCCAAGTAATGCCCGAACTTGAATTACAAATGAGAGAGCGTTGAAAACCTATGTGAAAACCACACCTGATACGCCTCTGTCATCTCTCTGATAAACATCCCACTGACGCCATGTATCAGAAGATCAATCTGTGCCAAAACATCACCTTTCTATCAACAAAATGTCACTACCTCATAGAACTTCACCCGAACATGCGTCAGCCTCGCACCAGCTTGCGACACCCGAATGATCTTGCCATCATGATGTAATGTCTATCTTCAATCAGGACACACCACCTGATCACCGCTATTAGGAAGACTTTTGATACGTGGACCCAATCATCAATTATGTCACCGCTGCTCCACACCAATTAAACACTAACGTTCTGTACATGCTACCACTGATGCGGCATACCCCTTATTGCTCTCGGTGGACTGCATATTGAACACCCTTCCAAGAACATCGCCACACGTACAAGATAATTGTGACATCTTTGTCGTGTCACACAGCCACCGCAAACATGACAACCACTTCTCAGGTCTCCCTTGCCAGCTACATCTTTCCAGAACACCCCTTGAAATATGTTGCTGCATCCTCTTTATATATAGACACCAATTCCATAATCACCAATTAATATAGTCAACATCCATTATTCCATCCATTAATATTGAGAATTAAATATCCATTAATGTTTGGAGAAAATCCTCAATAAATGTTGATATAAATATCTCTATTAATAATTTTCTCTCTCATAAAAAAATGTGATGAATCCAAACAATTTTACCCTTCATCACATTAATGAATGGAACCATCCAACAACCCCAGTTGGAAAGAAAATAGGTTGGTATCACACCAACCATCATCATCTGTAGAAAATATGATGACACCCTTTTTCACTTCTAACAAAAAAACCACCCCCCCTACAAAAAGAAAACCAAACACCAAAATATTCATCACGTCTGCATTTTCATTATCCCGCTGAACAAGACAAGAACTAGAAACATATGGCTCCACCATAATCATGATTGCCACATAATCTGGAGCACCTGCTGGAAAAACTTGCTCCCCCTGCTCAACATCCCCTAATCCAAGATGTGCATCACCTCTCTCAGCCTACTTTAATTTCCAAACCTTATTCTACTTCATGAACGCATCTATGATCCTCTCTAAATCTTCCAAAAAATTCTCACCAAAAAATTTCAAGCTCGAACCATCACCTCTGATACCACTTATTGGGGAGAATCCTGATTCCGGGCTGAAAATTTCTTTCCAAAATATAGTGAGAAACCCATAAAAATATGGAAATTATATAACCAGAATAAATAAATCAACATGTAGGATTTTTTAACATGGAAAACCCTCCCATACATAGGATTAAAAAACCATTGGGAAATTCCAAAAAATATCCACTATGAATCAGAGAATACAAGAATCCAATTAATTCCTAAACTTGAATTACAAATGAGAGAGCGTAGACAACCTATGTGAAAACCACACCCCAATACACCTCTGCCATCTCTCTGATAAATATCCCACTGATTCCATGTATCGAAAGATAAATCTGTGACAAAACTTCACCCTTCTATCAATGAAATGTCACTACCTCAGAGATCTTCACCCTAACATGCGTCAACCTCACACCAGCTTGCGACACCTGAATGATCTCGCCATCATGATTTACCGCTGATCTTCAATCGATACACGCCACTTGATCATTGATATCAAGAAGAATTTCAATACGTGGCCCCGATCATCAATTTCATTGCCGCTGCTCCACACCTGTTAAACGCTGACATGCCGCACATGCTACCACTGACGCAACAACCCCCTTCTTGCTCTCAATGGACTTCATATTAAACACCCTACCCAGAACATCACCACACGTACAAGATAATTGTGACATCATCATCATATCACACGATCCACCGCAAACACGACAACCCCTTCTCGGTTCTCCCTTGCCGGCTACATATTGCTGGCACACCCCTTGAAATATGTTTCTCCATCCTATTTATATATAGAAACAAATTCCATAATCACCAACTAATGTATTCAACATCCATTATCCCATCCATTAATATTGAGAATTAAATATCCATTAATGTTGGGAGAAAATCCTCAATTAATGTTGATATAAATCTCTCCATTAATAATTTTCTCTCTCATCAAAAAATGTGATGAATCCCAAAAATATCCCCCTTCATAACATTAATGAATGGAACCATATAATAACTACAATCAGAAAGAAAATAGGTCGGTATCACACCAACCATCATCATCCGTAGAAAATATGACGATGTCCTTTTGCACTTCTGACAAAAAAAATCAGCCCCCCTGCCAAAAGAAAACCAAATGCCAAAATATTTGTCACATCTGCATTTTCACTATTCTACTGAACAAGACAAGAACCAAAAAAATATGGCTACCCCATAATCGTGATCGCCACATAATCTAGAGCACTTGTAGGAAAAACTTTCTCCCCCTACTCAACATCCCTTGAGCCAACATGTGCATCACCTCTCTCAGCTTGCTTTAATTTCCAAACCTTATTCTGCTTCAGGCACACATCTGCGATCCTCTTGGAAGCTTCCAAAAAATTCTCACAAAAAAATTTCAAGCTCGAACCATCACCTATGATACCACTTGTTAGGGAGAATCCCGATTCCAGGCCGAAAATTGCTTGCCAAAATATAGTGAGAAACCCATCGGAATATGGAAGTGAAATAATCATAATAAATAAATCAACATGCAAGATTTTTTAACATGAAAAAACCCTCCCATGTGGATGATTAAAAAACCATAGTGAAATTTACAAAAATATCAACTATGAATCAGAGAATACAAGAATATAAGTAACGCTCGAACTTGAATTAAAAATGAGAGAGCGTAGAAAACCTGTATGAAAACCACACCCCAATACACCTCTGCCATCTCTCTGATAAACATCCTGCTGATTCCATGTATCAGAAGATCAATATGTGAAAAAACGTTACCCTTCTGTCGACAAAATGTCACTACCTCAGAGATCTTCACCCGAACATGCGTCAGCCTCGCACCAGCTTGAGACACCCAAATGATCTCACCATCATGATGTACCACCGATCTTAAATCGGAATACACCACCAGATCACTACTATCAGGAAGACTTTCGATATGTGGCCCCGATCATCAATTGCGTCGCCGCTGCTCCGCACCTGTTAAACGTTGACGTGCCACACATGCTACCGCTGATGAGGTAGGCCCCTTATTGCTCTCAGTGGACTGTATCTTGAACACCCTACCAAGAATATCACCACACGTACAAGATAATTGCGACATCGTCGTCGTGTTACATGGGCCACCGCAAACACGGAAACCCCTTCCCAGGTCACCCTTACCGACTACATCTTGCTAGCACACCCCTTGAAATATGTTTTTGCATCGGATTTATATATAGACACCAAGTTAATAATCACCAATTAATATAGTCAACATCCATTATTCCATCCATTAATATTTAGAATTAAATATCCATTATTATTGGGATAAAATCCTTAATTAATGTTGATATAAATATCTCCATTAATAATTTTCTCTCTCATCGATAAATGTGATGAATCCCAACACTATCATACAATGATAAAGTCTATTTGGGTATGGATCAGGCATCCCAAACAGGGTGTGAGTACGACTCAATATGTAAAGACCCGGAAATTTCAAGGAAATTTTTTTCTTCATTTTCTTTGGAATTTTACAAGAACGCAGTTTCTGACGGCGCCTGATTCCAAGGCCCGGTGTGCCCGGAATTAATTTCCGAAGTTTAGCTCGGGTACGTTCAGTGAACGAACGAGTGTGATTTTATAACTTTTGAACCGGTGCCCAGAATCAAATTCCGAGGGCACCGATGGAACCGCAGCGCCGGTAATTTCTTAGGAACTCCTGTTCCGGAGTTGTGTTTACACGAGTGTTGATGATAAAAATTGTGGAAGTTTATTTTATAATTACTCTACAATTTTTATTATTTTTACTCTAAGTGTTAGTTCTAGATGGAAGTTGGGTAACCACCCAACCTCCCTTGGGAGGTTATGAGGGTGGTGGGGCCCACACGAACCCCACCCCTTCATATCCTCTAACCCCCCTCAACTCCCACTTTAATTTTGTTAACTTAAGTTATAACTTATGAATTTAATGTAATAAGTTTAATGAGGTGAGTTGTGTGTGGTTATTTGAATTTCAAACTCTTGAAATTCAAAAGAGTTGTTGTGTTAATAAAATAAGAAAGGAACTTATTTTATTTTGGTTGTTAGAGTTTGTTGTGGAGAGGTTTTTGGAAGAACATCTTCTTCTTCAACGAAGAACTTCTCCGCCGAAGAACACGGAGAATTTCTTCCTCGACGTTCTCCTTCCGCGGCGTTTCCTCTTCGGACGCACCTCGATGACAACGGAATCGACATTCGTTCTCCGCGACATTGACCCGCGACGCGACGTCTCTTTCCACAACGGTTCTTCCGCGACACTGCATCCGCGACACGACGTTCTTCTTCCGCGTCGTCTCTTCCGCGATGGTTTCCCGCGACGAAATCTCCGTCAACGACTTCAAATCCTCGCTTCGCGACGTCGACGTTCTTTTTCCGCGATGCCCGACCTCCGCGACGCTCGTCTTCCACGACTCGTTGACGTGCACCGTTCTTGAAACCGAGGTAGGGGAATTTTATTTGTTTCCTCTTAACCTTGAGAAAATAACAACGAGCGCGGGCCAACCATTACCCGGTTGATCCGCAGACCGTTCGTCCATGCGGGGTTACTTTTTTTGGGTGTTGTCTAATTTCATGGTTGAGTATGTGCTCAATAATTTGTTGGGAACAAATGTTTGACTTGCCAATTGATATCACTTAATGCGGAGGGCGCGGGCCGAACGAACACGGCCCGACAACCCTCCGCAGTTTATTTTTGATGGGCGGTTTTGGCGACGACGAGAAAGCGGACCCGTATTGGAGTTTTGAGGCATCCATTAAGAAGATCTTGATCCGAGAAGACTGCCGACGAAGACCGCAAGCGAATCAGACCACCGGAGCGCGTCCAGTGGTCCGCAGAAGGCGGCGGCCGCGCGCCGCCGGAGGAGCCCGCCGCGGCTGTGCCGCGGCGGTTCAGCAAGCGGCCGGTTTTGCCGGCCGCGGGTGATCTGGAGGTGGGACCCCGAGGGTCCTACGTGTGAAGTAACGGCCGGCCTTAGGCCGGCCGAGTTCCGGAAGAACCGGGGGTTGAAACCCCCGGTGGTGTCAATTTCGGCGGGCCCCCACGTGGGGGGCCGTTTTCATCAAAGGCGCGGCATAATGTCGCGCCGTTAGTAAAATAAAGGGGGGGCAGGCGCCCCCCCCCCCTTTTCAAACGGCTCGGCCTTCGGCCGAGCCGAACAGCGCGCTGGGCGCGCTGTGCCCTGCTGGACCGGATGCCTGGCCGGTCTGCCAGGCCGGGCCGGGCCGACCCGGACCCGGGGTGGGTCGAACCGGTTCGGGCCGACCGAGGGGATCTCGGACCGGGTCGGTCCGGGCCCGAAACACCCGTTTCGGACCGTTTGGGTTCAATTCCCCATAACTCGGGCTACGGACCTCCGATCGATGCGCCGTCAGCGGCGACATGATCCTTGGAATGAGACGATCGTTTCAGTATTTCGCACTGAAGGTTTCAGATTACTTTGAGTTCGGCCGGGTTGGTTTGTACACGAAACCAACCGGGCCCTCAGAGCGGAAACGCTCATATCTTGAGCTTCGGACGTCCGATTGACGTGCCGACGACTTTGTTGTTTTCCTCTAAGTGAGACGAATCTTTTGGCATACTCCAACCGAGGTTTGGACGTAGGTGGAGTGCAGTCGGGTTGGTTTTTCCTTAGAAACCAACCGGGCCCCTGGGACGGAAAAGCCAAAAACTTTCAGACCGGGCGTCCGATTGACGCGCCGTCTGCGACGTTGAGTTCCTGTTGACGATACGAAACTTTTGGATACATCAACTTTGGACCTTGTGTCAATTGATGTATCAGACTATCGGCTCGTGGAGCGGACCCTCCCGAACGAGCTTGCTGTGTGCGGGAACCCTAGTGTTGGCTGCGACTTCGACGACGACGACTGTGCAGATATCCTCAGTGGACTGTGACGATGAAGAGTGCTGGTCTTGTATCCTATGTGGGTCCCAGCCGTGCTGGTCTTGTATCCTATGTGGGTCCCAGCTGTGCTGGTCTTGTATCCTATGTGGGTCCCATCTTAGATGATTCAGTGCTGGTCTTGTATCCTATGTGGGTCCCAACATAGATGAATCAATAAAGAGTGCTGGTATTGTATCCTATGTGGGTCCCAGCCGTGCTGGTCTTGTATCCTATGTGGGTCCCAGCTGTGCTGGTCTTGTATCCTATGTGGGTCCCAACTTAGATGATTCAGTGCTGGTCTTGTATCCTATGTGGGTCCCAACATAGATGAATCAATGAAGAGTGCTGGTCTTGTATCCTATGTGGGTCCCAGCTGTGCTGGTCTTGTATCCTATGTGGGTCTCAGATAGATGATTCAGTGCTGGTCTTGTATTCTATGTGGGTCCCAGCATAGACGAATCGATGAAGACAGCTGTTCTTGTATCCTCAGTGGGTCCCAGCTTAGATGATTCAGTATCTATGTCTGATCATCTCTTTCACCTTTTCAATGATGTATACCTGTGTGAGCTGAATCCTGTTTGCTTTCCTGTGTGGATTGTGTTGTGCTATCCTATGTGGATTACATTTTGCTTTCCTGTGTGGAATACGTATACTTTCCTGTGTGGACTGAGTTGTACTTGGGCTCGGAGGTTGGAGCGTATTGGAATTGTTGACTTAGGTATATGTATGGGCATATACCTGAGCAGTGTCGGTTGTTACTTCGTGATTGTATCTTTCCTTTGTGGTTTATCCTTTGTGGATTTTGGGAGACCTTCGAGGGTCTCGGGGTCCCTACTGAGTAGCTTATACTCACCCCTGCACGGGCTATGCCCGCACTACGTTGTGTTGGTTGCAGACGACGGACAACGTTGATCGTAGTTGAGGCTTGCAGAGCAGGACGGTACCTAGAGGAGGACCACTGGGCGGGATGTACTCGGAGCGGACGACGTGACCCAAGGAGCAGTGGAGATATCTGTACCCACCCTTCAGGTGGGATTTCCAGTGGACAGCTCGGCGTAGCGGCTTTTACTTTTCAGTTGCTGTTTTCCCTTTCGATTTGTACTTTAATTTCAGTTTGGGTTTGTATTCTGGCCCACTTAGTTTCCGCACTTACAGTTGTACTCTGTTTTTACTTAGTGTTTACTTTTTTCCGCTTTCTTACTCTGAGGTTCTTGTTTACTTTACAATTTAAATGCCTTCCCTTTTACCGGGATTTACGCCATGGTGCTAGTCGCCAGCCCCTGGCCTATGGAAGGCGGGCTTGGGGTAGTCACGGCACAGGCCCCGAGGACGGGTCGTGACAAATTGGTATCAAAGGAGTTCGGTTCTACCGCAGACTCTGATCTTTCTTATATGTGAAGCAATAGTGTTTAGCATATTGGGTGTGGTTATTAGTCCAGGGAGTCCAGTGTTGGTGCGGCGGCCGACGTATCCGTACACCAGGACCCTGACTTCTGATTTCTGACTTAATGCACGAAAACATTGATTGCGTGTGTGTTTCAAGTTTTCTTTGTGATTACTTGTGTCAGCTCACCGGGTATACTGTTTGACCGTGGAGCACCTGTTTCCTTTTCAGGATGACCCCACGATGGCATCCAGCTAGGGTTCTGAGAGTCGAGTGTGACGACAACCCACCGAGCGACGAGGCCTCGGTGCAGGGCCCTTTGTCAGCAGTGGCACCAGCGGTAGCTCTACCCGCCAAGCCACTGATACTTCCAGCACCAGCCGCTGACGATGCACGTCACCTCAGTGCACTGCATGAGTTCCAGCGCCAGCGACCATCCAGGTTCCGCGGGGAGACGGACCCCCAGGCAGCCGAGGACTAGCTGGAGGCAGTAGTGAGAGTTTTTCGGTTAGTGAGGACACCAACAGACCTCATGGTGATCCTCGCAGCGAGCCTACTACACGCGGCAGCGGGCCGATGGTGGAGCTTGATGCTCCAGGTGAATGACGAGACATCTCTTTTCTAGATGGAATTTGAGAGCATCTTCCACTCAGAGTTCGTCCCAGACACCCTCCGTGCGGTGCGCATTCAGGAGCTTCTTCAGCTGCGGCAGGGCAGCTTGACAGTGGCCCAGTACTCAGCGAGATTTACTGATCTCTCGCGCTACTCCACAGATATGGTACGGGACCCGTTCTTCTGGGCCCGGACCTTCGAGCAGGCACTGAGGCATGAGATCAGGGATTCAATGATCTCCCTCAAAATTCCAACACAGGCAGAGGTGTTGGAGAGAGCCCATCTAGTGGAGAGTTTTCTTACCGAGCAGGCTCCAGTGACAGGGCCTTCTGCAGGACGGCCCGTAGCAGGGTCTTCTGCAGTTGGCAGTAGATAGGAGACGCAGAGGTCCAAACGGGCCAGACCATCAGATGGGCAGTCACTGGATGAAGATTCAGTTGTGTGGGGCACACGAAAAAGATCTATCTACACGAGGGGAAGGCATTGCTACGCATGCGGCGGGCAAGGTCACATGGCTCGAGACTGCCCGACTCGTCTTACAAATGAGCAGCAAGTGGTAGAGGGACCTCCCAGACAGAGGTTCGGCCATGGAGGTCCTCAGGGAGTTGGTGGACATGAGAGAGCTAAACTTCAGGCAGCTGAGGCCTTCGATCATGGAGCTCTGGGAGCAAATGGACAAGAGCGGAACTAGTGGATACGTCTTTTGTACTTCTAGTTCATTGTTGATATTGTGTAGCGTCTTTTTATTATGAGCTGCAATAATAAAAGACGCATAACTTTGTGATGTTTTCATTCCTGTCCTCTTTTGTGTTGTTACTAAGAGATTCCAGTTTTGACTATTGACTTGACCCTCACTTGTGAGACATCTACTGGAGGAGACCCAATTACCACACACTGAAGCCGACAGTGTGACTCAACCCTTGGAGGCGAGAGAAACGGTTGGATCTCTTGGTAGTAGCGTCGAGACCTTACGACGTCATCCTTGGTATGGATTAGAATCATCCATGTCGGAATTGATTGTATTAGGCAAAGAATGTGGTTCATCCAAGGGATGAGTCCGGATTTCTCTTATCGGCAAAGAAGAAATAATAGCAGCTCTTGTGGGACCAGAGGTGGTCCAGGACACGATAGAGAAGGTCCAGGTCATCCAGGAGCGGATGAAGACAGCTCAGAGCCGACAGAAGTCTTTCGCTGACAGGAGGCGGAGGCCACTAGAGTTTGAGGATGGCGACCACATCTTCATGCGGGTCTCACCTCGACGTGGATTACGGAGATTTGGCCAAGGTGGCAAGTTGTCTCCATGCTTCATCGGATCCTTCCAGGTCCTCAGCAGAATTGGCGAGGTGGTTTACCGCCTAGCTCTACCACCTTTGTATCCCTAGTTTGTGTTGAAGCTTTACGGGGACGAAAATCCCTGTGGTGGGAGTAATGTAAAGACCCGGAAATTTCAAGGAACATTTTTTCTTAATTTTCTTTGGAATTTTACAAGAACGCAGTTTCTGACAGCGCCTGATTCTGAGGCCCGGTGTGCCCGGAATTAATTTCTGAAGTTTAGCTCGGGTACGTTCAGTGAACGAACGAGCGAGATTTTCTAACTTTTGAACCGATGCCCGGAATCGAATTCCGAGGGCACCAATGGAACCGCAGCGCCGGTAATTGCTTAGGAACTCCTGTTCTGGAGTTGCGTTTACATGAGTGTTTATGATAAAAATTGTGGAAGTTTATTTTATAATTACTCTACAATTTTTATTATTTTTACTCTAAGTGTTAGTTCTTGATGGAATTTGGGTAACCACCCAACCTCCCTTGGGAGGTTATGAGGGTGGTGGGGCCCACAAGAACCCCACCCCTTCATATCCTCTAACCCCCCTCAACTCCCACTTTAATTTTGTTAACTTAAGTTATAACTTATGACTTTAATGTAATAAGTTTAATGAGGTGAGTTGTGTGTGGTTATTTGAATTTCAAACTCTTGAAATTCAAAAGAGTTGTTGTGTTAATAAAATAAGAAAGGAACTTATTTTATTTTGGTTGTTAGAGTTTGTCGTGGAGAGGTTTTGGGAAGAACATCTTCTTCTTCAACGAAGAACTTCTCCGCCGAAGAACACGGAGAATTTCTTCCTCGACGTTCTTCTTCCGCGACGTTTCCTCTTCAGACACACCTCGATGACAACGGAATCGACGTTCATTCTCCGCGACATCGACCCGCGATGCGACGTCTCTTTCCGCAACGGTTCTTCTGCAACACCGTATCCACGACGCGACGTTCTTCTTCCGCATCGTCTCTTCCGCGACGGTTTCCCGCGACGAAATCTCCGTCAACGACTTCGAATCCTCGCTTCGCGACGTCGACGTTCTTTTTCCGCGACGCCCGACCTCCGAGACACTAATCTTCTGTGGCTCATTGACGTGCACTGTTCTTGAAACCGAGGTAGGGGAATTTTATTTGTTTCCTCTTAACCTTGAGAAAAGAACAACAAGCGCGGAACAACCATTACCCGGTTGATCCGCGGACCGTTCATCCATGCAGGGTTACTTTTGTTGGGTGTTGTCTAATTTCATGGTTGAGTATGTGCTCAATAATTTGTTGGGAACAAATGTTTGACTTGCCAATTGATATCACTTAACGCAGAGGGCGCGGGCCGAACGAACACGACCCGACAACCCTCTGCAGTTTGTTTTTGATGCACGGTTTTGGCGACGATGAGAAAGCGGACCCGTATTGGAGTTTTGAGGCATCCATTCAGAAGATCTTGATTCGAGAAGACTGCCGGCGAAGACTGCAAGCGAATCGGACCACCGGAGCGCGTCCAGTGGTCCGCAGAAGGCGGCGACCGCGCGCCGCCGGAGGAGCCCGCCGCAGCTGTGCCACGGCGGTTCAGCAAGCGGTCGGTTTTGCCGGCCGTGGGTGATCTGGAGGCGGGACCCCGAGGGTCCCGCGTGTGAAGTAACGGCCGGCCTTAGGCCGGCCGAGTTTCGGAAGAACCGGGGGTTGAAACCCCCGGTGGTGTCAATTTCGGCGGGCCCCCACGTGGGGGGCCGTTTTCATCAAAGGCGCGCCATAATGCCGCGCCGTTAGTAAAATAAAGGGGGGCAGGCGCCCCCCCCCTTTTCAAATGGCTCAGCCTTCGGCCGAGCCGGACAGCGCGCTGGGCGCGCTGTGCCCCGCCGGACCGGCCGCTTGGCCGGTCGGCCAGGCCGGGCCGACCCGGACCCGGGGCGGGTCGAACCGGTTCGGGCCGACCGAGGGGGTCTTGGGCCGGGTCTGTCCGGGCCCAAAACCCCCGTTTGGGACCGTTTGGGTTCAATTGCCCATAACTCGGGCTACGGACCTCTGATCGATGCGCCATTAGCGGCGACACGATCCTTGGAACGAGACGGTCGTTTCAGTATATCGCACTCAAGGTTTCAGATTACTTTGAGTTCAGCCGGACTGGTTCGTACACGAAACCAACTGGGCCCTCGGAGCGGAAACACTCATATCTTGAGCTTCGGACGTCCGATTGACGTGCCGCTGACTTTGTTGTTTTCCTATAAGTGAGACGGATCTTTTGGCATACTCCGCCCGAGGTTTGGACGTAGGTGGAGTGCGGTCAGGTAGGTTTTTCCTTAGAAACCAACCGGGCCCCTGGGACGGAAAAGCCAAAAACTCTCAGACCGGGCGTCCGATTGACGCGCCGTCTGCGACGTTGAGTTCCTGTTGACGATACGAAACTTTTGGATACATCAACTCTGGACCTTGGGTCAGTTGATGTATCAGCCTATCGGCTCATGGAGCGGACCCTCCCGAACGAGCTTGCTGTGTGCGGGAACCCTTGTGCTGGCTGCGACTTCAACGACGACGACTGTGCAGATATCCTCAGTGGACTGTGACGATGAAGAGTGCTAGTCTTGTATCCTATGTGGGTCCCAGCCGTGCTGGTCTTGTATCCTATGTAGGTCCCAGCTGTGCTGGTCTTGTATCCTATGTGGGTTCCATCTTAGATGATTCAGTGCTGGTCTTGTATCCTATGTGGGTCCCAGCATAGATGAATCAATAAAGAGTGCTGGTCTTGTATCCCATGTGGGTCCCAGCTGTGCTGGTCTTGTATCCTATGTGGGTCCCAGCATAGATGAATCAATGAAGAGTGCTGGTCTTGTATCCTATGTGGGTCCCAGCTAGATGATTCAGTGCTGGTCTTGTATCCTATGTGGGTCCCAGCATAGATGAATCGATGAAGACAACTGGTCTTGTATTCTCAGTGGATCCCAGCTTAGATGATTCAGTATCTATGTCTGATCATCTCTTTCACCTTTTCGATGATGTATACCTGTGTGAGCTAAATCCTGTTTGCTTTCCTGTGTGGATTGTGTTGTGCTATCCTGTGTGGATTACGTTTTGCTTTCCTGTGTGGAATACGTATACTTTCCTGTGTGGACTGAGTTGTACTTGGGCTCGGAGGTTGGAGCGTATTGGAATTTTTGACTTAGGTATATGTATGGGCATATACCTAAGCAGTGTCGGTTGTTACTTCGTGATTGTATCTTTCCTTTGTGGTTTATCCTTTGTGGATTTTGGGAGACCTTCGTGGGTCTCGGGGTCCCTACTGAGTAGCTTATACTCACCCCTGCACGGGCTATGCCCGCACTACGTTGTGTTGGTTGCAGACGACAGACAACGTTGATCGTAGTTGAGGCTTGCAGAGCAGGACGATACCTAGAGGAGGACCACTAGGCGGGATGTACTCGGAGCGGACGGCGGGACCCGAGGAGCAGTGGAGCTATCTGTACCCACCCTTCAGGTGGGATTTCCAGTGGACAGCTCGGCGTAGCGGCTTTTACTTTTCAGTTGCTGTTTTCCCTTTCGAGTTGTACTTAATTTCAGTTTGGGTTTGTATTCTGGCCCACTTACTTTCCGCACTTACAGTTATACTCTGTTTTTACTTAGTGTTTACTTTTTTTTGCTTGCTTACTCTGAGGTTCTTGTTTACTTTACAATGTCAATGCCTTCCCTTTTACCGGGATTTACGCCATGGTGCTAGTCGCCAGCCCCTGGCCTATGGAAGGCGGGCTTGGGGTAGTCACGGCACAGGCCCCGAGGATGGGTCGTGACACAATGGGCCACCACTAATGGTGTTTAAAACAAATCTAGTCAACAACAAGTGTATGCAGTTGTAAAAATAAAATAATTACAATGTATAATTGAATAGTTATCACATTATCAATTAATATTTATTAACCACATAGACTATCAATTTTGAATCGTGTCACACATTCAATTCACAATTTTTATACATATTTATCCTTAGTGTAAAATGCAATGTCTAACACTCAAAATCCCATCAGTGTAGAACACCATATCTAACACCCAAAATCTCATCAGTGTAGAACGTCATGTCTAACACCTAAAATCTCATCGGTGTAGAATTCCATGTCTAACACCTTAAAAACCATTTGTTATTATTTATCATTAGTGTAGAACACCATGTTTGACACCCCAGTTCTCAATAATATAGATAGATCTATTGTCGGTGTAGAACACCATGTCTAACACCCCCAAATCCCATCGGTGTAGAACGCCATGTCTAACACCCCAACTCTCATTGGTCCAGAACATCATGTCTAACACCTAAAATCCCATTGGTGTAGAATGCTATGTCTAACACCCAAAATACTATCCATTAATTAATTCATAAATTAATTAATCAAGTCCGCTAATTAATTCAACAACTAATTAACATAATCAATTTCTAGTTAATTACTTCTAAAATATATTAACCATTCAAAATATCAAAATTCAATAATTAATTAACCAATTAATTATTCTCAGTCATAAAAAAGGATAACTTGATAATTAAGTTAACATTTAATTATCCCAATATCTTGATCATTTACATTGATAATTAATTCACCAATTAATTATCCTTATTTCTCATTCAAATTAAACAACTTAACAATCTCAAACCCATCATAATTAATTATCACAATTAATTTTTTTATAAATATATTTATTTATAATTATATAATCAACCATATCAATTAATTCACATATTTCTCAATTAATTAATTAACCATATTAATTAATTCAATTAGGGGTCTCAATTGCTAAACAAATCTATCAATCCCACAAATTTCATATATAAGAACAATTCATGACTAATGGATTTAGAAATTATACCACCCACCTCGATTCGTTGACAGACATTCGCTCAACGGAAAACCCCAAAATCTAAGCAGCACAACAATGCAAATCTGAGATCCAAATCTAATACCTAAACCACAATCAAAGATATCAATATCTAATCAATCTAGATTTAGATCTACAATCATAGATCTAGATCTCACCAATTAGGTTTAGATATAAAGAAATAGATAATATACTCCACCAAAAGGTAAAGAGGAGAAGGAAGAATAGACGAAATAAGGATCAGGATGAGATCCACTTACCGGGAGAAGATAATATCTTTAATTCAGAATTTTAATCTTGAACAACGGAGGTCAGAAAGACTTAGAACCCCTTCAGAAATTTATAAAATCACCAAAAAATGTTAAGTCCCAATCCAAGGTCGAAATGAGGGTGTTTCGGGGGTTTGGGGGATTTTAAAATAAATTTTCTGGTGAAATAAAACTGCGCACACAGTTTTTCTGGGCAAGGGTGCATAGTTTAACAAACCTTGTGCCAACCATGTGCCCCCCCTCTACCTTGGTATACATGGTTAGGTGGGTTGGGTGCATGGTTTACTCTAACTATGTGCCAACCGTGCACAATCCCCTTTTCTCAAAATTTTCTTAAATCTCCACCCAAACACACCCCAGGTCATAACTCCAACCAAAGGTACTTAAATAAAACAAAAATACCTAAATTTGTGCCTGAGATAACTCCAAAATGGTGGGGATCTTATATGTTAGAAAAAAGATAAAACTTCTAAGATCTGATAATTATAGTGAATACCGAAGATGGTACTTCAAAAAATACTGCTGAAATAAGGGAATTAGAATGGAGAAGATAGTACCTATGACATAAAAAAATGGTGTGGATAAAAGGATGAATATATCACTGAAAAATAAGACACAAATCATAAGGCTACACTCTGAAATGTCCAAATAAATTTGGGTGGAAGCACTAAATTGCACAGTGTACCCAATTAACTGAAGTCCATCAACACCAATGGGGTAAGAGATTACTGAGAAAATATTGAAAGGATCCAGGAACAATAGAAGTTCCTAGTGGGAGAATAACATAAAGGTATTTTTGGATTCCATGGATTATTCTTAAATTGTGCAAGACATAAACATCATGACCAATGAAGTTTTTTCATCAAGTATTGATATAAGAAAGCCTAAAACCTAGAGAGAGGATCTTATGCATGTTAAATTTATAATTAATTTAATTTAGATCTAAATAAAGGTTACCTCATCATAGGATTTTTTTTCAATGATGATTTTTTTGATCATCTAAAAAAACCCTTTTTTAATCACTATCGTTTCACTTATAAGATCCAATTACAGAATCCCTCTAACAATGATCCACACGTGCTCCTTTGACCCCCAAACAACACCAATAGAATGTAGGGTGCTAGTGTAGTGTATCTATCATCTTATGTTGTTCATATTGATCACTTTTAGTTCCTTCGGGCTTGAAGGATTCTCTATTGTTCTTCTCATTATTAAAAGGAGGAGAGAATGATTAATTCAAGAGAGAAGTCTATTGTGTGCAATGATTCTAAATTATTGATTCACGATTAACCCTACATAATAGACATAATAGTCTATTTATAGAGTTATAGTTTTGGTTAAAATATTATTTAATTTTGAAACAACCATTAAATAATATAATAAACCATATCTAACCCCAATCCATATAATAATAATATTATTTTATGGCTTGTGCTAACTAGCCTAATGATAAATATTATTTTATTGGCTTATAAATTAGTTTTATCATCAGACACAATATTGATACGCTCATCCTACTCAAAATTTATCAAATACCCAAATAAATATTATATTCATAGTCTGGTGAATAAATATTTATTAAATATTAAATAAATAAAATAAATATTCTATTCATAGTCTAGAGAATAAATATTTATTTAATATTTGTGATTAATAAAACTTGAATATCATTATTCCTTGGTCTTGAGAATAATATTCATTCCATTAATTAAATTCAAATAGAATTTAATAAAGATTAAAAAAACACTTAGTGTGTGACCCACTAGGCTTCTTTCTCATTGACTTTAGATGGACTTACATAAAGTCCAAGATTACTGTCTAGCAATGGGTCAAGGCACCCAAGAGAAATAAGTTAATATCGTAATGTTGAAAACCACACATAAATGATTATTTTGTAATATAATCTCTTTGTCACAATATATCATCAAGTAGGTTGCATATCTATGTCATCAACCTATGTATTTGATACGTCTTTCTTTGACTATTTGAAATAAACTCATCGTTACACCCTGACCATGAAATTTAATGCGATGGTTCCATTTCAATCAAAGGGTTGGGATATCATATTCCATAAAGTTGGAAGGGAAAAAATCCTTCCTCAACTTATTAATCAATAACACATTATTCATGATGCACCCAATATACTCAACTTCACCATGAACTATTATCATCATGGTTTAAAAAAATACATTTAAGTGCACAAGTCATGAAATGTATTAATATTAATCTTAAAGTCTAAGAACAATTACACACACTCACATATTGGAATATTTGATGACACATAAACACATGCAATTCCTATAGACGAGTCTGTTCTCATAATATACCATCTTGGAGATTACCAAATGTGAACTTCATGAGAAGAAGTATCATTAGATTATGAGAACTCACAATTGACATTCAATATTCTACATGTCCCATCATAGTATTTTATCCAACCATAGAATTATATTTAAGAATATCATCATAGCATTTAAAATTTCTCATCATAGTGGAGAACTTATATGACCTTATCAATGCGAAAAATACTCTAGGGAATTATTACATTAAAGCCATGTAGAAAAATGAACAATATGTAATAATATGTTTTATTAATATTTAAATATCTGAATATACATGTAATTCAAAGTAAAAATAGTTAGTTCTAGAACACCAAAATCCAACAGACCCACTTAGACTAGAGCAAACTGCTGATGACTTTTAGTCTGTTAGACCTCACATGATGACGATGTTTCTACTGATTTAAGGCTTTAGTTAAGGGGTCTTTCATGTTCTCTTCCATGAATCTTCTTCTCACTGTGACTTTACCTCTTTGAAAAAAATCCCACAAGAGATGATACTTCTAAAAGTATGTGATTATTCCACTGACGTGACATTGGATCCTTTGCGAGATCCACCACAATAGTATTATCACAATAGAGTGTGATAGAATCATTACTACTAGGTATGACATCAAGTTATTAGACAAAGTTTCATATCCAAACTGCTTCTTTAGCAACCTTAGAATATGAAATATACTTGGACTCTGTTGTAGAGTCTACAACCATAACTTGTTTTGATCTCTTCTAGTTTACATCACCTCAATTGAAAGTGAAGATGTATTCCATCTATGATTTCAAATCATCTTGGAAAATTTGGAAACTAGAATATGCATATCCTTTGATGACTAGTTTCTCATATCCTCTATAAATTAAGAACATATCCTTATCATTCCTCAAATACTTAAGTATAGTTGTGAATGCCATCTAATGGTGGTCACCTGGGTCATCTTGATATCTTCCCACCACACTTAAGGTGTAGGCAACATCTAGCCTAGTACATAACATAAAATACATGACTAAACCAATCGCCAACACATATGGAATACTTGTCATTATTTTTATTTTATCACGTGTCTGAGGATATGTTTTCCTAGAAAGATGAATTCCATGTGATGTTGGCACCAATCCCCTCTTGGATTGTTCTATACTAAATATCTTCAGTATCTTTTCAATATATATACCTTGACTTATACCGAGCATCCTCTTGGATCTCTCATGATGGATCTTGATCCTAGGAATAAATGTTTCTTTTCTTAAGTCCTTTAAGTAGAATCATTTATTAAACCGATATTTAACATACTATAAGACTGTTGTTTCATTTCTAATAAGTAGTATTTCATCAATATATACTATTAAGAAAATGAATGCACTCTCACTAAATCATTTATAGATATAAGGATTACATTCGTTATTTACGAAATAAAATTTAGTTATGGATGCATCAAACTCAATATTCCATGACTTAGATGCTTACTTAAATCCATAAATGGATCTTTGTAATTTACATATCTTTTTGGCATCCTTTGGAGTCAAAAACCCTTCAGGCTGTATCATATATACATCTTCATGAAGGTTCCTGTTAAGGAAGCCTATTTTGACATCCATTTTCCAAATCTCATAGTCATGGAAAACCTTAATGGATAGTAGAATTCTGATGGATTTCATCATATAAATTGGTGAAAAAGTTTCATTATGGTCCATGCCTTGACACTGTTTGAACCCTTTTGCAACTAGTTGTTCCTTATAAGTACTGAATCGACCATCCATGTATAGTTTCTTCTTGAATACCCATTTACAAACAACACTATTAACATCCACTAGAGGATCTACCAAAACCTATACTTGGTTTGGGTACATGGAATCCATTTTAGAATTCATAGCTTCTTTCCACTTGGCAACATCTGTTCCACTTATAACTTCCTTATAGGTTATGTGATCATTATTATCAACTAATAACGAGTAAGAATACTCAGTGAATAGAAAGACATACCATTCTAGTTTTATAACCTCTATTGTACTCCTACACAATACTTATGTCTCTGCAACTTCTTCTTCCACAAGAACTACTACAAAACCGGCTTTAACAACGTTGGTATTTAGTAGTACTATAAAAAAACGCTGATAAATGGAACATTTAGCAGTGCTAAGAAAAGCACTGATAAATTTAACCTTTTATCAACACATTATTTTTAGCGCTGATAAAGGGTAACATTTATCAGTGCTTTATTTTTAGCACTGATAAATATTTATTTCATCAATGCTTTTTTATGCTGATAAATGTCTAAATAAATAAAATTAAACAATGAAATAAATAAAAAATAAAAAATGAGTTTATTAAAAAAAATATTTCAAATTTTATTAATTAAATAATTATTGATAAAAATGAATAAAATGAATAAACCGATTATACATTATTAAATATTAAACATTTTATTAATTAGATAATTAATGTTATTAAATTGTATATATTAAATATATAGATATATATTAATGTATATAAATATGATTCATATATTACAAAATATTTATATACTTTACATTAAATAGTCATAAATTTATTGAATAATGGTTTATAATTAAAAATTAATATGAATTAAAAATATTGAATAATTGCATAGTACTCAACATATAATTGAATTTCGTTTGATTTTTCTATTTAACACAGATCAAATCCTTGTTACATTGATTTCATAAATATGTAATTAATGCATTTTTATATACAATACACACACATAAAACTTATCCATTTTTTCAATATTATTAAAGTGTACTTATTCTTAATTTATTCAATTTCACTAATTTTTAACATATATGCATGCACTTAAAATTATATATTTATTAATAATGTAAAAAATATATTTTTTAAAAAATATCTATAAATAAATATATTTATAATTGTAAATTTACTATATTTATACAATTATATATTTATAATTATAAATAAATAAGTATTTTTTAAAAGTATTTATATAATTATAAATAAATAATTATATATATTTAAATTATTATTAAATTTATAATAAATTTTCTTAAATAATGAATATATTTACTATTTTATATATATATATATTAAATATATATATGTATAATTATATAAATATATATAATGATATAAATATTATATTTTAAAATTTTTTCTATAATTATAAATAAATAATTATAAATAAATAATTATAAAATTATAATAAATATATTTAAAAAGGAATATATTTACTATATTTATATTTATATATATATTTATTAAGTATATATAAATATTTACAATTTTTTTATTTATAATTTAATTATAAATTATTTAACTACGCTTAAGTAATAAGCACTGATAAAAGCATCTTTATTAATGTTTTTTTTCACGCTGATAAAAATAAGGCTTTATCAGCGCTAAACAAAATGTTGATAAAATGAAAATTTTTCAGCAGAATAAGTTTAGCGCTGATAAAAGTGTCCTGATCTAATTAAAAAATCCTAACCATTTGCGAACCCATAATGATATCAGAAGCTTTCCACGGAAACCACCCACTACCAGATCTCCTCCTCAGTGAATTAAAGCTCAAATCACACCACTCGACTACCTCCAGTTGCTCGAACATCTCATCTGACATTTGATGTTCGATTGCAATTAGCGTTTTTGAAGAGGGTCTCAGATTTTCTTTAACCTAGTGAGGTAGTTCTTCCAATTTTCTTTTTGTCTTTTTGGTTTCTCTTTCAATTTCTTCTTCGACAATGTTATTATTTGTGTCCCTATGATTTTATACTAGTGGGGTAGGCCTTCCAATTTTCTTAGTTTCCCATTTTTATTAAACTCTTGATCGCTCATAGAGAGTTTATTATTTATGGAATCGATGACGACATAAGGAGTCACATGGAGTTTAGTTGGTTATTTTATTTTTTTTACATTTCCCAAATTGATTGCCCAAAGTTATCATACATATTTTTCATTATTTATTTTATCTATGTATTCCATACATGTGGAATTTTAGAAATTGAAACTGGGGATTTTGTGTGTGAGGGAGTTGAATGTAGGTTAAGGAATTTCTTTTATATTATACTACTTCATATATTATTTTTTCTACTTATCTGGGTTGGTGTGATAATCCAATGTATGAATGAATCATGAAAATTTTTATTTAAATTTTATTTCTACTATTTTTATTTATTTTTTGGGCCAAATTATTCCTACTGTGTTATTTTTCATACCCTGGTGCTTGTTGCCAGCCTGAGGGGATCGAGAATATCCCTTGGAAATTATCATGATATAGATTGACATTCCACCCACAACATTTGAAAATTGTATTCAATTTTCAATGGCTATAAACATGGGTTTTCAATATTCCTTTTGAAATCTACAAAACACTTCCCTCACATACATGGATTAGGAAATAAATATCCCATGAATTCCATGAGTCACCTATAAATGAAGGAAAATGTCAACTCACTAATCATCAACATTTAAACATTTTCCATTGTTAATGTACAAAAATAATTATCATCATTTATCTCTTTAAACTCCTAATATTATTTCCCCCACATTGATAAAAACTTTCAATCTATCAATAAAATTATTTTTATGTAACGATTATGATCAATTTTCCATTTTTTAAATTAAAGTTTCTTTAATAATTCATCTAACCTTCAATAACATGCTCTTAGTTCTTGTTTCGATTCATACATCACCTTTTTCAATTTACAAACATTATTCTCATATTAAATAATGAGAAAACTATCTATTTGTTTGATGTAATTCCTATTCGTGTAATCCATTAGTAAATATTAAATTTACATCCAGTTGGAGTACCTTGAATTTCCATGGGATGGGTCATTGTGGTGATATAACATCCCAATAGTCTTGATATGTTTTCAAATATTGATATACCATTAATTTTAAATGTAATAATTATTTAGGTTACTACATCACTTGTTCCAATACATTTTTATATCTTCTAGTTGATTGAATGAGAGTTTATTATTATTGTTTATCATATTTGAGTTTTGTATTACTCCTTAATTAAATATATTATATTTTAATTTGTTTAGGGGATTTAAGAAATATTTGATGTAGAGTAATTATTTTCTTAAATTCAATTACCCATTTTCTTCAATATACTGAAATTAATTGAAATAATCAAATGTTGAGTTTCCCTTATTAGAATTGTCTATAACTTTCACTTTTGATAATGAATATATTATGTGTATTTATTTATATGTTGTTTAAAATTAATCTTTTATGAAACCAATAGGATGGATATGAACCAAAAATGTATGAAAACTAATTATTTTAAAAAAAAATATGAATATGGAGTTAAATTGTTTATCAAGTTTTCAAGAGAGCATGCATACGACCATTCTAAAATCATCTGTCCGTGTTTACATTGTTGTTATTCAAGACAAATTAGTTTGGAAGAGTTAGAAGAATATTGATGTCTATTTGGATCTATTGATCAATAGAGAAAAAATTAGGATTGGATGTACATCACTCACAAATATAATAACAAAACTAAGGATTCTCTGTGAACTTCACTACTATTGGTTAACTACCGCTTTGTATAACACCTAACCTGAAATTCTTGCCTGACATCCCCGGGATGATCTCATCCCACACATAAAGAGAAATAAACTAATTATATTTTTAAACATAGAGAGAAAATTTTATATAATAAGATAATTCATTGGGTAAAGGTTATTTGGAAAACACATATTATTGAAGAAGAAACATGGGAATAAGAAAATTATTTGAAGGGAAAATATTCCCACTTGTTTAAATAATGAATAAAATTATGAGGAAGAGAAGGAAAAGTGAATAATTAATGGTGATATGATAGATATGGTGTCGAGTGTGTGTGGGATGATAGAATCATGGGGACACCAGAGAGGAATTTCAGGTCAGATGCTATGATAAGTAAAAGTTAACCAATATTAGTGAAGTACATAGAGAATCCTTAGTTTTTTATTAACTTTTTGAGTGATGCACAACCAATCCTTGTTTTGGATATTTTGATCAATGAATCCAAATAGATATCAATATCATTAATTGTCTCATGGTTTCCTGACATCCATACAGTCTTTTAAACTATAATGAAGTCACAAAGAATCCTTATTTTTGTTATTAGCTTATGTTTGGACCAAAGAAACCCTTTGGAAATATGTAAAGATAATGTTACGATATACTTTATCTATTTTACCAAAAAATTATATAATGAAACATTGATTTAATTTTCATTATTCCTTGTAGAGTTTGTTTATTTTAGAAGTTTTATATCCATGTGCCATCCTTTACAGGAAGAGAAACGATGCCATCTCTACTCAATCACAGAGGTAATATTTAAGTTTACACAGTTAAATAATTGTCCATATAATTAATCTATTGTTTTATATTTATGTTTAATTTATTTCTTTTCAGTATTACTCACATAATAATTGTTTTCTTATACAGGTGGATTCTTTTGTTTGAGTTGGGGTTCGCTATCCAACTTTCATATTTCTTCTCCCTTAAAACATTTTCACCCCTATAATGGTGCATTTATCAATTTCTTCCAAATTACCTCACTACCTTTGTAGGAAGAGCAATGATTCCGCCTCTTCTCAATCATAGAGGTAATCATGAAATTTTCACAGTAAAATCATTATCTATAAAATTAATGTATTGTTTCATATTTATGTTTAATTTATTTATTTTTAGTATTACTCACATAATAATTGATTTATTATACAGGTGGATTCTTTTGTTCGAGTTGGGGTGCTCAGTCTAACTTTCATGCTTCTTCTCCCTTAAAACCTTTTCACCCATGTAGTTGTTCATTTACCACTTTCTTTAAAATTACCTCCACTACCTTTACAGGAAGGGAAACGACTCCAACTCTTCTCAATCACAGAGTTCATATTGATGTTTTAATAATAAAATCATTGTCCATAGAATTAATATATTGCTTCATATTTATGTTTAATTTATTTCTTTTTAGTATTACTCACATAATAATTTTTTTCTTATACAGGTGGATTCTTTTGTTCGAGTTGGGTTGTTTTGTCTAAATTTTATGCTTCTTCTCCCTTAAAACCTTTTCACACCTATGGTGATTAATTTATCACTTTCTTTCAAATTACCTCCACTTACTTTACAGGAAGAGCAATGACATCACCTCTTCTCAATTACAGAGGTAATATTGATGTTTTCAAAGTAAAATAATTATCCATAGAATTAATATAATGTTTCATATTTATGTTTAATGTATTTCTTTTTAGTATTACTCACATAATAATTGTTTTCTTATATAGGTGGATTCTTTTGTTCGAGTTGGGGTGATATGTCCATATTTCATCCCTTTCTGCACCAAAACTTCCACAAACTTCTTCTCCCTCAAAACCTTTCACCCCTGTAGTGTTTAAATTTATCACTTTCCTTCAAGTTCTCTCCACTGCTCAATCAAAAAGGAAATATTGATATTTTAACTATAAAATAGTTGTCCATAGAATTAATGTATTATTTAATATTTATGTTTAATTTATTTCTCTTTAGTATTACTCATAATAATTGTATTCTTATACAAATGGATTCTTTTTTTTTTGAGTTGATGTGGTTTTTTTGAAGCTACTTATACAGTGTTGGAAGTTTGATAAATAAAGTCAATGGAAATCATGGTAGCATTGATAGTTAGGATTATTTTAAGACTTTTAGATGTGTAGGAATTAACCGCACCTCAATATGACACACAATGTGACCATTATGAATCCATGTAATTCTTTCTATTTTAAATTGACATTAATTTTAGTAAAAAAGACAACTGACTCAATGTGTCTGATATTAGTTTAAAATCGACATTTGACTTTAAAAAGTTTCACTTACTAAAAACCAAGCAAACATGCTCAGATTTTCTTGATAATTTAGGGCATCGATTCATAAATCATTTGTGATGTGTAGGAATCAGTCTCACATAAAACCAATACACGATGTGATCCGTATGAGTCAAAGTGAATATTTTAAGTTTAAAATGACATTTTATTAAAAAAGACAAGTGAAATACTCAAAACTGAGCAAACACTTTCAAATTATTTTGATACTTTAGAAAAATAACCCATAAGTTATTTTGAACATATAAGAATTAGCTGCACCTCAATCTGATGCACAATGTGAACAGTATGTCTCTAAGTGTGCCTTTATTTAAAATTAACATCAATTTTAGTAAAAAAACCAACTGACCTACTCAAAACTGAACAAACACATTCAGATTTCTTTTATAATTTAGGAAAATAATCCATAAGTGATTTGAGATGTACATGAATCAACTGCACCTCAATCCGACACACAGTGTGACCGATATGACTCCAAGTGTGTGCTTTTATTTAAAATTGACACCAATTTTAGTAAAAAGGCCAACTGACCTACTAAAAACTGAGAAAAACCATTCAAATTATTTAAATACTTTAGGAAAATGATCTATAAGTCATTTTTTATGTGTAGGAATCATCCAAACCTCAATCCTTTACACAATGTGATTTGTATGAGTCAGAGTGCATGTTTCAATTTTAAAATTACATTTTAGTAAAGAAGACATGTGACGTACTCAAAACTGAGAAAAAACATTCATATTATTTTGATACTTCAGTAAAATGATCTATAAGTAATTTGGTATGTGTAAGAATCATCCACACCTCAATCCAATGCACGGTATGACCAGTATGACTCAAAGTGTATCTTTTTATTTAAAATTATCATCAATTTTAGTAAAATGGACAACTGTCTTACTCAAAACCGAGAAAACACATTTTTATTGTTTTAATACTTTATAAAAATGATCCATAATTCATTTGTGATGTTTAGGAATCATCCAAACCTCAATCTGATACATGATGTGCCCGCTATGACTCAAAGTGTCTATTATTAGTTTAAAATCTACATTTTAGTTCAAAAAGTGTCACTCACTGAAAACCAATCAAACATGCTCAGATTTTTTTGATAATTTATGAAAATGATTCATATGAAATTTGTGATGTTTAGGAATCTATTTCACATAAAACCTGTACATGATGTGATTATAATGAGTCAAAAGTGCGTGTTTCCAGTTTAAAATTACATTTTAGAAAAAATGAAAACTAACGTACTCAAAACCAAGCAAACACATTCAGATTGTTTTGATACTTTAGGAAAATGGTCCATAAGTCATTTGAGACATGTTGGAATTAGTTTTACCTCAATACAATACATTGTGTGACTAATATGACTCCAAGTGCATCTTTTTATTTAAAATTGGCATCAATTTTAGTAAAATTAACAAATTCTGTTAATTTATTTATTTATATTAATACTAACATAAGAATTATTTTCTTATACAGGTGTGTTATTTTGGTCAAAAGGTGTGGTTTGTTTAGAAATAGCATGATTCGAGTTAGGATTAAAAGATAAAGGAACATTTATGTTTTTGAATGTATGTAATAATTTTTATTTATGTAGTTATATGAAACAATGTTTGAAATGTCCAAAATATAGTGTTTTGTTCTTATGTTTGTGTTATAAATTTCAACTTTTTTAAATCCTGTATTGGGAATTTTTTTTGTTGATATTTGGTGTGTTTTTGGTGCTGTGGTGTTCTGTAACAACACACTACAGTGGTGCTACAATTTGCTATTGCATTACACTACAGTGTGGCCCTTTATCAATGCTTTTAAAAGTGATGATAGAGTCCAAATTTATCAATTCATTGAAAATTATTGATAAAGGTCCACTTTATCACCACTCATAAAAGCAGTGATAAAGGTTTATTTTATCATCCCTTAAAAAGTGTTGATAAATGGTTCCTTTAGCAGTGCTAAATTAAAGTACTGATAAAGGTCCCATTTATTAGTATTTTATTCAGCACTGATAAAGGACCCTTTTATCCGTTGTTTTTCAGTTCTGATAAAAGACCAGAGATTTTAACATCGCTCATGTAATTTGCACTTTTCTAGCACTAATAAAGGCCATTTTTAGTGCTATTAAAGGTTGGTTTTGTAGTAGTGAAGGCATTTTGGAATTTTTTCCTATGACAACTCTTGTGCATCTTGAGCCTAGGCTTTGTCAAAGTCTATCTAGCTCCCACTATTTATTTTAGATATGTGATCCAATTCAAGAAATGTGGGATTTCTTTTAACCACAACTTTCTTATCTATAATTACATATAGGTAATATACTTTTGTTTCCTTAGGATACCTTGTAAATATACACTTAGTGCCTCAGGGTGCAAGTTTTTTTCTAGAAATTACCTTAACAAATTATTTTCAACCCCACACTCATATATACAACAAAATGAGTTTATTTTCATACCAAAGTTTTTATGGAATACTAATTTCTACTTTAGTTTGAACTCAGTTTAGTATGTATGTTGTGTTTGTAATGCATATCTCCAAAAAGATAATGAAATAATTGCATGAATCATCATTGATCTCACCACGTATGACAAGGTGCGATTCCTCCTTTTGCCTACACCATTCCACTGAGGTGTATAAATAAGAGTGAGTTGATATAGAATCTCAAACTCCCATAAATAATCAATGAAGTCTTGATTAAGATATTCCCCATCACAGTTTGAGTGATGTTTCTTAATCTTCTTACCAATATGGTTCTCCATTTAATTCTTGTATTACTTGAATTTACGGAATATGACTTATACCACATCAAGTAGACATATCCATATATAATAAAATCATTAGTAAAATCTATGAAGTATGAGTTCCCACCTCTTTCTTCAATTGTAAATGGTCCAAACACATTGATATGAACTAATTCAATAAGCTCCTTGAACCCTTCACCTTTTCCACTAAATGGGGTTTTATTCATTTTTCCTTGTAAACATGCGTGACATACACCAAGTGGTTTTAGTTCAAAGTAATCTAAATATCCATCTTTATGTAATTTTGTCAAATATTTTTTTCTTACATAACATAGCTGGTGATACCATAGTTGGGTGTGGTAAGTGTCATTTGAAGTAGTTTCATTATCGATTTCCATTACTTGATTCATGTAATCTAACACATAAGGACCGTTATTTAAATGTGACATACCATAATAAATGATATTATTAAAAAATAAGAAACATTTATTCCCAAATTTGAAAATAATTCCATTCGTATCAAGTCTATATATAGAAATAATGTTTTTGGTAACAGATTTCACATAAAAACAATATTTTAAAACCAAGTCCATTTCTGTATACAATGTATGGTGGTAGTCCCCAATAGCAATGGTAGTAGGTCTGGCTCCATTGGTTGCTCATAGATTTACATCCCCTTAGTTAATCTTATATAATTTACTTGGTTCCTGTATTTAAAGACATATATTAGCACCAAATACTATATCTATTACCCAATTAGTAGAAACATATAGATTTCACTCGATAACAAATGCACCTGAAGCTTCCCCTTGCCTCTTTTCTTGGGTGTAGTTTTTCCTCTAGTGGCCCTTCTTTCCACATATGAAAAAATAGAATCATTCTCCCTTTCTTTCCCCTTGATCCTTATATTCTCGGAACTGAGTTTTATAGAATATTTTTTATTAAATCTCTTTTCCTAGAATTTACTTTTATTCACCATAAGGGAAAAAGGATTTTTGTTATTCATGTCCTTGTTAACTCAACAAAGTAAATTTAGAAGATCTAGAAGAGTATTATCAATGTTTTTTATATTAAAATTAATAATAAATCTATAGAATCTCTGAGGGGTGAGGAGTGAATGATATTGGCGCATTCTTCTTTAGGTAGTTTAAACCCTAGAATCTTTAGACACTCAATATAGCTAATCAGTTTGACTATGTAAGGCCCAAATAATGCACCTTCTCCAAGATTACTCTGAAATAGTTCCTTGGATATCTCAAACTATTCTTTTCTATATCTCTATTGATATAGACCATGGAGATTCTAGAGTATTTTATAAGTATCCATGTATTCACGTGACTTCATGAGTTCATTAGAGATAGATGGAAGCATTAAACATTGAACTTAAACTACATTGGTCAAATGTTTATCATATATAGAGAACACCACATCACTTACCTCCTTATTAGGTGGATCAAAAAATGAGGATTCTAGTGCATAATATTTCCATTCATGGAACAACACAACCCATAGGCACCTAAACTATTCTTGGAAGTTACTATTGATAAGCAGATAATCTTTCTCCAATATTGATTGCAGAGATAATGTAGATGATGAACTTTCCATTTATTCTAAAATTATAAAAGATAATATTATTAGTACTTCAATTGATTAAAATTTATGTGACATATAATGAATTTAATTTTATCAAGCCTCCCACTATTTTCTAAAGTCTCAAAGACCATCACTACTGAACTTGGAATGTCCCATCAATCCAGAAATTCTAGTGGAAATGATCCATATTTACCTTCTTTATGATCCAAAACATGGCCATGAAAACCCTAAGAAAGTATTTAGGTAGGTGATCTTGCTGACTACAAACTGGAAGCTCCTTGATCTGTTGAGTGGACTTCACAATCTTAAAATCCTAACCAAAATTTCCTCAACACTTTCCTATAAATTTTTATTAAATAGAATATGGTTGTTAAATTTAATAAAAGTTTTCTTTAGTCAACCCAAATTCAAAGACCTGGAATTTCTATGTATTTTTTTTAATATATGGTAATTTTACTAGTCCACCAAAATCGACGACACATGATTCCGAGGCCCGGAGTTCCCAGAACGAATTTCTGAACTTTATTTCAGGTACATTCAGTGAACGTGCAAGCGGGTTTTTCCAACTTTTGAACCGGTGCTCGGAATTGAAATATGAGGGAACCATTGAACTCACAACGCTGGTATTCACTTAAGGATACCTTCACCTAGACCGTTGTAGGTCGAGGGTGGAAGTTATATTTTTACATATTCATGAATGAATAAAATAAAAATAAAATTGTGTAACTTTTTTTTTATTTTTATTCCATGTGGATGTTGAGAAGTGGGGACCACCAGACCTATACCTCCCATGAGAGGTTATGATTGTGGGGACCACCCGAACTAACCTCCCATGAGCGGTTGTGGTGGTGGGGACCATGTGAGGCTTAAACCTCTTGAACTCCCCTCTTAATGAGGGTGAAACCTCTCAACTCCCTCTTTAAAGTGGAGGAGCCTCTTGAGCTTCCTCCACATTAATTGTTCCAACGCCATACTTTAATTAAGTCAATTAATTTTGTTCCAACTTGAAATGTGCCAACATAATTTAATTTAACAAACTTAAATTATTAAGTTGGCTATTTTCATTTTGGTGGGATTGAGGGAAATGATTGGAAAAGGGGAGAGATCTTGGAGAAAAGCTCTCCAATGAAGAACGCCAACAAAGAACACTGACTTTGACTCCTTCTTCTACGTGACATTCATTGACGAAGAACATCTTCAGCGTCAATGAACCGATGATCGAGGAAACACCGATGTTATTGATGTCCATCTTTTCCCAATGACATCGTCTCATTTCCCATGGACAATCTTCAATGAATCAAAATAATGAGGTAGTGGTTTATTTGTGTATGAATAATTTTTCCATGTTCTTCCCTTGAATTCTTTTTTGGGATTGGGAATAAATCATTGCGGGAGGTTGTAAAGATTGATGTTCTTCTTCAAGTTCTTATTGAGCCATATGCTACCACCCTAATGTGGAGGGAATGGGCCAAACAAACATGGCCCGACCCCACCACAAATCTTTTGATGATTTGTGGTGTTGAACGCGACGAAGGCGACGACGCAATGATACCACCCCGCCGCCACAGTCGCCTCGCGACCTCCACGCCCTCATGGCACCCCTGTGGCCGAGCCGCTCCATGGAACCCACAGCCACCGTGCCCCGTGGCTCTACCACCCATAGCCCCTCCGTTCCTCCCACAACCGCCACTGTCTGGGCTGATCCATCACCACCGACCGGGCTGAGCCACCGTCGCCATCTGCCAAGCCACTACCGCCGTCCGCCCAGCCACCATCGCCATTCGCCGAGCCGTTGTCATCGTCCGGCCAAACCGCCAGTCAAGCCATTCCAGCTGCTCCACGCCACCCACGACCCTCCAAGCCGCCCCAGCCACACCGCTCGTGGCCTCTTCGAGCCGTCTCGGGCTGGGCCGAACCGCCCCACACCCTCGCGGCACCCCTACGGCCGAGCTGCCATCCACGACCGAGCCGACCCGCGACCTCCACCTCCCAACGGTACCCATAGCCCTTGCGGCCCTCGGGGCATGATGGACCGCTCAGCAGGCCGAGCCACCCAGCAGGCCAAGCCACACCACGAGCCGGGCTTGACCTAGTGGGTCGGGTCGGGCCGGACCGGACCCGGGCCCACTACGACCCATTTACTTTCTTTTGGACATAACTTTGGCACCTGATGTTCATTTGATGAACCGTCAGCGGTGCTGGAAATCTTGGAGTGAGATGGTCCCTTTGAGTATACCCCACTAGAGTTTTGTATTAAGATGGGGAATAGTCAGGTTGGATCGAGCATGAATCCAATAGGGCCCCCGGGACTAAAAGGCTGATAACTCACAGACCGAGCATCTGATTGATGAGCCGTCTATTGTATTGAGACCCCTATGACATGGAGGACCTTTGAGATAATTGTTTGTGGGACTTCATGGCAGTTGGAGTATAGACCAGTATCTCGTGGAGCAGATCCTCCTGGAGATGAGCGAACATAGTATGAGAACCCAGTAGCTGGTTGAGACTTGACGACTGCTGACCTTTTCGACTTGGAGTGACTTGACATGCCTAGTGGGGAGTGCCTCTGTGTGACACAGAAGACCCACAGTGGGGAGTGCCTCTGTGTTATGCGACACACCCACAATACACGACAGGATGAGTACCTCAGCAGGCCACGGTGGGGAGCGCCTCTGTGTGACGTGGTAGACCCACGATACTCGACATGGGGAGTATCTCAGCAAGTCATGAGGGGGAGTTTTTCTGTGTGACACGGCAGGCCCACAGTGGGGAGTGCCTCTGTGTGACACGACATACCCACGGTACTCGATAGGAGGAGTACCACAGCAGTCCAAGATTAGTGGGAAGCACCTCTGTGTGATGCGGAAAACCTACTATACTCGATAGAGGAGGGGTTCTCTAGCAGAAGAGGTGTTCGACGATGTGACTGGTGATATTAATTGTTAATACCCCGAGAATAAATACTAGTGTGAGCTGAGTTAGTATCTCTGTGTTTTTCCTCATGTTTGAGATGGATTACTTGATAACTTAGGTATATGTATGGGCATATACCTACGTAGGGTTATCTATTGATTTCACACTTTGTGGTTTATCCTCAGTGGATTTGTGATACCTTGAGGGTATCAGGGTCCCTAATGAGTATCATTATACTCACCCCTGCATGGGCTATACCCATACCTTGTTGTGTTGGATGCAGATGACGGATAACGCTGACTGAGGATGAGAGTACCAGGACTGGACGGTACCCAGAGGTGGACCATACGGCGTGTTGGTACGCAGAGGAGACGGGTGGACGTGGAGTGATGAGAAGGTGATTTGTACCTACCCTTCTGGTAGGAACCTCATAGGATGATCCAGTAGTTTTCTTTTCTATTTCTTCAGTTGTTTTTTATTTCAGTTGTACTTGTACCTTTACTGTTGGGCTTGTATTCCGACCCCTTTACTTTCAACACTCTTTTGGTTATACAGTTTTCTTGTGTCTGTATCTTACTGTGTGCTTGGTTACGTGAAGTTACAGGTTATAAAGGCAATGCCTTCCCAGTTTTAGGGAAAATGCCTTTCGGTGCTAGTCGCCAACCCCTGACCTATGGAAGGCGGGCCTGGGGTAGTCACGGCACGGGCCCCGGGGGACAGGTTGTGACACCAAAACCCATATGAGAACTCCTTGATAAAATTAGGTGTCCATACTATGTCCATGTCAAAATTAGTTCTATATTAGCATTCCTAATTAAGTAATGGAAGGCTTATTCTAACTTAATATTAAGTTTGATGTATTTTTATTTATTATGTGTAAATATTTCATGTTTTATACATTACATGTATTATTAATATTAAGTGGATTTTACTTAAGTTATTAACTATGTTTTGATAAAACATTTACACATAATCTATTTATTTAAATTCATTATTTTTATATTAATCCATTGATTTATGTGATAATGATCTTATAACTATAAAATAAATAATGCACAAGACAATAAACAAATAAAGAAATAAATGACCCACTCATGAGCTTATCTAAAAATTGATTTATTGAGAAGATAATAAATCAACCTAAGACCTAGGGGAAAACTCATTATGTCAGTCTTGGCATGATTTAAAAATTCCACCTATCCACCTATGTATCACCTGGGTTGGTATCAACTTAGTTCTATCTTGATCCACCTCCACACACATTGGGATACTCTTTTTATTACATGTATTTATAACTCACACATAGGTTAGGGGAATCAAAGGATTGGTTAAGGGGAATTATATAAATAACCTTAGACATGCAGGTATTATATAACAAAGGATGGAAGGATGGATCATAAGACAATATATTTAATTTAATAATTAATAATTAAAAAACCATGAAATAAATTAAATTAAATAAAAACCAACACACACACATGTCTTATTCAATCTCATAAATAGTCATACACATGTAACGAATATAAAAAAGTACACTGGTTAACATTTATTTCTATTCATTCTTTATTATTAAGATAAATACACTTGCATTAATTAATTAATTAAATAAATAATTAATTACATTTTATCTTAATGACCATCCAAATTCTCTTGTATATTCCCATCATTAATGCATTCATGGAAAATAAATGGCATGACCAAAATTATAAATAATTACAATAAATAAAGTGAGCATTTTTAATTCTTCAAAACCTTTGTTACATTGTCAAACACATTAGGTTCCAATCAGTGTAATAAGGTTTTAATGCTATAAATAATTATTTTAATGTAATTTAATTTGGTATTTTATTAGGAGACTACATGGCATGTAGTACACGCTATGTTCCCCATTTTTCGTGTATTTATGATAAAAACCTAGGGATTTAGTGTGTATCTTGGATAAACTACACAATGTGTACTAACCAGCTACATGCTGTGTATCATGTTTTCTATGTGTCTATGAAACCCATAAAATGACTCAGCGTGTTCTTTAGGTGCGGGACTACACAATGTGTACTAACCAACTATACATCATGTATCTCTCTTACCATGTGACTGGGATAAATTCTTGGGGCTTCGATGTGTATCTTATCCGGATTACATGGCATGTACTCACAAGATACATTCCATGTGGTCCGCATTCCGTGTGTCTATGTAATGCTCCATTTGACTCAATGTGTTACTCAAACTCAGAGATTAATGAATTACATGCTGTGTACACCAGCTACACACCATGTGTTTCATTAATTACACAGGTAGTCAGTCTCTCTCAACCATTAACCTTTTATTTGACCACACGGTTCACACAAATTTTTCTGCTAAACCATATATACTAAATGGCGTATATGCCATCTACACACCATGTAAACCGACAAGCCATGTGCTAGGTTGGTCAGGTCTATACATGGTGTGCAATAAATGTACCGTGTGTAATAAATTCTTGATGTGTCATGTATCCCATGACATGTCTAGGTGTAGTGCATTTAGGTACAAGGTGTGTACTCTAAATACACGTCATGTAACCCAATCTCACAGGCTACAATCCTTGGCACTTCCCGATGGAATCTCTATTCATTCTTTATTTGTTATTATACCTTTTAAAAAAATATGAATCTTGAACTAAATAATTAATTTTTTTAAAGCATATTAATTAAACATTAGATTAAATAATATATAATCTAAAATTGAAAGATCTAACCACTATTTCACATAATCAATTAACAATCAAATAAATAATTATTTATTTAAAACATTTCTGCTCTAATACCACTTGAAAGGTTCTGAGCACAGTGGAAGTTACTAGGGAGAGAATAACCATAATGGTTTTTTTTTGAATTCAATGGACCATTCATCAATTTTGAAATAAGTAAACATCCTGACCAATATAAATTTTCCATTGAGTATTGACATAAAAAGCATGAAATATAGAGATAGGATCTTATGTATGTTAAATTTATAATTAATTTAATTTAGATCTAAAGAAAGGTTACCTCATCTTTAGAATTTTATTCAATGATGAAATTATTGATCATTCAAAAAAACCTTTTCAAATTACCATTGTTGTGCTCGTGGGATCTAAGTGTATAACCCCTCTAGTGGTGATCCACACATGCTCCTTTGATATCCGAACAACACCAATGGAATGCTGGGTGCTAGTATGGTGGATCTACCATCTTGTATTGTTTATCTTTATTGCATCTAGTTCCTTTGGGATTGAAGGATTATCTATTGTTCTTCTCATTATTGAGAGGATGAGAGAAGGAGGAATTCGATAGATAAGTCCATTTTTCACAACAATTATCAATTCTTGATTCAAAATTAACCCTACACAATAGACACAACAAACTATTTACAGAGTTAGGGTTTAGGTTAAAATATTATTTCATTTCACAATGAAACTTAAATAATATAATAAAACTTATCTTACCCCATGCCATAAAATAATAATAATAATACTATTTTATGGCTTGTGCTACCATACGTAATGATAAATATTATTTTACCAGATTATAAATTAATATTTATCACCAAACACAATCTTGGCCCGCTCATCCTCCTTAATATTTATTGAATATCTGGATAAATAGTTAATTAAATATTTATTCATAAATAAATATTATATTCATAGTATAGTGAATAAATATTTATAAAATATTCAATAAATAAAATAAATATTTTATTCATGGTTCAATGAATAAATATTTATTTAATATTTGTGATCAATAAAACTTGAATATAATTATTTTTTGATCTTGAGAATAATATTTATTCCACTAATTAAATTGAAATAGAATTTAATCAAGATCAATAGAAACACTCAGTTTGTGACCCCCTAGGATTCTTTCTCATTGAAATTAGATGGGCTTGCCTAAAGTCTAAGATTACCATTTAGAAATGGGTCAAGACACCCAAAATAAAGAAATTAATGTCGCAAAATTGACAACCGCACACAAATGCTCATTGTGTAATATAACCCCTTTATCATAATATCTTATCAAATAGGTTTCACATTTGTGTCATCAACATACATGCTTGATACATTTTTCTTTTACTATCTGAAATAAAATCATCATTACACCATGAACATGGAATTTAATATGACAATTACATTCCAATCAAAGGGATTATATATTATCTTTCATAAATATGGAAGGTAAAAATCCTTCCTCAACTTATTAATCAATAACACATCATTCATGACACACCTAATATACCCAAATTCTCCACGAACTATTATTATCATGGTTTATGACAATACATATAAGTGTGCGATTCATGACATGAATTAATAAAAATCTTAAATTCTAAGGACCATTATGCATACTCACATATAGGAATATCCAATGAAATATAAACATGAAGAATTTCTACAGACAATTATGTTCTCATAATCTCCCGTCTTAGAGATTACAAAGTGAAAACTTTATGAGAATAAGTCTAATCAGGTTATGAGTACTTGCACCTGATATTTAACATTTTATGTGTCCCATTATAGTATGTTATCTAACTATAGAACTATATTTAATAATACCATCATAACATTTTAAGGTTCTCATTATAGCAGGGAACTACTATGACCTTATCAATGTGACAGATACTCTAGGTTATTATTACATTAAATTCATAGAGAAAAATGAATAATATGAAATACATTTTTTATTAATATTCAAATCCTTGAATATATATATAATCCAAAGTACAAACAATTGTTTCTAGAACACCAAACCCAATAGACATGGTTTGGTAAATCATTGGAAATTAATTACCTAAAAGTTTTCTGAAGTTTATCATATGTACACACTGATGTTAAAGAGAGAGAAAATCTCAAGGATAAGACTCAGGTATGTTTCTTTGTAGGCTATGGGGGTGAAAATTTTTGATTTTGGCTTTGGTATGATTATAATTAGAATATATTTATAGAATAAAACATTCACTTCAATGAGAGGGTTTTATACAAAGACTAAAACTTGGCAGAGGTGGAATTTAAGGATAAATAATCAACATGACATGTTAAAGTTGATATAGAGGGATGAAATAGAAGAAAATATTTTTCATAAGGATTAGATTAATTATGGTACAAATTTTATAGAAATTAGGACTATAGAGGATATACTTGGATGAATATGGGATGTAGAGGGGAATGAAAAAGTTCTGGAAGGTAGGACTCTAGAAGAAAGAGCGCCAAAAGATGAAACACTAGTAAGATCAGAATCATATGTTGTTTTTTGAAGATCTTATATAGTTAGATGAATGATATAAAGGTTTGGCCACAAATTCCACTTCTTAATTTTAAAAAATGGAGGATAACTTGAAATCCCAAAATTAGTGGCTACACTTAGCGATTCTGGAAAGTGGGAGTTATCTATGGATGAAGAATTGGATTCAATGCATTCCAATGATACCTAATAGATAATGAATTTACCACAAGGTAAGAAATTACCTAGGAATAATTGGATATTATGGTTAAAATAAGAAGTTTCTGGAAGTAAAGGTACAAGTATAGGTTGGTGGTGAAAGGTTTCCAATAGAAGGAGGGAAAATATTTCTCAGAAATATTTTCATTGGTAGTTAAACACTCAATCATCCATATTTTTCTAAGCGTGGTTGCTATCAATTATTTTTACTTGTAAAAAATGGATGTAAAAACTGCATTCCATCATGGTTATTTAGAAGAGGAAATTTACATGAAGCAACCACATGGTTTTGAGGTTGATCAGAATAAGGAATTGGTTTCTAAGATAAAGTTCAGTCTCTATGGCTTAAAACAAGCACCAAGATAATGGAACAAAAAATTTGATGCATTTATGGTTGAAAATGGTTTCATGTAGAGAAATTCAAATCACTATTTATATCAAAACGTGTTTTTGGTTGAGTGATTCATCATCTTTATACTATATATTTATGATATGATTTTTATATGTCTAGAAATTAAATGAATCCATGGGATGAAATGTGAGTTGTTTGAAAGTTTCAAAATGAAAGATCTCAGAATAGCCAAGAAAATTATTGGGATGAGGATTGAAATATATAGTAAATATGTATGTTTAGTTTTTAAAAATGGATTATATTAATATGATAATAAAGTGGTATACAATGACCATATTTATTATAGTTTCAACTCCTATGGATGTACACTTCAAATTATCATAGGAGAAAGTACTGAGAGCGGAAGATGAGGTGAGATACATGGAAAAAGTTATATTTACTTCAGTGGTTAAATTTTTGATGAATTAAATTGTATGAACTCACCCTGACATTGCATATTCAATGAAAGTTTATAGTTTGTACATGGATAATATGGGGATAGAACACTAGGAATCTATAAAATGGATCATCCATTATCTAAAAGGAATAGAAGATGAAACCTTATACTTTGGGTTGTCCAAACCATTGAAAGGGTGTGTATATGTTGAATTTGGGGGTGATTCTAATACTTGTAAGAGTATAACTAGACATGTGTTTAAATTTGGAAGGAATACGATCAATAAGATGTCCAGGCTATAGTCAGTGTGAGGCACCCCAGATCCACACTCCCAGATCTAGTGTTGAAAACACTTTCTTTAAACACTAAATTTGATATAAATTGATATGAAACTTTCTTTATTACACAAAATTTCTATAAGTTAAACATTAAATCTCACAAATAATCTCACAATACCAAGAATGGAAGGTTTAGTTTCTTTAAGGACCAACTACATAAGAAACTTATTTTATAAAACATGTGAAAATTTCTCCAAAATTGAGCCAAACTAGACTCCCTTCTATACTTATCATAAGTTATACTCATATTCATAACATGGGTAATGGAATCATAATAAAATGGTGATCTCAAATACTCAGTAAAGGAAAAACTCATCAATATGTCTTCAAGAGTTAGATAATAAGAATATGAGAAAACATGAGTAGAGGATATTTTTTTTATCAAAAAGAACATGGAATAATAAGAGTAATATATAAGTCATGATATAAAGATATGTAATCTCAAAATAATAAACATATACCATGGAAAAATATTATGAAATCATGAGATAATAAACACGTTCCATGGAATATAATCATAGAAATTTAATATAGAGTTATGGAATAATCATAAGCATATGAAATCATAACATTGTGAATATAGATAATTTCATAAAGTTCACACTAAATCCTTTGAGCATATATAATATGTATCATGTTCATGATCAATCTTTGTGAATGTATCTAGTTTGTGAATGTAGATAATCCGCATCATATTCATGCTCAACATCTTTATCCCATGAGGTATAAAACTTTAACCAATGTATTGGGGGGAAATATTGGACCCAAGTCATCAATAATTCATACATATGTGTACCACTTGAAAATAATCATTCATTACATCATAAATAACCCATGTAAATAAAAATGGGTTTTGTAACACTTTTATATGGTATAACTAAAATCGACCTCCCTAATGTAAATAATTTATACCCAAAATTCAATCACCCCAAAAGACTATTTCATATAAACATTTAGAGGAGGATTCATGAAAAATAATTTCCAAGGAAATAAATACATTAAAGATTAAAATAAAAATGGATTTAAAATATAAAAATAGTTTTTGATAGAAAATACTTTTAACTTTAGCATAAAAGATGAAGTTATGATCACTTTGAAATGTCATTTTTAAAAATGCTAAGGGATTTTTTTGAAAAATATTTACTTTTAAAATGAACTTTCAATATTTTATCCTTAAAAAAGACATAAATATTTCAAAAATGTGTAGTTAAAACATTTTAGAAACTTTTACTTTTAAAAATAATCTTAAATAAAGGATCCTTGAAAAAGACATAAAGGTTTTTAAAAAGTTTAAGTGAAAACTTTGGAAAAAATTTACTTTTAAAAAGAAACATTTTATTTTTCAAAATATGTAAAACCTTTTTTTATATTTTGAAATACCTTTGTTGAAAATCCACATCATAAAAATTGTAAAAAAATTCCTTTTTAAAATTGGTAAAGGGAAATTTGAAGTTTACATGAGATAAAAAATAATTATATATCTAATTATAAAGAAGAATATTGGTGGTAAAGGAAAATATTGACAAGGATGGGAAACTATCATTAAATAGGATAATAATTTTTCTTAACAATGATATAATTTTTGAGAAATAAATTAAACAAGGTAAAATATTTGAATTAAAATTAATTCTACCTAGAGAGGAATAAAAAGTACCATAAAATAAAATCTTATAGTGGAAGAAACCAAAATTGTAAAAAATAAGTTTAAGAAGAATCATTATAACTCAACGAAGGGAGTTGAGTTAACAAAGTCCCTTACGACCCTGATATCCTTTGAATCGAAATCCATTTAAAGAAAGAACAATATATGGGTATTCAAACCACATGAATTATAGGAATTTGGTAAAATAAATTCCTGAGGTAGTAATCAAACCATAATAAATATACCATGGTGTATAATAAGAAATATGTTCTAAGAAATTAAATTTGAGACAAATAACCCCTTATAGTATTGGTAAAGTAAGAATCATAAGAACATAAGTGGGATAACATGAAATGGAAATTCAGATATCATGAATTTAATGATATTAATTATAATATAATTCAATTGGGTAGTCAATATACCATATAAAATAAATTATGGTGCACACCATCAAACATGTCTCATGGATTTGAAGATGAGACAAAGAAACTCTTACCTTAATTCCCAACTTCCACTAAAGCGCTTGAATATATTGTATAAAAAATAACTATATTAATCATTAATTATTAAACTTATTAATATTTATAAAATTTTATAAAATCTATTTATAATTATTCTCTACATGTATATTAGTTAGTTATGACCTATTTTCAATATCAGGTGTGAGTAATCTTCATCGTTTAGAACTAGTTTTGCAATAGTGGTGATATTCTTCATTATTCCCCCAAAGTTCATAATTAAAATATCATAAAAGGTACTATAATTTATGATTTATAATTATTTATAATTTTATAATTTCAGTCTATGTGAGTTTTGATTATGATACTTATAGATGAAATTGACAATGAGTGTCTTTCAATGATTTTTAATGAAGGGATGGTGTTATCTTAATTAATGAGTTTAATAATAATTTTAACATTAAAAAATAAAATAAAATCATTATTTACTTATTTATATTATATATTATAACTAATTAAGTTTTCATAGTCATCTATGATATTATTTTATAGCATATTTCAAGTATGTAGTTAAACCGACCCAAACAAGAACATACCATAATTAATGAATGAGTATGGTTATGAAAGTGGTTTATTTTGGAATAATATAATTATTATAGAATTATTATGAAATTATTTATATATTTTTAAGGTTTTTAATTAAATTTTAAGATATTTTAATAAATAATAAAGAAACTAGATGAAAAATGAGATACATTACTTTATGGAGGCGGTTGTTCGCACAAACACAAGAATGATGTTTTTGTTTTTATTAATGGAAAAGGGGAAAGGTGGTTAATGATAATTACCTTAGAAAAATAATATTCACTATGAATTAAATAATTATATAATTATATATAAATTATAAAATAAGGTTTGAAAATTAATCTATAAAATAAAAGAAATTTGGGAAAGATTAGCACTCACGTTGAGAACTTGAGTTTTCCCTTGGAAGACTCCTTGGAAATAGAGGGATTATGATAAATTCTTGTGAAAAAAATATAATGGAAGTAGAAAATGATTATATGAGAAGTGAAAACGGTATATTTTCAATTGGAAACCTAAATTAAAATTTTTATTTAAGGGGTGGGGAGAGACCCCTTTTATAAGTGGTGAGAATGATATTATTATAAACATTTCATCTTAATATAAAGAGAGAACGTGTTTCACATGGAAATAAGAATAAATAATGGATAATAATTTATTGGAGATAATTTTTGGTTGATACAAAACCCAAATAATCAATAATAATCACATTTTTAATATTCTAGGCCTTTTACCCCTTTGGTTAACCTTTTTACCCTTTTGGATTTTACCACAGTAACTAGTTTTTACCTAATTAATTTATATTTTATTAAAACATTTAATATACAGAAACACTATTTTATAGAAAAACATTGTTTTCACCATTAACTATTCTTAACCTAATTAAATATTAATTACAAATTAAAATAGTGATGCTATATTTGTATAAATTTTTATAAATATTATCAAAATAATTATATAAAATAGATCAATTTAATTTATTATATAAAAATTACACAACATTAATAAATCAATTCTTTGAAAATAACCCTTTCACTATTATCATGGTCATTATTTTTAATCTTAGTAATCATAATTTTATAAATAGAAATAAAATTGAACTTATTAAATGATATGAATATGTTGATATGAAATATGAATCCATTTTTTAGATTTAGGTTTTACAAGTAATGAAAACTAATTTTTAATATAAGCGAATAAAAACAATGTTTAGAGTAAAATATTAATTAAGTTTCAAAAACATTAAAATGAGTTTTATAAATTCAACATATTAATTTTTAAATTATTTAAATATATATATATATACATATATTTATGGTAAAAAGGTTTCATAAATTTTTATTTCATTATTTTATTAATAAAGGCGATGATATTAGAAAAATTTCTATTTTTTCCATTATTCACCTTAAAATAAATTATTTTAGAAAACTCAACATAAGATAAATTTGACATGCTAAATTCAAAAATTAAGTTAATTTTAAATTATTCAAATTATAATATTTATAAATGTTGAGTCAATAAGGTTTTCCTTATGACTTTTCCATTCCTTCATACTTAGAGGAGATTGTTTAGTCAATAAGGTTTCCTTATGACTTTACAATTCCTTCTTGTTTTGAAAATCACAAACACCTTATCTCAAAGAAAATATTTTTTTACCCTATGTCTTACTTCTATAAGAAAAAATTTCCTTCCACAAGGAAATTTATCCTTATCATATTTTCATTATTCATATCATAATTTTTCTAAGTGTAAAATTCGATTTAAAACCAAAACCTCGGAATCCTATAATTACCTAGATATGAAGCATTCTGTTTTAGAATCCTAATTCTGATTACAAATTCTAGATATGAACACTTCTAAGTTCTGACTCTGAATTCTAATTACGAATTCTGGATATGAACTCTTCTGAGTTCTGACTCCGAATTATGATTACGAATTCTGGTTACGAACTCTTCTGAGTTCTAACTCTGAATTCCGAATACGAATCTTGGTCACCAAATTCTCTGATTTCTAACTCCAAGTTCTCTGAATATAGACTCCAAACTCTTATGAGTTCTGACTCCGAATTATCATGAACTCCGACTCTGAACTTTGTAAGTTCTGGTTCCGAATTCTTGTGAATCCAGATTCCGGATTTCCTTGAAATTTAGACGCTGGAATTCTATAGAGTTCAGGTTATGAATTCCTAGAAAACAGAATCCCAATATCCTTATATTATAGACTCTAAATTCAATTTTTGTTATACTCCAAACTTTAATTTTCTTACATTCTGAATATTTGATTTTAGTTATGTAACCATATTTTTTCTTACACTTGTTTTGTTATAAAACGATGTCGTGCTTTCAGTTACTCACTAACCGTTGTCTGAGTGACATGTGTACAGGTCCGTCTAAAATTCAAGGAAAAATATGAATATTGGAAGTGGGAACCAACTGTTGAAACCATTCCTATAAATAGGATCTCATTTGAAAGATCTCACAACACTGTTCTATGACTCTAGAGATTACATGTTGTTGAAGTGATTTCTAGGGAGAGACTCTCATTGCTTTGTGCATACTGAACTTCTGGTTCAGATTTGCTTTGTGCGACTTCGATTGTTGCTGTGTACAATCAAGGGATTCTAGGGATAGGAAGACATAGGTTCCAACTACCTTGAAGTTGAGGGCTTCCTTACTGAGGAAGATAGAAGTGCTGACTACCTTGAAGTTTAGGGCTTGAGGAGATAACAAGACAGGCTCCGATCTTCATATCGAGGGCTTACCTTGGTGTGGGTAAGATAGAATTTCTTGAAAGTATAAATCAAGGGACATTTATCTAATGTTTTTGGATACCCTTATCTTTGGGTTAAAATATTTACTACTTGTTACTTTTTTTGTTATAAGTTTTCCGCTGAATTTTTATTGTTGAGGAAAGTATAACTATATTATACTTCCTTATACTTGTACTATGATTTAGTTAGATTCTATACGCTTGAAGGTAGAATCTTTGTTCTTGTAAACTTTCATTAAGTTTCATTTTCGGAACCATCTTTCTGGATTCACTTTCTCAAAATCATATTTCATGAATCTAGCAAGTGTATAGAACTTTAGAGTTTTTGTGAATTACCTTGTTTAACCTTGTTAAACATAACCATCTTTAAAAGTTCCAAAGGAATTTTTTAAAGTGTAAAATTCACCCCCCTCATGTATTCTGAGAATCATTAGATAATTTACTCAGTATCTCTTTTATTTTGATCCTATATTTGGTATTATATAGTATATCATACTCACATACCATCTCAACAATTGGTATTAGAGAAGGTGACCTTGAATCCTGAACCAATCAAACAACTGGCTTTAGAATTTTGGTTCAATCTGAATTAATCTCATGATTAGATTCAGAAGATAATTCATCTAATTCTTTTCTAGAATCAGCTTTTCAAACTCATAAAGTTTTAATTCATTTTTTCTTAGAGATACTCTTGTTCTATACTTTCCTTGTTTACAAACTTTTTCTATTAACAAGTTTTTGTGGAAATAATTTTCTTTAAGATGGAAGGAATCAATGTTGGTTAAATAAATAATCTCAATCCAACTAGACCACCTATTTTTGATGGAAATTATTATGAATATTGGATAGATTTGAATGAATACTTTCATTATCAATACTGGTGTTGATAATTTTTTTATGCTTACAGAAGGATATAAAATCCATGACAAATAAGTTAGTACCTTTACCAATCAAGAAAAGCATGAATATAAACTGAATTATAAGGTACACAATACTTTGCTTTACTCCATGACTAGAAATATATATAGCCAAATTTCATCTTGTGAAGCAGAAAATTTTATTTGGAAGAAAATTGAAGTTACTCACTTTAGAACTTCCAAAGTTATTGAAACGAGAAGAGCCATGCTCAGAGCTGAATACCATGGCTTTAACTTTCCTTATGGAGAACCCATATGTAAGGTGAAATAAAGATTCATGACTATTGTGAATAGTTTACAATCCATGGGTGAGAAATGATTAGATTATTAATCTCTTTTTGATAAAATCATAGGCATCATTCCCAATGAATGAGAATCCAAGAGGACAGCTATAGATGAGAACAGAAAGGTTACTCAAATTTCCTTAGACGAGCTGTTTGGAACTCTTCTTCAGCATGAGACTAGAATGAAGAGAGATGCTGATAATGTAAAGAAGAATAATAGGAATGGTAGTGTTGCTTTTACTAAAAATTCTAATCATATTAAATCTAAGACTCCTGAGAGAGTTACTAGATCCAAATCTAAGAAGGTTTTTATTCAATCCGAATCTAGTGGAAGTGAATCCTTAGAGAATGAGTTAGCCAATCTTGATTGAAGGATGAACAAGATAGCTGGACAGAGGAACTTTCAATCCAGATATAAGAAGAAAGAAAGGAATGTTAAGAAAGATTCAGAAGTTACATGTTGTGAATGCAAGAGAGCTGGACATATAAGACCAGATTGTCCTATGCTCAAGAGAAAAGAAAGAAAGGAAAAGAATTATGAGAGAAATAGAAAGAAGTATTACAAGGCTAAAGCTAAGAAAGTCTTGAAATCTAATGAAACCTGGAGTGCCATTGGTGGATACTCTTCAGATGAATCTTCAGATTATGAATCTTCTGGACAAAATAATCTTGGTCTAATAGCCAGAATACCTATTGACAATAATTTTTTAATGGATAAGGTACACAATGCTGAATCAATGACCAATGTTTCTTTAAATGCAGATTATAGTAATGATAAATATTATAACTCTTTGGATGAAGAATCTTCTTCTGATGAAGATAACACTTTACCTTCCTATGAAGAAGTTTCTAGGTTTTCCAAACTCCTTGAGATTGAGAACTCAAAACTACTGAAAATACTTGATTAGGAAAAATCTAGGAATACTATTATTACTAAGGAAATATTAGATCTTTATAAAGATCTTGATAAGAAAAATGTTGATTTTGAAAGTATTTCAAAAAATCTCGAGGAATTAAATTCTGAGAAGAATAAACTTTCTAAAGATCTAGAAAACATAATTTCTAAGAAAAATGTTTTTGAGCCTAGTTCTAGTTCCAAATGAAATGTTTTAGAAGACAAGAACTTGGTTATCAAACTCAAATCTGAAATATTTTCCTTGAGGAAGTGTTTTTCAAACTTTACCTTAGGTAAGGAAAATTTTGATAAAATGTATTCCCAAATCCGACCGCTAAGGAATAGTTCTAGTTTTTGTTATACTGGTTCTAAACTGATTTTAGAAACAATTACTTTGTTCCTCAAAGTGCTCCATTCTGCACTAAGTGTTAGTGTGGTGGACACTGGGCAACAAATTGTTCCTTAAACAAAACCCAGTCTTTAGGATATCATAAATATTATTTTTCTAAAAAGATCTGGGTGCCTAAAATTTCTCTTTCTAAGATTTCTGGATCCAAGAAAGTTTGGATTCCAAAAACCTAAATTTTTCTTATTTTTAGGAAAATAGAGAAGCTACCAACAACAATACTTGGTACATGGTTATGGGATGTTCCTGACATATGATTGGTAACAAAAAATATTTTGAAAAGATTATCAAGATTAAAGGAGGAAAAGTAACTTTTGGAGATAATTCTTAGGGAGAAATTATTGGTATAGGTAACATTGTTCTTCTTGGAAAAACTTTGATTTCAAATGTTTTATTTGTTATGGGTCTTATTCATAACCTCATTAGCATAAGAGAATTATGTGATGAAGGTTACCTTGTGAATTTTAGGAATGAAAAGTGCTTAGTACATAATTCCAAGGAAGAGTTCATTCTTTCTGCCCATAGGCAAGAGAATTTTTACACACTAAACTTAGAAGACCTTAAGATCTAGGATCTACCTTGCCTTAGTGCAATGGAAGATCATTCTTGGTTATGGAATAGAAGGTTAGAACACTATAACCTTAGGAACTTATGAAAACTTTCCAAGAAAATATTAGTTAAGGATCTACCAGATCTTATATTTGATTCTTCAAAAGTTTGTGACCCTTGTCAATATGGAAAGCAACATAAATCAAGTTTTAAATAAGTCAGTGAAGTCTCAACTACTGATTCATTACAGTTAGTGAATATGAATCTATTTGGTCCTATAAAAAATAGAATCATTGGGGGAAAGTATTATGTATTTTTCTTGGTTGATGATTGCACTAGATTTACGTGGGTCTATTTTCTAGAAAAAAAGTCTGAAGCTTTTTCTTATTTCAAAAGTTTTAGAGCCCAAGTTAAAAATGAGAAAAATCTTCCTTTGAAAACTATTCATAATGATCATGGTGGAGAATTTCAAAATTTAGATTTTGAAACTTTTTGTAGTAGAAAAGGCATTACTCATAACTTCTCTACACCCAGAACACATCAAAAAAATGGTGTTGTTGAAAGAAGAAATAAAATTCTTTAAGAGATAACTAGAACCATGCTGAGATAATATTCTGCAGCCAATTTTTTTTAGATGGAGCTATAAGTATTTCTTGTTATACTATAAATCAAGTTTTGATTAGACCTTTTCTTAATAAAACTCCTTATGAGTTATGGAATGGTAGAAAACCTAGACTTTCCTACTTTAAGGTTTTTGGTTGCAAGGTATTCATCCTGAATACTAAAGATAATATACATAAATTTTCACCAAAATCTGATGAAGGAATTTTCCTAGGATACTCCACAACTTCTAAGGCATATAGAGTAATCAACAAAAATACTTGTACTGTTAAAGAGATAGTGCATGTGAAATTTGATGAAACCGATATCTTTGTTTTTAAACAACCCCAACTTACATCTTCAGATGTGTTTTCAAAAACTGATTATCAACCTTTTTTAGAAGATCCTTCTAATAATGAAAATGTCCAAGAAGATACTTCTAAAACATTTACCCCAGAATATTTCCTACCCTATGTTGATGAAAAAGTTTTACAAAACCCAAATCAGTCGTTTCTAAAGAATCATCCTAGTGATAGCATCATTGGTGATGTGAATCAACCTGTAAGGACTAGAAGTTCCTTAAGAAATGAAGTAGAACATCTAGAATTCCTTTCCCAATTAGAACCAAAAATCACTGATGAAGCTTTAGGTGATGATGATTGGATTAGATCCATGCAAGATGAACTAAATGAATTTGAAAGGAATAAAGTCTGGACCTTGGTTGAAAGAGATAAGGAAAATTCTGTTATTGGAGTAAAATGGGTCTTCAGAAATAAGTGTGATGAAAATGGAATCATTGTAAGAAATAAATCTAGATTGGTTGCTAAAGGCTATAATCAACAAGAAGGAATAGAATATGAAGAAACCTATGCTACAGTAGCTAGACTTGAATCTTTTCGTATCCTACTTGCCTTTGCAGCATTCTTCAATTTCAAACTTTTTCAAATGGATGTAAAATGTGCTTTCCTTAACGGTTATGTACAAGAGGAAGTATTTGTTGAATAACCTCCTGGTTTTAAAGATTCAAAACATCTTAATCATGTTTTTAGACTTACCAAAGCTTTGTATGGACTTAAGCAAGCCCCTCGAGCCTAGTATGATAGACTTATAGGATTTTTTCTTCAAAATAATTATGTTAATGGAAATGCAGATCCAACCCTTTTTATAAATAAAGATAAGAAATTTTTTTTGATTGTTCAAATTTATGTTGATGACATTATATTTGGTTCAATTCAGCAATCTTTAACTAATTCCTTTGCGGATCTAATGAAATCTGAGTTTGAAATGAGTATGATGGGTGAGTTAACATTTTTCCTTGGTTTTCAAATCTCTCAAAAACCAGAAGGAATCTATATATCTCAACATACGTATATTAAAGATCTTCTTAAAAAGTATGGATATGACAAAACTAAAAGTAGAATTACTCCCATTAGTACCTCAAATACACTTGATCTTAATGAAGCTGGGAAACTAGTAGATCAAACATCTTTTAGAGGTATGATAGGAAGTCTACTTTACTTGACAGCTAGTCATCCAGACTTAATGTTTTCAGTATGCTTATGTTCAAGATATCAATCCAATCCTAAGGAATCTCATTTAAATACAATGAAAAGATTTTTTCGCTACTTAAAGGGAACCATGGATCTAGGACTCTTTTATACTTCTAGAAATGATTTTGTTTTAAAAAGTTTTTTGGATGCTGACTTTGGTGGATATAGAATGGATAGAAAGATTATATCCAAAAATTGTAATTTCTTAGGATATTCATTAGTTTCTTGGTCATGCAAGAAGCAACTCTCAGTAGCACTTTCCGCTGTTGAAGCTGAATATGTAGCAGCTGGAAATTTTTGTGCTCAAGTGTTGTGGATGCAACACACACTCACAGACTATGGTATGAGTTTTACCAAAACACAAATTTTGTGTGATAATATAAGTGCCATTGCCTTAGTAAAAACTTTTCACATCAATCTCGTGAAAATCACATAGATATTTGGCATCACTTTCTTAGGGATCACACACATAAAGGAGATATCATTCTTCAATTTATCAGAATGCAAGATCAACTTGTTGATATTTTCACAAAATATTTACCCTATGATAGATTTGAATAAATTAAACAGAAGTTAGGAATGATAACTGTAAGATACTCTTCCTTGATTAACTTTCTGTGGAATCAATCTCCTTATAGTAATAAACTCCATTTCATAGGGGGGGGGGTACATTTTCTTGCTAGTTTTCAAATTTTTTGTAATGTTGTTTTTCATATTTTTCGTAATGAAGTTTTAAAAATTTTTCATAGTCAGTTTTTCAAACCTTTCGTAATGAAAATTTTCATAGTCGTTTTTTCCTTATCACAAATCTTTTGGAACAAAATTTTTCATACTTGAAATTTTTGTAATGAAAATTTTCATACTTGAAATTTTCATAATTAAGTTTTTTTTACTTGAAATTTTCGTAATAAAGTTTTTCGTACTTGAATTTTTCGTAATGAAGATTTTTGTACTTGAAATTTTTCATAATGAAGTTTTTCATACTTAAAATTTTTCGTACTTGAAATTTTCATAATGAAGGTTTTCGTACTTAAATTTTTCGTAATGAAGATTTGCGTACTCAATTTTTTTTTGTAATGGATGTTTTCATTTTTTTAAAAAAAAATCTTCAATAAGAATATTACCTATTACAAATAATCTTCTGAGAAATAAGAAAGGTATGAATCTTTCATGAGTTTTCGTAATCACCTATTACTTGCTGGTAGTTTCTTTTGTATTTTTAAAATTTCTCAGATTCTAGTTTCCTTAAATCCAAATGTTTTTTAGAAACCTCAAAATATTGGATCCTACTAAATTTTCATTATGGCTATCATTTCAATCGTCAGATCTGATAAGAAGCATTCTTAGCCATTGGATTGAGATGGGAAGATGAACCATCGAATCAACACCTATAAAAGGGGACCCCCGATGGTTGTCCCACATCAATTTTCAAGATTATGCGTGTTGAAGCTCTGCCCCACTTCAAAAGCCCATTCCAGATTTTTAGAAGTTTCTCAATTCCAAATGTTTGGTGAAGTTCCTTCTCAAGATATGTCTTCTGTCAAGCCGATTTCAGAGTGGCAAGTATACAGAGAGAGGTTGGTGCATCCGAAATTCTTCAATAAGTATGATTCTATTATATCCAATAACATCAAGCTGAATGGATGTGAAAGTGTTTTTATATCAAATCCAGGAGCTCAAGATGTTGTGTATCCGAATCTGCTCATAAAATTTTATGAATCAGTTTTCTTTTTCAAGGAATATGGCAGAGAAAAATTTTCCTTCAAAATCTATGGAAAAACATTTTCACTTTCATACACCAAGGCTGCTAGCTTGGTAGGGTTATCCTATGAAGGAGAAGCATAGTTTTGTTCTAACAAATTACTAGATGTACAAGGAAGTTTTATCAAGGTAAAAGCTATGGAGTGTCTTGGACTTACAGATGTCAAGGCTGCAAATATTGCTCACTTTTCTACCAACAATCAGATCCTTGAGTTATGGGTTCAGGGTTTTATCGTACCGAGAAAGGGTGAAAAGGACACACTAAAGAAAAGTGATATGTATATCTTGTATTTTTTGGTAAATCTAAGGAAGATCAATCTGATGAAGCATATTCTCATTTTGATAGAGAATATCAAGAATAGGAATTTGAGAGCACAGATAATCATGTATCCTTCCCTACTCTCCATGTTTATTGTTCGATGTCTTGAGTCCTTCAAGATTCCTTGCAGTTCCAAGCCGAGGAATTGCAAAGTGATGTTAGTTAGAGATGATACTTTGAAAATAATGAATGTAGGCTTTTCTAAAGATTCCAAAGAATTTTATGATCTACCAGTGGAAGAAGAAGAAGTAGTTATGAAGAATGAAGAAGAGGCTGAACCGTCTAAAAAGGTTGGAAAGAAATGAAAATTGAAGGAAGTAGAAGTTGAAGGTGAAACCCCTAAAGCTAATGAAGCTCAAACCGCACCTCCAAAGCCCAAGAAGAAGAAAGCCTATCCGGATGAGGTTGTAGCTAAATGGATGGAGGATAAAAAGAATCGGAAGGAAGGAGAGCCACAGTTTGGCCTAGATCTTGCTGAGGCCAAGGATTTAAAAGAAAATACTACTAAAGATCTTGAGAATCAATCCAAAGAGAAGAAGAAGAAGAAGAAAATGTCTGAGACTGAAATTTTTCAATCCCTTCTAAGGGATACTGATATAGCATCTGAGAATATCCCGTTACCCAAATCATTCTTGGTGGAACCATTACCTAAGACCCTGGGTAAGAAGTTTATGACTCCGGAAAAAGTACTTGAAATGGTTTTTGAAGAAAAGGAAGCTATGAAAGAAGTAAAAGAATATGAAAGAAGTGATGATATATCTGATTTGATAAAGAAAGTTGAAGACTTTCATGGGAAGGAAAGTGCTTCCGAAAAATTGTCAATCTGAACTTCTCAAGACGGATCTTTGAAACTTGCTACTCCTGGAATTGATGATAAGGATGAAGAGGAAGTGAACAAGTTATTTGAGGAAGAGAGTCATAATCATGACTTCATTCATCCTGAAGATATTGAGGAAGGAGCCGAGAAAGAAAAAATTGATGAAGATAAAATTGTTCAGTTGTCTGAAAGTGAGCAAGAATCGTCGGATGAGGAAGATGTTCCAAAAACTAACAAGAGGAAATAGGTGGTTGATGACACAACAACCAAAGTTGTTAGAAGGAATAAAGAAGCCAGTGGATCTTATAAGAGGAAGATGGTCGAGCTAGAGAAAGAACCATCACCAACCAAAGTGTCAGATTCAGAATCATCAGCTCTGGGATATGATTTTTTTATTCAATATCTAAAGAAGCTTGTTGACACAATTCCGATCTTTCCAACCATTGACTCCAGATGTCAGATGATCCAACATAGCATGAATCAGAAATCAGATTCTATATCCATGGTGATGTATAAGTGTGTAAATATTGAGGCTGATCACAAGAACTTCCTTATCAACTATGATTCCCATAGAAAATCTTGCAAAAAAATGGTTAGCTGGTCAAAGAATATAGTTGAAGATTTGAGAGAGCTTGATGAGTTTCAAGATTATGTTAAGGAAACTTTTGATAATCAAGACAACAAAATCAAGGATCTAACAAATAGCTTTTAGGAAAATCTAAATCTTGAGCATAATACTCAGATTCAGGAGGTCAAAAATCTGAATGGGAAGATGAACTCTGTCGCTCAAAGCTGGAAGAGGGAAAGGGATCTCCAGATCGAGATTGAAGAAAAGCTAGTGAAGCAAGATGATTCGTTGAAGGCTCAGGTAGAGGCTCTGAAGTCTCAGGATTATAGGATCAAAGCCTTAGAGAAGCAAGTTGAGGAAGATCACAAGGAGCTAAAGAAGCTAAAAACCATAGTAAAGAAGTTGATACCCAAGGAAAAAGAAGGAAAATAGATCAATCTGATCTTTTGTTGTATTTTTTCCTTGTACAATTTTTTCCCATCCTAATGAAATTGTTGGCTGCTCATTTTTGTTTGGATGTTTTATACTAATATTTTAGGTACCATAATTTCTTTTCTATTCACTAAATTTCTTTTTTAAAATCACAAAGGGGGATAAAGGAAAAATAATTCTAAGTAAAAAAGAAATATCCCTAAGTAAGTGGGAGTTTATCAAAGGGGAAGTTCTCATTAGGAAGATTTCCATATTCAAGCTAAATAAAAAATCTCATTCTAGAAATTTAGAATACAATCCTTAGTGTTCCAAAGCCTAAAGGGGAGTTAGTCGTATTCAACATTGTCCATGATTAAAGTTACATAAGTTTTATTTTCAAAGTCTAGAAAATTTTTTCTAAGTCCTTATATTCTTTTTCGTAAGGATGTTCGTGCTTTCCCAAAAGGGGGAGATTGTTGAGTCAATAAGGTTTTCCTTATGAATTTTCCATTCCTTCATACTTAGAGGATATTGTTTAGTCAATAAGGTTTCCTTATGACTTTATAATTCCTTATTTTTTTGAAAATCACAAACACCTTATCTCAAAGAAAATATATTTTTACCCTGTGTATTACTTCTATAAGGAAAAATTTCCTTCCACAAGGAAATTTATCCTTATCATGTTTTCATTGTTCATATCATAATTTTTCTAAGTGTAAAATTAGGATTAAAACCAAAACCTTGGAATCCTATAATTACCTAGATATAAAGCATTCTGTTTTAGGATCCGAATTCTGATTACAAATTCTAGATATGAAATCTTCTGAGTTCTGACTCCAAATTATGATTATGAATTCTAGATACAAACTCTTCTGAGTTATGACTCCGAATTCGGATTACGAATTCTGGTTACGAACTCTTCTGAGTTCTGAATCAGAATTCCGAATACGAATCCTGGTTACGAACTTCTCTGAGTTCCCACTCCAAGTTCTCTGAATATAGACTCCGAACTCTTATGAGTTCTGACTCCGAATTCTCATGAACTCTGACTCCAAATTTTGTAAGTTCTGGTTCCAAATTCTTGTGAATCCAGATTCTGAATTTCCTTGAAATTCAGACTCCGGAATTCTATAGAGTTCAGGTTCTGAATTCCTAGAAAACAGAATCTGAATATCCTTGTATTATAGACTCCGAATTCAATTTTGGTTAGACTCCGAACTTTCATTTTCTTACATTCCAAATATTGTATTTTAGTTATGTAACCATATTTTTGCTTACACTTGTTTTGTTATAAAACAATGTCATGATTTCAGTTACTCACTAACCATTGTCTGAGTGACACGTGTATAGGTCCCTCAGAAATTCAAGGAAAAATATGACCATTGGAAGAGGGAACTGACTGTTGAAATCATGCTTAAAAATAGGAGCTCATTTGAAAGAGCTCACAACACTGTTCTATGACTCTAGATATTACATGATGTTGAAGTGATTTCTAGAGAGAGAATATCATTGCTTTGTGTGTACTAAACTTTAGGTTCATATTTGCTTTGTGAGACTCTGATTGTTGCTGTGTACAATTGAGGGATTCCGAGGATAGGAAGACAGAGGTGCCGAATACCTTGAAGTTGAAAGCTAGCGGGGATAATAAGACACACTCCAATCCTCATATCGAGGGCTTACCCTGGTGTGGGTAAAACATATTTTCTTTAAAGTATAAATCAAGTGACCTTTATCCAAGGTTGTTGGATACCCTTCTTTTTGGGTTAAAAGATTTACTACTTATTACTTGTTTTTTTACAAGTTTTCTGCTAAATTTGTATTGTTGAGGAAAGTATAAATATCTTATACTTTCTTATACTTGTAATATGATTTTGTTAGATTCTCTATGCTTTAAGGTAGAATCTTTGTTGTTGTAAACTTTCATTAAGTTTCATTTCTGGAACCATCTTTCCAGATTCACTTTCTCAGAATCATATTTCCTGAATCTAGCAAGTGTATAGAACTTTAGAGTTTTTGTGAATTACCTTGTTTAACCTTGTTAAATATAACCATCTTTAAAAGTTCCAAAGGAAATTTTTAAAGTGTAAAATTCACCCCCCTCATGTATTTTGAGCATCATTAGATACTTTACTCAGTATCTCTTTTATTTCGATCTGACATTTGGTATTATAGAGTATATCATACTCACATACCATCTCAACAATAAATTTATATCTTAAATGAAAATACTATATATAAATAAAACTGATTTTATTGAAAAATTCCCCTTTAAAACTTTAAGTGTTCTTAATCCTATTTTTTATGCATTTCTAATTGATTACAACCTTTTTATTTACTAGTAGTTTTATTAATATTAATTTTTATTAATAATATTAACCTAATATTTCATTGATCACTTTTTTTGATGATACAAGTGGAACAAGCTATCAAAAATAATATTACTTTAGAGAAACATATATTCCAAAATCTCATGGTGTAACACCCCAAGATTTCATATTAAGTTATTTTCTTTAAATTAATTCAATTGCTTGCACTACACACAACACCGAGTTCGAGCGCATCATGACTTACCAAACTACCCATTCAAAAAGCAGTTATGAATAGTATTAACAACATTTTGAATTTTATATACTCTATATATTTTTAACATCCATATTATGTGTTTCTTAGATGCAATATAAGAACAAATTCAAATTTTTAGATAAAAGAAGTATTTTTCAAAAAAATAAAATTTTACCATCTTTTTATGGAGAACCATTTTTAAATCCAATATTTGACACTTTTATATATTTAATTTGATGAAATAAACTTCTTCTTTAAAATAGGGACATAAAAATTTAGTTTGGATAAATTTTTAGTGTTTTTTTGTTAACTTTCATATTTTTATGAATAGTGAAAAATACTAAATTTTAATTAAAAACAAAATTTTTAATCAAAATAATTTATAGTGTTGAATTATATATTTTAACAGTTTTGAGGTATAATTAGATTATATTTTTATCATTTAATACAATGTTGGTCATTGGAAGTAATTTTACATTTAAATTAGACATAAACACATATCAATCTTTTGATAGTTTTTACTTCTCAAAAACCCACTTTTTGGTTTTCACAATGGGAATATTTTTTAAATTAATTAATATAACTTCTATGTTTTTAATTTGGTGAAATATACATCAATTTTTAATTTGAAATATCAAAATTATCATGGAGTGATTTTTTGGTATTTTTCTGAAAACTTTCGATTTTTGATGAATAGTGAAAAACACTATGTTATTATTTAAAACCAACTTTTTATTTAAATAATTATTTATTTAATTTAAATTTATTTTAAGTAAAAATAAATACATAATACCTATATAAATTCAATGTAATTAATTGGTGTTATTTTATAATAATATTAGATGTATAAAATTTTATTGAACTTTTTACCGTCTTTTACCCACCTTCTAGGCACATTTGCAAATTTGCATAAAACATAATTTTATCGTTTATGTGGATTGAATTTCAAAAATCTGAGAGACACTGTTGACATTAGTAAGTAAAACATGGTTCAATAAGATGAAAATAATTTTTGGTGAATAGTAACTTTTGAATTTTATTGACCACGATTAAAAGTAAATAGGGTAATTAATGGTAAAAATGATATTATAATTACCCTAACACATGTACTAATTCTATTTGATAAGTTTATTTATACCCAAATAAACCTTTGGAATAAAATATGATCCTTTTGGTCCACTTTTATTAGATTAGTAAATTTATTATTATTTTATTTAAAGAAGAGTTAAAAGAGTTAAATTCAAAGTTTAATAACTAAAACATTTTTAATACAGGGTTATACATAAGATAAATTCGACTATAAATATTAATTAGAAATATAAAAACATTTTATACATAATGGTATTTTATTTATAAATTTTAGATGTTAAATAATTAAATTTATTTATGACACAATGACGATGAAGTAATTACCTTATTAATGAAAGATTAAAATAATTGATATTATAAATATCCAAATAAATGTAAATTGAGACTTCTATTGAATTAAAATAATTTTCTAAGTTAATATGAAATGTTAGGGTTTATTAAATAATTTTTTTTCTAAGTGATAAAGTTTTTATGACTTTCACAAAAATAAAATACCAAATAGTCTCAAAACAGACATAAATGAGTTTTTAAAAAAAATACTATATTATTAATTGATATAATATTCCAAAAAATATAAGGTTTGGCCAAATGACTTATATAAGGTTATATATATCAATAATGAACCACTTGTAGTTCTCTTTTATTTTTATAGTATGTTTATTAACCATTTATTATAATAATACAAGAATACAAGGTAAAAGTTAAACTATTTAACTAAGAGTTAAATCTAAAAGTTAAGGTTAATATGGTGACGTAAACCTATATAAAACCTATTGGTTGAGAGGTTTTAGACCCATCACCACCTTATCCTTGAAATAAATCCATTTGGAGCCATTATAAAACAAAAATATATTTATAATAAAATAATATTTCAATCTTTTCCTAAAGTGATCCCCACCTCTCTTATAAAAGGGAACTTCCCCTTCTCTTAATTTCACACCTCCAAAACCATTTGACTCAGCCAAAACTAGAAAAAATATCCTACCAACTACTTTCACTACATCCTAGAGGCATTCCTTTGATCATAAATCCAACCTAAGGAGACCTTTTGATCAAATCAAAAGGAAGCACCTGAAGAAGAGGTAATAATTTCCTCACCTCTTTCAAAGTTATCTTATTCTTACACTTCCTCTTTATTTGTTATTTCCATACCAAAATAATAAGTCCAGTACCTTCTAAATACTCTGATATTATTATAAATATGGTATAACCATACTCATTATTCTATCCATCCTATGAATGACAAATTCACAATACGTGCGTACATACGGCTTACCGTCTCCCCGTCGTGGTGTAGTTGTTATTCAACACTTCATTATTTTGATGGGTATAATAATGATGTATAGTTGATGTAAAAAATAAATATAACATGTTAATGATTCTGTATATATGATATAAAATCTAATTATATACAATCTCACCTTCAATTGAATGATATTGTCGCTCCTACGTACGTACGGATTACTGTCTCCACAAACACGATGAGATTCATTCCCCATCATAACCATTCAAGAATAATTTTCATTTTATGATTAAAAATAATGTTTAATAACTTAATAAAATTCTGGATATGAATATAATACATTATATACATAACAAACATGACTTACATAACAAAATATATAAAGGAAAACGAATCAGTTAACACCCAAAACAATGATACTACTAAAATATTATTAAAAAAGAAATATTATAAGATAATATATGATATCATATTTATGTATGTGTTTCTTTTATAATTTAATAAAAATTATTTAACTATTATATAGGAGGTTAACATACACTCTACTAAGGAAAAGTACAAGGTAAGGGGTTTCTTATCTCACTTTTAATTTCATGAGATTTCCATTGTTCACCACTTACTTAATGCATGTGGTGTATTGTGTACTTCCATTTGATATATATTATCATGATTCTATTTATATTCATGGTATTATGTGATTAATTTGGTGTTTATTAACTTTTGGTATTACGACTCGATTGATTACAACGTGGTAAGGGGTTTTCATCTCACTTTTTATTCCCATGAGATTCATACAATATTGACACTATTTCCTTTTGTGTGGTGTATATACTGCCCATGATTGTATTATTTGTGTAATATACCTTAATTTATGGGTATTTAAATCTTCAATTTAATATCCTTATTTCATGGAGTGTATGTTTCGTAAGTTACCAAATCGGTAATGGAACTTCCAATTTCAATTTCAACTCATTGGGTTTTGTGCAACTTCATTGATTATTTTACTCCAAGATTATGTGTGAAATCACCATTTATTTATTTATGTAGTAATGTACACTCCCAATTGTGTGCATATACTTTTGATACACATAACCACTCCATTTATAAATTCTTAAGTCATCGATATGAACTTGATAAGAATAATCTTAACTCAATATATATTCATTGAGTTAAACATCCAAGTCATCAGTGTTGTTTTTACAAGAATATGTGTGAATGTACTCTGATTGATTTACACTGAATATAAAATCATATTGAATATATTTATATTTTTCACACATAATTATGTCATTGATTTATCCTTAACCTAAGGATACAGTCTTTATAAGGGATTTAATCTCAATTTACATTCCATTGAGACTTATTTATTATTATGTGCTAATTCACTTTTATATGGTGTATATACTATAATTTGAAATAGTATATCATGAATCCATTTATTATCATGATATTATAAGGTTTTTATTACTTCAATTATTTGTATTCAAGAGTATCTCATTTGGTTAGTAACTCTAACTAAAATATCATTTTAAATGTTTTAAAGATTTATTTTTCTAAATCTTTCTCATTAATGTCCATGTTTTAAAAATGGGTTTAAAGATTTATTTATATGGTCATAAATGTATTAAAATTAAAATTTGTTTTAAAATAATCAAAGTGGTATGGGACACTTTGATTCAAAAATCTATTTTAAATGGATTCTTGATAAATAGTGATACTTTTAAATGTTTTCAAGAAAAAGAGGATATTTCTCTCAAATAGTTTTTCTGATTATTTTCATCTATTTTAATATCCTTAATTATTCTTTATTGAGGTTGATTTATTATAATAAAAGCTTTTATATTGTATTTAATGAGTTATGTTTGACTATGGATGTGCTATTTTTATACCATTCATGGTTTGTGGTTAAAGTATTAACATTTCGTATGATAGTTTTATAAGAATGTTTATGTTATGTTCCGCCCTTTTCATATGAGGAATGCATTGGACTTAGTAAGTAATGGGTGGATCCCTCTATAGATCCTCAATTCGTTGGCAGGCATCATGAGATTAACTAGTGTCTTAGCATAAGGCCTTGAAAAAATTTTATTTGTAGTCTTGGCACGAGGCCTTGACTATGTTGTTATGATGTCCTACATTATGTATTCCATCATTATGAAATTAGATATTGATATTACATGTGATTATTTTACTAGTAGAATATCCATGTGAATATGTAAATGGAATTATTTGATTTATATTTTCCATATTATGCTGAATTTTATGTTTAAAAGGCATTTGTTTTATTCTTATACACCCCCTTAATCGTTTATGATTATTTATGATAGTTTCCGCTATATTGTTATCCTTACTAAGCATATGAGCTAACCCCTTTGTTATGTTTTATTTTTTCCAAGATGATAAGAATTATATTATGACTAACTTGCAGGAATAGGTGAATGTATATAAGAGTGTTCAAAGGAGACACAATATTTTTGTTTTTCATTTGATAATGTAATGTAAAACTTATGTGTGTATCTAGTACTTCCAAGGCTACTAAACTAATTGGTCTTTCAAGACTTGATCTATTGTGATCATTCCAATGTTATGTAATAATGCACCAACTCTAGGTAACTAGGTTCAGGGTGTTAAATTTGGTATCAATGGAAGTTTAGTACAAACCTTGGAAGCTATATTTATAAAAACTCTGATTAGAAAACAATAATCTAAGATAAACTTTGAGGATTAGTATAGAAGAACATCCAAAATTTTTCATAATGTAAATATTATGTGGGTTTTCCAAGAAAAACATCCCTGTATGGATATGAGTAGGTAGAGGTGGCTCTGGAACAAATGTACCTAGGAGTGAAAACTCTGACAAGGAGTTTCATGCTTGACCTGGGGTATCCTGGTACACGACAACAAGCCTTGCTGCACTCTTGGTTATGACACTCCCGGGGGATATGCTTAGAATAATTCACATTTTATTTACAAAAATATTTTAAGGATTATAATATAAGATGATAATAAATAACATTGGTTAATCATAAGGTGTTTTAGATTGAAAATAAGGTGTCATGATATTCTCTAAATGATTTTATGACTCACACTACGCTTTCTTGTGTTAGTCAATGGCTGGATTCCATGGAATTCCTAGTAACTTTGAACATGATTTACAAGGTGGGCATGGTGATGGAAATGAGAAACTAAATTTAGTGTTGATAGGTGTAAAAGATATCATGTTCATGACAAAGTAGGTTTACAAAAATATGATCAACAATATATACATTAACCAACTCCCAAACTCAACAAAGAAGAGAAAGGCTGAGAATGATAAGAGCTCTAACAGTGGAAACTGTGGAGAAAAGAAAGCTCAATTTCCATCATGATAGAAATGTGGAAGGAGACATCCAGGAAAGTGTCTCAATGGAACAGAGAAATGATTTATGTTTGGGAAAGAAGGACATAAAGTAAATAATTGCAAAGGAAAAATGAAGATTACTATGGAAGAAAATAAAAATGATCCTAAGAATCCAATTATAGTCATTTTCCATAAATTTAAGGGACCTTGGAATTACCCGAGTTAATGCCCTATTATATTGGATAACCTCTAAGTCCAGGAAGAACCAATGTGGAAATAAATGGATGATTTTTTTTTAAAAGTATGAGATTACTTTGGAATACTATTCTCTTGTATGTGTAACCATGAAGTTTGTTATGTGAAAATGCTATTTGAGGAAGAATTATCTTTTCTTTTTTGGATATAGTTATAAAGAACCATTTGGGTTTATATGATCCTTGAATTTGAGGCAATTACAAGTTATTATTTTTGGGATGAAAATGAGAATTATGAGATAAAATTTGTGGTTAAATTATGTTATGGTTATTTTGAGGAATTTATATCATTTTGGAAATGTTATAAAATACAGATTTTGGAAAAGGACAACATGTAGACCGTGTGACAACCCATCGTGTCAGAAAAAGCTGTGGGAATCGAACCCAAAACCAGAGTGCGATTTGGATTTATCGCCTACCACTAGACTACGTGAAGTCCCTGGTTAGTGTGACTAATTATTTTTAGTTAAATGATTTTATTGATCAATAATAAGTTGATTTGGGATCTTATGTCTTATCAAATAGATATCCTTAGTATAGGAAAATGATTTGGTGATTAAGTGATAAATGTTATTTTAGAAGACGTATGCTCTGTTGGGAACACTATATTCCTAAGGAAAATAGAATACTATAGAATTTCATTTGAGGAGTAATGATGGATTTTTTTATTTAGGAAGAATCTATGTTTTTTCTATAGTGATTCAGGTTATTAATGGAAATGATTAACCTATCATAGAGAATATGTGATTTGGTTAATTACACTTCTGTAAGAGACTTTAAGAGTAGTTGATGTTATTTGGAGATAAATGTTAAGATTTACTATGAAAGACCACGTGATTAAATTCTTCTGAGTTTTGGGTTTCAATCTTAGTTTGGATTATATTGAAGGATTTTAAGGAAAATTGTTTATTGAATGGTCTTTATTAAACATTGGGTATTGTTTGTTCAATTTTGGAAATTAAGATTAGCATTTATTTATATAAAATATTATCCATTTTTGGGATTATCTCATCTTGTACTAACCATTTTTTTAGTTAATATCTAAAGACACTGTAAATATATAGTTCATCCTTTGTGAATTATGTGATTCTCTAGAAGTTGATTCTAGCACTTCTGGTGTGACCAAGTCATCTTGAAAACTCATCATTTGGAGAAAAGACGAGTTAGTGGTAGAAATTTATTAAAGTATGAAACTCTACTTAAAAAGTAAGTATATCTCTTTATGTTCTTAGTCAATATCATAAATAAATTCCTCAACTTTATGAAATGGAACTTAAAACAAAAAGCGTTGTCCGTTTACTTTTCCTACTGGGAAACTAATGACCATTTAACCCATCACAAGGTTGTGGTTTTCTTATTGTTAACTTTCTCTTGATCATGTTTTCTATCACTCTCCATCAGAACTTGACACTTAGTTTATCTTCCATATCCATGTTTTCCTACATGGAATCCTAGTATGGGTTATCTTGGATGACCTTTGTACTTCTATTTCTTTCTTTTAAAGTGATAGTTTTATTGACTCTTTTTCCGATGTGGGACTTTAAATGAAGTTACCAAGCCCAATTTTAAAATTGCAAGGATACAATTTCCAAAATGAGGGAAGAATGTAACACCCCAAGATTTCATAGTAAGTTATTTTCTTTAAAGCAATTCAATAACTTGCGCTACACAACATCGAGTTCAAGCGCACCACGACTTACCAAACTAACCGTTCAAAAAGAAGTTATGAAAATTATTAACTGAATTTTGAATTTTATATACTCCATATAATTTTAGCATCCATATTTTTTTTTCTTAGATGTAATATAAGAACAAATTCAAATTTTTAGATAAAAGAAGTATTTTTCAAAAAATACAATTTTACTAACTTTTAATGGCGAACCTTTTTTAAATAAAATATTTGACACTTTTATATATTATATTTGACTAAATAAACTTCTTATTTAGAAGATAGACATAAAAATTTAGTTTGGATAAATTTTTGGTACTTTTTTGATAACTTTCATATTTTGATGAATAATTAAAAATACTAAATTTTAATTAAAAACAAATTTTTTAATCAAAATAATTTATAGTGTTAAATTATATATTTGAACAGTTTTGTGGTATAATTAGATTATATTTTTATCATTTAATCCAATTTAGGTCATTGGAAGTAATTTTACATTTAAATTGGACATAAACACATATATATCTTTTGATAGTTTTTACTTTTCAAAAACCCACTTTCTGGTTTTCACAGTGGGAATATTTTTTAAATTAATTAATACAACTTCTATGTTTTTAATTTGGTTAAATAAACATCATTTTTGAATTTTAAATATCAAAATTAGCTTGGAGTGAATTTTTGGTATTTTTCTGAAAACTTTCGATTTTTGATGAATAGTGAAAAACACTACGTTATTGTTTAAAACAGACTTTTTATTTAAATAATTATTTATTTAATTTAAATTTAATTTAAGTCAAAATAGAAACATAATACCTATATAAATTCAATTTAATTCATTGGATTCATTTTATAATAATATTAGATGTATAAAATTTTATAGAACTTTTTACCGTGTTTTACCCACCTTCTAGGTGCACTTGAAAATTTTCATAAAACGTAATTTTACCACTTATGTGGGTTGAATTTCAAAAATTCAAGAGACACAGTTGATATCAGTAAGTAAAATGTGGTTCAATAAGTTGAAAATACATTTTTTTGAATAGTAACTTTTGAAATTTATTTACCACAGTTAAAAGTAAATAGGGTAATTAATGGTAAAAATGAAATTATAATTACCCTAAAACATGTCATAATTCTATTGGATAAGTGTATTTAGACCAAATTAAACCTTAGGAATAAAATATGATCCTTTTGGTCCACTTGGATTAGATTAGGACATTTATTATTATTTTATTTAAAGACGACTTAAAAGAGTTAAATTCAAAGATTAATAAATAAAAGATTTTTAATATAGGGTTATACATAAGATAAATTAGACTATAAATATTCATTAGAAGGATAAAAATATTTCCTACATAATTGAGTTTTATTTATAATTTTTATACATTAAATAATTAAATTTATTTATGACACAATGATGATGCAATAATTACCTTATTAACGAAAGATTAAAATAATTGGTATTATAAATATCCAAATAATTGTGAATTGAGACTTATTATGAACTCCAATAATTTTCTAGGTTAATATTTCATGTTAGGGTTTATTAAATAATTTTTTTTCTAAGTGATAAAGTTTTTATGACTTTCACAAAAAAAACCAAATAGTGTCAAAATTGACATAAATGAGTTTTTTAAAAAAATACTATGTAATTAATTGATATAATATTCATAAAAATATAAGGTTTGGAAAAATATCTTAGATAAGGTTATATATATCAATAATGAACCACTTGGGGTTCTCTTGGATTTTTATAGTAAGTTTATTAACCATTTATTATAATAATACAAGAATACATGGTAAAAGTTAAACTATTTAACTAAGAGTTAAATCTAAAAGTTAAGGTTAATATGGTGACCTAAACCTATCTAAAACCTATTTATTGAGAGGTTTTAGACCCATCCCCATATTATCCTCTAAATAAATCCATTTTGAGCCATTAGAAACCGAAAATTAATTTATAATAAAATAATATTTCAAGATTTTCCTAAAGTGACCCTCACCTCTCTTATGAAAGGGCACTTCCCCTTCTATTAATTTCAAACCTCCAAATCCATTTTTATTGGACAAAACCTGCCCAAATATCCTCCAAACTACTCTTACTACATCCTAGAGGAATTCCTTTGATCATAAATTCAACCTAAGGAGTCCATTTGATCAAATCAAAAGGAAGCACCTGAAGAAGAGGTAATAATTTCATCACCTCTTTCAAAGTTATCTTTTTCTTCCACTTCCTCTTTATTTGTTGTTTCCATACCAAAATAATAAATCCAGTACCTTCTACATACTATGATGTTATTATAAATATGGTACAACCATATTCATTATTTCTATCCATCCTATGAATGACAAAGTCACCATACGTGCGTACGTATGACTTACCGTCTCCACGTCATGGTGTAGTTGTTATTCAACACTTAATTATTTGGATGGATATAATAATTATGTATAATTTATGTAAATAATAAATATAAAATTTTAATTATTCTGTATATATGATATAAAATAAAATTATATACGATCTCACCTTCAATTGAATGATATTGTCGCTCATGTGTACGTACGAATTACCGTCTCCATGAACACATTGAGATTAATTCTCCATCATAACCTTTCAAGAATAATTTTCATTTTATGATTAAAAATAATTTTTAAGAACTTAATATAATTCTGGATATTAATCAAATACATTTTATCCATAACAAACACTACTTAGATAACAAAAAATATAAAGGAAAATGAATCAGTTAACACCCGAAACAATGATACTACTAAAATATTATTAACAAAGCAATATTAGAAGATCATATATGATATCATATTTATGTATGTGGTTCTTTTATAATTTAAAAAAAATGATTTAAAAATTATACAGAAGGTTAACTTACCCTCTATTAAGGAAAAATACAAGGTAAGAGGTTTTTTATCTCACTTTTAATTTCGTGAGATTTCCATTGTTCACCACTTATTTATTGCATGTGGTGTATTGTGTACTGCCATTTGATATATATTATCATTATTATATTTATATTCATAGTATTATGTGATTAATTTGGTGTTTATTATCTTTTGGTATTATTACTCGATTGATTACAATGTGGTAAGGGGTTTTCATCATACTTTTTATTCCCGTTAGATTCATGCTATATTGCCACTATTTCCTTTTGTGTGGTGTATATACTAGACATGATTGTATTATTTGTTTAATATAACTTAATTTATGGGTATTTACATATTCATTGTAATATCCTTCATTCATGGATTTTATGTTTTGTAAGCTACCAAATCGGTTAGGGAAATTCTAATTTCAATTTCAACTCATTGGGTTTTACTCAACTTCATTGATTATTTTACTCCAAGATTATGTGTGAAATCACTATTTATTTATTTATGTAGTAATGCACACTCCCATTTTTGTGTATATACTTTTGATACACATAATAAATCCATTGACAAATTATCAAGTCATCGATATGAACTTGATAAGAATAATCTTAACTCAATTTCTATTCATTGAGTTAAACATCCAAGTCATCAGTGTTGTTTTTACAAGAATATATGTGAATGTACTATGATTGATTTACACTGAATATACAATAATATTGAGTGTATTTATATTTTTCACACATAATTATGTCATTTATTTATCCTTAACCTAAGGATACAGTCTTTATAAGGGATTTAATCTCATTTTACATTCCATTGAGACTTGTTTTTTGTTATGCACCAATTCACTTTTATATGGTGTATATACTGTACTTTGACATAGTATATCATGAATCCCTTTATTTTCAAGATATTATAAGGTTTTTATTACCTCAATAATTTTTATTCAATTTTCTCTCATTTGGTTAGTAACTCTAACTAAAATATCATTTTAAATGTTTTAAAGATTTATTTTTCTAAATATTTCTCATTAATGTCCATATTTTAAAAATGGTTTTAAGGATTTATTTATATGGACATAAATGTTTTAAAATTAAAATTACTTTTAAAATAATTAAATTGGTATGGGATACTTTGATTCAAAAATATCTTTAAATGACTTATTGATAAATAGTGATACTTTTAAATGTTTTCAAGAAAAAAAGGATATTTATCTCAAATAGTTTTACTGATTATTTTCATCTACGTCAATATCCTTCATTATTCTTGATTAAGGTTGATTTATTATAACACAATCTTCCATATTGTATTGAATTAGTTAATTTTGACTGTTAATGAGCTATTTTTATACCATTCATGGTTCATGGTTAAAGTATTAATAGTTCGTATGATAGTTTTAATATGAATGTTTATGTTATGTTCCACCCTTTTCATATAAGGAATTAATTGGACTTAGTAAGTGATGGGTGGATCCCGCTATAGCTCCTTGATGCATCGGTAGGTATCATGATACAAACTAGTGTCTTGGAATAGGGCCTTGACAAAATTTTATTTGTTGTCCTGGCACGAGGCCTTGACTATGTGGTTATGATGTCCGACATTATGCATTATATCATTATGAAATTATTTATTGATATTACATGTGATTATTCGACTAGTAGAATATCATTGTGAATAAGTAAATGGAATTATTTGATTTATATTTTCCATATTATGCTGAAGTTTATGTTTAAAAGTCTTGTGTTTTGTCTTACAAATTCCCTTAAACTTTTATGATTATTTTTTAATAGTTTCTGCTATATTGTTATCCTTACTGAGCATCTGAGCTCACCCCTTTCTTATGTTTTATTTTTCCCAGGATGTGAAGAAATATATTATGAATGACCTACAGGAATAGTCAAGGGATATAAGATTGTTCAAAGGAGACACAATATTGTAATTTTTCATTTGATAATGTAATGAAAAACTTATGTATGTATCTAGTACTTCCAAGGCTACTAAACTAATCGGTCTTTCGAGACTTGATCTATTGTGATCATTCCAATGTTATATAATAATGCACCGACTCTGGGTAACTAGGGTCGCAGTGTTACACGTGGTGTTACATTCTATCCCATTAAATAAACTATGTTCATATCATTTTAATTATCATTCACTAAAGGAATAAACTAAGGAATCCTTAAAAAACTCAAGATATATCTTTTATTTAGATATCCACCTCACCATCCATGGTTATTCTAGGAAACTATTTTTATCAAATATACTTCCTTAGGAGTTCTTGGGGATATACCTTTCACAAAACCATTTTCAAGATCCTATTTACAAACAAATAATGAAACCAAAAATCTTATGATAATGTACAATCAAATCAGAGTAAATGATCATATGAATTTTAAAACTCAATCCTATGATTTATTCTCCAATACACATTCATTTCAATCCATTATACATTAATTTAAAATATGATATAATTGGATCAACATTTCACTCATTTAGTTTAACCTAGGATGTCCATAGTCATAGTCCTAATAGGTTCTCGAAACTAACTAGTAATATATTACATCCTAAAATTCCATTTAAACCCTTAAAATGGTTCATAAATAGAATGTGATCAATAAAAGAATATCACCCAGGAGTGTCTAGACGAGTGTGCATCTATACCCACTCATCATGCACCAGAGTGAAGATTGAGTTGATACTCAACCATACATTTTAGGGTGATTACCCGTAGGTGAATTTGTGCCATGACCACCTTCACTTGCCAGTATATAGATAAGGATGTAATTTCTATTAAATCCAAAAAATATATACTTTACCAAAACTTTAGGATGTTATCCTATACTTAGATGTATACTTGGAGTTTTTCAATAAATTTCTTTAATCCCAATCTCTAAAATAACTACAATAATTCTAAAAAATTACTAAACCCTACTATGATACCAACCATGATTCCCTATACCTGCACTCCCAAATATAGTGATAAAAACACTTTATTTAAACATAGGATTTTATATAAAGTGGGATGAAGCTATTTTTATTATACACTATTTCTATAAGTTAAATATTACTTCTCAAAAATAGTATCACAATCCCAAGAACATAATTTTTAGTGTCTTTGAGAACCAACTACACAAGTAATTTATTTTAAAAAACTTATAAATGTTTCTTTATAATTGATCCACACTAGAATGCATTATATAATTATCATAAGTTATACTCATATTCATAATTTGGGGAATGGAAGTATAAGAAATGAGTGAGATCAAAATTTTAATAATGGAAAACTCCTTAACTTTTCATCAAGGGTTAAATAATAAGCATTTGAGAAAACATGAGTAGGGGAGACATTTATTTTTAAAAATATCATGGAATAATAAGAGTTATCTATAAGTCATTATAGAAGGAAATGTAATCTCAAATGAAAAACATATTCCATAGAAAAAGAGTACAGAATCATGAGATAATAGACATGTTCTGTGGTGCATAATCATAGACATATAACATAAAATTATACCATAAGCATAAATGTATGAAATCATAACATTTTAAAAATATATAACCACATAAAGTTCATGATCAATCTTGTGAACATAGATAATCCCAATAATGTTCATGCTTAATATTATGAATATAGATAATACTCATAGTGTCCATGCTCAATCTTGCGAACATAGCTAATTTGTTTCATGTTCATGATCAATCTTGTGAATATATCTAATCAACATAGTATTCACACTCAACATATTTATCTCATGAGTTATAAAACTTTAACCAATGAATTAAAAGGAAATGTAGGACCCCAAATATAAATAATTTATACATATGTGTGCCACTTTAAAACAATCATTTATCACATCATAAATAACTCATGGAAAGAAAAATGGGTTTCGAAACATTTTTAGATGGTATAAACAAAATTTACCTCAATAATTTAAATGGTTGATACCCACAATTAAATCACCACAAAATAGTATTTTATATAAAAATTTAGAGAGAAATTCGTGAAAAATAATTTTATAGGAAATAAATCCTTTAGTGATTAAAAGAAAAATATAAATGAAATCATAAGAGTTTTTTAGAATTTTTCTTACCTTTGACATGAAAGATAACGTTATGGTCACTTTGAAAATTTAATTTTAAAAAGGTAAAGTGAAATTTTTTAAAAAATATTTAATTTTAAAAATAAATTTAAATATTGGATCCTTGAAAGACACACACGGATTTTATAAAGGTAAATTGAAAACATTTTGGAAAATTATACTTTAAAAAATAATTTTCAATAAAGGAGCCTTAAAAAAGATATAATGGTTTTCAAAATAGTGTAGTGACAACTTTGGGAAAAATTTTCTCTTAAAAAGAAACTTCCATAATCAATCATTAAAAATGCATAAACATTATAAAAAATAAATGTGTAATGGAAGATAAAACATTTGATTTTGAAAGGATGATAATTTTTTTTACTATTTTGAAAACCTTTGTTGAAAACCCACATCATAAAATGAGTAAAAAAATTACTTTTGAAAAGAGGAGAAGAGAAATATTAATGTCACATTCGATAACATATAATTATATTTTTAATTATAAAGGATAACATTATTATTAAAGGAAAATATGGATAATGAGGGGAAACTGCCATTAAAGAGCATGAGAATTATTCTCAATAATGATATAATTTTTGAGGAAGAAATTCATAAAGGTGAAATATAAGAATTAAAAATTAATTTTACCAAAATAGTAATAGAAAGTAAAATGAAATAAAATATTAGGGTGGAATGAACCATTATTGAAATAAATAAGTTCAAAAAGAAGCATTATAACTCAATTAAGGGATTTGAGTTAACAAATACCCTTACAAACTTGGTATCCTTTGAATAAAAAAGAACAAAATATGGATCTTAAAAACCCATGAATTAAATGAATATGTTAAAATAAATTTATTTGGTATTAATCACATTATAATAAATATATTATGGTGAATTATAGGAAATATGTCTCTAGAAATTAAATTTGAGAAAAAGAACCCCCTACGGTAATGGCAATATAAGAATCAAAAGAACACAAAAAGGATACCATGAAATGAAAATTCAAATATCATGAAATTAAATATATTCATTATAACTAAATTCAATTGATAAGTGAATTAACCATATAAAATAAATGATGGTGCGTAATATCAAACATGTCTCATGGATTTGAAAATGAGATAAAGAAACCCTTACCTTATTTCCCAACATCCACTAAAGATCTTGAATATCCTATATGAAATAAATAACTATCTTAATCAACCATTTAATAAAATTATTAATATATATGAACTTTTATTAACTTCATTTATAATTATTATCTAAATGTATATTAGTTAGTTATTATCTATTTTAATATCAGGTGTGAGTAATCTGAATCGTTTCAAACTAGTTTCGTGATAGTTGTGTTTTTATTCATTCTTCTCACAAATTTAATCATTACCATATAATTAAAGGTACTGTAATTTATTATTTATATTTTTTTATAATGTTATAATTTAATTATATGGTATTTTTGGTTACAATTCTTAAATATGAGATTGATGATGATATTGTTTTAGTGATTTTTAATGAATAAACGTTGGTATCTTAATTAATGGGTTTAATAATAATGTTAACATTATAGAACCAAAATCAAATATTTTTTAATTATTTATAAAATATATTATCATTAATTAAGTTATAATATTAATCCATGATATTATTTTATATAATTGTTCAAGTAAGTGGTTAAACCAACCCAAACATGAGCATACTATATTTAATGGATGAGTATGGTTATAAAAGTGGTTTATTTTGGAATAATATAACTATTATATAAGAATAATGATATTATTTAGATATTTTTAAGGTGGTGAATCATATTTTAAGATATATTAATAAATAATAAATAAACTAGATGAAAAATGAGATACCTTACTTCATGGAGGTGGTAGTTTGCAGAAACACAAAAATGATGTTTTCGTTTTTATTAATGGAAATGGGGAAATGTGGATAAAGATTTTTACCTTATCATAATAAAATTTATCATATAAAAAATAATATTGAAATTATATATTAATGATAAAATTAAGTTCTAAAAATTAAGCTATAAAATAAATAAATTAGTGAAAGATTAGTACCTACGTTGAGAACTTGAGTTTTCCCTTGGAGGATTCCTTGAAAATGGAAGTCTTGGGATAAATGCTTATGAATCAAAGCTAAAATAGGTAGAAAATAATTTTATGGGAGGGAAATATGGTATATTTTAAAATTAAACCTATATTTGGAGTGGTCTTTAATGATTGATGAGTGACCCCTTTTATAAGTGGAGAGATTGACATTCTCGTAAATATTTGATCTTAATATAAAGAGAACAGATGTTTCACATGTCAAGAAGACTCCAAAATGGGAAATAATGTATTGGAGATAACTTTTGTTATATAAACACATTAAAAATCCAATTATAAACATTTTTTAAACATTTTATGCCTTTTTAACCCTTTGGTTAACCCCTTTTACCCTTTTGGATTTTACTGTGGTAACTAGTTTTTATCTACATAATTTATATTATATTAAAAATATAAGGTAACCCATATTATAAAATTTACATATTTTTAACCTAAATTTAAATTCCATATAATCTAATTATATTTCTAAATAATATAAAGATAAAATTTAAATTAAAACATTTAATAAATGAAAAAACCATTTTGTAAAAAAATATTGTTTTCACCATTAACTATTCTTAATATTATATAATATTAATTAAAAATTAAATTAGTGATAATATATTTGTATATATGTTTAAAAATCATATAAAATTAATTGTATAAAATATATAAATTTAATTTATTTTATAAAAACTATATAACATTAATAAAACAATTCTGTGAAAATAAACCTTTCACTATTATCATGATCATTATTTTTAATATTAGTAATCATAGTTTTATGTCTAAAAATGAAATAGAACTTATTACATAACAAGAAAATTATTTTCTAAAATGTTAAATCCATTTTTTAGATATAATTTCTATAAGAGATTAAAAATAATTTTTAATATAAGGGAAGAAAACAGTTTTTTGAGTAAAATATTAATTAAGTTTCTAAAATGTTAAACACAAGTTTTATAAATTTAAAATAGTATTTTTAGATGTTTTGTATGATTTTTTTATAGAAGAAATGTTTTAAAAACTTTTAAGTCATTATTTTATTATGAAAAGTGACATTATTAGTAAAATCAATTTTTTTTCATTATTCAACTAAGAATCAATTATTCTAGAAAAATCTCAAAAAATAACCATAAGATAATTTTGAAATGATAAATTCAAAAATGAAGTTCATTTTACAAAATTAAAATTCTGATATTTATAAATTTCACACTTAAATTAAAATGCAACACATATATATATAAAACTTATTTTATTGAAAAAAGTTTCTTTTTAAAACTTTAAGTGTTCTTAATCCTATTTTATATGCATTTTTAATTGATCACAATATTTTTATTTACTAGAGGTTTTATTATAATTAAATTTTCTTAATAATATTCATCTAATATTTCATGTCTAATTTTAGTTTGGTGTTTCATGTGGACCAAGCAATCAAACATAGTATTAATTTCAAGAAAATATATTACAAAATATCTGGGTGTTACACAATGGTTGCACTAACTACCAAAATAATATGTGGAAGAAATAGAAACATTAAAGGAATTTATATGGTTGAGTTTTTTTAGAACATGTAAAGGTTCAGGAATATGGGCTATACTACCATGACTTCTAGAGTGAAATACACCGAGCTAAAAACCCAAATTTTCATTTAAAGACAAAACACATTAACCAAAAATACCACTACATTCATAAGTTGTTTGATGATAGAGAACTAGAGAAATATAAGATAGTTAGTGTAAGATCCTGACCTTTTTTGGAGTTATCTCAGGTGAAAATTCAGGTACTTTTTGTTTTATTTAAGTACCTTTGGTTGGAGTTATGACTTGGGGTGCCTTTGGGTGGAGTTTTAAGAAAATTTTGAGAAAAGTGTACTGTGCATGGTTGGCGCATGATTAGAGTAAACCATGCACCCAACCCAGCTAACTGTGTAGAACAAGGTAGAGGGGGTCCACATAGTTGGCGCACAGTTTGTTAAACTGTGAACCCCTACCCAGAAAAACTGTGCACGCTGTTTTATTTCACCAAAAAATTTATATTAAATTCCCCAGAACCCCCGAAACACCCTCATTTTTAAATTAGATTTGGAATTAACATTTTTGGGAGATTCCAAAGATTTATAAAGGGTTTACAAGGCCGTCCGACATTTGTTCCTCAAGATTAAAAGCCCAAATCTAAGATCCTCTCTTCTCTCAATAAGTGGATCTCATCCCAATCATTTTTCCATCCATTATTCATTCTTATCTTGATCTTTTTGTGGATTTTATTTTCTATTTCATTAGATCTAAGCTGAATTGGTGAGATCTAGATCTAGGAATGTATATATAAATCTAGAACGATTATATCTTGATATCTTTGATCTTGGTGTAGGTATTAGATCTAGATCTCAGATCTACATTATTGTGCTGCTCAAATTTTAGGGTTTTCAGTTGACCGAACGTTCGTCAATGAATTGTGGTGGGTGGTTCAATTTCTAATTCCCTTAGTTGTGAATTGATATCATATATGAAAGTTATATTATTTATAGTTTTTTATCAATTGAGACCCCTAATTAAATTAATTAACCTCGTTAATTAATTAATTTTGAAAGATGTAAAATTGTGGGATTTATGGATTGTTGAATAAGATAATTAATTGTGAGAATTAATTATGATGGGTTTGATATAGTTGATTTTTTAATTTGAATTATAAATAAATATAATTAATTGTTGAATTAATTATCAATGTAAATGATCAAGAGATTGGGATAATTAAATGTTAAGTTAATTATCAAGTTGTATGTTTTTATGATCGAGAATAATTAATTGGTTAATTAATTATTAAATGTTTATATTTTTAATGGTTAATATATTGTAGAATTAATTAATCAAAAATTTATTATGTTAATTAGTTTTTTAATTAATTAACAAACTTGATTAATTAATCTATGAATTAATTAATGGACATGATTTTGGAAGTTATACATGGCATTTCGAACCTATGGGATTTTAGGTGTTAGACATGATGTTTTGCACCAATGGGATTTGGGGTGTTAGACATGGAGTTCTTCACCAATAATAGAAATAAATGAATTAGATCTTGGGTGTTATACATGGCATTCTACACTGATGGGATTTGGGGGTTCTAGACATGGTGTTCAATACCAACAATAGATCTATCTATATTGTTGAGAATTGGGGTGTCATACATGGTGCTCTACACCAATGATAAATAACAACAAATGGGGTTTAAGGTGTTAGAAATGGAATTCTACACCGATGAGATTTTGGGTGTTAAACATGGCATTATACACTGATGGGATTTTGAGTGTTAGACATGGCGTTCAAAAATAAGGATAAATATGTATAAAAATTATGAATTGAATGCGAAACATGATTCAAACTTGATAGTATATGTGGTTAATAAATATTAATTGATAATGTGATAACTGTTTAATTATGAATTGTAATTATTTTATTTATACAACTACATACACTTATTATTGACTATATTTTTTTTAGACACCATTGGTGGTGGCCTAGTGAGTCATTATCACACCCTATTCAGGCTGCCTGATCAGTACTTTTATAGACTTTATCATTGTAGTATAGGTTAAGGGAAAAGGCCTTGGATTAGATTTCTGATTTAGGTTAGATCTTGGATGAGGTAACTGAATGTGGTTTGAGACCTACTTAAGAGTTGTTCATGTCATTAATTTTAGTTGTATTTAGACACTTTGACACTAACTTTGGCATGGAATGTTTTCCCTTTCAGTTGAGCATTGTATTTTCTATTTTGGTTATCTTGTGACATCAGTATTGTTTTAGTTATATATGCTTCCAAATTTGTTTATTTATTTCCACTGGTGTTTTACTCTGATAAAAGAGGGTATAATCTCCCCATCATGACTTACCAGACCCTCGCTGTTAGTCGGCAACCTCTAGCATATGGGGCGGTGCATTTGAGGTCATGTGACCAACCGAATCAGGGAACCGTTGCATTCCACCAAGTTCGGGATGTTACAAAGTAGTTTCAAAGGAGTTTTCTTTCTTTTTATTTTATCTTACTATTTTGGGAAAGATATAAAGGATACTAGGATAATTAGGGGATTGGTAATGAGCTTGTTCATGAGAGTTTCAATCCCAAGTATGGAGGAAAACCCAATTACTCAGGGTGAGATTGTTGTTATTATTGTTTGCTGTTACGGTTGAATAATATTTCACCTTGGGTGACAGACTTGTGGTGTGATTTGATTATTGTTTTTGAGAATTATTGAGTATTGATTTGTGGCTCGGAATGGAATGAGAGTTGTGTCTGCATGCATCATTCTCGAAACTTAGGATTATTGTGAAATGCAAGATTTTAGGCATGCATGGGAAAATGGGTTATGGGTAAGTCATTGAACTTAAAATGTTTTCTTTTCTTATGAAATTGAATTGAAAATACTTCCTAATATGAATTAGATAATGGTAAAATTATGCAAATAAGAATTAGTGAGTTTCTAATTGATAAATCTAATTAATGAGAATTTGGTTACCCTTATTAACATGACCTAGGTGTAGGGTGGTTAAGGGTAGTAATAGTACCTTAGTTTTGACGATGTGGCGAGGGTTGGGGAAAAGAATTATTGTGTCTTGTAGTGGATTTTCCTATAATTTAAACTTGATAAAGTGTGTTATGAGTCCTAATATATGTGTTTGGAATTGTAGATAAATTCCTTCATGAAAACGCTTGTTGAGAGGATGACCGGAGGATATGGATGTGGATGATCCTCTAGTGGTGGAACCTGAGGCACATATAGTGTCGGGGAAGGAATCCGGAGAGCAGTTTTGAGAGAAATTCACTCGTTTCATGAAATTTATAGAAATATAACTAGGGTAGGTTGTGAAAAGAATGTATGATCAGATGAGGGAGTTTCAGTTGCAGCACCCTCTGACTTTCATTGGAGAGGGTGGACCAGAGGGATATGAGTTTTAGATAGTCTATCAGGACTATACTTGACCAACTGGAGAATCTTATTGGTATGTGATTCAAGCTAGCAGCTTACATATTTCATGGTCAATCAAAATGTTGGTGGGACGTCTAGGTGCAGACTGGTCAGGCTGATGGTACGTAATGGAAGGATTTTCAGGAGAAGTTATTTGAACACTTCTACCCATAGACACTGAGGCATGAAAGAGTAGCTGAGTTCATGAGGTTGACTCAGGGGAATATATATATTATGGACTATGATATAAGATTTATAGAATTAAAATCTTTTTCTCTGGCATTGGTAGTAGATGAGGCTACTTTAGAAATATGATTTCAGGATGGACTCAAATGTGAAATTAATTCTTAGGTGAATATCTTTATCCTGAAGAAGTTTATGGAAGTGGTAAACTAGGATCTCATTTTTGAGGGGAACCTAAAGGAGTATTAAAGTGGAAGACAAGTGATTTCTGTTGGATGGTTAGGTGGTACAAATTTTGAGAGTAGTAAGTGACGTTATGATAATGTCAGCTAGAGAATTAGTAAGAAGAGTGGCCAGTCAGGGGGATCAGTTACACAAGATCTTACCCTTGTGATTTTCCACCAGTGTGGTAGGATGGGAAACTTTCAGAAACAATGTTCCTGAACTTTAGTAGAGTACTGAGCTTGTGGAAAGATGGGACATCTATAGAGGTTTTGCAGGAACCTGAGGTAGTCAGGTAGTGATAGAGGAGCTAGACAAAACTAGAGTGCAGGAAGAGGGTATTCTGCACCATACCAGTATGGCAGCTGGAGTTCAACTAGACAAGGTATTAGAGGTAGTGGATGTGGTGCTTCTAGGAAAGAGCACACATATCTGCAGAGCAGTGCAACTTAGGGAAGTCAATCAACATTACAGGGAAGAGGGGCATGAATTTTACATGAGGTGAAGCCTATACTTGTGGATAGTGAGGTTGGTCCATCAATAGTGAGAGGTACTATTCTTGTAGATTCTACATTATCCAGTGCCTTATTTCATACTAGTGACTCACATTATTTTATATATTCTAAACTTATTAATGGTTTGAGCCTGGTAGTGGAGTTTTTGAGTGGGGTTATGATGATAGATACACCTTTGGGAGTACGATCTAGCGACATTTGTGTGTGAAAAGGATGTTCTCTTGAGATTGGGGAGTACCGTTTTCTATGGGATCTCTATATCCTCAACATGATAGGATTTGACCTAATTATGGGTATGGAATATCTAGTCCCATACTGATCTCACATAGACTATTACCATAAGAGAGTTACATTTATTTCTCCTAAGGGTGAACTCTACATTCATCGGGGAGAGTGGGATATCCAAGAAGGTCGAGTAGGGCTAATTAATCAGCAAATGGGAGAGCTTATAGACCTGGTTTCTAGTATTTTAATGGATGATGAAGGTGTTAGGGAATATTTTCTTCCACCAGTAGTAGGTCTATTTTAGGATGTCTTTCCTAAATACTTATCATGACTTCCACTTGAAAGATATATTGAATTCACTATTGATAACATGTTGGGGGATGATCTAGTATCTATTCCCTTATATAGAATATAACTGATAGAGATTCAAGAGATCAAGACTCAGTTGGGAGAGTTTGAGGATAGAGGATTTATCCATCTGATTATGTTGCCTTGGGGATCACCTGTGTTATTTTTAAATAAGGATGACAAGAGTTTATGTTTGTGTGTTGATTACCAGAATTTGAACAAGATGAATATGAAGAACTGATATCCTCTTTTGTATATCGAAGATCCTTTTGACCATTTGAGAGGGGATTGTGTGTTATCAAATATTGACTTGAGATTGAGGTATCATTAGATGAGGGTTCAGACTTATGATATACAAAGGAAAACTTTCAGGAGTAGGTATGGCCTTTATGAGTTTTTCATAATGCCTTTCAGGTTGAAAACTGCACCAATAGTGTTTATGTCCTTGATGAAGAAAATCTTCTATTCATACCTATATCGCTTTGTTTTAGTATTCATGGATGACATCTTGGTGTACTCCAAGACTCATTATGATCATTCCCAACATCTTGACATCGTCCTGAGTACACTGAGAGAGAATCATCTATATGCCAAGATATCTAAGTGTTAGTTTTGGATTGACCAGGTACACTTCTTGGGGAGCATCATCTTGGAGTAAGGTGTGTCAGTAGACCTAAACAAGTCTCAGGGAGTGGTTTCTTGGGAAAAAACCAATATTTTTTTGATATCCAAAGCTTTTTTTGATTAGCTGGATATTATAGGAGGTTCATTCATGACTTATCCCAATTGGAAGCATCACTTTCAGGCTTGAACAAGAAGGGGATAAAGTTTGAGTTTATGGAACCATATGATAATTCTTTCCAGGAGTTGAAGAAGCATTTGACATCAACACCAATTTTGATCCTACCTAAGTCAGGTGAGGAGTACATGGTGTATTGTGATTCTACTAGGATCGGTCTTGAAGCTGTGATGATGTAGGGAGATTGAGTTGTGGCATATGGGTCTTCATAGTTGAGGCCTCATGAATGAAATTACCCTACACACAACCTCGTGTTGGTAGCAGTGGTATATGCTTTAAAGTGTTGGTGACACTATCTCTTGGGTGAAAAGTTTATAGTTTACACTGACCATAATATCTTGAAGTATATATTCATGAAGAGATATTTTAATCTTCGACAGTAGATATGGGTTGAATATATGCAGTCTTTTGACTTTGAACTGGAATATATGATTAATAAGGGAAATAGTGTGGTTGATTCCTTGAGCCGGAAAACTCATACTCATATGGTTCAGGAGTCGGGTGATTTGTTGAAGATGATGACTATGCTGGATGAAATGCATGTTGTGGTTTAGGGGAGTCAGAAGCGTATGACTATAATTTCAGTTACAGTGGATTCTATAATTTTGAGATGGATTGGGGATAAACAGTATGAGGATCCAGAGTTCTTATCCTTGAGGGAACTTTTTGAAGGTGGGGAGACACCTTTGTATTGGTTGATAGATGAGGACAAGATCATCTATGTAAAGGATAGAGTTATTGTACCTAGAATCATGCGGGAGGAGATCATAAAGGAATTTCATCCCTCAAAGTGGGCAGTACATCCAGGTGTAACCAAAATGTAACGTGACCTAAAAATATAGTTTTGGTGGCTAGGCATGAGAAATAAGATAGCCGGATTCATGAAATGATGCTACACCTGTCAGTAGGTGAAGGCGGAGCATCAATAACCAAGATGTTTTCTATAGCCATTACCCATTCTTGAGTGGAACTGGGATGACATGACTATGGAACTTTTAGTAGGTATTCCAAAGACACTTATAAAAAATGATTCTATCTAGGTTGTTGTGGATCAATTCACCAAATTAGAATATTTATTTCCAATATTAGAAACCATTACAGTATAGCAGTTTGGAGAACTTTATGTTTGGAAGATAGTTCATATGCATGGGGTGCCATAAACTATAGTTTCAGATCATGATTCGTGATTTACTTCACATTTCTGGTGGGGATAATAGAAAGCACTTGGTACACATGAATTATTGAGTACAAATTTTCACCCACAAACACATGGGAAGTCAGAGAATACTATATAGGTTATTGAGGATATGTTGTGGGCATGTGTGATTGACTTTGGTGGGTCTTGGGAGAAGCACTTGGATTTAGTTGAGTTTTCCTATAACAACATTTATCAAGAAACAATATAGATGGTGCCATACGAGGATCTTTATGGTAGGTCATGTAGATCACCACTATGCTGGGTGGAGAATGGTGAGTCAGATTTGTTGGGGCTGAGTCTCATGTAGGAGACGTTGAAGTATGTGAAGTTGATTCGAAAACATATAGCTACAACTTAGAGTAGATAGAAGTTGTATTTTGATAGATGAAGATGACCCCTAGAGTTTACATAGGGTGATTGTGTATTCCTTAGGGTGTTTCCCAGGTTGGGTCACCGCAAGATATGGAGACAAGGAAAGTTAGCACCCAGTTTTGTTGGACCTTTAGATATTATGGAGTGAATTAGGCTAGTGGCATACCAATTGGATCTTCTAGAGAAATATAGTGCAATGCATGGTGTTTTCTATGTGTCACAACTTTGGAGGTATCAACCAGACCCTTCTCATGTGATCGATGTGGATGAGATTTATCTTGATATAGATGCATCCTTTGTTGAGCATCCAATTTGTGTGTTGGATCGTAGTGAGAAAGTGTTATGGGGAAAGATCATGCCAATAATTTATGTTTTATGGAAGCATGGAAGTGTACAATAGGAAACATTAGAAAGGGAAAAAAATATGAGTGTTCAAGAACCAAATATTTTTGGCTTGGAATCTTAGAAAATCTTAGAAGTACATCTCGAAGATGAGCTGTTATAAGGTGGGGAGACTGTAAGGTACCAAACTTTTTTTGGAGTTATCTCAAGAACAAATTCATTTACTTCTTTGTTTTATTTAAGTACCTTTGGTTAGAGTTATGACTTGGGGTGTGTTTGGGTGTATCTTTAAGAAAATTTTTATAAAATGGTACTATGGATAGTTGGTGCATGGTTAGAGTAAACTGTGCACCCATCTTAGCTAACTGTGCGGACCAAGGTAGACGGGGCATGCACGCATGGTGCACGATTTGTTAAACTGTGAACCCCTTCCCAAAAAAACTGTGTGCGCAGTTTTATTTCACCCAAAAATTTATTTTAAAATCCCCTAAACCCCCGAAACACCCTTATTTAGACCTTAGATCACAACTTAACATTTTTAGAAGATTATAGAGCTTTCTGAAGGGGTTCCAAGGCTGTCTGACCTCCGTTATTCAAGATTCAAAGCCTGAATCAACAATCTAATCTTCTCCCAGTAAGTGGATCTCATCCCAGTCATTATTTTGTATATTCTTCCTTCCTATATTGATATTTCGGTGGAGTTTATGTAACGACCAGAAATTTTAAATAAATTTTGTTTCCTAACTTTGTGTGTTATTTTAATTTATACTCAACAAAACTATTTCATTTAATAAAATGAGTATAATTAAAATAAGACCGTTGGGTTTTGACTGTTATATGACCATTGGTCAATATGACCGTTGGAAACTAAATGTTGTGATTATTGTCTATAAATACAAGTTATCTTGATTAATTAATATAGAAAGAAGATTCGATGGACCCATCCAGTAGTCTCGGGCCAATCGAAGCCCATCTGACTGAACTCAGGAAGGGGGTAGCACCTTTGAGCTTTTCTCTGGACCAAACCCAATCCGAACTTTATCGTGTGAAGTTGGAACAGAATCTCCTTCACGAGAAGTTCAAGTTGATAGAAATCAATATTCGAGAAATGTTGGCCGAGCCTCCCCAATATTCTATCACCCTAGCACACCTTACTCTTAGATCCTATGCTGGTGTTATAAGGGGCTAGGTAACGAAACCGTAACTGCCTTGTGTAATCCTTTGATTTAAATAAAAATTGTGATTTCTTGTTATGATGAAGTTTGTGAATTTTCAAATGTCCGGATAAATATAGTATGCATATTATTGATGAATTTTAGAAAAAGGATATTTTAAAAATATTTATATAAACCTTCAATAATTAATAATGTGTAAGGATTTTTAAAAAATGGTCTTCTGCAGTTATGTTTAGTAATAAATTTAGAGTCTAATTAGATCAACTTAATTTTTGATGAATAGTAAATTATGAATAGTGATTTTACGCTTTTGATTAGTAATGTGATCAAATGGATTAAGTAACCTCACTTAAGAAAGTATTAATATAATCTAGGCACCTTGATTAAGTAATGCGATTCAATAAAATAGGTAAATAACTGTTCCAGAAAGTATTGGTTAAGTATTAGTTTTTTTGGGTGAATAGTGTTTTTTATTTAAAAATTATATTAAAAATATTTCAAAAAATATTTTTATAAAATGGATTTCATTTTTTAATTCAGATAATCAATATTAGGTTAAGGTGAATGTTTGGGAATTTTCTGAAAAAGTTGAATTTTCAGTGAATAGTGAAAATACAGTTTTGAGTTTCAGGTGTTTAATTACATCATTAAGGATGTAATAATTATTAAATAATTATGGTCGACTTATGAATTGTAAGATAAGGTATGATGTGTCCAAAGTGGCCAATACCATGGGAAAATACCATGGGAAAGCCCATGGTTTTTCCAATACCACTGACGAGGTGTCCCTTGGCAATTAATGCTTTGTCCCCTCACTTCTCCTATAAATACCAAGACTTTCCCTCATTAATTTCATTTATAAATCCTCCACAATGAATTTATGGTCTATTTACCTCCCAATGAGTTCTCCCAAGTTTCCCTTAATCCTCCCAAGGTCCCTACCTTTAAGATTTAATAGTTACTCTTCAAGGTAAGGGATCCTTTCACCCTCCTCTTTTAAGTCACGACTTCCTTTATGTTGTGTCTTCTAATTTACATGTATTTATGTTGAGGGTATGTTCTTATATGTTCTAATTTATTTTAATTTCATGTATAATTGTTTATATACCCTTTCATGTCTCATCAATTTATTTTCTGAATTTTTAAGTGACGCTGTTAGGCTGCCCAATTTTTCGTAAGAGAAATCACATCTTCTATTTTATTTTATGTTTCTTTTTAATGTGGTATGTCATTAAAATATCCATACCATGATATTATTCAGTAACAATATTGTATTATGAGTTATTTATGAGTTTTTTACCCTTTTCCCCTCTCTTTTCAATGTTTTATAAAACCATGTTATATAGCCGTTATGCGGCAGAAATTTCGTTCTGAAATTTCTATCTCTTTCTCTCAAGAAATTATATTGTTTATTTATGTGAATACCAAGACTTATTTCGTTTACATGGGTGTTCATAAATATATAAAGATGATATATTTGATTCTGGAATTGACATACATATAACCCTCACTCCTTTTCCATGGGTTATAAATGACATAATGATCTTATTTTTAAGCTCTTTTTAAAACGTCACGATTTTGACATGAAACCCATTTCTTTGATTACATTTGGGTTATTTATGAAATGTTTGATTATGATATATGTGGATCACATGTAAGTAAATAAATATTAAGGGTTATCCTTGATATCACTCCAATGCATTGGGTAAATAATTAATCTCTAGAGATGACAAGTTTTACGATACCTTGGTGAATAACCTTGGTAATTTTTATGACACCTTAAGGATGGACCTTGGTGATATGTTCATGAATGTCTAAATTAATGTTTTATCTATATATTAAAGTTATTTTCCAAGTTATTTTCTTTATTATATGACTATTCTTCCATTACTCATGTCTTTATGTTTTTATTCAAGTTCTTATTAATATCACAAGTACATTGATTCCCTTATTTACCCTTACTGGGCCTTCTGCTCACCCTTTCATTTGATGTCTGTCTCCAGGATATGAGATGCATTAAATGTACATAGGATGAACCTTTGATT